>OV277868.1:14563193-15800096 GCA_922989275.2 Gari tellinella
ACAGAAGAATATAGTTCCACTTTATGCAGTTATGAATATGTCATGTGAGAAATATTTTATAGATCTTGGTAGATGGCAGTTAAAAGCAGGCTGAAAGTAAAGCAGAATGTGCCTTAAGGTGCACATTCTGCTTTACTTTCAACCTGCTTTAAGTGGTCAATTATCTTCAAAACAAGAAACAGGCTATAGGGTAATGGGTTAATGTCCAAATGAAGATGAATATAAAAAGCTTACCTGTTTCATCTGGTCATAATAATCTTGGTGCTCCTAGAATGAAAAACATAAACTTGTATGAACTAATCAAAATTGATTTCAAAATACTCATAAAACCTAAATAAGGTACAAAACAGCATCATGAAACATGAGAACAAGCACTTGCAAAAACAACATGTATGTATGAATCATTATGCGGTGTGTGATCTAGGTTCAAACTGTTGCAAATGTAAACCAAGTGATGCTCAGCACTCTATGGGTTTTAGTTTTCCCTCTGAATACCACACACACACTCTTTGTCTCCCAGTGCTTGTTGTTGTAGAGAGTTATCACTGTAGGAGTATTAAAGCAGGCTTAAAGTAAGGCAGAAACCACTCTAGGGGTATTTCTGTTTTATTTTCGAGCTGCTAGTTTACAATGTTCACAGATATCAAGCTACAATTAAAAGGATTAAATCATTGCGGTCTTTAAGTCGCTATTTCTGTTTTAATACGACGTAACTGACATTTGCAGACTGTTTACGCCATGACAAGATACAAAGTAACTTTTGATCTGATCAGGATCCTCAGTTTCACAAATTTCGATTGTGGGCAGTTCAACACCCCCAAAATGTGAACAGTACACACATTTTTTAAAAACCTTTATTGTATCATCATCATCATCATCATCGGATTTTTGATTAACGTGCAGGGGTGGGAGCATTGTCCACAACAGTGGGCTCCCTTCCAGGTAACTGGCTAGCTGCGCGCATGGCGGTTCTTACACAGGATCTCCAGGCTTTTCTATTATGTGGGTCAACTGCTGCCAGTCCCCATTCTTGGCGGTCTCTTACAGTCAGCTCCCTCCATGACATCTTGGGCCTCCCAGGCCCACGCTTTCCTGCAACTTTCATATCTCTGGCGCACTTAATAGCTCCAGTGGAGCGTTCATCTTGCCCATACCATCGAAGCCGTCTTTCCCTCAAGATGAGCTCCAAGTCCTCTATGCAAAGTTGCGTTAGCAGTTTCTTGGAACGGACAGTGGTCACATCTTCTGGCTTGACATTGCAAATCTGTCTGATCATGGCCCTGTCGTTACGCTGCAGGCGCTGGAAGTTTGGCTTGGTCAGAGGCCAGGTTTCACTGGCGTGGAGCATAACATTTCGCACGTACATGCTGTAGATGCGGCCGCGTGTCTTGTATGAGAGGTGGCGTGACGTGAGGACAGGCAGTAGCTCCTTGAATTTCTTCCAGGCAGACTTAACACGAGCTGTTGTTGCGAGGTCACAGCCGCCTGCTGCAGACAACATGTCCCCAAGGTAGCAAAAGGAGAGAACCACCTCCAGCTTGTCTTGACCAACTTGGACTTCTCTCTGGATGATTAAGATTAAACTTTAAGCTGCCACATAGCTTGTATCCAATGTTTTATATGGTTGGTTTCTTAAAGAAGGCTGTAATCAGAAAGCTCTTAAACTTTCAGCCTTCTTTAAGAAGCACTTAATTATTAGGATGTATGAAAAGTAAACCATGCATGCGTCTTGATCAGGACATCTCAAAAGCATGAGGAGCAACATAATAACTAAAGGCATGAGACTGCGCTTCTATGAGTGAAAAGGTTAACCCATTACACCATATATATGCCTTTTAAGCCTTTAATTTATTCCTCCACTGATGAAATTGACTCCAATTTATATGAAGTAATATATCTCAGAAGTAATATTTTCTGTTTTCTAGAAGATGGTAACTTAAAGCAGGTCGACTTTACTTTCAACCTGCTCTAAGTGGTCACCTATCTTCAAAACTAGAAACAGCCAATGGGTTTATGGGTTTATATGTAGCAGGCTCGGAGGACAATGACTATACAGTGAACATCTTACCCCTTGGATGAGCTGGCAATCAAACACTTTGAGGATCATGTTCCACAAGTGTTCCACCATGTAGGGGTATATATCAGGCATCAGCTGCTTGTGTAGGGTCTGCATGTTAGTCGACACATAGCCCAGAATACTGTCACTGGACTAGAAAAAATATTAGTAAAAAATAACTGCTACCTACAGTCACTACTGTATAAACTCTTTGACCACTATAGTAATTATGATTGTCTGTTTAAAAATGGCGATATACAGTTTATGTCAAATTCAAGTTTTGATTTCTTTTTATACATCTGTCACATAATTATCCGTGTTTTCAATAGCGAACAATATGATCATGAATATCCTTGTCTCCAACATGTGGGACATGACTTTGATGACGTCACACCATTCCACTTTGATGACGTCACTCCAAGAAAGGCCTATTGCATAAAATACCTTAAAACTGTTGGTTATGTGAGAAAAAGAATATGTCACTTGTTGATATTTGAGACTTGTTTAGATTAGAAAGGTTATTAGGCTCACCGCTTAATAAAATTTCAATTCTAGACTCGTTTGAGATCAGCTTGTCTCAAATATCAAATCATGACAGATCCTATATATACACTGATCAATACAAGCATTAAACAGCTTGGATCTAGATTAAACTGCAGTTTTCCAGCATCTTACCTGGATCTATCTGTTTGCAAATGTCCTACCGTAAGTTGCTACATTGGTAGTGTACTAGTTATAGACCAAAGATAAATGTAGACTACAAGTAAATCAGAAAGGTCTTAAACAAACGCATTGCTTTTGTCCTGCAATAGGCAGTCATATCTTTCAAGATAAGTGGAGTATTTCAAACAAGAGAGCCATGGCCCTTAATTAGCTCACCTGAGGTCATTGTGCCTTAGCTTAATAGGCAAGACAACATTTTAATATAGCTGTAAATGGAATTATCTTCCAGACAAAAAACCCATGACAAATTGGAATAACTTAAACAAGAAATATCTTTAACAAGAGCCCCATGGGGCATATTTCGCTCACCTGAGAATAGCTGAAAAATTGAGATCATGATTTATGTACAGGACAGGGTCATTTTTTTACCCGAGGAGCATTATTAAAATTGAACTATCTTGATAGAGGACCTGTAGATGATGCTTTATGCCAAATATCTAAGATCAGTGTACTAGGGTTTTAAGATTCCCTTATTTTTTCACTTTGGTTGCCTTGGCAACCAGAGTTCTACATTGTTTTAATTCTTTGAACAAATTTTAAACAGCTTGACCCAAGAACATTCCTGTAAAGTTTGGTTGAAATCTGTCAAGCGGTATAGGAGATGTCATTTGAATCAAATGTTAACGACAACGCACGACGACGGACACAGGGTCATCCAAATAGCTCACCTTGAGCTTTTGGCTCAGGTGAGCTAAAAACAATGATGTCAGAGTTATGGCCTTTGCCAATGGCACTTCCTCTCATTAGGCTCTTTCCAAATACATTTGTATGCAATTTCATTTTACCCATTATCCCAAAGCCTGTTTCTAGTTTTGAAAATAAGTGGCCACCTAAAGCAGGTTGAAAGTAAAGCAGAATGCGCCTTAACCCTTTACCCCATGGTCTGTTTCTAGTATTGAAGGTATATGACAACTTAAAGCAGGTTGAAAGTAAAGCAGAATGTGCCTTAAGGTAAATTCTGCTTTAAATTCAGCCTGTTTTAAGCTTTTATCTTTTAGAATTAAGAAAATATTTCTTAGGGTTCATTTTCATGACTGTAAGATGGGAACTATTTTCTTCATTGGATGAATAAATTAAATGTGCTAAAAGGCGCTTCTATGTGGGGAAGGGTTAAGGCACACCGCTTTACTTTCAAACTGCTTTAAGCTACCATCTACTATAATATAGAAACTTATTTCTTATCTTACATTTTCATGACTGTATCAAGCGGAATTATTTTCTTTAGAGGAGGAATAAATTAAAGACCTAAAAATGCATATTTTTATAGGGTGATTGGGTTAACAAACATCAGTATTTATGGGGGAATGGGTTTTTAATTAGATTATCTCCTGGACAAGAAAAAATGACAAGACATACAGATAACTCTGATAAAACCAATATTAAACATATGTATAAATATGGAATAAGACATAATTACATAACTGTCAGTGGATCACCTCCAGATCCTGTTTCTCTAAGTATGAAGCAGACTGAACCATTTCTAAACTTTAGCAGACAACATGTCCAGCAGACAGTTCTGTTGGTGTACAACAGCTGACCTGAGGTCAGTTATGCAATTCTGCCACTAGCTGGAAACTTCACTCTTATAATGCTGAATTGATGTCTGCTATACATATTGTACGTGAATTTTGCAAAGCAAATCATACCTTACATTTTCTAAATTAAAAAAACTATGTAAGTAAATGGCAAATAGTTTGGAGCCAGATTAGATGCAGCATAATGTAGCATCTGACCTGGATCCAAACTGTTTGCAAATATAGGTGATTTAGTATAAGGGTGCTTGAAACCCTGCTTAAACCTCCAGTAAAACAGTATAACCTGAATAAAGCGGCAATGAATCCTGCATAAAGCGGCAATGAAAAACTCCCTATGGTGAATCCCTATGGTCAGTTTTAGTTTTGATATTAACAATTTTGAGAGAGAATCACCAGGAGATACTAAAAAACAAATATCAAAGCTGTGGGCCTAGCAGTTTTTTACAAGAAGATTGTTTAAAGTTTTTCACTTTTTTAAATAAATTACAATAAGTAGTCCACTTGAAACTTTCATTTTAACAATTTCTGTAGAGAAGCATCCAAGGAACACGGTGAGCATTTTAGTTTTCCCCTCAGACTCACGGTTTCAGAGGAGTTAATTTGAACGGACGGACAGACGGACGACGGACGGCGGGCGATCACAACAGCTCACCTTGAGCCTTCGGCTCAGGTGAGCTAAAAATGATATTCGGCGGAATGAGTGGTTGAACTAAGGCTATATAGATGGGTGTGCAAAATTGAATTAAATTGAGGTTTTCAAAGAATATATATATCTTGGATTGAAAAGCAAACAAGAGCGTGTCCCAGTTACACGAATGATACAGGGAGGGGAATCCAGACTATCAAACGTAAAAGTTATAGAGCTGAAACTGTAGTGGAGCGCCATTTTGAGGACTTCAAGGGCCATTACTTCAAAGGGCCTAGCATAAATTGGTGCCGCTGGTTATCCAAATTGGTCTCCATTTTATGTCAACAAACATTTTCAGAAAGTTTGGTGAAGATCAGATGAAAAGCAATGTGTTTGTGAAACACAAATGCCCCCAGCCAGCGTGAAACACAAATGCCCCCAGCCAGCGTCATGTTCTGTAATGTAATGCTTATTTTCAAAAGTAGGTCAAAAGTCATGGTCGCATGGTAAATGAAACATTGGCATGGTTGAACAAGTCTTAACACAAGAAACATACAATGTACATGTACATACAAAGTATGGAAGCTCTAGGCCTACTGGTTCAAATGTTATAGGCATATAAAGATTTATACAAAAGCCGGTCAAAGGTCAAGGTCACAAGGGCAAAAGCGTAGGTATGGTTGGAAAGGTCTTGACACAAGAAAGATATAAACAAAATATGAAAGCCGTAGGCCTACTGGGGCAAATGTTATAGCCATTTAAAGATTTTAACAAAAGTAGGTCAAATGTTAAGGTCACAATGTCAAAAAGTTTTGTATGGTTGGAAAGGTCTCGCCACAGGGAAGACACCTGCCAAGTATAAAAGGCCCAGGTGCAAAAATGCAAAAGTTATAGCCAAGGTTAAGGTTTTTGGTAAGTTTGATTAAATAGGTCAAAGGTTGAGGTCAAGGTCACATGGTCATAGACTTTGGTATAGTTGGAAAGGTCTTAACACAAGAAATATGCATACAAAATATGAAAGCACTAGGCCAACTGGTGCAAATTATATAGCCATTTAAAGATTTTTACAAAAGTAGGTCAAATGTCAAGGTCAAGGTCACAAGGTCAAAAAGTTTTATGTGGTTGGAAAGGTCTTGCCATGAGGAATACACATGCCAAGTATAAAAGGCCCAGGTTTAAAAAATGCAAAAGTTATAGCCAAGGTTAAGGTTTTTGGTTAAAGTTTGATTAAATAGGTCACAGGTCAAGGTCAAGGTCACATGGTCAAAGATGTTGGTATGGTTGGAAAGGTCTTGACAAAAGAAATAATGCATACAAAATATGAAAGCCCTGGGCCTACTGGTGCAAATGTTATAGCCATTTAAAGATTTTTACAAAAGTAGGTCAAATGTCAAGGTCAAAGTTACAAGGTCAAAAAGTTGTATATGGTTGGAAAGGTCTTGCCATGAGGAATACACATGCCAAGTATAAAAGGCCCAGGTTTAAAAATGCAAAAGTTATAGCCAAAGTTAAGGTTTTTGGTTAAAGTTTGATTAAATAGGTCAAAGGTCAAGGTCACATGGTCAAAGATGTTGGTATGGTTGGAAAGGTCTTGACAAAAGAAATATACATACAAAATATGAAAGCCCTGGGCCTACTGGTGCAAATGTTATAGCCATTGAAAGATTTTTACAAAAGTAGGTCAAATGTCAAGGTCACAAGGTCAAAAAGTTTTATATGGTTGGAAAGGTCTTGCCATGAGGAATACACATGCCAAGTATAAAAGCCCAGGTTTAAAAATGCAAAAGTTATAGCCAAGGTTAAGGTTTTTGGTTAAAGTTTGATTAAATAGGTCAAAGGTCAAGGTCACATGGTCAAAGATGTTGGTATGGTTGGAAAGGTCTTGACAAAAGAAATATACATACAAAATATGAAAGCCCTGGGCCTACTGGTGCAAATGTTATAGCCATTTAAAGATTTTTACAAAAGTAGGTCAAATGTCAAGGTCAAGGTCACAAGGTCAAAAAGTTTTATATGGTTGAAAAGGTCTTGCCATGAGGAATACACATGCCAAGTATAAAAGGCCCAGGTTTAAAAATGCAAAAGTTATAGCCAAGGTTAAGGTTTTTGGTTAAAGTTTGATTAAATAGGTCAAAGGTCAAGGTCAAGGTCACATGGTCAAAGATGTTGGTATGGTTGGAAAGGTCTTGACAAAAGAAATATACCTACAAAATATGAAAGCCCTGGGCCTACTGGTGCAAATGTTATAGCCATTTAAAGATTTTTACAAAAGTAGGTCAAATGTCAAGGTCAAGGTCACAAGGTCAAAAATGTTTGTATGGATTGAAAGGTCTTGATACAGGGAAGACACATGCCAAGTATAAAAGGTCAAGGTTAAGGTTTTTGGCACAGACGTTCTCACAGTTGGACATTTGTTGGGTACTTTTTTTGTTTAAAAGTACCCAAAAGTACACAAAAATACCCAACAATAACAATAGGGCAATCACGGAATGAATGGAATCTATTGTTCTCCCTACCCAACAAAGGACCTTTCGTGCGCTCAGACAGACGGACGGACAGACAGACGGACAGACGGACGGACGGACGTGCCACCGAATTGGGTTAGAGGGCCTTTTCTTTTGTTATTTTCTTTTGTTCGAATAACGGGCCACGGCCCCTTAGTGTATTGTTACGGAATGAACTCTATTGTATTCTTTTGTTATGTTTACCGTTTACCGTTATCTGGCCCTCTAACCCACTTTAGTGGCGCGGACAGACGGACGGACGGACAAACCAACAGACATGACAAAAACTATATGCCCCCGAATCGTAGATTCTGGGGGCATAAAAATACAAGTATTCAATTGAAACAGTAACTTTTATTTAAAATACAAAACTATCATGTACAGAAATGCAAAACAAAACAATCATTTAACTCATATCCTAGCTACTGGTAGGAGATCCTCACATTAATCTATTGTTCCATTCATAGAGTTTCTTGAAACAAACTATAGCATACACAAATGTACAGATACAACAATCTACTGTACTTCACTCTTGTAAATAATGATGAAACAACACAATTGTGTTTAACTCACTTGAGGCTATTCATATATAAAATATTGCTTTTAATGTATGGCAAATGTGTACAAATAGTTAACAATTAAAACAAATTGGTTGTAAACAATTACGAAACACCTAGCTTCCTCTGTGTATCTATAAATAGATTTCAGATCATATCTTAAAATAGAAGCATAATTTTGGAAACTTCTGTGGCCTAATTCATCAGACCAGTGTAGTAAACAGCCAGCCTGTATCTCTAAATTTTACACCCACAGTCCACATCATGTAAAACTGTAATGGGACATAAACCAGCCTACAGGGCTCCAGATAAGAGTGAGTAAACTAAACAAATCACATTTTTTCACCTCTTTTAGCACCAAACCCTATGGTATTACCACTCATTTTGATTGTCTTGAAGAGACAATTCATATGTATAGTGACACCACAGGGTTTAATGCACAAATAAAGATTTTAAGTTTTGAAACAATTCCCTTATCTGGAGCCCTGGCTACTATCCAATCAGACTATTCAGTTTCAACAGGTGCTCTTAATTCTAAATTTCTGATCAAATATTATTGGTTGAAATGTGTGGCCAAATATAAAGTGTGTCTAAATAGAAAACAGTCAGCTCCGCCGAAAAAATATTGTTGGCAGAGTTATGACCCTTATCCATGACGTGTGACTTCTTCTTATCAAGCTACATGTATTTCCATATGATTATTTATTGCACATTCTGCTTTACTTTCAACCTGCTTTGAGTTATCATCTACTAAGATATAGATACTATTTCTTATATCTTACATTTTTATGACTGTATAGAGTGGAATTATTTTCTTTAGAGGAGGAATAAATTAAAGGCGTAAAAAGGCATATGTATGGGGTAATGGGTTAACATCAGTAGAACTGGAGTTATCTCAAAAAACAAGAAAATATGACACTGGGAAATAACTCCAAAATGACATTGACCTTTGTAGGACATGACCCAAGTTATAAAGTTTCTAACTTTAACAAAGTTATGGCTAAGATTAAAGTTGTGGACTGACAGTCAAACAAATGGACAAACAGACAAATAAAGCAGACAGACAAAAACAATATGCCCCCAATGCAGGGGCATAAAAATGTAGCAGACAACACCATATGCTGCTGTTACAGTGAACCTCAGCTGACCTGAGTTCAGTTATGTAACTCTGCCAGTAGGAAATGTGGCTAGGGTCTAACTCTTATAATGCTGAATTGCTGTCTGCTATACATATATTGAATGTGAATTTTGACCTAGATATTCAACAGACCAAAACCATTTGAACAAAATAGGTAAAGGACATTTAGAAGTGTCACCATGCCAAATATCAAAGCTCTGGCCATATTATTTTTCAGTGGAGAAGACGTTAGAAATTTTCACTATATAACTCTATGTAAAACTGTGACCCCCGGGGCGGGCCAATTTTGACCCCAAGGGCATAATTTGAACAAACTTGATAGAGGAACTGTAGATAATGCTATGTGCCAAATATCTAAGCTCTGGCCCTTGTAGTTTCAGACAAGAAGATTTTTTAAGATTTCCTTATTTTTTCACTTTGGTTGCCATGGCAACCAGATTTCTACATAGTTTTTAATTCTTTGAACAAATTTGAAAGAGCTTGACCCAAGGAACATTCCTGTAAAGTTTGGTTGAAATAAGTCAAGCGGTATAGGAGAAGATGTCATTTGAATCAATTAACGATGACGGACGACGAAGGATACAGGGCCATCCCAATAGCTCACCTTGAGCCTTTGGCTCAGGTGAGCTAAAAATAAAATCTTTATTTCTGTATTAAACCCTATGGTTTGATTAATTCCTCTCGGAATGAGTGAGAAAATGTTGGATTTGTTCTTATCTGGAGGCCTTCAAGAGATCTATGTGAGTTTTCAAAGATTCAAATCACCATTTGTCCCCGATATCAGGATTTTGCTGGAGAACTGGTCCTGGTCAGATGCTGTTTTTTAACCCATTACTTCATAAATATGCTTTTTTATGCCTATGAATTATTCCATTACTGACAAAAAATAGTGCAATCTACACACAGTCATGAGTATGCACCATAAGAAATATTTTCTATATCCTAGGAGATGGTAACTTAAAGCAGGCTGGAAGTAAAGCAAGAATGCCCCTTAAGGCAAGTAGTCACATATCTTCAAAACTAGAAACAGGCTATGGTGTAATGGGTTAAGCAAAACACCTTTATGAAGAAAGGATTAAGAAGAATACGCAAGCATTACAACTTGCACTTCAATCACTTTCTAAAACAGTCTGTGTGAAATATGACCAATGGCTATATCAAATCAGTACATGTTCTTCATTGATTGGTTGATATATTTTCTATAACAATCATGATAATCTTAGTATTAACTAAATAACCCTTTACCCCATATTCTGTTTCTAGTATTGAAGACAGGTGAGCCTTTAAAGCAGGTTGAAAGTTAAGCAAAATGCACCTTAAGGTGCATTCTGCTTTACTTTCAGTCTGCTTTAAGCTACCATCTGCTAGGATTTAGAAAAATATTTTTATGATACTTATTTATAAATTATAAAATAGTTTCTTCAGTGGCTGAATAAATTAAAGGCGTATTTATGGGGTAATGGGTTAAAGTAAACAATATCAGAAGTTTAGAATCTTTGTTCCAAACTACTAATTCATTGCTAAGTTATGTTACCGATGCCTTGTGCGGTGCCGTCTTGGTGAAGATTTCCGTGAACTTTTCAATGTCTGCTCTCATCTTGTCTACAATCTGTGTGAGCAGAACACCACTCTTCTGTAGTATCTCCTTGTTAGAGAGGTCTATGAGTCTGTGCAGGGTATCCATGGCCTGTTTGCCCACCTCATCACTCTCATGTCGTGTAGAGATCATCATGTTGATCGTGTCGTAGGCAAGGAGATGGGGGAGCTCACCCAGGTACAGTCTCACATGCTCTATGTTGTTAAGTGTAATGCACAGCTGCAAATAGTACCGTAAATCCATATTGTTTAACCCTTTCAACCCTAAATATCTCTTGTGGGTTACATAATTTATAATACTTCTAGAACAGGCATTTTGAACAAGTCTACTTTTGCATTTTTGGTATGACAACAAACAAGGGCCACTATGGCCCTAAATCGCTCACCTGGTACACCATGGCAAAATTGACTTATAGTGACCTAGATTATGACTGGACATGACCCACAATCAACCTCTAGAGTGTAAACAAGATTTTGTGACCTAGTTTTTGAACTGACACAAACCTCAAGAGTGTTATCAAGGTTGTTCTATGACTTGACCTAGTGACCTAGTTTTTCACCGGGCATGATCCATATTCCAACTTGACCTAGATATCAATAAGACAAACATTCTGACCATGATTCACAAAGATCCAATGAGATTTATAGCCTCTAGAGTGTTAACAAGGTTTTTCTATGATTTGACCTAGTGACCTAGTATTTGACTGCATATATTTATTCAAACTTGACCTAGATATCAATGAGACAAATATTCTGACCAAGTTTCATCAAGATCCAATGAGATTTGTAGCCTCTAGAGTGTTAACAAGGTATTTCTATGATTTGACCTTGTGACCTAGTTTTTAACTGGACATGACCCATATTCAAACTTGACCTAGATATCAATAAGACAAATATTCTGACCATGTTTCATCAAGATCCAATGAGATTTATAGCCTCTAGTGTGTTAACAAGGTTTTTCTATGATTTGACCTAGTGACCTAGTATTTGACCGCATATAATTATTCAAACTTGACCTAGATATCAATGAGACAAATATTCTGACCAAGTTTCATCAAGATCCAATGATATTTGTAGCCTCTAGAGTGTTAACAAGGTTTTTCTATGATTTGACCTTGTGACCTAGTTTTTAACTGGACATGACCCATATTCAAACTTGACCTAGATATCAATAAGACAAATATTCTGACCATGTTTCACCAAGATCCAATGAGATTTGTAGCCTCAAGAGTGTTAACAAGGTTTTTCTATGATTTGACCTAGTGACCTAGTTTTTGACCGGACATGACCCATATTCAAACTTGACCTAGATATAAATGAGACGAACATTCTGACCAAGTAAGTTTCATCAAGATCCAATGAGATTTGTAGCCTCTAGAGTGTTAACAAGGTTTTTCTATGATTTGACCTAGTGACCTAGTTTTGACCGGACATGACCCACATTCGAACTTGGCCTAGATTTCATTAAGACAATCATATTGATGAAGTTTCATGAAGATCCAATGAAATTTGTAGCCTCTAGAGTGTTAACAAGGTTTTTCGATAATTTGACCTAGTGACCTAGTTTTTGACCGGACATGACCCACATTCGAACTTGACCTAGATTTTATTGAGGCAAACATTGTGACCAAGTTTCATGAAGATCCAATGAGATTTGAACCTGGTAGAGTGTTAACGAACAATTGAGGACGGACGGACAGACGACGGACGACGGACATCCAGCGATCCTAAAAGCTCACCTTGGCACTGCGTGCCAGGTGAGCTAAAAAGCTATATAGGTATAATAAATTGAAAACTACTTGATAATAAGGCAAGTTCTTTCAAAGATCATTTTGATGGCCTAGGTATATTTAACAGTTATACATATCTGCGGTCGCAATACGCCGTGCTAAAGTGTCTTAACCTAAATAGGTTGGGTAACTCGGCGTCTCGAACGCACAAAAGCTTTTAGTCAATTTGAACCATTTACAATTTAAACGATTTATTGCTGCCTAAATGTGCTACATATTTTATTAGGTATAAATCTGTTTTTATACACTTTTTTATTTTAGACGCTCCGACTGCGACACGCTTGCCCAGCTTTCAGAAAGACTTGTGGACATGTCGGCGTTCAGTAACCAAGGCGAATTTGTACACATGAATGTTTTTTTTCTCTCACAGGAAGTACCAGTACTTTAGGTTTGTATCCACCGAACCATGCATAAGTTCTGTACGGATGGGGCAGACGAAGAGGAAGCCTACTTCAATATCTTTTAGAAGGGATCCAGCCTACCGCTTCCCTGCCATGTAGTGCGACCAGCTGTAATGGATCCGCCGGCACTGAGCCAGGCGCGACAGGCGTACTTATACAGGATGTTAGACCAGTCTTTCAAGACGACACGTGTCCAGACTTATAAAAACAATTTTTTTGTTTAACGATGTTTACTGTATGATGTTATAATCAATGTCTCATGTCCGTTGTACATTATCGTTTCTAATTAATACATACCGATCGCGTACCGAGTCCGGGAAGTGCGAGTAGATCTGGAAGCGTTATGTAGACCCCGTTTTATATGATTTTGCACTATCGTAAAAATCAAATGGGTCTACACGGCATTTCCAGGACTTCACATACTTTTCTGGACTCAGCTTGTGATCGGTATAGACAAATAAATCAATAGTCGTTTACTATTTAGTTATTATTTTTCGTAAAATTAGTTATGCTATATGATGACTATAGACTAATTAATGTTGAGATCTTTAGAACAGTGATATTGACCGAGGATGAATAGGCCTTCTCGAACTTAGCCCTCGACCAATTTGACATTTCACAGGTCATCAAAACTATATACCGACCGCAACATTAGTCTATAAGTGAAAAGTATATCAAATACACAGGTCCAAGTCGTCCCCATGAAGTTTAAATCGATGTCCCGGAGCGAAAATTTTGTAAACGTTAGTTCTCTATGACGTCTATGAGTGTGTGACAAAGTTGACGTTGAATTGACGTCATGTTATCAGAATGTTACCTCATACCGCATTTTTAAAAACTTCATATCATTAGAAGTACATAGCGCATCGTGATAAAAATAACATGGTTGGAAAGAGAATTAAATGATGTAAAAGAAAATGCAAAAAAGCCAAAATCGATTTTTTTGTCATTAAGGCAGGTTTTGTCGTGACACGGCCCATATGTAATCAGTAATCTCTACAGATGGCTGTAGGGTTGAAAGGGTTCAAATTTATTCAGGGCTCCAGATAAAGGGAGTATTTCATAAACTAAAAACTTTATTTAAGAAATGAACTGATAGTTTTCGGCATTCAAGCGAAATAAACGACAGAAAATTATTGGCAAATCGGCTAGCGCGATTCATGGTAAATTTGCCAATAATTTTCTGTCATTTATTTTGCTTGAACGCCGAAAAAAATCAGCAATGACCGCATTTTACCCTGTGTACATTCGAAAGCAAAAGAAACAAGTTCCATAAAGTCATTTGGAAATGACATTATTTTTAAAGCAGGATAAATATATCGATTTTTTGTCATAAAGAAATGCAGACAGCTGCTGTTAATAAGGTATATCAATTTTCTTGCAATTTATCTCATTAATAAAGAAGAATTTTAGTCGGTAATAATGGTTTCTGCTAATAGGAAAGCATACATTGGATAAGAACAAATTTTGAAAAATCCACCAAATGTTTGCTGTCCCCGTTTCAAAGATTAATTCGCGAATGAACCAGAAATGGGTGTCAAAGTCACCTGATGCTCGCCTGTTTAAAGTTTAAGTCTAAAAAAACATCTTGTATCGAAAGCAAATCAATTTTCAGTTTAGAAAGATTATTAAATTAATGTTGAGTCTAAATCTAGTTATACTAAACTTTAAAATAACTCATGCAACATTTAACCTGGTGATTTGTAGTCAAAACAACTAAGTCCAAAACATGTCTAACATTGACAGAAATTAAAGTTAATTTTAAATTTCAATTTCATAACATCAATGTTTGACCCCTAATGAACCTCCATACAAACTTTCAGCACCCTAGCACAAGTATTAAACTTTAAAACAACCCGTCCAAAAAACTTTAACCTTGTGATTTGTAGTCGAAAAACCTAAGTCCAAAATATGTTGAAAATTGACAAATATAAAATCATTTTTAAATTCCAACTTCATAACATCAATATTTAACTGTCACCTTTCTTTAAGCTGTCACCTGTCGTAAACACCTAATAATTAAAGCAATTTAGTGGTCGTAATAGAGAGGGTTTGCAATATGTTGGTACTCACTCTATCATTCACATCAAACTCTGCATTCAGATTATCATCATAGTAACAATTCCTTTCCAGAATGGAGTGAATCTTGTAGGCATATAGTCTGGCACCATTACAAATAATCTGAAACATAACATTCACTTTACTTTAATACTTTCCTCATAACATAAACATCATAGACATAGACAAATTTTATTTACAGTCTGATAGTTCACAACATAGTAACATAATCCTTGGTGTAGGGCTTTTATTCTAACAAACATAGGTAGATGAAACAAAAAAACAGCAAATAAAACAAGTTTAAACAGAATCACAGACATGCATGACATACAAACAAAAAAAGGACATGGAACATTTTTTTTTAGCATACTAAAAATGGAATCGAAACAGGAGCACCAGTGTCTGACAAGTTAAACCACGTCGCTGCCTGGCGCTGTGACTAGGACTGTCCTCACCTACGAGGGCTGTCCCAAAACACCGTGGACTGATTTTATTTTTGAAGAACCCGACGTAATATTTCTTTGATTTTTTTACCAATGCCATTTCAAACATTTTCACATTTGAATAAGAAATAATAAGGTTCCTGAACACACCTGACCCTATTTTATTTGTAAATATTCATTGTTGGTTAGATTTTGCGGCGCACGCCAAAATCTTAAAGGTAGATTTGAAGAGGTACCTTTTACAACCTCCTACAAAGCAATTTCGAATCGGAATTTGCGCAAAATTGTGTCATGAATGTTGAGGTCGTGATATATGACGTCATCCTGGAAAAAATCTTTAACGTAGCGTCATTTAAAAAAAAGATATCTTTTTATGGCAAATGATACTGTGTTCTGAAGACGCCAGAAATGACGACGTCAGAGGAAAGGGCGGCGCAGCAGAATGTCATAGAATACTGCTTTGAGTTGAATTTGATCCCGAAACAGACGTTAACCCTTTCCTCCCTGAAACCTCAAATTGACTATACTAGTTTTCAATTAAGTCTAGTCCATTTTTGACATTTTAGGGTTGATTTTCACAATATATTTCAAAATGACAAACAGTGTAGACCCTGATCAGAGGGCTCCTTAAGGAGCCCTCTGATCAGGGGCGACACTGTTTGCATAGGACAAGTGTATTCCTCACAGGTACACGGTTTGCAAAACACACATATATGCGTGACTAGGGTTCAAAGAGTTAAAACAGCTACAATCAACAAAAATTTATCAATCAGCATCTCGCTTGCTGGTGTTCAAATAGCATACGCGATTTCCAGGAGGATGGGTTGAGAAAATAACGTAAAGATGGGATAGCCGGAAGAAATTGACAGTTTCATTGTGGAAAACGTGAGGAGTGTCATGATTGGTGATCGGCGTCTTGTGCTGAGATAGAATGCTGAACTCCTCGGGGTCAGCAAATTGTCTGTACATCGACTTTTACGTGAGAAACTAACATGTCGAGAGTCGGTGCTATATGGGTGCCACGCTTGTTAAGTGCAGAAGAAAAAAAAGATGTGTCCAGGTATCAACCCTCTTTTTAAGACGATATTCGAGAGATCAGGACTTTTTCAGCAAACACCCATCACACAGATCTATTGCATACGATACGAGAGAAGTGACCGGTGTTCATTGACAACTTAGAAAGCAACATATTTCACAAGGTTATCGCTTCATGCCACATTTCCCAGCATGCACATTTGGAACTTGCCGTTTTGGGTTTTCAAAAGCTTAAACATCCGCCACATACCATTGACATAGCCCATTAGATTTTGCAGTATTTTCATACCTAAAACCTCAATTATGCGGACAAAAATTGAAAACGTTGAAGACAGCTCAAACAAGAAACATTGAGAGTGTTGCGCGAGCTACATATAGATACCAGCTTGTTTTAGAGGCTGTGCGTCAGCCAAAATGCATCAATCACCACTACAAGTATTTTGAAAAGGAGTGACGTTGTTCAACGTCGATGACGTAATAACGTTAACTAGTGTGCGCCGGGGTTACACAGGTTGGGTGTTACAAATTACTCTTTGCTGGTGAGTTTTAAAGATAGCGCGTTAAAACTTCACACAGGTTTACATAAACCCTATGTTTATATATACTGACGACCGTTTGTCTCTGCTGTTTTAACGAACAATTTTATAAGGAAAGTCTACGATGTTTTGGGACAGCCCTCGTACATTGCCAGACAGCAACGCAGACCCACTTGAAAACCACTGTCACTCAGTGCTCTACAAATTTTATAATAAAATGGTGGTCAAAGGGAGGCTACTCATGCAAAATATAAAACTGAATGATGTATGAACTGCTTCCCTTTGACATCAATGTACTATATCTGAATTATGTGATACTGTCATCAAGGTGTCATTCATAACTTAAATATATGAAAGGTTTGCCTTGAAAACTTAAAAAAAAAGTTTAAATACGGTTAAGATACATTTGCTGGGATTTTTTTTATGCCTGAAAACTACAGGACTCCCTCCCTACAACAGCCTTCCAAACAATGAATCCCTCTTTACAACAATGTTTGTCACTGTTCTCCAAACAAGACAATTATGTCTAATGCTGTCACTGCTGAAATATCATCTGCTTAAAATTGTTGTTTGCCCATTTTACTCAGTTACATATTGGACATTTGGACAGAAGAAACATAAAGACAAGTGACAAACAGGCAGAGAAAGGGTTAAAAGGAACAGTAGGTCTTCCTCAGACTGGATTGGACATATGCACTCAGTTTTCCTTTGTTAAGGCCATGAGCACTATTTCAGGAACAAGACAATTTTATCTAAAGCTTTCACTGCTGAAATATCGTCTGCTTAAAACTGAGCATGCAAAGGGTTAAAAGGAACAGTAGGTCTTCCTAGATTGGACAAATGCTCTCATAGTTTTCCTTTGTTAACTCTTTACCTGATAGCCTATTTCTAATATTGAAGATAGGTGACCACTTAAAGCAGGTTGAAAGTAAAGCAGAATGCGCCATTAGGTGCATTCTGCTTTAAATTCAACCTGCTTTAAGCTTCCATGTGCTAGAATATAGAAAATATTCCCTATACTATAATATTCATGACTGATTAAATTGGAACTATTTTCTTCAGCGGAGGAATAAATCATATGCGCTAATGCCTCGCTCACATTTTCTGCGGCTGCCGTACGGCTTGTTATTTCTACCGCGAGTAGCAATTCCCCGGCTACCGCAGAATTCCTAAGGCTGCCGTGTGTTGTGCTCACATTTGCTGCGGCTGCCGCACGGCGAGTTTTTATTTGGGGGGTTAAAAAACCTGCGGTCGCCGTATGGCCACCGTACGGCAGCCGTGGAAGCTCCACCAGATACTCTGCAACCACAATGTTGCTCCTGCTACACAACTTGGTTTTGCTACATGTTCACAAAACTCATATCAGTCCAACTACCCCGTGAACTCAAGGACATTTTTGGACAGCATTTAAGAACATCTAAATTCATTTTATGATAATATAAATGTTTTATATATATGATCAAAAGTACAAATACACAATAGGAAAAGTGACCATTGAGTTCCGGTCGCCGTACGGCGGCCGCAGCTCTAGTCTGCGGCGTGTGTTTTCTACGGCCACTGTAGAAATGAAAAATGTTTTAACTCCGCATTATAATCCTACGGCGAGCTCTACGGCCAGTAAAATATTGGGATGCGCTGTGCGGCTGCCGCACGGCCGCCGTAGAATCTCTACGGCCGCCGCAGGATTTTCCCGATTTCACATTTCTGCGGCCGCCGTAGAGCAAATGTGAGAGCACTATAAAAGGCGCTTCTATGGGGGAAAGGGTTAAGGCCATGAGCACTATTTCAGGAACAAGACAATCCTTTGAAACAGAAGTCTTCTATACCAAGCAAACAGTTTAGATCTAGGTTTCCACATTATATATGGTAGATATGTTTTGCAGCAATTAAAAACAATTTGAATTTGCAGACAAGACAGGTTACAAATGAATGCAGGAGAACAATAATGCATACCAGAGCATTCTGCATTACTTTTTTCCTGTATTTAACAGTCAGCTGGTCTATATGCTCTTTACACATCTTTTCTAACTAGCGATTGAGCAAGTAGGAAATAGATTTAGGGCCAAGACAATTGTTCCCTTCCAGGAGACTTTCAGTTTTAGCCAATTACACCATAAATATCCCTTTTAATGCATCTAATTTATTCCCCCACTAAAGAAAATAGTTCCAATAAATACAGTCAAGAATTAAGTGACCACCTGTCTTTAAAACTAGAAGGACCAGGCTATGGGGTAATGGGTTAAGGCTTCACTGCCATTCGTTTGAGAGGTATCTAGTGTGGGTAATTTTGATATCTACATGTATGTGCATGTGGTGTGTGTGCATGCATCATGGTTTATGTATGTAGCCTGGTACTCACATCTGTAACATTAGTAACCCCTGTAAGGGCACAGTCAGGGTCTCGGAAATCAATCTTTCTCCATTCACCAATCACCTGAAACAAACAAAATTAAAACTAGAATTTGTTTTTGTTTTTAAAACAAGAGCCGCATGCGGCACTAAATCGCTCACCTGGTATCCATGATTACGGTCATGTAAATGGACTAGTAATGATTAAGTTTTCACTTATTCACCCCCACCCACTGGTGGCCATGTTGTTCGAGCTAGGAAGATTATTTGAAGAAAACTGGCAAAGGGTCACCCATGAATCATTATTTGTGTAAATAATTCTTAAATCAGACCAATAGTTTCAGAGAAATTTTTCTTGAAAGTTTTCTATACAGAAATATAAGGAAAACTTGCCCCACCCACTGGCGGCCATGTTTTTTAAGATAACAATATGATTTTAAGAAATCTGGTAGAGGGTCATCAATTGACCATTTGTGTAAAATTATTTTTAATTTGGACAAGTAGTTTCAGAGAAGATTTGATTTGTTTTGATTTGTTTTGATTTTACGTCGCTTTCAACAGTATTTCAGTCATATCGCGACGTCCAGCTAATTATAGGTGGAGGAAGACCCCAGAAGTCCTTTATGCACTGTTTCAGGCACAAATCGGAAACTGGGTAGAACCACCGACCTTCCGCAAGCCAGCTGGAAGGCTTCCCCACATGAAAAATCCGAACGACCCTACTGGGATTCGAACTCACAGCGGTGAGGAGCTTAGTGATGTAAGTCACAGTGACTATACCACTAGGCCACGGAGGCCCCCGTTTCAGAGAAGAAGATTTTTAAAGTTTTTACTATACAGTAACATAAGGAAAACATGTCCCACCCACTGGCAGCCATGTTTTTTAAGATAACAAAATAATTTTAAGAAATCTGGTAGAGGATCATCAATTGACCATTTGTGTAAAATTATTTTTAATTTGAACCAGTAGTTTTAGAGAAGAAGATTTTTAAAGATTTTACTATACAGTAACATAAGGAAAACTTGCCCCACCCACTGGCGGCCATGTCTTTTTAGATATCAAAATAATTTTTAGAAATCTGGTAGAGGGTCACCCATGGATCATTTGAATGAAATTACTTTCAATTCGGACCAGTAGTTTTTGACAAGAAGATTTTTTAGGTTTTCACTATATAGCCATATTAGGAAAATCTGCCCCACCCACTAGCGGCCATGTTTTTTAAGGTATGAAAATTATTTTAAGAAATCTGATAGAGGGTCACCAATGGCACATTTGGGTAAAATTATTTTCAATTCGGACCTGTAGTTTTTGACAAGAAGATTTTTAAAGTTTTTTCAATTGGTTGCCATGGCAACCACAATTTCAATTGGATGACCTATATTTGAAGAAATCTGAGAGAGTACCCTACAAGGAACAATCCTATGAAGTTTTGATGAAATTGGCCCAGTCGTTTCCAAGAAGAAGATCTTTGAACAAAAAGTTTGACGACGGACGACGACGACGGACACAGGGCGATCACAATAGCTCACCTTGGCACTTTGTGCCAGATGAGCTAAAAATGTAAGTATCCCCAAGTACCCCTACTACCAAAATGGTCGCAGCCCAAATTTGACACAACATGAGCAATTTCACAGTCACATAGTTAATCTGTGAAAGTTTGGAGCCAATCCCTCTAATAGTGTAGGAGTAGTAAACTACACACAAGCTAGGTTTCCCTGTATTTTTATAAAAAAAATCATAAAAACAAGAGCGTGTCCCAGTAACACGAATGCCCGATGATACAGGGAGGGGAAACCAGACTATCAAATGTAAAATGTACGAGTTAGGAAGCTGAAACTGTCGTGGAGCGCTATTTTGAGGACTTCAAGGGCCATTACTCCAAAGGGCCTAGCATAAATTGGCGCCGCTGGTTATCCAAATTGGTCTCCATTTTATGTCAACAAACATTTTCAGAAAGTTTGGTGAAGATAAGATGAAAAGCAATGTGTTTGTGAAACACAAATGCCCCTGCCAGCGTCATGTTCTGTAATGTAATACTTATTTGCAAAAGTCATGGTCGTAGGGAAAATGAAACATTGGCATGGTTGGAGAAGTCTTAACACAAGAAACATACAAAGTATGGAAGCTCTAGGCTACTGGTTCAAATGTTATAGGCGTATAAAGATTTATACAAAAGAAGGTCAAAGGTCAAGGTCACAAGGGCAAAAACGTAGGTATGGTTGGAAAGGTCTTGACACAAGAAATATATAAACAAAATATGAAAGCCGTAGGCCTACTGGTGCAAATGTTAGAGCCATTTAAAGATTTTTACAAAAGTAGGTCAAATGTCAAGGTTACAAGGTCAAAAAGTTTTGTATGGTTGGAAAGGTCTTGCCATGAGGAATACACATGCCAAGTATAAAAGGCCCAGGTTCAAAAATGCAAAAGTTTAAGGTTTTTGCTTAAAGTTTGATTATATAGGTCAAAGGTCAAGGTCACATGGTCAAAGATGTTGGCATGGTTAGAAACGTCTTGACACAAGAAATATACATACTAACTATGAAAGCCCTGTGCCAACTGGTGCAAATGTTATAGCCATTTAAAGATTTTTACAAAAGTAGGTCAAATGTCAAGGTCAAGGTCACAAGGTCAAAAAGTGTTGTATGGTTTGAAAGGTCTTGATACAGGGAAGACACATGCCAAGTATAAAAGGTCCAGGTACAAAAATGCAAGAGTAATAGCAAAGGTTAAGGTTTTTGGCACAGACAGACGGACGGACGAACCAACAGACATGACAACAAGAGGGCCATGGCCCTAAATTCGCTCACCTGAGGACATTGAAGTTTGTACCTAAGTTGACTGGGCAAGACAACATTTTAATATAACTATAAATGGAGTTATCTTCCAGACAAGAAAACATGACAAAAGTGAATTTTGTTGCCAAGCTTATGACCCTTATCCATGACACATCCTCTTATCAAGCTATTTCCATTTCCAATAAATGATAATTATTTCACTAGCGTCAGCAGAACTGGAATTATTTTCCTGACAATAAAATATGACAAAGGGGAAAAACTAAATATTGCTGCCCTTGTGCATGGCATTTTCTCTCATCAGTTTCTTTCCATACATAAAATTTCATTACAATAGCATCAGTAGAACTGAAGTTGTCTTCTTGAGAAGAAAATATCACAAAGGGAAATAACTCCAAAAACAATGATGTCAGAGTTATGGCCTTTGCAAATGGCACTTCCTCTCATCAGGCTCTTTCCAAATAGGCAATTTCATTTTACCCATTACCCCATAGCATGTTTCTAGTTTTGAAAATAGGTGGCCACCTAAAGCAGGTTAAAAGTAAAGCAGAATGTGTCTTAACCCTTAGCCTGCCACTCACGACTATAGCTTTATATGCAAACAGCTTGGATCCAGATTAGGCGCCGAGTAACTCGGCGTCTCATCCGGATCCAAGCTGTTTGACACTCGGACAACATTTTCAGCAATTTTGAGCAACTTTGAAGCACTTTGAAACTTGAAGCAGATGAGAAATATAGCAGACGACAATTTATTTGGCGGGCTAAGGGTTAATGCACACTTTGCTTTACTTTCGCATCTTACATTTTCATGACTGTTTAAAGTGGAATTATTTTCTTAAGTAGAGGAATAAATCAAAGGCCTAAAAATGCACATTTATGGGGTAATGGGTTAACAAACGTCAGTATATGGGGGGAAAGGGTTGAATCCTGGACAAGAAAAAATGAAAAGACATACAGATAACTCTGACAAAACCAATATTAAACATATGTATAAATATGGCATAAGACATAATTACATAACTGTCAGTGGATCACTTCCAGATCCTGTTTCTCTAAGTATGAAGCAGACTGAACCATATCTAAACTTTAGCAGACAACATGTTCAGCTGATCATGACCACTTCTGTGATACCCCCTACCAGTTGCATAATATTTGACCTCAGTGGCTGTAGCTCTTGGGCTTACCCTTACCAGACTGAAATGATGTCTGCTTAAAACCTACTGTATGTGAAAAGTGTACAAAAAAACAATTTAGAAAATGTTAAGTTGGTAAATGAGTGGCAAATAGGTTGGATCCAGATTAGATGTAGCATTATGATTATGTTGCATCTGATCTGGATCCAAAATGTTTGCAAATATTGGCTATTTGCCCTTAGTATATTAAGATAAACTCAGGTAAAATACAGTTCTGCTTCTGCTGCATCAAAAATACTGTGAAACCTGCCTAGAGCAGCACTTAAACTGCGCAGGGTGGCATCAAGTGTGACCCTAGGGATTTCATTTTAACAAACTATAGAGGGATCGACCAGGAGATTCTACTGTAAAAATATCAAAGCTTAGGGCCTAGTAGTTTTTAGCAAGAAGATTTTTTAAAGTTTTTTGCTTTTTTGCTTTCTCAAGCAGAGTTTTTGCTTTTTCTCTTTCATTTGAACAACTTCTGTAGAGAAGCATCCAAGGAACATCATGAGCAGTTTGAATCCGCCCTACAATCCCCGGGTTCAGAGGAGATGTCATTTGAAGTAAAAGTGAACGGACAGACGTACTACGGACGGTGAGCGGTCACAAAAGCTCACCTTGAGCCTTTGGCTCAGGTGAGCTAAAAACTATATGCCCCCGAATCGTAGATTCTCGGTGCATAAAAATCAAAGCACTCCTGTGTTTAAAACAGGTGGTTGCTTACAGCAAGATTAAAGTAAGCTTTTTGCTTAACTTTCCTCTTTCTTTGAGCTGCTACCTTAAGCAGTAGTAAATTGAAAGAGTGTGTTAATGAGGATGACGCAGGAACTTACTTGTGCAAAACAGGACAGCACATCTACTGAGGAGTGGGAATATTTCACCAAACTGGTCACCACGACAACCTGTAAGGATATAAAACTTCACAATATACAAACTGGTCACCACGACAACCTGTTAGGTTATAAAACTTCGCAATATACAAACTGGTCATCACAACAACCTGTAAGGATATAAAGCTTCACAATATACAAACTGGTCACCACGACAACCTGTAAGGACATAAAGCTTCACAATATACAAACTGGTCACCACGACAACCTGTAAAAATATAAAACTTCACAATATACAAACTGCTCACCACAACAACCTGTAAGGATATAAAACTTCATAATATATAAACTGGTCACCACAACAACCTGTAAGAATATGAAACTTCACAATATACAAACTGGTCACCACGACAACCTGTTAGGTTATACAGAGACAGTGTAAAGCCAGAGATTCACGACTCGAATGATTTATACATGCGAGACCGTTGAGCGAGATTTCGCGAGAACAGGTCCTCGCGAGTTATATAAGCTTTAGCGACGATCGGGGAAAAAGTCGATATTTGGAATTACTTATCAGTTGCTTCGTTAATACGGTCTACAGTTATTTTACAATACAAACATTCCTTAAAAAAGCCTCTTGGTCGAGTTTTAACACAAAAGAATAATAAGAATAAAGTCCGAGCATCAATTAACCCCTCCGCGCATCGCACACACGTTAATTAGTGTTTGGAAAATGCCGATTGAATGAAAAGTGACGGCAGTTTGCACGAAGGTGTGAATGAACCCATGGGTGGCCTCATTAAAATTTATTTTATAGCAAAATGCGTGGACAAATTGACATGAAAATTTCGCCATAACTGTATCTTAATATGAGCTACATGGACAACCCATTCTTATTCATGTTTGAATGTTTAAACTGATGTTTAAGCGTTTATGGCAAGGCGATATTGCATCGATCTTCAATCGAAGCACCAGTGGGTCGCCTCATTAAAATTTAATTTATAGCAAAATGCGTGGACAAATTGACATGAAAATTTCGCCATAACTGTATCTTAATATGGGCTACATGGACAACACATTCTTATTCATGTTTGAATGTTTAAACTGAAGTTTAAGCGTTTACGGCAAGACGATATTGCATCGATCTTCAATCGAAGCACCAGTGGGTGGCCTCAATAAAATTTAATTTATAGCAAAATGCGTGGACAGATTGACATGGAAATTTCGCCAAAACTGTATCTTAGTTTGAACTACATGGATAACCCATTCTTATTCATGTTTGATTGTTCATACTGAAGTTTTAAGCGTTTACGGCAAGACGATATTGAATCGATCTTCATTTTTTTTGGAACTTACCAGCAACGTATCTTCCGTTGAGCAAGGAATACACTTTCTCGGTTTAATCCACAACTCATATTTTGGTTTCACTCGATTAGAATCACAAAATATCGTATAAAAACGAAATAAAGTCAATATTTATAAGTCAACTGGTCAATATGTGTATTTTTTTCCATTATCGCGACGCTGTCATTACCTGTGCTGGTCACGTGACCGCATCGACATACATCACTGCCTCTCAACGGACACCTGTTATATGGGGAAAGAAGGAAAATAAGGGAGTCGTGAATCTCTGGCTTTACACTGTCTCTGGGTTATAAAACTTCGCAATATACAAACTGGTCATCACAACAACCTGTTAGGTTATAAAGCTTCACAATATACAAACTAGTCACCACAACAACCTGTAAGGATATAAAGCTTCACAATATACAAACTGGTCACCACGACAACCTGTAAGGATATAAAACTTCACAATATACAAACTGGTCACCACAACAACCTGTAAGGATATGAAACTTCACAATATATAAACTGCTCACCACAACAACCTGTAAGAATATGAAACTTCACAATATACAAACTGGTCACCACAACAAAACACAATATACAAACTGGTCACCACGACAACCTGTAAGGATATAAAGCTTCACAATATACAAACTGGTCACCATGACAACCTGTAAGGATATAAAACTTCACAATATACAAACTGGTCACCACAACAACCTCTAAGGATATAAAACTTCACAATATACAGCTGCAACATGTCTACATTGATTTAACTTTCATATTACTACAGCTATCATTATCAAAGAGCTTAAAAGTGCTATGAAGTATGTGTATTTTTCTTAACTGTTTTTTGGCTCAAATTCAATGAATACACCTACTAAATCAAAATATATCCTTAAGAAATGGATCAAACTTCATAAAATGATCTAAATGCTTTAGGTGTGGATAAAAAGAAAATGGTAATAAAAAGCATATATTATATAAACAAAAGCCCCATGGGGCATATTCGCTCACCTGAGAATAATTGGAACAAGAGCCCCATGGGGCATATTTCGCTCACCTGAGAATAACTGACAAAATGAAGAAAAAGATTTATGTCCAGGAGAGGGTCATTTTTTACCCAATTGGCATAATTTGAACAACCTTGAAAGAGGACCTGTAGATGATGCTATGTGCCAAATATCTAAGATCAGGGTACTAGGGTTTTAGACAAAAAGATTTTTTTAAGTTTCCATTGAAACAATCTATTTTTAGCTCCTGTAACCTTCATATGCAACAGACAGGAAACATTTAAACAAAATAGGTAAAGGACATCTAAAAGTGTCACCATGCCGAATATCAAAGCTATGGCCATATCAGTTTCAGAGGAGAAGACATTTGAAAATTTCACTATATAACTCTATGTAAAACAGTGACCCACCGGGGTGGGGCCAATTTTGACCCCAGGGGCATAATTTGAAGAAACTTGATAAAGGACCTGTAGGTGATGCTATGTGCCAAATATCTAAGCGCTGGCCGTTGTAGTTTTTGATAAAAAGATTTTTGAATTTTTATAGAAAAAATCTATTTTTAGCTCCTGTGACCTAGATATGCAACAGACCAGAACCATTTGAACAAAATACGTAAAAGATATTCAGAAGTGTCACCATACCAATTATCAAAGCTATGGCCATATTAGTGTCGGAGAAGAAGACGTTTGAAATGTTCACTATATAACTATGTAAAACTGTGACCCCCGGTGTGGGGCCAATTTTGACCCCAGGGGCATAATTTGAACAAACTTGATAGAGGACCTGTAGGCAATGCTATGTGCCAAATATCTAAGCTCTGGCCCTTGCAGTTTCAGACAAGAAGATTTTTTAAGTTTTCATTGAAAAAAATCTATTTTTAGCTTCTGTGACCTAGATAAGCAATCGACCAGAACCATTTGAACAAAATAGGTAAAGGACATCTAAAAGTGTCACCATGCCAAATATTAAAGCTCTGGCCATATTAGTTCCAGAGAACAAGACGTTTGAAAATTTCACTATATAACTCTATGTAAAACGGTGACCCCTCGGGGCGGGGCCAATTTTGACCCCAGGGGCATAATTTGAACAAACTTGATAGAGGACTTGTAGATGATGCTATGTGCCAAATATTTAAGCTCTGGCCTTTGCAGTTTTTGACAAGAAGATTTTTTAAGATTTCATTATTTTTTCAATTTGGTTGCCATGGCAACCAGAGTTCTGCATTTTTAATTCTTTGAACAAATTTGAAAGAGCTTGACCCAAGGAACATTTCTGTAAAGTTTGGTTGAAATCTGTTCAGCGGTATAGGAGGAGATGTCATTTGAAGCAATTGTTAACGACGACGCACGACGGACAACGCACACCGCACGACGCCGGACACAGGGCCATCCCAATAGCTCACCTTGAGCCTTTGGCTCAGGTGAGCTAAAAATGGAGATATCGATTTATGTCCAGGACTGACCTAGATATGCAACAGATCGGAACAATTTGAAGAAAATATGTAAAGTATATATATTTAAAAGTGTCACCATACAGAATATAAAAGCTCTGACCATATAAGAGTCACAGAAGAAGACCTTTGAAATTTTCTCTATATAACTCTATGTAAAACAGTGACCCCTGGGGCGGGGCCAATTTTGACCCTGGGGGCATAATTTGAACAAACTCAATATAGGACCTGTAGGCGATGATATGTGTCATATATCTAAGCTCTGGCCCTTGTAGTTTTAGACAAGAAGATTTTTTAAGTTTTCATTGTAAAAAATCTATTTTTAGCTCCTGTGACCTAGTTATGCAACGGACCAGAACCATTTGTACAATTTTGGTATAGGACATCTAGAAGTGTCACTATGCCAAATATCAAAACTCTGGTCATATTAGTTTCAGAGAAGAAGACGTATGAAAATTTCACTATATAACTCTATGTAAAACCGTGACCCCCGGGGCAGGGCCAATTTTGACCCCAGGGGCATAATTTGAACAATTTGAAAGAGGATCTGTAGGCAATTCTATGTGCCAAATTATAATCTAAGCTCTGGCCCTTGTAGTTTCAGACAAGAAGATTTTTTAAGTTTTCATTGAAAAAATCTATTTTTAGCTCCTGTGACCTAGTTATGCAACCGACCACAACCATTTGAACAATTTTGGTGTAGGACATCTAGAAGTGTCACCATGCCAAATATCAAAGCTCTGGCCACATTGGTTTTAGAGAAGAAGACGTTTGAAAATTTCACTATATAACTCTATGTAAAACTGTGACCCCCGGGGCTGGGCCAATTTTGACCCCAGGGGCATAATTTGAACAAACTTGATAGAGGACCTGTAGATGATGCTATGTGCCAAATATCTAAGCTCTGGCCCTTGCAGTTTTTGACAAGAAGATTTTTTAAGATTTCCTTATTTTTTCACTTTGGTTGCCATGGCAACCAGAGTTCTGCATTGTTTTCAATTCTTTGAACAAATTTGAAAGAGCTTGACCCAAGGAACATTTCTGTAAAGTTTGGTTGAATTCTGTCATGCAGTATAGGAGGAGATGTCATTTGAAGCAATTGTTAACGACGACGGACGACGCACGACGGACACAGGGCCATCCCAATAGCTCACCTTGAGCCTTTGGCTCAGGTGAGCTAAAAAAACGCCCCTAGAATGCACTAAAGACAATAGAATTACATGTAAATGATATCCCGGGAAGCATGCCCGGACACGCTAGTAAAAGTGCTACACGTATTAGAGGGGGTAGAGGTAGACTAAGCTAATAACCGGAAGACAAACTCAAAAAATATGATCCTATATCATTAATAATTTGTTATTTTAAGTTGAACATTGACATGGATTACCTGTTTTAAATGCACAGCACGACCCTGAACGCTTCTGAAGCCATCTAAGAATAAAATTTCCCCGGGGGAGCAAGTCCCCGAACCCCAACTAGTTAGAGGGGGTATACTGATATGAGTATGTAGGGTAGAAGTTGAAGCTTAATATCTGGAAAAAAGCTGTCGAGAAATGTTGTCCAAGATTTAAATATGTGGGGTCATTTGAAGTATTTTTTTACATATACTGAGCAAAAGTAGAAACGTCCCACACGATTACAGGAACATTTGCTGGAAAGTTATAATATTGATGGTCTAAAACCTATACCGAAAATGAAGTTTATCATTTTTAATCCATATCAGTTAACCTCATACTGCTGTGAAGAATTTTTTTCGAGTGATGTAATGAAGAAGTTGGTAGGGGTCTGAATAAAAGTTGTTTTTTCTTAAAACGTTTAGGTGTTTAATGAATTATCATTAAAAGTCCAAAGTTGTATTCAGTATCATTAATATCGTGAATGGCCACTATTTGCATCAATACACGCTACATTTCTACGGCGAAGCGTAACGTTCAATAAGTACCTCAGTCCTCCACGCTTGCCTGTGAAGCCTGTCTCAAATCTAGACTGCTGAATCTTGAATGTTAAATTTGTGTAGCCTACCATCTGCATTGCTTGGTGAGATTCGTCACGAAAGAGAACTCGGTGACAGTCAGCCTGCTTCCAATTCAAATGACGTCGTGACCACAATTTAACATAGCACCATGCGTCTAAAGTTTGACCGAAATATGGGTGTCGTGCTCCGATTGGTTGAGCGTTGGATCGCAAGCGATAACTAAGGTCTGTGTGTCTGTATGTGTTCTCGGGTTCACACTAAAGTTCACGTTTATAGAGATTGTTAGAAACCGAAAGTATCCATGGGAGGTAACCGACACGCACAAATTCGTTGAGTAACAATTCTTGAATTATCGTACTTTGTTACCATGAATTTGGCGTGTATGCCAAGTTGTCTCATTTGTTGGAACACTAACCTTATTTTCGGCTATTATATATATCAGTTTGATTTAACCTCCATACTGAGCCGTTGGTGTATTGGTTAGGATCCCTGCTTCTCGTCCAGGCGGCCCAGGTTCGATTCCCGTCACCGGAATGTATTTTTCTTTTTTGGTCATAATTTTTTAAACGTAGTAAATAATAAATGTCATCTATTTTTCGGAAAACCAATAAAAATAACTAAACTAATGTTTGATTTACCACTCAAAGTTTAATTAGCAACAAAGGTATACGCCTTTATAGATTGGCTACCAATTAATGCATTGACCCTGCCACTGTCTCACCGTATAACTTCCAAAATATTTTGATCAATTCCATCCAAACATGGAGAAATCAATGCTATAGGTTCAAATTTTACAGATTCTAATACGTCGTCGTTTTTCATTGGGTTACATATAGATCTACACTTTTAAATTTGTTCAGGTTCCGGAGGGGAAAATTGAGGAAATTCTGAGATTTCATCAACATTTTTAAACTCATTGAATTTTACATTTTAATGTTCTTAGAGGTGTTATTCGATCGTAAAAATATTTAACGTTTTATATTGAAAATACATTTCCAAATAAAGAGTAAAAAAATATTGAGCCGGCTGGGATTCGAACCTGGGTCGCCTGGACGAGAAGCAGGGACGCTAACCACTACACCAACGATACAATATACTAATATGTAATCCAACTTATTTATAATGGCCGAAAATAGGAGTGCTTTAAAATGATTCGTTGCACGAATTTCTGCTGAATTCACTCGCTTACCACATATGTTTAAATTGGTAATTTAGTTTTGAATAACATTGAACCCGTAGGTTACAATGAGATATTGTGAACCACCCAAAATAAGAAAACCCCCTATTACAGCTCATATAACTGCACCCACTTTTCTCTATTTCATGGGGGCGGCCATTATTACATATTGCCTGAGGTACTTTGTGAAGAAGTCGGGTACCAGACTACAGACCTGGGTCTTGTGTACGACACATCATATTTTCTTAAAGAACATTCCTGCCAAGTCATTTTACAGTCCATCCATGCAGGATGGACTTATAATAGCCCTGATGTGAAAACAAATGTTCCTCTTTTTTACATCAACTTGTTACCTTGAGCTTTGATATACAGACCTGGGTCTGGTGTATGATAAATTGTTTTCTCTAGAAGAATATTTGTTTCATGTAATTTTAAAATATATCAATGTATGATAGAGTTAGAGCCTGGACATGACAAAAAATGTTCCACTTTTTTACCATTGAACACTGAACTGTGACCTTGACCTTTGTGATATGAACCCAAGTCTCATTTACGACAAATCATCTTAATGTGGTGAACATTTCTACCAAGTAACTTCAAAATCCATTTATGCATGTAAGAGTTACAGAGCGGACACAAAATGTTGATGTGGGACAGTCACTTAGGACAAACAAACAACAGACAGTGCGATAACCATATGCCCTACAAATTGGGGCATAATAAAAATAAATCGTTTTATAATAGATAAATGAATTTGCGGTAGGGAAGTGTTTCAGTAACCTCCCACATAACCTATAAATACTACAGCACCATAAATGAATATTCAATCGTGGTGTTTATGTGGAGGGGTAGGTAGGTGTCTTAAGGTGCTTGTATGGAAGAAAGGGTTAGTGAATGTCATCATTCCCCCCATCTGTGAGTGCATTAAGCTGTCTTTGACTTTTAAAAAGCTATCTCCAATTGTTTATAATTAATAATTGAACTGGGCTCCAGATAAGATAGAGTAAACTGAACAAATTCCAACATTTTCTAACTAATATCACAACAAATCTTACGGTGTTTCTACTCCTTAGAATCGCCTTGACGATAGGGTTTAATGTAGAAATAAAGATTTTAGATCTCAAAATACTCTCGTTATCTGGAGCTCTGATTGAAGACCTGATAGAAGCTTGAAGTGGAGAAGTTTGATTTGACTGTTAGCACGCCAGCATTTTTTAAAATTGTTGATAAATTAAATTTTACAAACAGTTTGCATCAAGATCATACCAGACAAATGCAGGGGCTAATCTGCATCAAAACTGTTGTCACTCTTAATAATATGCAGTAAACTGAGGTTGAAAACATTTCATTTATTGAAAGACATAGAAGCTAATTTAATAGAAGCTGACAAAATAACACTTGAGAATTATTTGAAGCATAATTATATGCCAAGAGGTAAATATTACATCTTTGTCAATCTCGAGGGCCTTCTCCATTCTGTGAAAACACTCTGTCTGGAAGATCTGCAGCCAGTATATCATAGACTCCACAAACCAGCCCTGATACTGTGCTATAGCCAGTCGAAACAATTCCCTAAAATAACAACACACAAATCTCACTCAACACACCATTCCAAGATTAACTTCACAATAACCCAATTTCTCCCATAAAAACACATTTTTACGCCTTTTTTATTCGTTCACTGAAGAAAATACTTCCAATTTATACAGTCATGAATATGCACCATCAGAAATATTTTCTTTATCCTAACAGATGGTATTTTAAAGCAGGCTGAAAGTAAAGCAGAATGCCCCTTAAGGCGCATTCTGCTTTACTTTCAACCTGATTTAAGTGGTCACCTGTCTTCAAAACTAGAAACAGACTATGGGGTAATGGGTTAACTTTTTCCTTGTTTCAGCTTTTGTGGTATGGTATATTGCAAGTTTCATTAAAATTGGTCCATAAATAGAGGATAATCAATTCCTTTGGATTGATAAAAGAAATATATCACGAGAATGGGTTGTTATCTGGTTAAAAAACGAGTCCGCAGGACAACCCATTCGAGTGATATACTTTTCGTATCTATTCAAAGGAATTGATTATTCTATTTATTATATACATTTTAATGACATTTTTACAGAAAAACACACAAAATTAATTATTTACGCGCGACGTCACTAAAGATATTGTGACGTGACGTCATAAAAAAAGATATCATCACCAGTGATGATATCAACTGTGACGATATGAAATTTATCTAACTGAGAAATCTCTATAAATCATCGATATGTATATAATAAACAAGGGCCACTATGGCCCTAAATCGCTCACCTGGTACACCATGGCAAACTTGACCTATAGTGACCTAGATTATGACTGGACATGACCCACAATCAACCTTTAGAGTGTAAACAAGATTTTCCTATGATTTGACCGAGTGACCTAGTTTTTTACCTAACATGACCCATATTCAAACTTGACCTATAATCAATGAGACAAACATTCTGACCAAGTTTCATCAAGATCCAATGAGATCTGTAGCCTCTAGAGTGTTAACAAGATTTTTCTATGATTTGACCTAGTGACCTAGTTTTTGACCGGACATGACCCATATTAGATCTTGACCTATATATCAATGAGACAAACATTCTGACCAAGTTTCATCAAGATCCAATGAGATTTGTAGCCTCTAGAGTGTTAACAAGGTTTTTCTATGATTTGACCTAGTGACCTAGTTATTGACCGGACATGACCCATATTCAAACTTGACCTAGATATCAATGAGACAAACATTCTGACCATGTTTCATAAAGATCCAATGAGATGTGTAGCCTCTAGAGTGTTAACAAGGTTTTTCTATGATTTGACCTAGTGACCTAGTTTTTGACCAAACATGACCCACATTCGAACTTGATTTAGATTTCTACTAGACAAACATTGTGATCAAGTTTCATGAAGATCCAATGAGATTTGTAGCCGGTAGAGTGTTAACATACAATTGTGAACAGACGGACGGACGGACGACGGACATCCAGCGATCCTAAAAGCTCACCTTGGCACTTCGTGCAAGGTGAGCTAATAAAAGTAATAGAGCACTAGCAAGAACAAGGGCCACTATGGCCCTAAATCGCTCACCTGGTACACCATGGCAAACTTGACCTATAGTGACCTAGATTATGACTGGACATGACCCACAATCAACCTTTAGAGTGTAAACAAGATGTTCCTATGATTTGACCGAGTGACCTAGTTTTTGACCGGACATGACCCACATTCGAACTTGACCTAGATATTATTGAGGCAAACATTCTGACCAAGTTCCATTAAGATCCATTTAGATTTGTAGCCTCTAGAGTGTTAACGAGGTTTTTCTATGATTTGACCTAGTGACCTAGTTTTTGACCAGACATGACACACATTCAAACTTGACCTAAATATCAATGAGGCAAACATTCTGACTAAGTTTCATTAAGATCCATTGAGATTTGTAGCTTCTAGTGTGTTAACAAGGTTTTTCTATGATTTGACCTAGTGACCTAGTTTTTGACCTGACATGACCCACATTCGAACTTGACCTAGATATCAATGAGGCAAACATTCTGACCAAGTTTCATTAAGATCCATTGAGATTTGTAGCCTCTAGAGTGTTAACAAGGTTTTTCTATGATTTGACCTAGTGACCTAGTTTTTGACCGGACATGACCCACATTCGAACTTGACCTAGATATCAATGAGGCAAACATTCTGAACAAGTTTCATGAAGATCCATTGAGATTTGTAGCCTCCCGAGTGTTAACGAGGTTTTTCTATGATTTGACCTAGTGACCTAGTTTTTGACCGGACATGACCCACATTCAAACTTGGCCTAGATATCAATGAGGCAAACATTCTGACCAAGTTTCATTACGATCCATTGAGATGTGTAGCTTCTAGAGTGTTAACAAGGTTTTTCTATGATTTGACCTAGTGACCTAGTTTTTGACCGGACATGACCCACATTCGAACTTGACCTAGATATCAATGAGGCAAACATTCTGACCAAGTTTCATTAAAATCCATTGAGATTTGTAGCCTCTAGAGTGTTAACAAGGTTTTTCTATGATTTGACCTAGTGACCTAGTTTTTGACCGGACATGACCCACATTCGAACTTGGCCTAGATTTTATCAAGACAAACATTGTCATGAAGTTTCATGAAAATCGGATGAAATTTGTAGGCGCTAGAGTGTTAACGAACAATTGTGAACGGACGGACGGACGTGCCACCGAATTGGGTTAGAGGGCCTTTTCTTTTGTTATTTTCTTTTGTTCAAATAACGGGCCACGGCCCCTTAGTGTATTGTTACGGAATGAACTCTATTGTCTTCTTTTGTTATGTTTACCGTTATCTGGCCCTCTAACCCACTTTAGTGGCGCGGACGGACGACGGACATTCAGCGATCCTAAAAGCTCACCCTGGCACTTTGTGCCAGGTGAGCTAAAAAGTTAAGAATGGAAAAAGGGGCACAACTCTGAAAATAAAGAGTTACATGGAAAACCTTGTAATAGAAATGTTTTACAGTAGGTATTTTTCTTTGGAAGGAAGAGTATACATACCTCCTTGAGACACTATCACGGACAACAGAATGAAACTTTCTCAGCGTAAAGTAGAGTCGCAGGGAGAGTTTCCCAGCAGCCATTATGTTGACAGAGAAACTACTGTATCTTTTCATATACTTGTTCATCCCTTCCATCATCACAACACATTTGGCAGATATCTGAGAGAAGGAAAGCACAAATCAATTATCATAACAATGTTTTTGTCACTGCTTTCACCTTGAACAGTAACAGATAATCTCACTTTCTATAACTCTTTGAACTCCTAACTAGATAACCCATTACCCCATACCCTGTTTCTAATTTTGAATACTGGTGAGAGTTGTGAAACTCGAGAAAATAATTATTTGTTTTCGATCCCGTAAACGTGTACCTCCTTCTAAGAAAAGTAGCTAAAATACAGAATAAAACCTCTCTATCACGACCACTAAACTGTGTTAATTAGCAGGTGTTAAAAACATGTGAATGCTTAAAGAAAGGTGAACATAAAACAAGTTTCTGCAGAAGCTTTCATGTTTAGGTTTATTTTGCTTTAAGCTTTCCCCTGTCTTTTTATGCAGTCAATTAGCCTTCAGTTTAGTGGTCGTTATAGAGAGGTTTTACAGTAGATTGAATAATGATATAAGGACCAAACGCATCTACACCATTGATTTTGGTCTCAAAATCTACTATACTGCTACAGTTTTTACTTTTGATCGATCAACTCTGTCAAACACGAGTTTGCATTTTTTCTGAGGAATGTAATCCTTTTTTACATTAGCCGAGTTAAAGTTGAGATGATAGATGGTTATAGAAGGCAGTGTTATTTATATGCAAATGAGAGAGAGAGACAAAGACAGAGACAGAGAGATCAAGACACACACATAGAGATAGGGAGACAGAGATAGATAGATAGATAGATAGAGAGAGAGAGAGAGAGAGAGAGGAGAGATATATATAGACTAGCAGACTGAAAGAGTGAATAAAGACAAACAGACAGAAACAGATGCATGTAAACAGACAGAGGGTCAGTCAGACAGACAGACAGCTACGGTCAGTACTGTATACATGTCAACTACATTTTACTTGACCGAGCTTACTTTTTGGTCTTTTTTCATAAACAGAATTAAACCCTATTTCAATTATATACATAAAATCAGGTTGGGTCACAAGTTCTACCAACTTAGAGACGGTCCTTCCCCTACAGTTTAACAAATACAAATTCTTTTTCGAGAGCGGGCATTAGTGAGCCAGAGAGAGAGAGAAATAAAGAAAGAGAGAGAGAGCGAGAGAGAGAAAGAGGGAGGGAGAGAGAGTATGTGTACAGGTGCCTCCATAACCATTATACATACTCTCTCTCGTCAATTAAATACGTAAAGAAATTTATACAAATTTATACAAATAGCAAACATACATCTATGACGACCCGTGTCTGTAAACACCATATTGGATCTGCGATACTGTAACTGTGGAATTCTGAATGTCTACTGTCATCTCCAATCCATATGTGAAAATTTTAACGAGAGCACCGCAAGCGGTACATTATACACCCACTTGCAAAGAAATATGTAGTTTTATAAAAATTTATTCTAATCTGTAGACACTTAGAGCTCTGAGACCATAAACAATACTGAAATAAAGCCTTTTCTAGCATATCTGAGTACACCAAGGGCAGATAACTCGACAAAAATGATCCAATTTCAATAATAATCAACCCTTTCATGAACTCATACTTCTATAAATATACGGTGGGCAAACATTATTACAAGAGGGCCTTAAGGCCCTAATATCGCTCACCTCTTGTACTGAAGCCTGATAGTTTTACCTTTCTGTTTCACCCATTTTAATCTAAATCCATTCAAATGTTTAGTATAGCATGTAAACAATTTTGGAATACAATCTCATAATTCTAGTATATATAGTAGAGTACATCAAGGGCTGATACCTAACTAGAGCCTTAACAAAACTGAAATGAAGCCTTTTCTAGCATTTCAAAGTATATCAAGGGCCGATAACTATTGCCACAATGATTAGATTTCAACAATACTTGCACTAGCTGCTTCGAGAACTTATAGCTATATACATTGTGTGCAAGTATAATCAAAATCCATTGAAAACTGTAGTTGCAAGAGTGTTTATGCTTTTAGAAATGGCATTTTCAGCTAGGCAGATGATTCTTGACCTATTGGTCTGATTTCAACTATAATCACACTTATTCGAACTCTTATGGTAATATACAATCTGAGGAAGTTTGAAAAAGACTGGATAAAAATTGTTGGCGTTAGAGTGTAATCAAAGCGCTGAAAGCGCTAAAGGCCTAGGGACTGGCATGATTAATGAACTTAAGAAATTGTAGTGATGATATAGAAACAAAACTTCTTTTTTAAATCCATTTCTACTAAGAAAATCACAATATTGTGCCAAACAGTTGTTCTCAGTACCCGGATGCCGATAGAGAGGTGCCGGGACGACTTTCAAAGTGACCCTGATCAGAAAAATGGTTTGTATATCTATTAGCCATCTGAAGGCTGGACGAAATAAAGAAAATATGGACGCTTTCGAAATTATCCGTCGTATGAAGACTGTAGAGGCATTTTCACAACTCAGGATTCAGTTCAGGAAACGAAATTTGGTTATTTTTTGTTAGCATTGATATAATGCATTACTTGTAGTTGTTGTAAGGGTGTGAAACGCACGTGTATCGAATGAGCATCTTTCCATGTGTAGTGGCGAAAGTGAAAGTACTTAAGGAGACTTCGATAGTATACACATATGGCAGGGGTAACATGACATGACAACACACGTTGTGCGGTGTTTGGTTAAATACTAATCATTTTTATAAATATTTTATCGACTCTGCGTGTAAAATTGCATATGTAAAACAATTGAACGTGTTTTGTGTTACTGTACTTCAAATATGAGCTTATTTTTACATGCCCTGTGCAATAGATTAGATCTATATTGTATTGCATTTGTTTTGAAATGGTAATTTTTAAGCATGTCGAGTTTGGGTTGTTACTAATATTAGTCCTGTGTTTTAATTCCAGGATGAGCACCAGCACTGAGGAGGCTCACACCTATAGCCAAGGCATGAACGAAAGAAAATATATGATGAAATGTGCAAACATGGGCTAGAGACCAGCCTGCCGGAGATGTCCAAATGGCAACAGAAGTGGTGAAAGATGAAAGAGATAAAGATTTTCAATCACCAATTGAATAGCACAGAAACAAAACAAGCATCCGACATAAATATTTGATTGCTTTATGTTGTGTAATTTCAGATCTCGTATCATTTCAAAATGTGACATGTCTAACCATTTAATGCATAGTTGTTTGCAGTATTGAAGACAAACTGTTGCTTAAAGCAGACTGAAAGTAAAGCAGAGTTATTCAATAACATATTACAACCAATGAAAATTTGGCAATCTCTTTTAGAGTTACATAATAAGCTAGAACACCAAACAGCTCAGAACTCTGGATCTTCGTTATTTGCAAATAGTTTTCTGGTTTTGTTGTTGTTGTTCTGTATACTTTTAGCCCTATACTATATAGCCTGTTTCAAGGTTTGAAGTCAGGTGATAACTTAAAGCAGATTGAAGGTAAAGCAAAATGCTTTATTTTAGCCTGTTTAAGGCTATTATCTGTGAGAATATAGAAAACATTTTTTATGATACCTATCCATAACTTTATAAATTGGAACTATTTTCTTCCTTGGAGGAATAAATTGATTGCATGAAAATAAGTATATATGGAGTAAAGAGTTTATCTACATAATCATTGTATTTAGATTTAAGAAATAACCTCCCTTTTATGACCACCAAAAAGAAGGCTAATTGATTGTATGAAAGAGGGGTTTCAAACAACAGCAAGTTGAAAATCAAACACATCTCTTTAATGAGCTTGCTGTTTTTCTTTCATCTTGCTTTAATCTGTCACATGCCTTAAACACAAAATAATTAACACACTTTAGTGGTTGCAATAGAGAGGGTTTACTCTGTGAGAGTGTTGATGAAGAACCATATTGGTAATAGTTCTAGGAGGGAAATTTCAAAGAGAAAGACAGAAAATTATATCAATATATTTACTCAACAAAAATAATACAAAGTATTAAAAAGTTAATTTGCATACAGTATAAAGTATTTAAAACTCGTTCACAAACTAGTGATTTTTTTTAAAGAGAACTAGACCTATCACAAATGGTGATTCATACCCGCAGTAGGGTCTTGTCACCAGAGGTAAATGTTTCAGGATAAAGTTGATGTGTGCACTTAAGTGCTCCCTTTGTAATGAAAGATAAATGTTCATTTCGAATATGTAGCTGTATTTTGAGGGACCATTGATTGAAATCCTCTGAAGACAGGTTGTAGCTTAATGCAGCTCAAAGTGCAGAACTGAGTTCCTGTCTTGTATAAAGCTTTTTTTAATTACGTTTGAGGTGCATTTAGCTGCAACCTGTATAAAAGAAAGCTGATAAGACAACAATGTCGGGCGATATGCGCACACATGGGTTAATCAACCCATTACTCCTTATCCCGTTTCTAGTTTTGAAGATATAAGACCGCTTAAAGCAGGATGAAAGTAAAGGAGAATGCATCTTAAGGGGCATTCTGCTTTACTTTCAGCCTGCTTTAAGCTATTATCTGCTAGAATATAGAAAATATTTCCTATGATTTTTATTTGAGACAGTATAAATTGAAAGTATTTTCTTCAGTGGATGAATTAATTAAAGACGTAAAAAGGTGTATTGATGGAGTAATGGGTTAAAGCCATAATGAATCGAATGTAGATCTAAGATCAATTAAATAGAAACTGTATGATCTGGATCTAAGCTCATGTGATGGAAAAGTTCTTTACAGTATACAGTATGTACTTGGAAAGGTCTACCCTTTGTAATGCACATCACTTGTGGCAGTAAAAAATGAGTTATTCATGCTATATAGGCAAACAGTTTGGATCCAAATAAGACACTGAGTATACGTATTGTCTCATTTGGACCCAATCTGTTTCAATGACAGTGACAATTGTTTCACAAAACAACCCAGTGCGTGTTCAGTTGTGCGTGTTTCAATTTTTGTCTTCTGTTACATAAATGATGTTTGTTCCTAGAAAATTACAATAAATACTTATATATCAATTTACACTTCTGCTTTTTGCTGATTAAATCCAATGAATAAATCAAATGATGTTCAGTAAACTCTGAAACCTCTTAAAACTGAACACTAATGCAGCATTATAAGAATGCAGAATGCTATAAAGGCTTTGTGCAACACTACCTAAACTCATTAAGCAACCATCTGTTACAAATATACATGTACACTGTATATGTATTTTTAACACTTATTGTTTTGGTTTTCAGAGGTTCTACTGTACATCAAAATAATTATTATGTCAGAACTCCATGTAGCTATGTTGATGGCTTCTTTTCAGGGCCTCGTCCAGATTCACTCCGTCAAACTTTAGTTCGAAGTATATGTCTGGTTCTCGCAGACTCGTTGTATTAAATCAGGCTCCATAGCACCAGGTTGGCCGAAAGTTCTCAACTTTGTTCTTCTCGTCAGGTAAAAAGTCTGAAAATATATGATAATAAACTTCATTACAACGGGTTCGCTATCCGGGACGAATTTATTATAATAATAAAGATCTCAATGAAACACTTGGGTCTCTACATCTCCGCGACGCCAAAAACCACAGATCCAAAACAAAAGCACCGCCCACCACTATACAGAGTGAAATACATGTATTTATAACGCGTTTAATTGAGTTATCTAATGATTCCAGTACAACCAAAGAAAGTTTACAACTTCTTTCAATCATTTCGCTAATGGCTTCACACTATCCTGCAGTAAACACCGGGTCGTATTTCTACTTTCATTTTCGATCTAAACACGCTACGGTTTGTACACATACCTTTTGAAAAGCTCGCTTATCCTTCTTAACTTGTTAAAGTCTGGCATTTCTTTACCTGAATTCGATTTTTAACTCGGAATTAGTTAAAGAACCGAAATTCGTTTCGATTCTGTCAGTTACATGTATCGGTGTAGATTCGTAGATTGTGTTGATATTTAATATATTTTGTGTTCGGTTACACAGCGCATCAACAGGTAAGGGCTTCCATAAGTTGACATGAAAAATCCTAAGATTTCTAAATTTGCATCTTTCAATTGCGGTTTAACGAATCGTACCTTTACCCCATGACCATTTTCTTGTTTTGTTGACATGCGACTACTTAAAGCAGGCTATAAGTAAAGCAGAATGCGCCTTATGGCGCATTCTGCTTTACTTTCAGCCTGCTTAAAGCTACCATGAACTGGGGAAAAATCCGGAGATTTAGGAAAAATCCGGAGATTTAGGAAAAATCCGGAGAAATGGCAGCCCTGACAGGTAATAAACAAAAGAATGTGCCACTGTGCTGCCAGCGGTAGAATCGGGCGTAGATAATTCACTACTAGTCCCCATTATACATACGGGCTATTCGCAATTACATAATTAACACATGGATGCATAGTGCAATGATTTATGTTAGATATCGACATGGTCTCTGGAGTGTGTTTACATCGACTTGCTTATAGGAAGAAGCTATCTTCATTCTGATTGGCTACTTAACATTCGGGATTATTTTACGTGGAATCACTCCGCTGTCGGTTCTACCTGGACTATGTTTAAACGCTGGTAGGCGGTAAATGGGCGATTGGCAATAGGATTCCTTCTTATTTTAATAGCCCTTACTCTCAAGACGAAAACGCCACAAGCTTGATTAATGCATATATATAAACAACCATTATCGTTTTATTCACGAAAAACGTCGATTACACATGGTTGTTAAGGCTTTTAACGAATAGTGCAAAAACACGGCCACAATCTTTCCCCAAAAAGAAGGTATTTTGGTGTTTTTGATGTAAAGTTTTTGTTCACCCCGAGGGAGCCTTCAATCTGCTGTATAAAAACGGAGTCAGCTTGATTTATCCTTTTAAATCCACAGCCTGATGCCATTTTCTCATGATATTATGTAGCGTTTCAATGAATAAGGTAAAAAGAAAGCCACAAGCTTTTTCTGAAAAAAGTATTTTTGGGTTTTAGCAGCATAAATGTTGTGTGCCGTGACGGCTACGTGAAGGACGAAGTTGGTATACCGACTACGGCCTTACGGGCCCTAACGGGCCCTAGGCCAAAAACCGTTAAATATGGCATTTTCAGCAATTCAAAGGTAGATAAATCCTGACCTATTCATCCGATTTAAACCATAATCGAACTCATCTGAACTCTTATGGTCATACACAATCTGAGCAAGTTTGAGAAAGATTGGATAAATATTGTGGCCGCTCAAGTGTAAACACCCTTAAATAGGGCATTTTCAGCAATTCAAAGGTAGATAACTCACGACCTATTAGTCTGATTTCACCCATAATCAAACTCATCCGAACTCTTATGGTCATACATAATCTGAGCAAGTTTTAGATAGATTGGATTAAAATTGTGGCCTCTAGAGTGTAAACACTGTTAAATATGGCATTTTCAGCAATTCAAAGGTAGATAACTCCTGACCTATTAGTCAGATTTCAACCATAATCAAACTCATTCGAACTCTTATGGTAATATACAATCTGAGCAAGTCTGAGAAAGATTAAATGAATATTGTGGTCTCTAGAGTGTAAACACTGTTAAATATGGCATTTTCAGCAATTCAAAGGTAGATAACTCCTGACCTATTAGTCAGATTTCAACCATAATCGAACTCATCCGAACTCTTATGGTCATATACAATCTGAGCAAGTTTGAGAAAGATTGGATAAATATTGTGGCCGCTAGAGTGTAAACACCCTTAAATAGGGCATTTTCAGCAATTCAAAGGTAGATAACTCCTGACCTATTTGTCAGATTTCAACCATAATCAAACTCATCCGAACTCTTATGGTCATATACAATCTGAGCAAGTTTGAGAAAGATTGGATAAATATTGTGGCCGCTAGAGTGTAAACACCCTTAAATAGGGCATTTTCAGCAATTCAAAGGTAGATAACTCCTGACCTATTAGTCAGATTTCAACCATAATCAAACTCATCCGAACTCTTATGGTCATACACAATCTGAGCAAGTTTTAGAAAGATTAAATGAATATTGTGGCCGCTAGAGTGTAAACACCCTTAAATAGGGCATTTTCAGCAATTCAAAGGTAGATAACTCCTGACCTATTAGTCAGATTTCAACCATAATCAAACTCATCTGAACTCTTATGGTCATACACAATCTGAGCAAGTTTTAGATAGATTGGATTAAAATTGTGGCCTCTAGAGTGTAAACACTGTTAAATATGGCATTTTCAGCAATTCAAAGGTAGATAACTCCTGACCTATTGGTCTGATTTCAACCATAATCAAACTCATCCGAACTCTTATAGTAATATACAATATGAGCAAGTCTGAGAAAGATTAAATGAATATTGTGGTCTCTAGAGTGTAAACACTGTTAAATATGGCATTTTCAGCAATTCAAAGGTAGATAACTCCTGACCTATTAGTCCGATTTCAACCATAATCGAACTCATCCGAACTCTTATGGTAATATACAATCTGAGCAAGTTTGAGAAAGATTGGATAAATATTGTGGCCTCTAGAGTGTAAACACTAAAATTGTTGACGACGGACGACGGACGACGAACGACGGACATTCAAGGATTGCAAAAGCTCACCCTGAGCTAGCTCAGGTGAGCTAAAAATCCATTCTAAACTGTAGTTGCTAAGTGTGTTAACACACTGTCAAATAAGCCTTTTATAGCATATTTGAGTGCACGAAGGGCAGATAACTATGTAACCAAATATCAAATAAATCTCAAACTTAATCAGCTTCAGATCTTGATGCATACAACCTTTCTGTGAAGTTTCATTAATATCCTTCAAATGGTTTCTAAGAAAACTCTGGACAAGCTTTTTATAGCATACTTGAGTACATCAAGGGCAGATTACTCTGTAACTAAAATTTGAATATTTACAATCGCCCCATTCAATTCCATTGACAAAAAGTGTGTTCATTTCATATAAACACCAATTTTCGAGAGGGCGGGACTTGTGGAAAAGTTTCGAAGGGGAGGTGGGGCATATGCAGTTTTCATTCGCGAATTAATATTTGGAACTTTGGGCAGCAAACATTTGGCGGATTTTTTCAAAATTTGTTCTCAACCGATCTATGCCTTCCTACTAGTGGATCCCAGATGATTCCCGACTAATATTCTTCTTTATAAATGAGATAAATTGCAAGAAAATTGACATAAGAATCTACCTTATAAACAACGGCCTATACCTACGTTTCTTTATGACAATAAAACCCCGATATATTTATCCTACTTTAAAATTACGTCACTTCTAATGACGTCATAAATCGGCATTTTTCGCGCCAAACTGTCAAGTTGTTGACAATGGAACTTATTTTTTCTGCTTTCGAATGTACACAGATTCAGTAAATCGGTCATGGCTGTTCCTTATAGGTTACACATTATTCGTCTTATCGACCTCTAATATGGATTAAACATACATGCGTACTGACAAAATGCTTATCTAATGTTAGAAATTACAGCAAATATATTGTAAATATAAGAAATGAACTGATTTTTTTCGGCGTTCAAGCGAAATGAACGACAGAAAATCATTGGCAAATTTACCATGAATCGCTAGCGCGATTCATGGTATTTGCCGAAATTTTCTGTCGTTCATTTCGCTTGAACGCCAAAATAAATCAGTTCATTTCTTAAATAAACCTTAAACTCAACTCAGCTTTAGATCTTGATGCATTTAACATTTATGTGAAGTTTCATTAATATCCCTCAAATTGTTTTCCCACAAAACTCCGGACAAGCTTTGTATAGCACATTTGAGTACATTGAGGGCAGATAACTCTGTAACGAAAATTTGTATGAATCTCAAACTCGACTCAGCTTTAGATCTTGTTGCATTTAGCATTTGTGTGAAGTTTCATTAATATCCCTCAAATAGTTTTCCCAAAAACCTCCGGACAAGCTTTTTATAGCATATTTGAGTACATCAAGGGCAGATAACTCTGTAACGAAAATTTGAATGAGCCTCAAACTCAACTCAGCTTTAGATCTTGATGCATATAACATTTGTGTGAAGTTTCATTAATATCCCTGAAAAAGGTTCCTACAAACCTCTGGACAAGCTTTTTATAGCACATTTGCATACATCAAGGGCAGATAACTCTGTAACAAAAATTTGTATGAACCTCAAACTCGACTCAGCTTTAGATCTTGATGCATATAACATTTGTGTGAAGTTTCATTAATATCCATAAAATGGTTTTCCGGAAAAACTCTGGACAAACAAAATGTTGACGGACGGACGAACGAACGGACGGACAGACAGACGAACGAATGGACAGGGCCACGCCGATATACGACCACCTTTAGAGGTGGGCGTATAAAAAGAACAAGAGCCCCATGGGGCATATTTCGCTCACCTGAGAATAGCTGAAAAAATGGAGATAATAATTTATGTCCAGGACTGACCTAGATATGCAACAGACCGGAACAATTTGAACAAAGTATGTAAAGTATATTTAAAAGTGTCACCATACCGAATATAAAAGCTCTGGCCATATTAGTGTCAGAGAAGAAGACGTTTGAAATTTTCTCTATATAACTCTATGTAAAACTGTGACCACAGGGGGGCGCAAATTTTGACCCCAGGGGCATAATTTGAACAAATTTGATAGAGGACCTGTAGGCGATGCTATGTGCCAAATATCTAAGCTTTGGCCCTTGTAGTTTCAGACAAGAAGATTTTTAAAGTTTTCAATGAAAAAAATCTATTTTTAGCTCCTGTGACCTAGTTATGCAACCGACCAGAACCATTTGAAAAATTTTGGTATAGGACATCTAGAAGTGTCACCATGTCAAATATCAAAGCTCTGGCCATATTAGTTTCAGAAAAGAAGACGTTTGAAAATTTCACTATATAACTCTATGTAAAACTGTGACCCCCGGGGCGGGGCCAATTTCGACCCCAGGGGCATAATTTGAACAAACTTGATAGAGGACCTGTAGGCGATGCTATGTGCCAAATATCTAAGCTCTGGCCTTTGTAGTTTCAGACAAGAAGATTTTTTAAGTTTTCAATGAAAAAAATCTATTTTTAGCTCCTGTGACCTAGTTATGCAACCAACCAGAACTGTTTGAACAATTTTGGTATAGGACATCTAGATGTGTCACCATGCCAAATATCAAAGCTCTGGCCACATTAGTTTCAGAGTAGAAGAAGTTTGAAAATTTCACTATATAACTCCATGTAAATCTGTGACCCCCGGGGCGGGGCCAATTTTCACCCCAGGGGCATAATTTGAACAAACTTGATAGAGGACCTGTAGATGATGCTATGTGCCAAATATCTAAGCTCTGGCCCTTGCAGTTTTTGACAAGAAGATTTTTTAAGATTTCCTTATTTTTTCACTTTGGTTGCCATGGCAACCAGAGTTCTGCATTGTTTTTAATTGTTTGAACAAATTTGAAAGAGCTTGACCCAAGGAACATTTCTGTAAAGTTTGTTTGAATTCTGTCAAGTGGTATAGGAGGAGATGTCATTTGAAGCAATTGTTAACGACGACGGACGACGACGGACACGGGGCCATCCCAATAGCTGACCTTGAGCCTTTGGCTCAGGTGAGTTAAAAACAGGTGGTTTCGCGTTCTTTGCATGCAAAGTACATTCCAAAACTAGATTATCTTATTGAATTAAAAGAGTAAACAAAGTCTTCATCATTCATATACATATATTTGAAAAGATTATTTTTATAAATATGGTAATTAACGGTATAGATACTTATCCTCAGTGTATGATAGGGATCTACTAGAATTATTAAACAACTTTTCGTTTACTTTCATTCTAAATAACTATAATGTTGATGACATCTAAATTTAAAATGTATTTTCTGGTTTTGAGATGATCGCTTACAATGTGCATAATACGTATAGATATAGATTTTACATCCATGCAGATAAGAACAAGAGGGCCATGATGGCCCTATATCGCTCACCTGAGAATAAAAGCAGTAATTAATTATGTCAGTTGAAAATGAAATGACAAGAAATTTGTATTTCATATGTCAATGAGAACAGGGTACTTAGTAATATACTAACAAGTAAACATTATCTTTGCCCACCCAAAAGGAATTGTCAAAGGGTGGCAGTCAGGCAGAAATGGAATTGATCACATAGTTTGGGGGAAGTATCCATTTGCCTGCTGAAGACAAGTTTGGTGGCTGTGGAAGAGTGTAAGTAAAGATGTAACGTAGGATAAATGAACAAAAAAATTTACAATATTGAAGATCTTTCACAAAATCTTTATTTCACTCCAAAATTTGAAAAATATTGTATAAAGGGAGATAAGGCAAAGCTACATGCCAAATATAAAATGTCTAGGCCATACAGTTTCAGAGAAGAAGAGTTTTTAAGGTTTTCCTATACTCAATGCAAACCCCAGAGAAAATGTATGTGAGATCACAGCGTGATCTCGCTGAGATCTCACTTAAGCAAGGTGGGATGTGAGATATCAGTCAATATCTGACATAAACTTGCGTGATTCATGTGATATCTCACTTGTCAAGTGAGATCTCACATATGAATGTGAGATCTCGCATGTCAAGTGAGATATCACATACAATGTGATATCCCACCTTTGTCAAGCGTGATCTCACTTGCAAATAAAATTTTCAGATTAGATTTTAAAAATTACAAATAAAAATGATACTTGATTTCTTTGCTTTAGAAAATATGATGAAGGGAAATAACTTAGCAATATTGATGTCAGAGTAATGACACTATGAATGGCATTTTCTTTCATCCATCTCTTTCCATATATGAAATTACATTTCACTAGCTTCAGTAGAACTAGAGTTATCTTCAGGACAAAAAAATTATGACAAAGGGAAATATTTCCAACAAATTTGATGCCAGAGTTATGACCCTTTTCAGTGGCCCTTTCTTTATCCATCTCTTCTTCTATATTTAATTTCATGTTATAGCATCTTTAGAACTGAAGTACTCAGGAGTTATCCTCTTCAGAAGAAAATATGACAAAGGGGAATAACTCAAAACATGTTGATGCCAGAGTTATAACCTTTTTAAATAGCTCTTTCTCTCATCAAACTCTGTTCATATATGAATTTTCATTTAATTAGCATCAGTAGAACTTGAGATATATGCATGCTAAGAAAAAATGACAAAGGGAAATAACTCCCTTTATACTGATACCAGAGTTCTGACCCTTGCAAGTGGCACTTCCTCTGATCAAGTTCATTCCATGCATGAAAGTTCATGTCCCTAGCATCAGTAGAATTGGAGATATCTTCTGGACAAAAAGTGTGACAGACAGAATATCAGTAATATGTGCTACAATTGTAAGTTTCACAAAACAGTGAATATTATACATCACTCAGGGCACCTGCTGACAACATAATAACAAGGTCAGAGATTTGAAGTTGTCTGTTTATTTATACTTTAAAATATGAATGTGGCAAAAATTAAAGACTCCAAACCAGTTCAGACTCCTGCCAACATGTTCATGGTAAGTTACATAACTTACATAAATACAGTTTTATCATGAGCATGATATATTTTGGATATTTACATGATACAAACAAAAGCATGTGGTACCCCACCCACTAGTAGTTTACTATGACACAAGACACATTATCTATATGCCTTTGCAAGCAAAGTACTTGCCAGTTTGGAAAACATTCAAAAGTATTTCTGTTACTGGAGCTTGTTAGATTTTAACTTAACTTTGTATTAATTTGAAAATATGATGTTCGTTTGAAGGTGACCTAGTTTAGATAACTTCTCGGGTTAAATCCCGGGTGAGATCTCACCTGAGATCCCAGCTGTGATCTCATGTGAGAATAGGACAGGATCTCACATGTGATCACGGCGTGAGAAATTTGGTATCTCAGGTGAATTCACAGTCGATATCAAGGCTGTGACCTCACCCCGGATCACGGCGTGAGAAAATTATGGGATCTCAGGTGAGATATCGCCCAGTATCACGGCTGTGATTTGCCCGGGATCACGGCGTGAAAAAATTGTGGGTTCTTAGGTGAGATAACGGCTGTGATCTCACTTGGAATCACGGCGTGAAAAAATTGCGGGATCTCAGGTGAGATATCAGCAGAACCTCAGGTGAGATCAAGGATGTGATCCCACCTGAGATTCTGCTGATATCTCACCTGAGATCCCGCAATTTTTTCACGCCGTGATTCCAGGTGAGACTCGGCCGTGGTCTCACCCGAGATCACACCCATTTTTTCTCTGGGGAAATGAAGTTTGTCATTGCATGTATGTGGACTGTTGCATGAAGAAGTAATTCGAAATCTGTTTGTCATTATTACTATTTGAGCAAAAGGGAAAAATATGGCAATGATATAAATAGTGCTAATAAAGGGTCACTTAAACAATATTCATTCAAAATATTATTGAATTCTGACAATGGTTTCAGAGAAGCTATTGTTTTTTTAAAAATTCCAATTATAAGTCTATGTAAAACTGATATGCCCCGGGATGGGTCCATTTTTGATACGGGGGTCATGATTTGAACAATTTTGGTAGAGGACAGTAAGGCAAAGCTAGATGCCAAATATCAAAGGTCTGGGGCTTATGGTTTCAGAGAAGAAGATTTTTAAAGGTTTTCCTATATAAGTCTATGTAAAATTGATAAGCCCCGGGGCAGGTCCATTTTTGACACAGGGGTCATGATTTGAACAATTTTGGTAGAGGACCATAAGGCAAAGCTAGATGCCAAATATAAAAGGTCTGGGCCTTACGGTTTCAGAGAAGAAGATTTTTAAAGGTTTTCCTATATAAGTCTATGTAAAATTGATGATGTAAGTACGGAAATTGACCACGCCCTCTGGCTGCCATGTTTTTTGACGGATCAAAATTCTTTGAACAATTTTGAAAGTATATTAATTGAGAAACATTTTGGTGACAACCAAATTGAAATCGGACCAGTCGTTCTTGAGAAGAAGATTTTTTAAGATATTGTGCATGGTTGCCATGGCAACAAGACCGATTGCCCCACCCACTTTTTTTAACACATTTTAAAGCTCACAACTACAGTATGTATTTGACCAAGTTTGGTTAAAATTGGGCCATTTGTTTCAGAGAAGAAGTTGTTTGAAACAAATTGTGAACGGATGACACGGACACCGACACGGACACCGACGTACGGGAACGATCACAATAGCTCACCTTGAGCACTTTGTGCTCAGGTGAGCTAAAAATCAATCAAATTAATTATGTAAGTACTTTGTTATGTCACTCGTTATCTGCCACATATCCCCAATTGGGTGCCTCGATTGCTTGGATCATGTGACTAGACTAACAGTTACTGGTTTATTCCGAAGCTGTCAAGGCGATTTATGGCATACAGTGTTAAAATCGTTATTTTTTATGATTGGCTTTCTAATTGGGGGCGGAGTTAAACGAAATCATTAACGATAATCTGGGTCATATGATTGATCGAAAAAGAAGGTTTTGGTTGGAAACTGGAAGGTCACGAAAGCCTAATTGACACATCAATCAGTTAATTTGATAAACAAGAGGCCCATGCGGGCCTAAATATCGCTCACCTGGAATACCAACACAAGGGTCACGTGACCCCTGGGGTGGGATCACTTTTCACCCCAGAGACATAATTCCAAAAATCTTGCTGATGAACTTGAAAAAATATTTTGTACATGAATGGTTTCAGACAGGAAGACTTTTCATTGAAAAAAATCTATTTTTAGCTAATATGACCCAGATATGCAACATACCCAAACCAATTTAGCAATATTGGTAAAGAACATCTAAAAGTGTCACTATGCTAAATATCAAAGTTCTTGCCATAGTAGTTTCAGAGAAGAATATTTCACTACATAACTATGTAAAACTGCAACCCCTAGGGCCTTCGTTGTTTTAACCCCAGGGGCATAATTGAACAATCTTGATAGAGGACCTAAAGATGATGCTTTGTGCCATAAATGTAAGCTCAGGGTACTGTGGTTTCAGACAAGAAGATTTTTAGCTCCTGTGACCTAGATATGCAACTGACCAGAACCATATTTACAATATTGGTTAAGGGCTTCTAGAAGAGTCATCATGCCAAATATCAAAGCTCTGACCATATTAGTTTCAGAGATAAAGATGTTTGAAGATTTCACTACATAACTCTTATGTAAAATTACGACTCCCAGGGCGGGGTCATTTTTTACCCCAGGGACATAATTTGAACAATCTTGATAGAGGACCTGTAGATGATGCTTTGTGCAAAAAATGTAAGCTCAAGGTACTGTGGTTTCAGAGAAGATTTTTTAAGTTTTCATTGAAAAAATCTATTTTTAGCTCCTGTGACCTAGATATGCAACGGACCGGAACCATATTTACAATATTGGTTAAGGGCTTCTAGAAGAGTCATCATGCCAAATATCAAAGCTCTGGTCATATTAGTTTAAGAGAAAAAGATGTTTGAAGATTTCACTATATATATCTATGTAAATTTATGACCCCCGGGGCGGGGTCATTTTTGACCCCAGGGACATAATTTGAACAATCTTGATAGAGGACCTGAAACGATGCTTTGTGTCAAATATCTAAGCTCAGGGTACTGTGGTTTCAGAGAAGAAGATTTTTTAAGTTTTCATTGAAAAAATATATTTTTAGCTCCTGTGACCTAGATATGCAACGGACCGGAAATGTTTGAACAACTTTGAAAGAGGATCATATAAGGATCATCCAGGCCAAGTTTGGTAAAAATCTATCCAGTAGTTTCGGAGGAGATGTCGTTTAAAGAAATTGTTGACGACGAACGGATGAACGAATGAACGACGGACAGAGGACGATCAAAATAGCTCACCTTGGCACTACGTGCCAGGTGAGCTAAAAACTGCGACGTTACATAACTCAAAGAAGTATTTTGCCTCTTCATTTTTTTTTCTCTCGACAAAATGGCATATATTATGGTGAGATGTGTATCACTTTCACCCCTGAGCTATGAAATTTGTGTGGGGTGCCATAAATCATAAATAAAAAAAAATCTGTTTGCACTATTAAACTATCATCTCTGTACATTGAACGGTGCAGATCCTGATCAGAGATACAAGGAGTCCTCTGATCTGGGTTTACATGCTTACTGTTTAGCATACGACAAGTTCACTTGTCATAGGTACACTGTTAGAAAGTGACTAGTATATTAGTCGATAGGATTAAGTGTGTGGCGTAATTACGATATGTGGTCATATCCTTAAACGGTGTAGATCCTGATCAGAGGACTCGAAGAAACCTCTGATCTGGATCTACATGTACATGCTTAGCATTAGACAAATATACTTTTCATAGGTAACACTGTTAGTAAGTGACGAATGCATATATAAACTCGTAGATACAATTGAATGTGTGAATCAATAACGATGTGATCGTATCCTTAAACGGGATAGATACTGATCAGAGGGCTTTAGGATCCCCTGATCTGGTCTACATAGTTATCAAGGTTTGTTTATGTATAATTTATTAATTTTCCAATTCCTGTTGTATTACAGGCGCTTTTGTATTAAAATAAAACAACAGTATGGGACTTGTAGTACGACAACCGAGTCTACACTGTTTGCAAGAATTTGGGCATTCGATTTGGTCATTTCTGCCCCGTCTGATTCATTCCTTGCTGATCCATCGTCATGGTGCTGTTCCCTCTATCAGAACATAGAGGAACGTTAAAGAAAGACATTCACGTGAACAAAAAGTCAAATATCGCACAAAAAACGCGAGATCAATGACATGCTGTCCAGACGATTTGCCATTGTGTCAATAGAAGTTAGTTACAGACGAGTATACTCGTCCATAGGGTTGAATGTGTTAAATAATTACGATAATGTGATTGTTTTCATAAACAGTGCAGATCCTGACCAGATCACTCCTTTATGAACACTCTGATCTTGGTCTGCACGGTTAGCACACGACAAGTGTACTTTTCACAGTTCCATTGTCAGTGCTAGGCAATGACGAGTGTACTCTTTGATAGGGTTAATGTGATAACCAATTCTACCTTTTTATCCATTCATCACGGTTTAGTTTATCATGTCTACCATATACATGTTTATACGATTATATACACACATAATTATGATTTTAAAACAAGAGGCCCAGAGGGCCACATTTCGCTCACCTGAGAACATTAGAAGCCAGGGCAAGACAACATTTTGATATAGCTATGACCCAGGTGTCATAATTTGATCTCGGTAGAGGACCACAATGCGAAGCTACATCTCAGATATTAATGATCTGGGCCTTACGGTTTAAGAGAAGAAGATTTTTAAAGATTTTCCCTTAAAAAGAACCTGACAAGCCCAGGGCGGGCCAATTTTAATCCGGGGGTCATAATTTGAACACACCTGGTAGAGAACCACATAGCAAAGCTACATATAGATCAAATATTAAAGATCTGGACCTTACAGTTTTAGAGAAGAAGATTTTTAAAGGTTTTCCTATATAAGTCTATGTGAAACTGATAAGCCCCAGGGCGGGGCCAAATTTGATCCAGGGGACTTAATTTGAACAATCTTGGTAGAGGGCCATAGGGCAAAGCTACATGTCAAATATAAATGATCTGGCCTTTACGGTTTCAGAGAAGAAGATTTTTAAAGGTTTTCCTATGAAATACTAATAACCCCAAGGGCGGGGCCATTTTTGGCCCCAGGGTCATAATTTGAACAATCGTGGTAGAGGACCACAAGGCAAAGCTATATCCCAAATATTAAAGATCTTGGCCTTACAGTTTCAGAGAAGAAGATTTTTAAAGGTTTTCTATATAAGTCCATGTAAAACTGATAAGCCCCGGGGCGGGTCCAATTTTGACCCGGGGTCATAATTTGAACAATCTTGGTAGAGGACCATAAGACAAAGCTACATGTCAAATATAAATGATCTAGGCCATACAGTTTCAGAGAAGAAGATTTTTAAAGATTTTCCTATGAAAAACTAATAAGCCCAAGGGCGGGGCCATTTTTGGCCCTGGGGTCATAATTTGAACAATCTTGGTAGAGGACCACAAGGCGAAGCTTTGTGCCAAATATTAAAGATCTTGGCCTTACAGTTTCAGAGAAGAAGATTTTTAAAGGTTTTCCTATATATACTCACGGAATTTAAAACCTGTGCATGGTTGAAATTTGTTTTAAATGTACATGTTTTTAATTAGCTAACGTAAAGACGGTCCATACAGTTGAATAAAGTGTGTATAACTTGTTGGCTATCATTTTCGTGAAATTTACGTTACTTATGCGTGTCAAAAGACGTTTGTCTATCTTGGCATAAGTTGGTCAGTACACTCATTTGAACGGTACATGCAACACGTTTTCAATGTACACTGGTTATTGTGGAAGTAAATCAACGGAAAAACAAGTAAATTTTGTTTTATCGACCATGACGGCATTGCCACGGCTGTCTAAAAATGCGCTTTTACGTTTAGTCAGCATATTAGAGGTTGGAATGCAGCAAAAATGATTTTGTAGGCCAATCTAGCCTTCATCGTAACATCATGCTGTTATTATCGATACGTATCGACAAATTGCTCGCGAGAACCTGCGACAAGGGATAACGCTATTAACGTTACGTCGACAAAATACGTATATTCCCGTTACACGTGTGCGTCATCATCTTCAGTCTTCAAACTTTATGCTCAAAACATTCGTCTAATCAGCCGGAGGACAGTGCGCAAAAGATTACGCTTATTTTGAATCTGTCCTACTGTATGTCCCTTTCTGACGTCAAATCCGTCATTTTGCCTTTATGACAAAAACGCATGACAGTACAATCTTGATTGACATCACAGTTTAAAGACTCTTATGAGATGTTAGATTGATGTTTAAAATAACACAATATAGTCTACCAACATTTTGACCGTTTCTGACCCCTCATGGCATGTCGTGTAGACGGGTTACATCCACCTGATTTGTGTTCAGTGAACATATCCTAGAAATTCTAGGGGGGATGTAAAGTCGAAAAGTTCAAATTAAGGTCAGAAATGAGGTCAAAGGTCAGCGAGTGCAGATTTTTGCATACCATAATATAAACCTAACTTTATTTACATTTCAAGTATATCAAATGAACTATTATTGGTTACAATTAGTTCACAAATGTCTGTAATTGCTGAATATTATCAAACAAGAGCCCCATGGGGCATATTTCGCTCACCTGAGAATAAATGACAAAATGGATAATTATTTATGTCCAGGAAGGGGTCATTTTTTACCCGAGGGGCATAATTTGAACAATCTTGTTAGAGGACCTGTAGATGATGCTATGTGCTAAATATCTAAGATCAACGTAGTAGGGTTTCAGACAAGAAGATTTTTGTAAGTTTCCATTGAAAAAAATCTATTTTTAGCTCCTGTGACCTAGATATGCAACAGACCGGAACCATTTGAACAAACTACGTAACAGATATTTAGAAATGTCACCATACCGAATATCAAAGCTCTGGCAATATAAATTAAGTGCCAGAGCAGAAGACGTTTGAAAATTTCACTATATAACTCTATTTTTGACCCAAGTAGCATAATTTGAACAAACTTGATAGAGGTGAAGATGATGCTATGTGCCAAAAATCTAAGCTCTTGCCCTTGTAGTTTCAGACAAGAAGATTTTTTAAGTTTTCATTGAAAAAAATCTATTTAAGCTCCTGTCACCTAGATATGCAACAGACAGCAACCATTTGAACAAAATATGTAAAGGATATTTACAAATGTCACCAAATCGAAAATCAAAGCTCTGGCCATAATAGTGTCAGAGGAGAAGACGTTTGAAAATTTCACTATATAACTCTATGTAAAACTGTGACCCCCAGGGCGGGGGCCAATTTTGACCCCAGGTGCATAATTTGAACAAACTTGATAGAGGACCAGTAGGCAATGCTATGTGCCAAATATCTGCTCTGGCCCTTGTAGTTTCAGACAAGAGGATTTTTTAAGTTTTCATTGAAAAAAAACTATTTTTAGCTCCTGTGACCTAGATATGCAACCGACCAGAACCATTTAAACAAAATTGGTATAGGACATCTAGAAGTGTCCCATACCAAATATCAAAGCTCTGGCCAAATTAGTTTCAGAGGAGAAGACATTTGAAAATTTCACTATATAACTCTATGTAAAACTGTGACCCCCGGGGCGGGCCAATTTTGACCCCAGGGGCAAAATTTGAACAAACTTGATAGAGGACCTGTAGATGATGCTATGTGCCAAATATCTAAGCTCTGGCCCTTGCAGTTTCTGACAAGAAGATTTTTTAAAAGATTTCCTTATTTTTTCAGCATTGTTTCTAATTCTTTGAACAAATTTGAAAGAGCTTGATCCAGGGAACATTTCTGTAAAGTTTGGTTGAATTCTGTTCAGCGGTATAGGAGAAGATGTCATTGGAAGCAATTGTTAACGATGACGCACGACGCCGGACACAGGGCCATCCCAATAGCTCACCTTGAGCCTTTGGCTAAAAACTAAAATCTTTATTTCAAAATTAAACCCTATGGTGTCACTACTCATTAGAATTATATTATTCTTCCACGGAACGAAGAGACGATTCTAATGAGTAGTATCACCATAGGATTTGGTGCTAAAATGAGTGAGAAAAGCTTGGAATTGTTCAGTCTCCCACTTACCCTGTCGATAAATAATTACATCTGAAATACTACATAAGCTAACAAAATAAGGAATTGTTCACCCAGGAAAATGTGCATTCATATCAGACAGATCCTAGAAGAAACCAGTGTAGACCCTGACCAGACAGCTCTTTCAGGAGCTGTCTGTTGTTGGTCTACACTGTTCTCACAAAGTGTCAATATACTTGAACAGCACAAACAGTTTAAAATCAGGTACAGTCAAACCTGTCTGAACGGTCACCTCCGAACAACGGTCACCTGTCAACAACGGCCAGTCTGAATTCCTCCCGGCCAATTTCCTTCTTAATTGACCTCTGAATAACGGTCTCCTGCCGACCGCGGCCAACGGTCACTTAAACTGGCTCTTTTTGACACCTTTTACCCCAAACAGTGGCCAGGCTGAGACACAGAGGTGTCACCTGCCGATCGTGGCCGGCGGTCACTAATTCGGCTGTTTTTAACACCTCTTACAGCAGCCAAATAACACGATTGAATGGGTGCATTTTCGCCAATGTCGGCCGCCATCTTTGTTATGGATGCGCTTGGTTATATAATTGGAAGCAAACAATTCTAAGGTGCTAATGACAGTTTGCAACCGACTTTTGGGTTTAAAATAAGCCACATTATGATGAAAGAATTTCAAAAAAAATGTTTGTTTTTATATGTTGGCTAATTAATATTGAAGATGTCCGTTGCTGCTTATGTTTGTATGATTATTTATAATCACGTTGTCCAGATTAAACAAATGATTGGGCGATTTCTAAAATGGCCTTATCCAGATTAGTCATTGGTGATTAATTGTTTTGTTTTGATGTAAGATACCTTGGCAGATACGAAATCGTGAAATAAACAAGAGCCCCATGGGGCATATGTCGCTCACCTGAGAATAGCTGTACATCAAAATGGAGATAATGATTTAAGTCCAGGACGGGGTCATTTTTTACCCGAGGGGCATAATTTGAACAATCTTGATAGAGGACCTGTAGATGATGCTATGTTCCAAATATCTAAGATCAGGGTACTAGGGTTCTAGACAAGAAGATTTTTTTTAAGTTTCCATTGAAAAAATCTGTTTTTAGCTCCTGTGACCTACATATGCAACAGACTGGAACCATTTGAACAAAATAGATAAAGGACATCTAGAAGTAACACCATGCCGAATATCAAAGCTCTGGCTATATTAGCTTCAGAAAAGAAGACGTATGAAAACTGTGACCCCCGGAGTGGGGCTAATTTTGACCCCAGGGGCATAATTTGTACAAACTTGATAGAGGACCTGTAGATGATATGCAATCTACCAGAACCATTTGAACCTTATTGGTATAGGACATCTAAAAGTGTCACCAAGCCAGATATCAAAGCTCTGGCCATATTAGTTTCAGAGGAGAAGACATTTGAAAATTTCACTATATAACTCTATGTTAAACTGTGACCCCCTGGGCGGGGCCAATTTTGACCCCAGGGGCATAGTTTGTAGTTTGATAGAGGACCTGTAGATGATGCTATGTGACAAATGTCTAAGATCTGGCCCTTGTAGTTTCAGACAAGAAGATTTTTTAAGATTTCCTTATTTTTTCACTTGGTTGCCATGGCAACCAGAGTTCTACATTGTTTTTAATTCTTTGAACAATTTTGAAAGAACTTGACCCAAGGAACATTCGTGTAAAGTTTGGTTGAAATCTTTTCAGTGGTATATGAGGAGATGTCATTTGAAGCAATTGTTAAAGACAACAATGACTGTATAAAGTGAAATATTTTCTTCTGTGGAAGAATAAATTAAAGACATAAAAAAGAATATGTATGGGTTAATAGGTTAATAAATATCATTATTTACATTTTCTAAATATAAGAAACTATATGTAAATGAGTGGCAAATAGTTTGGATCCAGATTAGAAGCAGCATTATGTGGCATCTGACCTGGATCCATACTGTTTATGGCCAAGAATTAATTGTGGACTGATAGACAGAAAGATAAACAAACAAACAAACAAAACACAAACAAACAAACAGACAGACCAAAAGTAATATGCCTCGAACTAAGTTGTGCTTGAGCATAAAATAGCAGACATCACTTTCATTTCTGTTATGTATCTCAGTGACCTGAGTTCAGAGCTAGCTATGGGTCAGTTATGCATTTGGAGACGGTCTCAGAGAGAAATGACTATTATTATGCTGAACTGTTGTCTGCTCCAAATGTTTGTATGTGAAATATGTAAAAAATAATAACTTATATTTTCTTAATATAAGAAAATATGTAAATGAGTGGCAAATAGTTTAGATCCAGATTAGAAGCAGCATTATGTGGCATCTGACCTGGATCCAAACTGTTTGCAAAAATGTTGCATTTAGTATAAGGGTAGCTTCTTAGCCTGGAAGATACAATGCGTCTGTATAAAACGGATCATTAGAGAGTTTTTACTGTCAGACCTGCATCAAAAAGCACTGATATGGCCAGGGTTGAGTCAAATTTGATCCTAGGGTTTTGATTTTTTACAATTTTGAAAGTGATTTAGTAGAAGATACTATTCATGCAATATCTAAGGTGTGGGAACAGTGGTTTTTTACAAAAAACTTGTTTAAAGTTTTTCACTTTTTTTAATAAATTTCAATAAGTAGTCCACTTTAAAGTTTCATTTTAACAATTTCTGTAGAGAAGCATCCAAGGAACACCGTGAGCAAATTAGTTTTTTCCTCAGACTCGCGGTTTCAGAGGAGTTGTCGCTTGAAGTAAATTTGAACAGACGGACGGACGGACAGACGGACGACGGACGGCGGGCAATCACAACAGCTCACCTTGAGCCTTCGGCTCAGGTGAGCTAAAAAGTAAAATATTGCAGTCAATGTCCTTTTCCAGGGGCAATAACTCTGATTTTCCTCATTATTTTTTATATTTTTATAGTTATTTTTTCCGTTAATATTGTCCGTGTTCTTATAACATCAAATTATTTTTATGTTTCTTTACACCTTTGACATAAAGCAACAATTCTATATGCAAATGAAAGTAATTTTTAAAGCCAATGCCCTTTTCCAGGGGCAATAACTCTGATTTTTCTCTTTCTATTTAATTTTTATAGGAATTTGTTTTCGTTATTTTTTTAACTGTTTTCTTATAACATCAATTGTTTTTATTTTTCTTTACACCTTTGACATAAAGCAACGATTCAATATGCAAATAAAAGTAAATATTACAGTTAATGCTCTATTCCAGGGGCAATAACTCTGATTTTTCTGTTCCACATTTAATTTTAAATGGGAATTTATTTCCGTTATTTTTTTACTGTTTTCTTATAATGCTTTTATGTTTGTTTACACTTTTGACATAAAGGAGCAGTTCAATATGCAAAGAAAAGTTAATATTACTGTCAGTGCTCTTTTCCAGGGGCAATAACTCTGGTTTTTCTATTTCTATTTTATATTTAATGAGAATTGTTTGCGTTATTTTTTACTGTTTTCTTATAATATCGAACTTTTTTGGGTTTTCTTAGTACATTTTTAATAAAAGCAGCAGTTTAATAATCAAGTCAAATGTAATCTTACAGTCAATGTTCTTTATTTGGGAAATAACTCTGGTTTTTTCTCTTTCATTTTTATGCTTTTTTGTTTTGTTTTTTGTTATTTATTGTCTAATTTCTTATAAAATCAAACTACTTTTATGTACATGTATATCTACACCATTGACATGAAGCAGCAATTCACTATGAAAATTCATCACTGAAATATGTGTTTAGGGTATAAATACAGACAATCCCGTTATATAAAATAAGCTAAAAAATTGGATTGTGTGCGATGCCAAATGAGTTTTCTCTTAAATTCACTTTGAGAAAATTATCATTATATTAAGTATTACTTTCTTAGGAACACTGGATTGACATGAACATACAGAATGGATAACTATGTTACTGTCCTTTTCACTCAATTTTTATCGAGATTTTTTTTGTTTCAAACAATATCAGCTTTGTACCTGCAGGAGACAATCAGATTGTTTTTTACGAACTCACATGTAAAGTTTCAGATTTATCCAGGCTGTGAATGAAAAATGATGGTGAAAAATGTATTCAGTTGTTTACAAAATGGCTGACTTTGTGAATAGTGTGTGACGTTGTGGGACAGTCTATGTTTACCGAGATGGAGAAGGCCTATTAAAATAAAACATAAAAATGATATTGTCAATCCGTGAATGGTAATCTAAACGTGAAATTAAGATAAAAATAGATTTTTACATCGCTATTTTGAAGGTGATGTTAAAAATAATATTACAAGAGGGCCATGGCCCTTAATTCGCTCACCTGAGGTCATTGTGCCTTAGCTTAATAGGCAAGACAACATTTTAATATAGCTGTAAATGGAATTATCTTCCAGACAAAAAAAACATGACAAAATTGGAATAACTTAAAAAAATATTGTTGGCAGAGTTATGGCCCTTATCCATGACACTTCTTCTTATCAAGCTACATGTATTTCCATATGATTATTTATTGCGCACTCTGCTTTGCTTTCAACCTGCTTTAAGTTATCATCTACTAAGATATAGATACTATTTCTTATATCTTACATGTTTATGACTATATAAAGTGGAATTATTTTCTTTAGAGGAGGAATAAATTAAAGGCGTAAAAAGGCATATGTATGGGGTAATGGGTTAACATCAGTAGAACTGGAGTTATCTCAAAGACAAGAAAATATGACACTGGGAAATATCTCAAAATTGACATTGACCTTTGTACGACATGACCCAAGTTATAAAGTTTCTAACTTTAACAAAGTTATGGCTAAGATTAAAGTTGTGGACTGACAGACAAACAAATGGACAAACAGACAAAAAAGCAGACAGACAAAAACAATATGCCCCCAACTGCAGGGCATAAATATATAGCAGACACCATCATATGCAACCTCATCAGCACCCAATTGTATAAACAATGGTTTAATTTTAACCGCTGGTTAGTTTAACCCTGGGTTAAAACTCTCAAATTCTGGTTTGGTAACCGCGCTGGTAACTCGATTGTATAAAGCAGTTAAACCAAGCGGTTTATTAACCACGGTTTATTATACCAGGGTTAAACATACCAGGGTTAAATTTCGGGTTTTCCAACATGACGTCGACAACGCGCATGTGGTATGAAACGTTTTCCCGTACTAATATCTGACGCTCGTACTGTCTGTCAAAATGGCGGAGCAAATAAAATATCGCTCAATGGAGAAATTTGGTAAGTGGGATGATTTATCATTAATTTGAGAGACGATAGCTTTGATAGTTGACGAGTGGGTGATTGATGGCCTAAAAGAATATAAATGAAGTTCGATCTTAAAATCTTTAGACAGTGTTTTAATCCGAGAGCGGTTTTGGACAAGCGTCTCTAGAGGCGTAAACACAGCCCATCGTAGGGCTTTATAGGCTAGCCGCAATGTAAACACGGTGTAATTGACATGCAGTTTGATTTTAGATCTAGTGAAACATATACCGTTGGTAAACGGTCAATTGCCGACATTCTTACACATGAAAAACCAACAACATATAGGCCTATAAACGATCGATAAAATCTAGATCTACTAAACTAAACGTTTGTTATGAAGATCGGCGTTTCCTTTTTTACAATTTACTGTTTCGGCTGTAGACTACAAAATTAGATCTAGAGCTAAAATCTTCGTCTTGTCCACATAATCAGTGTTAGGCCTATCTTTGTGTCAAGAAATAAGCCAGACTTTCCCTTTATGTTCAGCATAATATTGGCACTGCGGTGACTGAATCCTCCCGTTCGTGTGAATCCATTTCAAGGTCAATTTAACCACAAGCGTAGATCTAGATCTATTTTCCTGCCTTTAACCCTTTCCCACATAGCATGTCTCTAGTATTGAATGTAGGTGTCCACTTAAAGCATGTTGAAAGTAAAGCAGAATGCGCTTTAAGCGCATTCTGCTTTACTTTCAGCCTGCTTTAAGCTATCATCTGCTAGAATATAGAAAATATTTTGTATTATACATATTTATGAATGTATAAATTGGAACTATTTTCTTCAGGGCAAGAATAAACTGAATGCGCTAAAAGGCGCTTCTATGGGGGAAAGGGTTAAAAGAAGACTATGCATGGATCCTGTACATGGAGTCTGTGGACAGACGTAAATGATCTTGTCATCAGAACAATCCATCGCAAAAAGCACCGTTCTTAAATCAAGTGATTCATGCACTGATCGATGTATAATTCAAGCATAGTGTACTAGAAAACTACACACTACTGACTAGCTGTGACGTCATAAAGTGAAATCGTGTGTAAAGGCGAAATCTAAAAATAAATGCAAACTAAGCTCCAAGCTGTTGAATTTATCACTTATACTATTCAAATTTGAACATCTTTTACTGACCGCATTTCAATACATTTGTGAAAGGAAAATGATTGACCGTTCTAGATATATACGTACTTATTGATAAAATTAATGCTGTACAATGGAACTTTGGAGTTAATTGTTAATAACTGTACACTACATGCATACTCCATAACCAGTTTCATTTTTGTTTTGTGGGGAAGCCGCTGTCTATAAATAGAAACATATTTAGCTTTGATCATCCAGTGGGACTATTACTTTTTCTGTCAAAATGCACGTAGATCCATCCAATACAATTTTAGTATTGAATTCATCCAAGTTTGACTCTAATTCGCTCTGTAAACTGTTCTGATATAATTTGGAGTGTCACAATTGCTTAACCCATTACCCCATAACCCTGTTTCTAGTTTTGAAGACACTCTAGGTGACAGGTCACTTAATTTAAATAAGCTACCATCTGCTATGAAACATGCTAATGACTAGATCTATATGAATTGGAACTATTTTCTTTAGTGGAGAAATAAATTAGAGGGCTAGGCACAATCAGGTACATTTATGGAGTAAAGGGTTAATCCAATGTGACATGCATCCAGACAAATGTGACAATCCATAATTAACTGATTCACCCCTGAAACCTTTAATAGACAATTCCAGGTCCCAATAGTTTATAGTAATATTTTGCTGCAGGGCTGTTTTACAATATATAAATCAATACAGATCCTGATCAGGAGTTTTCTGATCTAGGTCTATATTGTGTGCATAGAGCAAACTCTTCAGTAATACTGTTTGCAAATGAGGAATATGCTTATGGCTAGGATTTAAATATATTGACCCATTTCCCAGCCTCTTTTCTAGTTTTGAAGATAGGTGACCACTTAAAGCAGGTTGAAAGTAAAGCAGAATGAGCCTTAAGGCTAATTCTACTTTACTTACAGCCTGCTTTAAGCTATTGTCTGTTAGAATATAGAAAATATTTCTTATGATTCATATTTGTAGCAGTATAAATTGGAACTATTTTCTTTAGAAGAGGAATAAATGAAAGGCGTATAAGGTGTATAATGTTTTATGGGTTAAAATAGTACACCTCTAATGAGATCAAGTAAATATTACTGCTTGAGCATGCCTCCATATGGAATCTTAGACTCTTAGTTAATAGTAAATGATTGATCTCTCTACTTTGGTCTCACTTGGCGCCATATGTGACCATTTCATGTGTTGCGGTGCTGTAAAACCCAACTCAATCAATCTACATTGATCTCACTAGGGTGTACTGCCTTAAAGCGACTCGCAACCAGATGGTGCATTAAAAATAGTAATTTGTAAATATGTGTCAAACGCTTATATAAATGGTAAAGAATAAGTTTAGGATAAGAAATTCTGTTTAAAAAAATGTATTTCAATAAAAAAAAATATTGGTCTCTGGTGGGATTCGAATCCGGGGCCCGGCATTGGCGGACAGAAGGCAAAATAGGGGAAACCGCTTAGACCAATGGACCACGGAACTATCCGTTTATCTCGGATCGATTTAACGTATTTCAATGTGTAGCGATCGAAAGTGCATACAACTTCGTAATTCGGCTCGTGTTTATGTCTGAGCCCGTGTAGAGAAGCAACAACAACAACTATACCGTTAGCTAACGCTATAGAAAAACGATGGACAATATAAAAAAAAAACTAAGATTCGGTGACGATTCTTGAGACTTTTTTTGGACTGATCATATTTTTTTAGTGTCAGAAGCCAAATAATGCCACAAATTTGCTTTTATTTGAGTATTTTATTTTATTTTGACAAGTACACCATCCGGTTGCGAGTCCCTTTAAGCCTATCATCTGTTTAAAGATTAAGTATCTTTCAAAAGGGTTATTAAGAAATTTTTGATGTGTACTGTGTTCAACTTTATCTGTCAACTTTGATTATTTTTTACTTTTAGGTGAAGACGGCTGAGTCGGGGTTTTCGGTCGAAAGAATCAGCAGCCAGAAGACTGGTGGGGGTCCTCCAATCCTGGAGATAATCCAGGTGTCCCAGGACATAATTCGTCTACAGGACAAAACACCTATCAATAAGAGGGATGCCTGGGGCATCACTTAAATTCATTTGATTTGGTTGTGAGGTGTTGGATATGATGTACACCTAATATATCAGAGACACAGAACCTCAGTAACAATAACAATGAAGCAGAAAGCTAATTGAGCTTTTTTAAGAGTTGTTCTGGAATTGTCTAACAAAGAGCTTCCATTTCTTATATATCCTGCTAAAGTAATGAATTTGATTTTGAAATGGTTATAAAGTATATTGATTATATTTTGCTGTGTTACTGAAGTTTGTTCCACTGTATATGACAATTTCCCATTTCATTCTGTTTCTATAAAAGTGAAAGATATGTAAGACAAGGGCCACTATGGCCGTAAATCGCTCACCTGGTAACCATGTAACCATGTACTGCGTGTGACCTAGTTTTTGACCGGGCATGACCCTCATTCTAACTTGACCTCGATTTCAATGAGACAAACATTTTGTTCAAGTTTCATGAAGATTCAATGAATATTGTAGTCTCTAGTGTGTTAACAAGGTTTTTCGAAGATTTGACCTAGTGACCTAGTTTTTGACCGGACATGACCCACATTCGAACTTGGCCTAGATTTCATTGAGGCAATCATATTGATGAAGTTTCATGAAGATCCAATGAAATGTGTAGCCTCTAGAGTGTTAACAAGGTTTTTCGATAATTTGACCTAGTGACCTAGTTTTTGACCGGACATGACCCACATTCGAACTTGACCTAGATTTCATTAAGGCAAACATTTTGATGAAGTTTCACGAAGATTCAATGAAATTTGTAGTCTCTAGGGTGTTAACAAGGTTTTTCGAAGATTTGACCTAGTGACCTAGTTTTTGACCGGACATGACCCACATTCGAACTTGGCCTAGATTTCATTGAGGCAATCATATTGATGAAGTTTCATGAAGATCCAATGAAATTTGTAGCCTCTAGAGTGTTAACAAGGTTTTTCGATAATTTGACCTAGTGACCTAGTTTTTGACCGGACATGACCCACATTCGAACTTGACCTAGATTTCATTAAGGTGAACATTTTGATGAAGTTTCATGAAGATCCAATGAAATTTGTAGTCTCTAGGGTGTTAACAAGGTTTTTCGAAGATTTGACCTAGTGACCTAGTTTTTGACCGGACATGACCCACATTCGAACTTGGCCTAGATTTCATTGAGGCAATCATATTGATGAAGTTTCATGAAGATCCAATGAAATGTGTAGCCTCTAGAGTGTTAACAAGGTTTTTCGATAATTTGACCTAGTGACCTAGTTTTTGACCAGACATGACCCACATTCGAACTTGACCTAGATTTCATTAAGGCAAACATTTTGATGAAGTTTCATGAAGATCCAATGAAATTTGTAGTCTCTAGAGTGTTAACAAGGTTTTTCGAAGATTTGACCTAGTGACCTAGTTTTTGACTGGACATGACCCACATTCGAAATTGGCCTAGATTTCATTGAGGCAATCATATTGATGAAGTTTCATGAAGATCCAATGAAATTTGTAGCCTCTAGAGTGTTAACAAGGTTTTTCGATAATTTGACCTAGTGACCTAGTTTTTGACCGGACATGACCCACATTCGAACTTGACCTAGATTTCATTGAGGCAAACATTGTGACCAAGTCTCATCAAGATCCAATGAGATTTGAACCTGCTAGAGTGTTAACGAACAATTGTGAACGGACGGACAGACAGACAGACGACGGACATCCAGCGATCCTAAAAGCTCACCTTGGCACTACGTGCCAGGTGAGCTAAAAAGGAGAAATAAAACAACAGTCATTTGGTTTACTACTCATTTATTTTTTTGAAGCTTCACATTTTTTCTCCATATTGAAATACAGAACATATATTGACAATGCCTTGGGAAAACATGCCTGAACTGTACCAAACCATTCTAGATACTGATCAGTGTCAAATAGTGAAGAACCACCAAGACACTGTATCACTGATGTGCCCTATGGTCTGGGTATACACTGTTTGAGAGTAATACATATTTCAGAAAAAATCTTTCTTGATGTTGAGATATGTCAAATAGTGAAGACCATCCAAACACTGCATCTCTGATGTGTGGTCTGGTATAGCTCTTCACTGTTTGGAGTGCAATAAATACATATGTAGTGTTTTATCATGGCACGGCTCATATTTTGTGCAAATCAAATTCAATGGAAATCAAACACAAGACACTATGGTCATACATCGCTCAGCTGGTACATCAAGATCAAATGAGATTTGTAGCTTTCAGAGTGTTAACATTTAGTACATGTATTTTTATTATTTGACTTAGTGATCTAGTTTTTGAACTGACATGACTCACATTCAAACCAGACCCTGATATCAATGAGACAAACTGTGTGACTGTTTAATGCATCATAGAAAAAATGCATAATTCAAGTGACTGTTTAATGCATTAATTTTATCATGTATCTATCAGTAAAGGCATCCATTGGTCACTTAATAGAAGATTGATCATTGTAAGAACAATCATCATTATATTAAAAGGCTACAAAATGAAATCATCAGATAGCTTTACCTTTGAATTTCACCTGTTTTATTCTAAAGCCATTCAAATTTGTAGGATAGCATGTAAACAACATTTGAATACGACCTACTCTAGTATAGTAGAGTACATCAAGGACAGGTAACTAGAGCCTAAAAATGCCTTTTCAACAATAATCGAACTCATTCTATTCTTATAGTTATATACAATCTGAGCAAGTTTTGGAAAGATAAAACCAAAATTATGGCCCCCAGAGTATAAACACCTTTAAATATTGCATTTTCAGCAATTCAAAGGTAGGTAACTATTGACCTATTGGTCTTATTTCACCGAACTCTTACAATAACATACAATCTGAGAAAGTTTGAAAAAGAATGGATTACAAGTGTGGCCTCTAGAGTGTAAACACTGTTCAATATAGCATTTTCAGCAATTCAAAGGTAGACAACTCTTGACCTATTGGTCCGATTTCATCACTATTCTAACTCTTATGGTAATATACAATCTGAGCAAGTTTGAGAAAGATTGGATAAAAATTGTGGCCTCTAGAGTGTAAACACTAAAATATTGACGCCGGACATTCTAGGGTTGCAAAGCTCACCCTGAGCTAGCTCAGGTGAGCTAAAAATGCAGAAAGTCCCAAAGGAATTTTCTACATTTGTTTTATCCTACATTAATTAATTTTTTTTGGTTATCCTAAATTAGTTGATATTTTTGGTATGCTACCCTGTATTATGTAGAATCTAGATCTATAACAATTTTTTTCAATATACAACATAAGCACCTGTGTTATCATCAACCATTATACCTCCTGTAAATAGCTGAAACTACAATATCAGAAAAAGAATTTTCTTAAATTTTCATACAACTTATAAACCCCTTAACCCATTAAGCCATACTGACTCATTTTGACTCATTGCGCAATAGCCTCATAGTAACTCATTTTGACTCACTTTAATCAACTAGCATGCATTGAGGTGAGCACTGATAATTGTTAATCGCTTATGAGTTAATGGGTTAAACTTCATTGCCTTACCCCGAATAAAATGGTTACTTCCAACCAGTTTTCCTGATCAGATGCAGTGTGACATGCATTTGATCAGGATCCAAACTGTATGACACTCATTTCATTATTTCCTTGGTCAAAATACTTAAAATTTAAAACTGAAATTAAAAGCATATGACAATTGTTAATGGCTGAATGGCAAACTGTTTGGGGCCAGAAGAGAGGCAGAGTAACTTGGTGTCTGATCTGACTCCAAACTGACTGCACTATATATGTATACAGATTTATGCTTTTCCTGTAAAGTGCAGAGACTGTTAAATGTTTTGATGTATGTTTTACATCACTCCACTTCACTTTTGAATGGTCAAGTTCTAGTCTCACACTCGCCATAATTGTAGTGTCCATAATTGGAGAACTTCGAGACCTTCACACTTTGATCCTCAGCAGTCTTTTTGAAGCTGATTGCGATATCTGGCTCCATGACCTTTGCATTTCCCAACCATACATTCTACAAGCCCATACAATTGCCTGCTGCCTCGGTTTTGGTGACATATGTAGGTCTGAAAATATATTGCACCATCTTATTTATGAACCACATAGAATATTCATAATTGCAAAGCTCCAGATAAGAAAATGTTATTTACATAATGAATGAATGGTTACACCATAGGATTAGGTGCTATAATAAGTGAAAACAATGTTTGATTTGTCACTTCATTCCCTCTTATCTGGAGCCCAGTAGATATATAAACATACAATTTTTTTATGATGTATATAGGTGACATGTACATGACTTTTATTTTGTCGTTGTAACCATTTCAAATTTTCTCCATCATACATTTTAACTTTGGTTTTACTTTTTACTGGAAAAGTAACATCAAATCAATGTATATTTTTAACTCTAAGCTCGCATTCCTAATTTAGGTTGTTATTTTGACAGTCATACAGAGGATCTAAATAAAATTACTGTGAAATAATATGATTGATGCAAGCCTTTGTGAGCGTCATATTTATTTTAGTCAACATGTTCATGTGATGAATAATGAGCATGAATGCCAGTTTCAATTTATCCCATAAAACATTTTAAAACCTTTTTACAGGACTCCAGATAAGGGGAGTATTGCAAAATCTAAAATCTTTATTCCTGTATTAAACCCTATGGTGTCACTACTCGATTCTAATGAGTAGTAACACCATTGGATTTTATGCTCGAATGAGTGAGAAATCCTTGGATTTGTTCAGTTTTCTCGCCCTTCATAATATAGAGCCCCGGAGCCCTGTCATTTTAGTTAATTGAAGCTGCAGGACTCCAGATAAGGGGAGTATTGCAAAATCTAAAATCTTTATTCCTGGATTAAACACTATGGTGTCACTACTCGTTAGAATTGTCTCGAATAGACGATTCTAATGAGTAGTAACACCATAGGATTTTATGCTGGAAAAATGAGTGAGAAATCCTTGGATTTGTTCAGTTTTCTCGCCTTATCTAAGGCCCTGCCTTATTAGTTAATTGAAGCTGCATGTTGAAGTCACTTTCATATCTATAGAATGGCTTTATGCAACTCTCAGACTGCAAATTATGTGATACAAATAGATACACACCTGTGGCTCTCAGCTTCTTCCTCAAGAATGCTTGAGCAGGACTTTTTTGCTTGCTTGGATGTGAAGATGTGTCTCCTTTTCTAGAATTAGCAGTGTAATGTAGACCTTTTACTCCCAAGGTTGACTTCAAGCTAGTCATCCGTCTATATTTGTCAACCCAGAATGAATAAAACCTGAAACACAAAAAAAAAGACTTTTTAGGCTAGCACACTAGCTATTGGAGTACATATAATAGATATATAATTTGTAATGTAGGTGTGAAGACACAAACTACCGAGAAATATATACTTGAGTTACCTCAAAATTAATGTTCCTGGATAATGCCTAAAATAAAAATATTGTACTACATTGGCTATGAATTGTGTCACAGGGGGGGGGGGGGGGGGGGGGGGGGGGGGGGGGGGGGGATATGCAGCTTGATCGGGCTTAAACCATTCAGACGCTCTACAGTCTACTGTATATGCAAACTATACCGGTGTGAAAATCTACATGGAGTCATTAATGACAACAGTCCGTGGATAGAGGAATGAGGAAATACTTAAAATTGGTAGTATATAATAGCTTCCCTCCTTGACACCGACAGGCGTTGTCGCCGTCTCGGGAAGGCAGTTGTACATAAACTTCAATTTTAGTGAAGGAGTGCAGTATCCATGATGATGATTAAGGGTTAGCATTACGACTGCACGGTTCGTCGGTGTCAGGATAAAGTGACCGAAAGGTACGGTCCCTGGTGCACCTCATAAGTGTCCCTGCTTGTAATACTCGAAAGAGGCTAAGATCTTGAGCAGCATAAATAAAACAAAACACACCTTGGATTTGTCGGAAGGTTGGTCGGCTTTTCCAAGTTGATTCACTGTTGAAATGTTCTGAATCTGGGTCCTTTTGTTCAAATCATCGCCAATAAAACAGATTCTCTTCACATCCGTCGTGTAAAAGCCTTTATATGGCTCTACGACGCGATAATTTCGTAAAACTGTATTAAAAGCCTCTACGGAAGTCAGCATGTCGGCCATTTTGGTTGTTAGATTCAGTAAAAACCACGAGCGCGTTAATCTAACCCAGCTCACATACCACGGTAACTTTAACCGGATTTTTAACCGCGGTTTAAAGTGCGGGCGTGTTTATACAATCGCATACCAGGTTTTTAACCAGAAATTATACCAAATGGTATGTTTAACCCAGGGTTAAAATTAAACCAGTGTTTATACAATTGGGTGCAGCTGACCAGCTGACCTGAGTTCAGTTATGTAACTCTGCCAGTAGGAAATTTGGCTAGGGTCTAACTCTTATTATGCTGAATTGCTGTCTGCTATACATATTTTGAATATTAAACATATGTATAAATATGGCAAAAGACATAATTACATAACTGTCAGTGGATCACTTCCAGACCCTGTTTCTCTAAGTATGAAGCAGACTAAACCATTTATAAACTTTAGCAGACAACATGTTCAGCTAAGACCATCAGTTCAGTGGCTGAGGTCAAATACTGGGTAGTATGGTAGAATTAGCAACTGCTCTGAAGGCTTACCCTTAACAGACTGAAATGATATCTGCTTAAAACCTACTGTATGCGAAAAGTGACAAAAAAAAGAATTTAGAACATGTTCAGTTGGTAAATGAGTACCAATAGTTTGGATCCAAATTAGATGCAGCATTATGTTGCATCTGATCTGGATCCAAAATGTTTGCAAATATTGGCTATTTGCCCTTAGTATATTAAGAGTAACTCAGGTAAAATACAGTTCTGCTTTTGCTTCATCAAAAATACTGTAAAACCTGCCTAGAGCAGCACTTAAACTGCGCAGGGTGGCGTCAAGTGTGACCCTAGGGATTTCATTTTAACAAACTATAGAGGGATTGACCAGGAGATTCTACTGTAAAAATATCAAAGCTTAGGGCCTAGTAGTTTTTAGCAAGAAGATTTTTTAAAAAATTTTGCTTTTTTGCTTTTTCAAGCAGAGTTTTTGCTTTTTCTCTTTCATTTAGACAACTTCTGTAGAGAAGCATCCAAGGAACATCATGAGCAGTTTGAATCCGCCCTACAATCCCCGGGTTCAGAGGAGATGTCGTTTGAAGTAAAAGTGAACGGACAGACGGACAGACGGACTACGGACAATGAGCGGTCACAATAGCTCACCTTGAGCCTTCGGCTCAGGTGAGCTAAAAACACACAGCGGCCATTTGCAAACACAGCTGATCCCAAGTTTACTATAGGAAAAAACTATTTATTTAGGATATCTCCCTACTCACGGTCCCGATATTACTCAAACTTTGCATGTGAGTTCGTAAAAAACGATCTGATCGGCTCATATAGGTACAAAGCTGAAATTGTTTAAAATAAAAAAAAAATCGATAAAAATCGAGTGACAGAGCTGAGTGAAAAGAACAGTAGGTTCGAATTTCTATATAATGTCATCGTTGGTTTTGTGACAAATCCAAGGGTTATCACTATGTATCTGGCTAAAACATGGTGTATTTACCATTTTGTGACGGGAAGATGTGCTTTATAGTCTGTATACGTGTAAATTTTAACACATGTATACCAAATGAATTAGATGTAAATATTCTGTATAATTATTCACATACTTTTACGTACAGTTTTACAAATGAACATTTACAATATCAATATCCTTTAAGAGATATTTGAACGAAGAAGAACAATAACTAACCATTCATTCGTGGTATCATTTGACCAAGCTTGCGAAGAACATTACAGAACTTTCATCGCCAATTCGATGTACTTTAAGACATGCATAATGCTTAGTTATGAAACAATCCGATCACCGATCTACATACATTCAGTTTACAATGACGAGTCTAGAAAAAGTGAGTATGCGGGGATTCTAATAAAGACGCATGCTACTAATTAATCTGAGTTACACAGTGTGTTGCCTCACAACACCATTCATACACATTCATATACATGCATACTTGTTGGCTTTTATAGCAAGCACATTTTGCCGACCTGCACTTTGTCTTGCTATAGCAAGACGCGAGTTGCATTTATGCCATTGGGATACAGGGATTTCTTATCCAGTTGGGGTGATACATAGTTAGTGGGAGGGGGTCCAAGGCTGTCTTGACTTTCATGAGTTGCCTATACCGGCATGTGTCTATATACCAGTAAAGGTATGGAAACCTATGATGTTTTGTCGACCTTGAGTGCCTCACATATTTTGTTAACAAGGAATCATCCCCTTTGCTTTGCTGTACCGGATAACATCCTTGTTTCCACGTCATTTCCTACAAAGCATCAACAGTATTACGTGTGTTCCTGCATATTACAATCAGACAATCAACCCGCTTGCAACAGCATCCTTAGCATGGCATGTGATTCTTTTGTCAGCTTTTTCATGATCGGTCGACAATTTATCAGCATGGAAGTTATTTGACTTTGCATTTATAATGCCTACGAACATGCCCCCTGCTACAACAAGCGGGTAATAATGTGTCGCTCAGATGATAGAAAGTCGACAATGTACATGTATTTCTAGTTTTCGTCGGGCACAATATATGGCTTTCTAACATGCGGTAGTGGGTCTTCTGGACCTGTGATTTTTTCCAGTGGCAGCTTTGATAGACATGCTCCAAAGATATAAAATGTGACATCAATGCGAGTAGGTGTGCCTGTGAAATGGGAATATACCAACTGAACAAGTTCTTGAGCATACTCTCCGAATGTCTGACATCCTTGAGGTCTGTCTCGAGCTTGAATAAGAGCATGACCATATACATATATTACAACACATGTAGATTTCTGAGAGTCAGGTTTCTTCTGTGCGATTTCAATTCACTGATCTATTGTTAGAATATCCAGAATTCGAGACTGAACTGTCTGGTTCATTACTCCATTTGATTTTGCCTATGGTAGTGGGGCTGAGAACAGCTCATGCTTCAGTACATCGTCATTCTGCACGGTTAGGCCTGAACTAGCTTCATTAAACAGACATTGTAGGAGTCTGCGGCCAGGTTTTATCTGTTCCGAAACATGTTGCTTGTCTGATCTCGTGCCTGTATAAATACTTGCTAATGTCTTTGACTTTGTTTTTTGGGTGGAGCAAAGAGTCGGTGTTGCACTCCTTTAGTCAATAATTTGTAAAGTGCCTAACCAATGAGAGGGTTCTGCAATCACATCGCGTCCAACAAATCATTGCTAATGTCTTCTGTTGCAGCATCCTTTAACGCTATCTCAACAAGTTGGGCTACAGCATAGGATGCGTCTTTCGATTTTCACTTGTAGAAATACAAAATACATCTAACAAACCGACCAATGCAGCAAGGGCTTAGAACTACCTTTGCTAAAAGATCTTGATATACAGAAAGAGTTGGTTTCATTTGGACAACAATCAAACTTGAGCTGGTTTCCCGTAATGAAGTTAATATTTTTGCCAATTGACCCTGTCAGATCTCAACATACACAATCAATGCATTATATTATTTCGTGTTCTGTTAATTCGTATTTGGTTTTCATATGGAAAGAGAAACGGTTGCATGGACCACATCGAATGTATTTCATGGAAAATATGATACATTTACAAAATCCATTGTATATTTACTATTAGTTAAAATAAAGAAACAGTAAAGTCTTGAAAACATTGCGATTGCTATGTATGACAAGCCATGAGATAAATTGTATTTAATGCAATTATTGTGTGGGATTAGACGTGTTTGCCTGATAGTGGCAAAAACCTTACTGCTCAATTCCCAAAAGCCAAGCAGCTTTGTTTAAACACACGAAAGTATTTGCATACCAAATAGCTTGTGTTTTGCGGCATTACGCAAAATAATGGACGTGTCCAGTAGAGAGTGAATGAAGGTAACATATTGCTGATACATTAGACTAGGCTGCTATTTATTGGATATACATATACATATAGTTGCGAAGATTAAGCATATGCGCTCAAGAAAATTGATTGCAGTGACAGATGCATGTATTTCGATGTTGCCGTTTTTGTTTAGATTAATAAATTTGTGAATATGACAATGAACATATACACACACACACACATCATTAGCAATAATACATTAACAAACAACACATATACTATTTGTGATCCACTAGGATTTACTACTTTACTTTTCATAAACCATATATATATATTTGCCAAAAATAAGTCATTACCCAATTAAACAAGTTATTTAATAAATATACAATGACAAAATTGGTGTTTTTTAACACTACCTTTGACTCCGAAAGTTTGACTAATGGTCATGTATGAGAAAATATAAGAAACGAAATTAATCATTAGTGCAAATTGGAACGGTCATCTTAAAGCAAATAATGCAGTAAGCCATTTTGTCGGTGTTGGTAATTATTCAATAAATACATTTTCAAATCGGCCTGAAGTTGACTGAATTAGCATTCAAGTACATTATAACACTTATTTTGACACCAAAATGCACGAAAGTTGATCATAAATGTCAAATTTAAGAAATGAGTTAGCTTAATCCCTTATAAAATAGCGGCCATTTTGAAAACAAACACGTTTCTTTGTCAAACATTGGTCATTATGCATTAAAGTAAGCTTCAAATCAATTTAAAGTTTTCTGGATTAGCTTCCTAATGCTTAAAAACATATATTTCAACACCAAAATTATAAAATTTGGTCATACATGTCAAATGTTAAAAGAGAAATGGTATATGAGAACCGAAAATGGTGGCCATCTTGAAAAATGGCAGCCCTTTTGAATTTTTACGGTGCAAAAGGGCTTTTTGTTGAAAAAAGGCCAGACGAGTATATTATGTAAACCTACTTTATTGATTGTATCATCAAGTTTATGATTTGTTCACTAATGTACCCAGCTATTATAGCAGAAATGAACAAAATACGTGATTTACTGGCTTATTTTAAGAGTTATCGCCCTTATTTGTGACTAATAATTGTTTTTTCTGTCACGAAAATTCTATTTCTAGATTTTTCGACCAATTATACATTCAATGAATTAAAGTATTTTAGGTTATCTATGAGTGATTGCAAATAACATAAAAAATAATTATCATATCTCTAAAATATGCTCCCAATGACCTTTGACCTATTTCTGACCTTAATATGAACCTAAGAACTTTACATCCCCCCTAAAATTGTTCGTATGCATATGCTGAATATAAATCAAGTGGATGTTGCCCGTCTACACGACATGCCATGAGACCTATTTTCCAGAGCCTTATTTTCGATCCGTAGGCAGACTAATAACAAAGTCAATTTATATCTGGTTTGTTATTCCTACTATTTAAAAAGCTTTTTCCAATGCACAGTTTTTTAATTCCGTGAGTATAAGTCTATGTAAAACTGATAAGCCCCGGGGCGGGGCCAATTTTGACCCGGGGGTCATAATTTGAACAATCTTGGTAGAGGACCATAAGACAAAGCTACATGTCAAATATTAATGATCTAGGCCATACAGTTTCAGAGAAGAAGATTTTTAAAGGTTTTCCTAAGAAAAACTGATAAGCCCTAGGGCGGGGCCATTTTTGGCCCCAGGGTCAAAATTTGAACAACCTTGCTAGAAGATCATTAGGTAATGATACATACCAAATATCAAAGGTCTGGGCCTTTGGGTTTCTGAGAAGATTTTCTTATGCATTAAAAGTTGTCTATACGGTCATGTTAGAAAATCTGGTCCCACAGCAAGGGGAATAACTCTAGCCAAAAACTTTGAATAATAATTCGTTCCCCCTTACCACTGATGCTCCTGACAAAGTTTGGTTGAAATTGGGTCAGTGGTTTCTGAGATGTTGTTTGAAAATGTGAACGTATGCCGGACGCCAGACACCGGACGACGGACGGAATGGTATCACAATAGCTCATCCTGAGCCTTCGTCAACAATTTCTTTAAATGACATCTCCTAAACTACTGGATGGATTTTAATCAAACTTGGCAGAAATGATCCTTATATGGTCCTCTTTGAAAGTTGTTCAAATGTTTTCGGTCCTTTGCATATCTAGGTCACAGGAGCTAAAAATAGATTGTTTCAATAAAAACTTAAAATATCTTCTTCTCTGAAACCACAGTACCCTGAGCGTAGATATTTGGCACAAAGCATCATCTATAGGTCCTCTATCAACATTGTTCAAATTATGTCCCTGGGGTCAAAAATGGCCCCGCCCCGGGGGTCACAAATTTACTAAGGGTTATATAGTGAAATCTTCAAACCTCTTCTTCTCTTAAACTAATATAGCTAGAGCTTTGATATTTGGCATGGTGTAACTTCTAGAGGTACTTTAGCAATATTGTCCAAATAGTTCAGGTCCGTTGCATATCTAGGTCACAGGAGCTAAAAATAGATTTTTTCGATTAAAACTTAAAAAATCTTCTCCTCTGAAACCACAGTACCCTGAGCTTAGATATTTTGCACAAAGCATCATCTACAGGTCCTCTATTAAGATTGTTCAAATTATGTCCCTGGGGTCAAAAATGACCCCGCCCCGGGGGTCATAAATTTACATAGAGTTATATAGTGAAATTTTCAAACCTCTTCTTCTCTGAAAGTGATGTGGCTAGAGCTTTGATATTTGGCATGGTGTAACTTTTAGAGATACTGTACCAATATTGTTCAAATGATTCCGGTCCGTTGCATATCTAGGTCACAGGAGCTAAAAATAGATTTTTTCAATAAAAACTTAAAAAATCTTCTTCTCTGAAACCACAATACCCTGAGCTTAGATATTTTGCACAAAGCATCATGTACAGGTCCTCTATTAAGATTGTTCAAATTATGTCCCTGGGGTCAAAATGGGGTCATAAATTTACATAGAGTTATATAGTGAAATTTTCAAACTTCTTCTTCTCTAAAAGTAATGTGGCTAGAGCTTTGATATTTGGCATAGCGTAACTTTTAGAGGTACTTTACCAATATTGTTCAAATGGTTCAGGTCTGTTGCATATCTAGGTCACAGGAGCTAAAAATAGACTTTTTCAATAAAAACTTAAAAAATCTTATCCTCTGAAACCACAGTACCCTGAGCTTAGCTATTTGGCACAAAGCATCATCTTCAGGTCCTCTACCAAGATTGTTCAAATTATGTCCCTAGGGTAAAAAATGACCCTGCCCCAGGGTCACAAATTTACATAGAGTTATATAGTGTTCAAATGGTTCCGGTCCGTTGCATAACTAGGTCACAGTAGCTAAATATAGATTTTTTCAATAAAAACTTTAAAAATCTTCTCTGAAACCACAGTACCCTGAGCTTAGCTATTTGGCACTCAGCATCATCCAATATCAGCAAATGGCACAATCATATTGTCATAATTTCTCAGCTTTCCAAGATATGTTACATTTACATCAATGGCTCCAGGTGAGCGATTTAGGGCCGTATACGGCTCTTGTTAGGTTTCTCAAAATGCCTATAACTCCTATGTTCATTGAGATATTCCTTTCATATTCGGTATACATATTATGTTGGAAAGTCCTTACCTTGATTTTGAACTTAGGGCCCATGTTTAGGTTTCGTAAAATACATATAATTCCTATGTCCCTTGCGGTATTACTTTCATATTTGGTTTGCATATGTAAATTGACAAGCACAAAAAAAAGTTGACCTCTCTGACCTTGACCTCCGAGTCTGCTTTTCAGTTTCTAAATGTGCCGAAGGCAAGTTTTGTTGACTCTCTGACAAATCTCGTTTCTATTCCCTCTCTGCGAACGGGCAATCATGGTAACCCTTTTTATTAGCACGTAGTGCCAAGGTGAACTATTTTGATCGTCCTGTGTCCATCGTCCGTCCTTCGTTCGTTGTCAACAATTTCTTTAAACGACATCTTCTCCGAAATTACAGTATGGATTTTTACCGAACTAGGCCTGAATGATCCTTATATGCTCCTCTTTCAAAGTTTTTCAAACATTTCCGGTCCGTTGCATATCTAGGTCACAGGAGCTAAAAATAGATCGTTTCAATGAAAACTTAAAAAAAATCTTCTTGTCAAAAACCACAAGGATCAGAGCTTAGATATTTAGTACATGGCATCATCTATAGGTCCTCTATCAAGATTGTTCAAATTTTGCCCCTGGGGTCAAAATTGGCTCCTCCCCGGGGAGTCACCGTTTAACTTGAGTTATATAATGAAATCTTCAATCTTCTTCTCTGAAACTAAAGAGGCCAGAGCTTTAATATTTGGCATGGTGACACTTTCAGAGGCCCTTTATCAACATTGTTGAAACTGATTTGGTCTGTTGCATATCTAGGTCACAGGAGCTAAAAATAGATTTTTCATTGAAAACTTAAAACATCTTCTTGTCAAAAAAGCACAAAAGCCAGAGCTTAGATATTTGGTACATGGCATCATCTATAGGTCTTCTATCAAGATTGTTCACAAGTTTCCCCTGTGGTCAAAATTGACCCCGCCCTGGTGTTCAACGATTTACATTGAGTTATATAGTGAAATCTTCAATCCTCCTCTTCTCTGAAACTAATGTGGCCAGAGCTTTAATATTTGGCATGGTGACACTTCTAGAGGCCCTTTACCGACATTGTTGATACAGTTCCAGTCCGTTGCATATCTAGGTCACGTAAAAATAGTTTTTTTCAATAAAATTTAAAAAAAATTCTTCTTGTCTAATACCACAGTACCCTTGACTTACGTATTTGGCACAACACATCATCGACAGGTCTTCTATCAAGATTGTTCAAATTATGTCCCTGGGGTAAAAATGACCCCACCCTGGGGGTCACAGTTTTAGTTATATAGTGAAATCTTCAAACATCTTTTTCTCTGAAACTAATATGCCAAGAATTTTTGTATTTGGCCTTGTGACGCTTCTAGTGGTCCTTTAGCAATGTTGTTGAAATGATTCTGACCAGTTGCATATCTGGGTCACATTAGCTAAAAATAGTTTTTTTTCTCAATGAAAAAAGTAAAGGTTCATCAGCAGCCAAGATATTTTAAATTATGTCATTGGGGTGAAAATAATCCCATCCCAGGGGTCATGTGCCCGTTGTCTGGGTTTTCCCAGGCGAGCGATATTTAGGCCCACGTGGGCCTTTTTTCAAACTTGGAAAGCTTACTGTAAATATTGCCAGTCACTCTCTCTTTATCAACTACTTCTTTCATCCTTTAACAAGGACACATCCACTTCAGTACTTTCAGTGCTTTGATTAAACCCCGCCACCAATACACTGCTTAAGAATCTCTCTAGTCCGGGTTTTCATATCGTGGATTCGATGTTCCGAGGTTTTTAGTAAGTTTGTAAATGACCAAAATCTGTTACATTTACAGTGGAGAAAACATTATCCTTTCCCGTTTAAATGCAAACGAAACGCGAACGCAAAGCACTTGAATGCATATAATGACAACTTTGTTATAAATATGTCTACATATTTTATTCTGAGTGACAAACAGTTTGGAGCCTGATCAGACACCGGGTAACCCCTGGTCTAATCTGGCTCCAAATTGTTTGCAATGGAAATACTCATACATGTGATACTCTCCCGATATGGTCGGGAGCTCCCGAAATTAGACCTCTACTCACGATCTCCCGGTCGGGTGACGAAATCTCCCGATATTTCATGAAACCAGGTTTATTTTTTTCAATCTGAACTTTTATATCATTTACCTCGTTCGCCGACTCTAAAAATCTTAAAATTTGCCTCAGAGTTCTCTGGCTAATCCATACACACGCTTATCACCAAAACGCTACTGATGCATGTAAGCAGGTTACGCAATCGTCGGTAGAGTGTGTAGCACTATACATGGCATGTTTATGGCAGGCTGCCAAACAATGTTTGACCACACGCCCCGTTTGGGGTTTGACATAAATGCGTTTGATGTGTTGTAGATCTAATTGGTTATCAAAACAAGAGCCTCATGGGGCATATTTCGCTCACCTGAGAAAATAGCTGAAAAAATGGCGATAATAATTTAGGTCTAGGACTGACCTAGATATGCAACAGACCCGAACAATTTGAACAAATTATGTAAAGTATATTTAAAAGTGTCACCATACCGAATATAAAAATAAAAGCTCTGGCCATATTAGTGTCAGAGAAGAAGACGTTTGAAATTTTCTCTATATAACTCTATGTAAAACTGTGACCCCAGGGGCGGGGCCAATTTTGACCCCAGGTGCATAATTTGAACAAACTTGATAGAGGACCTGTAGGCGATGGTATGTTCAAAATATCTAAGCTCTGGCCCTTGTAGTTTCAGAAAAGAAGATTTTTTAAGTTTTCATTGAAAAAAATCTATTTTTAGCTCCTGTGACCTAGTTATGCAACCGACCAGAACCATTTGAACAATTTTGGTATAGGACATCTAGAAGTGTCACCATACCAAATATCAAAGCTCTGGCCATATTAGTTCCAAAGAAGAAGACGTTTGAAAATTTCATTATATAACTCTATGTAAAACTGTGACCCCCCGGGCGGGGCCAATTTCGACCCCAGGGGCATAATTTGAACAAACTTGATAGAGGACCTGTAGGCGATGCTATGTGCCAAATATCTAAGCTCTGGCCCTTGTAGTTTCAGACAAAAAGATTTTTTAAGTTTTCAATGAAAAAAAACTATTTTTAGCTCCTGTGACCTAGTTATGCAACTGACCAGAACCATTTGAACAATTTTCGTATAGGACATCTAGAAGTGTCACCATGCCAAATATCAATGCTCTGGCCACATTGGTTTCAGAGAAGAAGACGTTTGAAAATTTCACTATATAACTCTATGTAAATCTGTGACCCCCGGGGCGGGGCCAATTTTGACCCCAGGGGCATAATTTGAACAAACTTGATAGAGGACCTGTAGATGATGCTATAGGCCAAATATGTAAGCTCTGGCCCTTCCAGTTTTTGACAAGAAGATTTTTTAAGATTTCCTTATTTTTTCACTTTGGTTGCCATGGCAACCAGAGTTCTGCATTGTTTTTAATTCTTTGAACAAATTTGAAAGAGCTTGACCCAAGGAACATTTCTGTAAAGTTTGGTTGAATTCTGTCAAGCCGTATAGGAGGAGATGTCATTTGAAGCAATTGTTAACGACGCCGCACGACTAACGACCAACGACTAACGACGGACGACGACGGACGCCGGACACAGGGCCATCCCAATAGCTAAAAAGTGATTGACAGGTTCGCCCTGAATCGGAGACCTAGCAACGACAAATTTTAGAAGCGGTAATGCGAAGGATAAAGATCTATGTCGCCGATACGGGTCGGATTAAAATCAGATAATTCTCCATAAGTTCTGGACAAGCACACATTTTATATGAAAGCTGATCAGAATTTAACATTTATGAATTGATTTCGACCACCAAATACTTTGAATATTCAAGTAACAGAAAAATACTTCGAAAATTATACCGTTACACAATGACGGGGCGCCTTAATATTTGCTATGGGAATCACGCATATTTTGTTAGTCTAAAAAGTTTTCCCCAGCATCGTTTTCTAACAATCAATTAAAATTAAACATTGGACCTAAATTCTTCTGTTTGTTACATACGATTTTTGCAAATGTATAATTATTAAGTTAGATTTTACAACCAATTACGCTCGTAAAATTGATTTGCAATCAGTTTTCGCGGTAGATTTCGTTGTTAAAACCACGCCCACTTTACGGCGCTAGTAAATGTCGTCTGCAGACTTTGTCGTCTGCAACAATTCTCTGAGTTAATCTTTGTGCGATTTTCTTTCAGAAAATATCAGTGTCAAACTTTTTGTATCTAGATAAGATGATGCGGCGTATCATCTGGATCCATACTGTCTGCAAACTTTAATTAATAACAGATTGTTAAGTTGCTAACTCGTTCTAGATCTACTGCATAGATAGAAATCTAGACCATTTGAACAGAGACAGTGGTATACACTGTCTCTGATTTGAACTACTTCATTCATTCTCTCAAGAAAATAGATATAGTACTAGTCATGAACAATATAAGAACCATAAGAAATAGTACTTATATCCTAGCAGATGGTAGATCTAGCTTAAAGCAGGCTTAAGCTTTTACTGTCAAAGCAGAATGCTCCTGAAGAGTATTCTGCTTTACATTCAGCCTAGATGCTAGAATAATAGGCCCATGTCAGTATTAGAACAAGGGCCACTATGGCCCTAAATAGCTCACCTGGTACACCATGGCAAACTTGACCTATAGTGACCTAGATTATGACTGGCCATGACCCACAATCAACCTCTAGAGTGTAAACAAGATTTTCCTATGATTTGACCTAGTTTTTGAACGGACACAATCCATATTTGATTTTGACCTAGCTCTGATGTAGGCAAATATTCTGACAATATTTCATGCAGATCTAGTGAGATTTGTAGCTTCCAAAAGGTTAACACTGTTTTTCTTTGATTTGACCTAGTGACCTAGTTTTCAACCAGACATCATTCAAAATTAACTGAGCTAGATATCGATGAGGCAATCATGTTGAGCAAAATTCATTAAAATCCAATGAGAGTTGAAGCATCTAGAGTGTTAACAAGTTTCCCCTATGCTTTGACCTAGTGACCTAGTTTTTTACTCTAAATGACCCATATTCGAACTTGACCTTGGTATCAATTAAGCAAACATTCTGACTAAAAGGCATAAAGATCAGATGAAATTTATAGCCTCAAGAGTGTTAACAAGGTTTTTCTATGATTTGACCTAGTGACCTACTTTTTGACCGGACATGACCCATATTGAAACTTGACCTAGATATCAATAAGACAAACATGCTGACCAAGTGTCATCAAGATCCAATGAAATTTGTAGCCTCTAGAGTGTTAACAAGGTTTTTCTATGATTTGACCTAGTGACCTAGTTTTTGACCGGACATAACCCATATTCGAACTTGACCTTGGTATCAATTAAGCAACAATTCTGACCAAGTTTCATCAAGATCCAATGAGATTTGTAGCCTCTAGATAGTCCTGTACCTGACCTGAAGACCCGTTTGCAAAATGGTGTTGAGAGAGTTTCTCACTTGATGTGAGTTAACGAGACCATAGACATCACAAATCACCGAGGTGCTTGTCTGCCACACTGTCACGTTTCCCACAATATCCAAATCCAATATGGCCGCCGCCAGCCATTTTGGAAAAGCTAACTTTTTTGTTTATTGGAGAATAAATAAGTGTAATACCTCTAAATTGATTGTTTTTTGGTGTCGAACTCATTTCTGGTGCCCTTTGTGCAATCTGGGGTGTCTTTGATTTGGAAAGGTCAAATTTCACATTAGCCAAATCCAAAATGGCCGCCGCCAACCATGTTGGAAAAGCTTTTTTCGTTGTTTTTTTGAAGAAAAATCAAATATAATACTTCTAAATTGATTATTTTTTAGAGTATAATTCACTTCTGATGCCCTTTGTGCAATCTGGGATGTCTTTGATTTGGAAAGATCAAGTTCCACGATAGCAAAATCCAATATGGCCGCCGCAAGCCATGTTAAAAAATCTAACTTTTTTCCTTTTTTGGAGAATAAACCAATGTAATACCTCTCAATTGATAATTTTTGGGTGTTGAACTCATTTCTGATGCCTTTTGTGCAATCTGGGATGTCTTTGATTTGGAAAGATCAAGTTCCACAAAAACCAAATCCAATATGGCCGCCGCAAGCCATGTTAAAAAAGTTAATTTTGTTTCTTTTTTGGAGAACAAACCATTGTAATACCTCTCAATTGATAATGTTTGGGTGTTGAACCCATTTCTGAGGCCTTTTGTGCAATCTTGTTTGTATTTGATTCGGAAAGGTCAAGTTTCACAATAGTAAATGGCAACTCTCTGACATTAGACAGAGAAAACAAGACAGTGAGCGGGACTCAATCCTACGTCCTGAGGTAAGAGGCTTTTATCCTAACCACTAAGACTACCAAAGGCCCATGGAGAGACGGTAGGGCCGGGGCAGAATATATAACACCTTGTTCCACATGCATGGAAAGATACATCAATAAAGCATCAACAATTGATTAGATACACATGTAGTTCCAAAGTCATTTCGTGCCGGGTTTTCACAGGGTGAAGAAACTGAAGACAGACATGCAACAAAAGTGTCGGTTCATCAATTTTTATTCATGATATGCCCGGTTTTGTCGAGATAGGGTGAGAATATACTGACAATCAGTTGTATCCCTTTTCTCTATTTATCCCTTCTGACGATTATTCCCCTCAAAATCAATCGTGTCGGATCCTTGTGGTAAGGAGTACATTGGTACTCTGCTGCCCTAAAAGTGCCTTAAGCCTTTACCATAGAGTCTGCTCACATTGTATTAGTGTACAGAGACGTGTGATACTCGTTGATGTCTTTGCCGTGATGCAGAGGTACTTTTTGCAACACATTTTGTCATGGAAAACTGGACACTTCAGTTTCTTCACCCTGTGAAAACCCGGCATGAAATGACTTTGGAACTACATGTGTATCTAATCAATTGTTGATGCTTTATTGATGTATCTTTCTATGCATGTGGAACAAGGTGTTATATATTCTGCCCCGGCCCTACCGTCTGTCCATAGGCCTGTGATAGTCTTAGTGGTTAGGATAAAAGCCTCTTAGCTCAGGACGTAGGATTGAGTCCCGCTCACTGTCGTGTTTTCTCTGTCTAATGTTAGAGAGTTGCCATTTACTTACATCTTGTTTACATACTGACTACTGCTGTTCAAGCTAAGCCAAAGGTCGTTAATGTATCAAAAAGACATTGAACTTGACCTTTTCAAACCAATGACTCTCCATATTGAACAAAGGACCTCAGAGAGGAAATGAGTTAAACACAAGCAATAACCAATTAAGATATACATGTATTACATGTATATTTGATCTTTCTTAATTATTATTTTTTTAAATTAGCTTTTCTATCGTGGTTTGCGGCTGCCATATTGGATTTTGCTATTGTGGAATTTGACCTTTCTGAATCAAAAACACCCAAGATTGCACAAAGGGCCTCAGAAATAAGTTCCACACCAAAATATTATTAATTTAGAGGTATTACATTGGATAATTCTCCAAAAAAGAAAACAAATAGCTTTTTCAACATGGTTGCGGCGGCCATATTGGATTTTGCTTCTTTTGGAACTTGATCTTTCCAAAGCAAAGACAACCTAGATTGCACAAAGGGCATCAGAAATGAGTTCTACTCTAAAAAATAATCAATTTAGAAGTATAGCATTTGATTTTTGTCCAAAAAACAACAAAATTAGCTTTTTCAACATGGTTTGCGGCGGCCATATTGGATTTGGCTATTGTGAAACTTGACCTTTCCGAATCAAAACATCCCAGATAGTAGAAAAGGCTTCAAAAATGAGTTCCACACCAAAATATTATCAATTGAGAGGTATTACATTGGTTTATTCTCCAAAAAAGAAACAAAATTAACTTTTTTAACATGGCTTGTGGCGGCCATATTGGATTTGGCTATTTTTGAACTTGATCTTTCCAAAGCAAAGACAACCTAGATTGCACAAAGTGCATCAGAAATGAGTTCTACTCTAAAAAATAATCAATTTAGAAGTATAGCATTTGATTTTTGTCCAAAAAACAACAAAATTAGCTTTTTCAACATGGTTTGCGGCGGCCATATTGGATTTGGCTATTGTGAAACTTGACCTTTCCGAATCAAAACATCCCAGATAGTAGAAAAGGCTTCAAAAATGAGTTCAACACCCAAATATTATCAATTGAGAGGTATTACATTGGTTTATTCTCCAAAAAAGAAACAAAATTAACTTTTTTAACATGGCTTGCGGCGGCCATATTGGATTTGGCTATTTTTGAACTTGATCTTTCCAAATCAAAGACATCCCAGATGGCACAAAAGGCCTCAGAAATGAGTTCAACACCCAAACATTATCAATTGAGAGGTTTTACATTGGTTTATTCTCCAAAAAAGAAACAAAATTAGCTTTTTTGACATGGCTTGCGGCGGCCATATTGGATTTGGCGGTTGTGAAACTTGACCTTTCCGAATCAAATACATCTCAGATTGCAAAAAAGGCATCAGAAATGAGTTCAACACCCAAAAATTATCAATTGAGAGGTATTACATTGGTTTATTCTCCAAAAAAGGAAAAAAGTTAGCTTTTTTAACATGGCTTGTGGCGGCCATATTGGATTTTGCTATCGTGGAACTTGATCATTCCAAATCAAAGACATCCCATATTGCACAAAGGGCATCAGAAATGAGTTATACTCTAAAAAATAATCAATTTAGAAGTATTATATTTGATTTTTCGTAAAAAACAACGAAAAATGCTTTTCCAACATGGTTGGCGGCGGCCATATTGGATTTGACTAATGTGAAATTTGACCTTTCCAAATCAAAGACACCCCAGATTGCACAAAGGGCAGCAGAAATGAGTTCCACACCAAAAAACAATCAATTTAGAGGTATTACACTTATTTATTCTCCAAAAAACAAAAAAGTTAGCTTTTCCAAAATGGCCGGCGGCGGCCATATTGGATTTGGATAATATGGGAAATGTGACAGTGTGGCAGACAAGCACCTCGGTGATTTGTGATGTCTATGGTCTCGTTAACTCACATCAAGTGAGAAACTCTCTCAACACCATTTTGCAAACGGGTCTAGAGGCCTAGTCCTGGACTAAGAGTGTTAACAAGGTTTTTCTATGATTTGACCTAGTGACCTAATTTTTGACCGGACATGACCCACATTCGAACTTGACCTAGATATCATTGAGATAAACATTCTGATCAAGTTTCATCAAGATCCAATGAGATTTGTAGCCTCTAGAGTGTTAACAAGGTTTTTCAATGATTTGACCTAGTGACCTAGTTTTTGACCCAACATGACCTACATTCGAACTTGGCCTAGATTTCTACTAGACAAACATTGTGATCAAGTTTCATGAAGATTGGATGATATTTGTAGCTGCTAGAGTGTTAACGAACCAATTGTGGACGGACGGACGACGTACGACGGACATCCAGCGATTATAAAAGCTCACCTAGGCACTTCGTGCCAGGTGAGCTAAAAACTATATCTCTGGGTGAAAATTGTCTCTGTCTTAGTGGTCTATAGACTTATCTATTCACTGATTTTAAAAAAAATAAGCAATTAGTGATTAACTTATGAAAATAGAGTTGGATTTTCATCGCCTGCGCCTAGTTTTGTCGCGAAAAAAGCTCCCTATTAAAATTTCCAGATCTCCCTATTTGGGTCCAAGAAAATATCACATGTATGAATACTTATTTTAGCGTAAACGCGTTTATTTGGAAAGAATAACATTTTTTTCCACAGTATAATTCGATTACATGCAGTGTTTAGAAAAAAACATTTTAAGATTCAGTGCTTTTATTTGAAGCGTCTGGTATTAAGACTAGTGGGCATTTAAATTAAGAATTATCCATTTTAAAAGAAAGAATGTTTGCGTTAGAGTGACGTATTTTGAGGTTAGAATAAATGATAGTTATTCTTTAATCCTTTCACTTCCATTATAAATGATTCCCACTATGACATAACAAACTCTCTAACACAGTCAGTGCCAAAGCATGGCCTGCTTCATTGTTACGTATTTTCATAAAAGAAGGTATTTTATGGTAGTTTCAAACAGCCTGGATCCTTAATATACGCTGCATTTGTTCAGAATTCAAACTGTTTGCAAATGCTAGTGCACATAGTTGGCATTGAAGGGGTTAATAGTGATATGAGCTATACTGTATAAACAATTTTCGTACACATATATTAAATACAGTACAACGGGAACACTGTGACATAAAGCAGATGACAGTTTGGGGACAGGGCCTTTGTTTACGGTTACATGTAGATAACGCACACTTCTTCAATAACATTGATTATTTTAATATGTAAGCACCTTCACACCACTTGTCGTGACGTTAACAACAGCTTAGATCCAGACAAGACATCTAATATCTCATTATCAACCGGATACACACTGATTTAGACTTATGTCTACGACTTTAGAAAAACAAGAGGCCCATGCGGGCCTAAATATCGCTCACCTGGGAAAACCAACACAAGGGTCACATGACCCCTGGGGTGGGATCACTTTTCACCCCAGAGACATAATTTCAAAAATCTTGCAGATGAACTTGAAAATTAAGTGTGCGGTCAAACAACACGACCTGGAAATTAACATTTTCCAACGCAGGACTGTGTCACCACCACCGATCGAGACCATCGCCCCATGGACACCACCATTTGAAGCCCGGCCCAGAATACGCATCAACCCACCCCAGGAGCCAAACCCGACGAACAAGTACCTACGCGAAATGATTAGACACCCAAAGCCACTATATTAACACCCATCACCTCCCCAAACCAGACTTATGAACATTCTGAACCGATTAACCCCGACAGCCACGACGATACATTTTGTATGGATGAACATTCGATCCCACAAACCCAATACTGCCAGATTTTTATATACTCTATATACGGCATCTTTGATAAAACCAGTTAGATATACCTCTCAGACTCTTGACTTTCAAGCATTTTTTCTCATTACTCACACATTTTTTAATTGTGTATCATTATCTCGCCATCATCATGTTTTACCCATTCTATTTTTAGTAACACAACTATCGGCAGTACCGATCACGTGCCATTTTTTACCCCAGGGACATAATTTGAACAATCTTGATAGAGGACCTGTAGATAATGCTTTGTACCAAATATCTAAGCTCAAGGTACTGTGGTTTCAGACAAGAAGATTTTTTAAGATTTCATTGAAAAAATCTATTTTTAGCTCCTGTGACATAGATATGCAATGGACCGAAACCATATTTACAATATTGGTTAAGGGGCTCTAGCCATATTAGTTTCTGAGAAAAAGATGTTTGAAGATTTCACTATATAACTCTATGAAAATTTACGACCCCTAAGGCGGGGTCAGTTTTTACCCAAGGGACATAATTTGAACAATCTTGATAGAAGACCTGAAGACGATGCTTTGTGCCAAATATCTAAGCTCAGGGTACTGTGGTTTCTGACAAGAAGATTTTTTAAGTTTTCATTGAAAAAATCTATTTTTAGCTCCTGTGACCTAGATATGCAACGGACCGGAAATGTTTGAACAAGTTTGAAAGAGGACCATATAAGGATCATTCAGGCCAAGTTTGGTAAAAATCTATCCGGTAGTTTCGTCGGAGATGTCGTTTAAAGAAATTGTTGACTACGAACGAACGGACGAACAACGACGGACAGAGGACGATCAAAATAGCTCACTTTCGCACTACGTGCCAGGTGAGCTAAAAAGGATCGCCCTTGTTCATTCATAAGACACAGCATGTCAGTAAATCAACTATGCAGCTTTTAAATATGCAGAAGTGAATTGAAACAGGTTAAAGCAATCAAGCTTAGCTGCCAAAGAATATCAATATCTCACCTAGCTGAAAGTTCCAGGTAATTGTTACTTATTGGGTTTTAATAGTTCAAACATAAACACACAAAGTTATTTCGTCTGCGAGTCAGATAATTATGTAGGCTAAATCTATACAGGAATCATAGAAGACTCATAGATTTTGGGAATAGTTTTCAGGAGATTTATGATACTAAAATTTAGACTGATGTGAAATTGAAACCGTAAAATCGATTTACTTATAACCATTTCACTCTCAATGACGCTTTAAAGCGTGTTTGTAACTAGTTTGGGTCCTGATCAGACGCCGCGCGACGCGGCGTCTAATTAGGACACAAACAGTTTGACTGTCGTATCAACATTTATTAAGTCATACAACATTAAATATATCTTTGAAACGTGTATTGCAGAAAACAACAACATTGAAGCAGACAACAATAAAGCGATGAAGGGGTAAAATTCTCCCGAATAATTTGATCATGAAAGGGTTAAAAGTGGAACTTTACTATATACAGAGCCAAAATGGCATGAATGCACTAACAAAGAATACGCACGTATGCAAAGTTGAAACATCATAAAGGGTGTTTTTGCTGTTGGATAACTGGTTGTACCGTGTTTCTTTATCAGAAATAAAATTTTGGCAACACTTAAATAGAAAATAGACTCGAATATTGCACATCGTGTATTTTTCCGAACAGAACCAGACAATTCACAATCAGGTTCTGTAAACATAAATCAAACACGCTAAACAAATAGATGCTTGTCGAATGCAGAACGGTTTCGGTTGGAAATAAGCCACAATGAACTTTTTTCGAATGATTTATTTCATATGTTGAATATATTTTATTGTGCGCAATACAGGGGCAAATAGGCTAGGGAAATTAACCAAGGAAACAAAATATCAATCCAGGTAAGGACCAGCGCGATCAGCAGTGGTGCACCGCAGTCCGTGATGATATCACCACGATCTGCGGTGATAACGATCGCGCCTGGCGACAAGAACCACGGTGAGACACCATCACGGACCCATCACTATCCGCGATGGACTGCGGAATACCTCACTATTATGAGGGACAATCACTCCCGTCTGCGGTCGCTTAAATTGCGACAGACCGCGGATTCTTTAGAGTCCGCGAGACCTGTACTGTACACAAGTGACTCTTCCCCCCAGTCTGTGTCACATTTAGCGGAAAAAAAATGAGGAGTTGCCTCTCTTTGATTGAAAGCGCTATAATTCCTACCTAAAACAAGAGGGCCTGAAGGCCCTGATATCGCTCACCATTTGTAATGAAGCCTGATAGCTTTACCTTTGAATTTCACCCGTTTTATTCTAAATCCATTCAAGTTTGTCGACCTACTGTAGTATAGTAGAGTACATCAAAGGCAAATAACAATGGGCCTAAACAATACTGAAATGAAGCCTTTTTCTAGCATTTCAAAGTATATCAAGGGCAGGTAACTATTGCCACAATGATAACATTTCAACAATAATTGCACTCCTTCGAGAACGTATAGCTACATCCTTTGTGTACAAGTATAACCAAAATCCATTAAAAACTGTAGTTGCAAGAGTGTAAACGCTGTAAAATATGGCATTTTCAGCAATTCAAAGGTAGATATATCTTGATCTATTTGTCAAATTCCAACCATAATCACCCTTTTTCGAACTCTTATGGTCATATACAATCTGGGTAAGTTTGAGAGAGCTTGGATAAATATTGTGGCCTCTAGAGCGTAAACACTGTTAAATTTATCATTTTCAGCAATTCAAAGGTAGATAACTCTTGACCTATTGATCAGATTACAACCATAATTATACTCGTCTGAAGTTTATGGTAATATACAATCTGAGTAATTTTGAGAAAGATTGGATAAAATTTGTGGCCTCTAGAATGTAAACACTGTTAATTATGGCATTATCTGCAATTCAAAGGTAGATAACTCTTGATCTATTTGTCCGATTTCAATCAAAATCGAACTCATTCTAACTCTTATGGTCATATACAATCTGGGCAAGTTTTAAAAATATTGGATACATACTGTGGCCTCTAGAGTGTAAACACCGTTAAAAAAGGCATTTTCAGCAATTCAAAGGTAGACAACTCTTGATCTATTTATCCTCTTTCAACCACAATCGAACTCTTATGAATTCTTATGGTCATATACAATCTGGACAAGTTTTAGAAAGATTGGATAAATACTGTGGCCTCTAGAGTGTAAACACTGTTAAATATAGCATTTTCAGCAGTTCAAAGGTAGATAACTCATGACCTATTGGTCAGATTTCAACCATAATTGAACTCATCCGAGTTCTTATGGCAAGATACCATCTGAGCAAGTTTGAGAAAGATTGGATAAATATTGTGGCCTCTAGAGTGTAAACACTAAAATTGTTGACGCCGGACGATGGACATTCAAGGATTGCAAAAGCTCACCCTGAGCTAGCTCAGGTGAGCTAAAAAGCTATAGCATAGATTAATGAGTTATAACGGAAAAATCTTGCTTGATTTCGTTAGTGTTCATATGTAAACAAACTCGATTTAAAACTCGACTATTTCCACAAATTTCACAGGTTTGTAAGCAATATTACCTCAAAAAGTACCACACATTATTTCTTTTTATATGTTAGGATTACGAAGGTGCCATAAATTTCATGTAAGTAGAATGCACGATTTTGGTAGTCTGTGAGGAATATTCTGGCTTTAAAGGAATCATTTGAAATGTAACAAAGTGTGTCACATGGACATGAAATTTGTGTCTTGCACACCTACAACTCCTGATTAATTAACATGCATGTCAAGTATCAAGTGTCTGAGACTAAATCTGAAAAGGAGCTTGACAGACAACATAAGATTTAAGCAATTTCTAGGGCAGGGGTCAAGGGCAGATGTACATGAAATTTTCTGTGCCTAAAGGTGCATTGTAATTTACTTTCGGCCTGCTTTCATTAGGCTACCCATCTGTTAAGATAAAGAAAATATATCTTATGGTGTATATTGGAATTATTTATCAATTGGAACTATTTTCTTTAGTGGAGGAATAAATTAAGCACCTTCTTGTCAGGGTGTAGGAAACATTTACTATGAGTCATAACCAGGACATGTTAGACAAAGTAAAGGATTTTCTCTCTTGAAAAGTTAAAGCCACCTAAAAGTGCTTAAGTTTGACTATTTCAATATTATGTAATGTTGGGGGCCTGAATTGTCTGAACTAATTTACATACCCTCAAAAACTGTTCATATCATGGAGTAAAGGGTTAAAGCATGCTTTATGTTTTACTCATATCCTGTTTGAAACCAGCACCTGCATTGAATACTGTAAACTGTGAAGCTACAGCTAGAGGAAAGAGACTGTTACCTGTTTCTCCACAGCACAGCTGACATGTCTATAGTAGCAGATGCCTAGACAGGTGTAGAAGGACTTGAGCACTGGCAGCACTGTACAGTGACTAGAGATAATCTCCACCAAGTCTGAAACAAGAAATAGATCAGTGTAGAATAACTTGAGCACTGGCAGCACTGTACAGTGACTAGAGATAATCACCACCAAGTCTGAAACAAGAAATAGATCAGTGTAGAATAACTTGAGCACTGGCAGCACTGTACAGTGACTAGAGATAATCTCCAACAAGTCTGAAACAAGAAATACATGTAGATCAGTGTAGAAGGATTTCAGCACTGGCAGCACTGTACAGTGACTAGAGATAATCTCCACCAAGTCTGAAACAAGAAATAGATCAGTGTAGAATAACTTGAGCACTGGCAGCACTGTACAGTGACTAGAGATAATCTCCACCAAGTCTGAAACAAGAAATAGATCAGTGTAGAATGACTTGAGCACTGGCAGCACTGTACAGTGACTAGAGATAATCTCCACCAAGTCTGAAACAAGAAATAGATCAGTGTAGAAGGACTTCAACACTGGCAGCACTGTACAGTGACTAGAGATAATCTCCACCAAGTCAGAAACAAGAAATAGATCAGTGTAGAATAACTTGAGCACTGGCAGCACTGTACAGTGACTAGAGATAATCTCCACCAAGTCTGAAACAAGAAATACATGTAGATCAGTGTAGAATAACTTGAGCACTGGCAGCACTGTACAGTGACTCGAGATAATCTCCACCAAGTCTGAAACAAGAAATAGATCAGTGTAGAATGACTTGAGCACTGGCAGCACTGTACAGTGACTAGAGATAATCTCCACCAAGTCTGAAACAAGAAATACATGTAGATCAGTGTAGAAGGACTTGAGCACTGGCAGCACTGTACAGTGACTTGAGATAATCTCCACCAAGTCTGAAACAAGAAATAGATCAGTGTAGAATAACTTGAGCACTGGCAGCACTGTACAGTGACTCGAGATAATCTCCACCAAGTCTGAAACAAGAAATACATGTAGATCAGTGTAGAAGGACTTCAGCACTGGCAGCACTGTACAGTGACTAGAGATAATCTCCACCAAGTCTGAAATAAGAAATAGACAATAATAATCATCTTGAATATGAAACACAACTACTACCATTTACTCTGATAAAGATTGAAAATAACACATGCTGTATTCCAGTTTGATTTTTACAGAAATGTCTACTTTCAGAACAAGTGTCTTTGAGATGATTCTAATGAGTAGGTGTTAATGAGTAGTTACACCATAGGATTTGGTACCAACATGAAGGAGAATGTTGGATTCCTTTAGTTGAAGGAGAAAATGTTGAATTTGTTTTATTTTCTAATTTGACATGCCATTTACCAATAAGTTAAAGATTTGGCATGACATTTATCTATCAACCACCAAGTTTACATGACATTTACCTGTAAGTTTCAGAAATCACATGACATTTACCAGCAAGGCTCAGAGTTGGCAAGACATCTACATATATCTAAGACTTGATATGGCATTTACGTATGTATTAAAGCCTCCAAATTAACATATAGTTTTTATAGTAAAACTCATTTTAATTAGAAAATACTTACCTGCTATGAATCTTGCTATCGATTATAGAACTACTACTTTACCAGAAAAAGCGAAGTCCACCTGAGCTACCCTAGTATAGCACCGCATATACGCCCGCACCGCGGCTGTCCGCTTAATCATATAGACGCTTGTCTAATTATCCACGTGGTTTTTTCCAATTAAGAAGAAAAATACTCACAAGAAAAGATAAGCGGGGTGGGAGGTGGGACTCCAGTTCATAGCAGGTAAGTATTTTCTAATTAAAATGAGTTTTACTATAAAAACTATATTTTATTAGCAAAAATACCTTACCTGCTATGAATCTTGCTGACTTCGTAGCAAAGGTGGGAAGGTAATAATTAACATCATGTACTCACCTAAGTACTGTCAGAATGCATCCTCTTCAGGTAGCATAAGCTAGCTGGATTTCTTAAACGATAACTGTGTATTCCAGTCGCCAAGAAAAGAGGATAGTAAAAGCTAGACCAGAGATATTAGTGAATAATATTCTGAGCAGCCACTAGGGGGCCAAGAGCCTGAAGATTATCTCTAGTATGAGAGAAAGATCTCAATTAAAATGAAGAGAAAGTAGATGCATTTTTCCACGAAGAGGCGTTCAAAATGTCATCTAAAGGCGCATGGTTAACGAAGGCCCACGAAGAAGCGAGAGCCCTGAGTTCATGAGAACGAATCTGTAGGAGAGACAAACTGTTTTCCGACAGGTTAGAATACGCAAAGCGTATAGTAGAAGCAACCCATCTCGAGATGGATGCTGCAGAGAATCTATCACCTTTTCCTTTCACAGGAATAAAGAGACGTTTACGAGAACCGTGAATAGTGCTAGTTCTGTCAACGTAAAATTTTAGAGCTCTGATCGGGCAAAGAGTACGATCAGGGTCAGCTCTGTTTAAAGTGTGAGATAGGCTAGGAATCTTGAAAGGTTCCGGAGCCTTAGAGGGGAGTTGAGTTTTGGCTAGAAATCCTGGTTCACACAAAAATGTGACAGAACCCTCGCTATGCCAACGTAGATGTCCCGCATCAATAGATAAGGCGTGGATTTCACTCCGGCGTTTTGCTGAGGCGAACGTGAGTAAAAATACTGTTTTCCACGTTAAATGAAGGAGAGAAGCTTTATCTAAGGGTTCATACGGAGCCTTAGTAAGCGACCAGAGACCACACGATAGGTCCCACTTGGGAGTGAGAGACCTAGACACAGGTCGAGCTAGTTCAAAAGAACGAAGCAGATCTGATAGGTGAATGTCTGAGCCAATAGAATTTTGTCCACGAAACTTGAGAGTATGAGAGAGCATAGCTCTATACCCTTTTATAGTACTCACAGCTAGTCCCATATCTTCGAAGAGATATGTGAGGAAATCAGCTATGTGATGGATAGAGGGATGGACTGGATCAATCTTCCCTCTACTACACCAATCTGTGAAGATGTTCCATTTGGCGTTATAGACTGTACACGTCGAAGAACGTCTAGCCTTGATGATATGTGTGGAGACTTCAGAAGAAAATTTCTTCTTTCTGAGGCCTTCCCTGATAACGGCCACACGTGAAGGTGGAACAAGAGAGGATTGTCGTGAAAGACGTTTCCTTTTTGAGACAGCAGATCCTCTTGGTGCGGAAGAGGTCTGGGATGATCGTAAAGAAGTTCCAGGAGATCGTTGAACCACGGAGCTACTAGCAGAATTTTGCATTCCGACTGTCTGATTTTGCTTAGTACAGCCGGAATCAGAATGAATGGGGGAAATGCATAAGCGAACAGGTGATCCCAATTCAGAGTTAGGGCATCTATTCCCCAAGCTGCGTGATCCAGAACTGGGGACACGTACAGAGGGAGTCTGTTGTTCAGTCTGGTCGCAAACAGGTCCACTAGTGGACGATCGAAGCAAAGGAATATCAGGTTGGCTACTCTCTGATTGAGAGACCATTCTGATGGCAGAATCTGGTTCCGGCGGGATAGGCCGTCTGCTATAGAGTTCAGTCTGCCCGCTAGATGTTTGGCCCGTATGGTGATCCCGGAGGATTGACACAGGAGAAAAAGCTTCTTTGTCTCTTGAAAGAGAGCAAGAGAGTGAGTTCCGCCCTGTCTGCGGATGTAAGAAACTACTGTCGTGTTGTCCGTGGACAGAGACACGCAGTGGCCCTTTAGAACAGATAGAAAAGAGGAAAGAGCTAGTCTTACTGTCATCAATTCTAGGTTGTTGATATGAAGTTGAGATTCCTGTCGAGACCATAGGCCCGAAACCGTTAGACCCGATGGTTCCAGGTGTGCTCCCCACCCTTCTTTGCTCGCATCTGTGAAGAGGAACAGAGATGGGGCCGGAAGATGGAGAGGAACGCCTTTCAGCATCCTGTCCTTGTTCAGCCACCATTCCAGAGCTTGATGGAATGGAGGGCGGAGGGGAACTAACGTCGAGAGGTGGTCCCGCCGGGGCCTCCATAAAGCTAAGAGATAGAACTGAAGGGGTCTCATAAAGAGGCGACCCAGTTCTATGAAGTCTGCCGTTGAGTTCAGAGTCCCTAGGAGGGACAAAAGAGACCTGGCGGAGCAATGACGTTTGTGTAAGAAGGTCTGAATCAGATCTAGAACTAGATCTATTCTGGCAGGGGGAACGCGAACTATGTTCCTGTCCGTGAGAAAGTTCATCCCTACGAAGACAAAGTCTTGGGATGGGATCAAACTTGACTTGTTTGGGTTTAGTATGAGACCTAGACCTGAAACGATTCCCCAGCAACGTGCTAGATCGGCGCGAAGAAAGTGACGATTTCCTTGATGAAGGAGCCAATCGTCGAAGTATTGGAGAAGGATCGAACCTCCCACTCTTAAGTGTTAGGCTACTATCCTCAATAGTTTTGTGAAGACCCTGGGCGCCGAAGACAGGCCAAAGGGTAGGGCACGAAACTGGTTGACCACAGAGCCATGGCAGAATCTGAGAAGATGCCTGGATCGTTTGTGGATTGGCACATGGAAGTACGCATCCGAAAGGTCTAAAGATAGACCCCACTGAAATGGACGGACCGCGAGCCGGATAGAGGCTTGCGTCTCCATCTTGAAGGATTCCTTCTCTAGATACAGATTTAGAGAAGAGAGATCGATGATCGGTCTCCAAGAGCCGTCTTTCTAGGGAACAAGAAAAAGGCGACTGTAGAATCCCGGGGATTGAAGATCCCGGACCCTTTCTACCACCGCTTTGTCTAGCAGGCTTATCACAGCCTGAGCTAGGCCAGGATGTTCCGACGTAAGATTGATGGGGACACTCGATAGAGGGGGGTGTTTCTCGAGAGGAATGAAATAGCCCTCTCTGACGATGGCAAGAGCCCACTTGTCCTGAGTTATTTGGGACCAGGCTTGAGAGAAATGAAGAAGCCTGGCGCCCACTGGAATGTCGGAAGCATTCTGGGGAGGAGGTAGAAAGGGCGAATCCCTAGGGAGGGCCCCTAGGGTTTGCACCAGACGCCTTAGATAAAGAAGGCGACTGTGCAGACTTGAAACCAGTTGATTTACCCTGGTAACTAGTCTTTCCCTTAGCAGAGTTATCAAACTTTCTCTGGTTAGTCTGTTTGCTCTGCTTGGTCTTCTGCCGCTTAGACTGATTAGGGGCAGAAGAAGGAGAAGGAGAACTGTGCCGGGCATTAGCTGTTTTTGAGCTATTAGCCCTTGCAGCAGACTTATGGAGCTGCAACTCCCGATCAGCTTTGGCTACCTCCTTGATGAGTCCACCAAAAAGCTGAGGGGAGGATAAAGGCGCAGACCTCATAGTAGAGGGCATTTAGCGTCAAAAACACAAATAAAGGAACTAATTTGTACAGAAATGATTTTTGTGCCCTCATATGCTACGACATGAACCGAATAACAGAAAAAAAGTCCCAAGAAATCACACGATGCGAAATATGATTTTTGGGGTAAAATGGCTGAAATAATAGGTAAAAGCACGATTTTTTGGGATTTCCAAACTGCGATCGTAGAAATCAATATAAAAGCCCGAAATTTACAGGCTAGACAAATATTCATGTAAACTATGGAATGGTACTTGTTAAGATATGTAAAATTTTCAAAAAACTAATTTTTGGGGTGAAATTGTCAAAATATTAAACCAAAATCACAAATTTTGAAAAATTCAAACAGACCGTGACATCTAAAATCAAATAAAGGAAGTGGTGCACAGAGTTGATTTATATGTTATAATTTGCTTAAATATGTTCCAAATAACAGACAAAAAGTCTAGGAAAATCTAATAATGAAAACTATGATTTTTTGGTAAAATGGTTGAAATAATAACTGAAATCGCTATTTTTGGGGATTTCCCTGCTGTGATCGAGGATATCGATATAAAAGCTCCAAATCTACAGGCTAGAAAACTGTTCATGTCAGCTGTGGAAAAGTACTTGTTAAGATAAATAAAATTTTCAAAAAACTGATATTTGGGGTGAAATAATCAAAATATTAAACCAAAATCACAAATTTTGAGAATTTCAAACAGACCCTGACATCAAAAAGGAAATAAAGGAAATGGTGCCCAGAGTTGATTTATATGTTAATTTTTGCTTAAATATGTTCCAAATGATAGACAAAAAGTCTAGGAAAATCAAACAATGCAACTATGTTTTTTGGGTAAAATGGTTGAAATAATAACTTAAATCGCTAATTTTTGGGATTTCCCTTCTGTGATCGAGGATATCAATATAAAAGCTCCAAATCTACAGTATGCACACATATTCATGTCTTTCATGGAATGGCTCTAGGTAGGATGAACACAACTTAAAACAAAAGATTACTGGGGTAAAAGGGTAAAATTATTCAACCAAAATTTCATATTTTTGGGATTGTTGACAGATTTTGACATTGAAATCAAAATAAAGGAAAATATGCACAGAATTGATTTATCAGCAATTATATGTTTCAATGTGTACCAAATAACAGACAAATAATGTAGGGAAATCAAAGAATCCGAAATATGATTTTGGGTAAAATGGTTGAAATAATAACTGAAAAAACTATTTTTCGGTGTAAAATTGTCAAAATATTAAACCAAAATCATCAATTCTTGTTTGTAAAATTATCTAGGAAAATCCAACAAAGCCAAATATAAATTTTGGGGTAAACTGATTAAAAAAATTAATGTAAATGCAAGTTTTTGGAAATTCCACACTATGGACTTAGACGAGAATATAGAAACTACAAATTTACAGGTAAGGTACATATTACTGTGTACTGTAGCCTTGTACTTATTAGGATGAACTAAGGTTTAAAAAATCTGAATATGGGGGGGGGGGGGGGGGGGGGGGGGTTTAAAAATGAAAAATGTAAATAGCTAAATGAAAACCCATATCTTTTCACTTCACTATACTGTGACCTTAGACATGAAACTAAACGTTCAAGGTCTATAACTTACACACATACACCATTTTAATGTAGCTTAGTTCAAGTGAAGATAAATCAAAGAGTTTAATTGATTAAAAGTTTTAAGTAAAAATGGTAAACTTAAATAGGGCACATTTTTAATGTATATATTATGACCTTTAATATGATTAGAAAAGCTCTAAATCCATTTGAAAGTACATTGAGTACATTGTTACAGCAATATAACATGAATATAAAACTTAAAAATATAGTTAAGACAAATATATGAATGGGGTAACTACTATTTTGAATTTGTTTTGAAATTCATTACTAAGGTCAAACAACTAGGTCTGATATGTCACAGGGTGGCCGAGTCCATTTATAAGGGAGATCAGCATTTCAGATGTCCTCGTGTCAAGTTTTAAAGGAAAAGGTTCGGTTATATGTACAAACAATAAGCGAATTAGTTATTGGAAAAAATAACGTAGGCTTGACAGTCCTTTCAAATGAGACCTGCAACTAGTTTATCCAAAATTACACATAACAAACTCAAAAATATGTTATAGTGATTTGGAAAAATACACCCCCTCCACCAATAAAAGAAATCAAAACATAAACGAACAATTTTCTGCATTGTTGGATTTTCTGCACGATACTGGTTGGTTCTGGTGTTGGTTGGAAACAAATAGACATGAGCTATCCTGTACTTTGAGCTGTCATAATGGAATCTGACAACTGTGTGAAATATCAGCAAATCATAGTATACGCACATTGGGCATACATCGTAATTAATGTAATTAATTGATCTAACAGTGCTTGCTATATATACATGTATATGAAATAACTGATAGTATATATATCACCAGGTCAATAACAGTCAATATTCTTTTTGTGGTGCTTATTGTCTACTACCAGTGCACACTCTGATTTGACAAGTGGCATTTTAAATGCTGCTTCTAAGCTAGTACATTGGTTTAATTATCAAAATGCTGTCATTTAACCCTTATTGTGTGTGAAACGAATATAGGTTGTTACTTAACCCTAATTGTATGCGGAACGAGAATATATATCATTGGCAAATAGTGAGGACCCAAATCAGAGTGATTATAGCCTACAGTACAAAGTATATTGTGTCTTACCTGTAAATTTGAGGCTTTTACATTTATATCTAAAGCCATGTTGTGGAAATTCCAAAAAATCACATTGAAACTAATTGTTTTAACCAGTTTACTCCGAAATGTCATATAATGTATTTGGCTTTGTTGGATTTTCCTTTATTTTGCTGTTATCTAATTCATGTTGAAACATACTCAAACACATAAATCAACTCTCAACGCTTTTCCCTTTATTTGCTTAAGGCTTTATTTGGAGTTTTCAGACCAGGAGATCTCTGCTAAAATCTCGAAAATTGGTGTGTTTTTTTTAATTATTATAACAACTTAACTACATAAATCAGTTTTTTATTAATCTTTATAAGTACCATTCCACAGTGCAATTGAGTATTCGTTTAACCTGTAGATTTGGAGCTTTTGTTTTAATAGCCACCACCACAGTAGTAAAATCCTAAATAAAGCCCATTTACATTTTATTTTTCAATGATTTTACCCAAAAAACATATTTGGTATTGTTTGATTTCCCTAGATTATTTTTCTATTAATTTGTACATACTAGTATTAAAGCATATGATAACGCATAAATCAATTTTGATTTTGATGGCAGGGATTGTCTACAAAAATCCCCAAAATTGGTGATTTTGGTTTAATATTTTGACAATTTAAACCCAAAAATCAGTTTTTTGAAAGTTTTATTTATTCTTACTAGTACCATTACACAGTTAAAATGATTTTTGTCTAACCTGTATATTTGGTGTATTTATATTGATATCCACGTTCACAGTAGGAAAATTCCAAAAATTCGCATTTTCATTTATTATATCAACATTTGTACCTCAAAATTCATTTTTAAAGTTTTATTTATCCTTAATAATACTTTTCACAATAGAGATGTATAAGTATCTAGCCTGTAAATTTGGAGCTTTTATATTGATAACGAACGACTCAGTACTGAAATCCCTAAAATTAGCGTTTTCATTTACTATTTCAACAATTTTGCCTCAAAAAAACACATTTCGTATAGATTGATTTTCCTAGATTTTTCTTCTATTATTTGGTACATGCTCTACCATATAAACCATTTCTGTGCATATTTTCGTGTTTGACATCAGGTAATCTCTACTAAAATCTCCAAAAATTTGGTTTGTGTTTTATATTTTCATGAAAACCATTTTTTGAAAGTTTTATATATCCCAATTAGTACTATTTGACAGTGCATATAACTTTCAGTCTAATTTGTAGATTTGGAGCCTTTATGTTAACACCCAGGATCACAGTATGGAAATTCCAAAAATTATCATTTTCGTTTATCAATTCAATCATTTTACCCCAAAAAATCGGATTTCGCATCGTTTGATTTTCCTAGATTTTTTTTTCTGTTATTCGGTACATATTGGAGCATATGAAAACGCAAAAATCATTTCTGTGCATTTTTCCCCCAACATTTTTAAATGCCCTCTACTACAAGCTCTTAACGTGTGTTCATTTAACTAAATTCATTTTCACTGACATAATAAACTTTTATTCAAGCATGCAGGTATTCTTACAAGTAATTTATAACATTTAAATGGAATATGTATCTTGCATGAAGATTTAGAGCTAAATGATTCATATTCAAAGCCACTGGAAACAAAATTCCTAAAATCCTGATTTTTAGGAATTTTCTAAGGTTTTACCCAAAAATATATTTGTTTTTAAATAATATTTCATTGTTTATCTGGTAATGATCTTTTTTAATTTAATTTAATAGAACATTTTGTGTAACGTATTGAGTTGGAGCATTTATATTCATATTAAAGCCATAATATATAAATTTCAAAAATTCATGGTTTTTTTTGTTGTTTATTTAAACATTTTTACCATAAAAACACATTCTTTTAAAACAAATATTTATCTTTACCTAATAACTTACTTTATTTAGAAGGTGTGTGCAACTATTATTTCAAACTTTAGCATTTTTTTTCATAGTTAAGGACACAGTATCGAAATTCCAAAAATGTGTGTTTTTTAACTTATTTTTTACAATTTTACCCCAAAAAATCCAGTTATTTTAATTTTTCTTAAACTGGTGTGGTACTAGCCTGGAGTGTAATGGAATGTGTGCCTAATCTGAAAATTTGGAGCTTTTTTGTTCAAAACCATGGTCACAGTGGCGAAATTCCAAAAAATCGCATTTTCGTTTATTGTTTTAGTCATTTTACCCCAAAAATCATATTTCGCATTGTGTGATTTCTTGGGACTTTTTTTCTGTTATTCGGTTCATGTCATAGCATATGAAAACACAAAAATCATTTCTGTACAAATTAGTTCCCCAAAATCTGTAAATTCCCCTACTATCAAAGTCTCCTTAGAGGAGGCTACAGGGAGAGATGTTTTGCTGAGAAACGCATCTCTCCTGACCCGAAGCATCTCGGCGGTGTTAGAGCAGGCTAACCCCGAAAGGATGCGGGTAGAGCGGCTGACCTGGAAAGCCAGCCGTCTAAGAACCTCGGGGGAAGGATTATCCTCCGAGGAGAGCTGAATTAAAGCAGTGGCGAACAGGTCGGCATTGGACGCAAGTCCCACCTGTTGCCTCTGCCTTAGTTCCCAACTGTCCAAGAAGGACATGGACAGGGGGACCGAAGAAGGCTGAGAAAGACCCAATAGTTGGGCATCAGCATCCAGTGGAGGAATATTCGCCACTGGAAAAGGAGCGTCAGGTGACGGAACCGGAAGACGCATAGATGCGTTCGGTGCCACCTCCCTAGTGATTTAGGAGGGCACCAACCAAGAGGCTTCCGATCTAACCTTGTTGGAAGAATCCAACTTGCTAAGCACTCCGGCAACGGTATGAGTTACCGGAAGTGCTAGGTTGGAAGCCCGGGGAGACAGAACTCCCCGAGCGGAAAGAAGCTTCTCACCCGCAGACAAGGCCATCGGTTCTGAAGAAGAGACAGGTCTGCTACAGAGGTCCTCAGGGAGGATATCAAAGACATCCTCACAGGCCTTGTCGAAGGAGAGAATGGCCGGGTCGATCTCCCCATCGTCCTCAGTGACCGATTTAGAGTCGTCCTAAGAGCAATCAGTAACGGGAGAGAGCGGGCCCTCCAGAGGAGTAGGAGGAAAACTGCTTCCGGTAGGACCGGGAGCAGGAGAAGTTTCCACTACCGGCACAGGGGCCGATGGCAGTAGAAGACCGGGTACCGAATATCCGGAAGGGATCAGGAACTGTGATCCCGGCACCTGGACCCAACCTTGCTGAGAAGGAGGGTGCAGAGAAGGGAACGGGTCCCTAAGAGAAAGGGAGGGCCCGTTCCTGGATCTGGCTCTAGGAGGGGACGTCGAGCGACTCCGGCTCCTGGAGGAAGACAGATCAGAACTGGACGAGGCAGAACTGGATTCAGAGAAGTGTTTCCAGTTCTTCCGCCGGTGGCGTTCCACCGCACGGGCCCTAGAGGAGCTGGAATGCCTAGAACGGACAGATCTAGTAGACCTAGATCTGTGCCGCCTTCGGCCCCTGTGAGAAACACAAGACTCCGAGTCAGAAGAGAGACTGGACCGGCGCCTATGATGGCCGGTGGCCGGACCGGCCCTTATGATGGCCGGTGGCCGGACTGACCACTGAAAGGTTGGTCGGTGGCCGGTGACCAAATAGATTCGGACCGACCAACAGGATGGTCGGTGTCGGGTGCTCGATGGTCGGTGAGCGAGAACGGCCGGTCCGACCATGAGAATGGTCGGTGCCCGGTGGTAGGACCGACCACGAGATGACTGGCCGGTAGGAACGGCAGCAGTCAGGGGCTCCAAGGGCCGGTACCGACCACCGCACGAGGTGGGTGGTCGGAGACCTGGTCTGAAAGACCGGGGGAACCAGGTGCAACCGAGGCTCCCCTGTCGGAGCAATAGGGGCTTCCGCCGAAGATTGGCTTGACCCCTGGCAGAGGAGACTCTCGAGAAACAGAGCTATCTCGAGAGCCTCTGCGCTCCTTCCTAGATTTATATGACCGTCTTCGTTCCAGCTTGGCCCAAGTGTCGGCTGACCAGCTGGAGGACAGGGAACAAGGGGCGGAGCTGGAGCAACCACAGCAGCCCAGACAGCTGTTGTGATCATCCCAGCTTGCCTTGTTATGCCCGCATGAACCTTTTATTTGGGGCATGCTGGGACCCTGCAATGGAACAAAGACAACAAACGAGTAGAATAAGTTAAAAAAAAAAAAAAATCCACTCGAAAAGAGAATAAATCTAGGGGAAATATGTTCCAGATAAAAATCAGATAATAATAAATGATACTTAGAATCGAAGAACGTCAGTAAAGCAGAAAATCTGGGAGCCTAGAGAATCTTCGTGAAGTTCGAATGGCGACCAGAAACAAGAGTTGTCAGAGAGACAACAAAGCTCGCCACCGGCACCTTTAGAAACTTAAAAGCACACTCAAGGTCACAGAGGTCAACCTTTTTGCCTGCATGGAAAGGTCTTGTCCATATACACTGGCAAATCAAATATGAAAATAACACCTCAAGGGACATAGGAATTATAAGCATTTTTGAAACCTAAACGCAGATTTCGAAACCTAAAACCATTCGCGACCTTAGTTCAAGGTCAAGGACACTGGGCTAATTTTTTTGCATGCATGGAAAGATCGTGTCCATATACCTCATGCATGCCAAATATGAAAGAAATATCTCAATGGATATATGAGTTAAAGAAATTTTGATAAAAACGCAGACTTTGAAACCTAAACACGGGTCCTTAGTTCAAGGTCAAGGTCAGAGGGCTCAAACATTTTGCATGCAAGGAAAGATGTTGTCCATATACACATGCAAACTGAATATGAAAGGAATATTTCAATGGACATAGGAGAAATAAAAATTTTGAAAAACCAAAACACAGATTTCGAAAACTAAACATTGGCCCTAAGTTCAAAGTCAAGGTCACAGGGGTCTAAATTTTGCAGTACCTGGAAAGGTCTTGTCCATATACGCACATAAACCAACTATGAAGGCAATACCTCAAGGAACATAGAAGTAAAAGGCATTTTTCAAAACCTAAACACAGGCCCTAAGTTCAAGGTCACAAGGGTCCAAATTTATCTGTGCATGGAAAGGTCTTGTCCATATACACACACATACCAACTATGAAAGCAATACCTCAAAGGATATAGAAGTTAAATGGATTTTCGAAACTTAAACGCAGATTTCGAAACCTAAACACAGGCTCTTAGTTCAAGGTCAAGGTCACATCTGTGCATCGAAAGGTCATGTCCATATACACATACATACAAACTATGAAAGCAATACCTCAAAGGACATAGAAGTTAAAGGCATTTTTCTAAACCTTAACACAGGCCCTCACTTCAAGGTCAAGGTCACAGGGGTCTAAATTTTTCTGTGCATGTAAAGGTCTTGTCCATATACACATACATACCAACTATGAAAGCAATACCTCAAAGGACATAGAAGTTAAAGGCATTTTTCGAAACCTAAATGCAGATTTCGAAACCGAAATGCAGGCCCTAAGTTCAAGGTCAAGGTCACAGGAGTCTAAATTTTTCTGTGCATGGAAAGGTCTTGTCCATATACACACACATACCAACTATGGAAGCAATACCTCAAGGGACATAGAAGTTAAAGGCATTTTTCGAAACTTAAACGCAGATTTCGGAACCTAAACGCAGGCCCTAAGTTCAAGGTCAAGGTCACAGGGGTCTAAATTTTTCTGAGCATGGAAAGGTCTTGTCTACATACAAACACATACAGACTATGGAAGCAATACCTTAAGGGATATAGAAGTTAAAGGCATTTTTCAAAACCTAAACGCAGATTTCGAAACCTAAACACAGGCCATAAGTTCAAGGTCAAGGTCACAGGGGTCAAAAAATTTCTGTGCATGGAAAGGTCTTGTCCATATACACACACATACCAACTATAAAAGCAATACCTCAAAGGACATAGAAGTTAAAGGCATTTTTCTAAACCTAAACACAGATTTCAAAACCTAAACACAGGCCCTAAGTTCAAGGTAACACGGTGTAACAGTCCAGTTTTTCCCCAGTCAGTTTTTTCCCCGGGGAAAAAACTGACTAGTCCAGTTCGGGGAAAAAACTGACTAGTCCAGTTCTTCCCCGGGGAAAAAACTGACTAGTCCAGTTTTTCCCCGGGGAAAAAACTGACTAGTCCAGTTTTCCCCACCCAGTCAGTTTTTTCCCCCCCCTCTATTTTATTAATTGAAATGAAGGGGGAGAAATTCTGGACTAGTCCAGTTTTTCCCCCCTATGTTTTTTTACTACGTGGGAGCTGGAAAACTTCTGGACTTGTCAAGTTTTCCCCCACTATGTTTCTTTGTAACATTTTAGAGGCCACAATTTTAATATTTTCTCCCTCATTATTTGACTACTGAAGTGATGGCAGGGAAATTCTCGGCAAGTTCTTTGTTCTGGACTAGTCTAGTTTTCCCCCCTCACAATTGGATTAATATAGATGTATGTAAAGTCTTGGATAGTCCAGTTTTTCTCCCCTCTCAAACAAATAATTATGGCGGTGGGGAAAATCTGGACTAGTCTAGTTTTTCCCCCCTAACTATTCGGTTAATGCGGATGTACTAAAAGTCTTGACTAGTCCAGTTTTTCTCCCCTCTCAAACACATTCACGTAACTTTGTTGGTGGGGAAATTCTGGACTAGTCCAGTTCCCCCCCCCCCCCCCCTCACAAATTGATTTATGCAGATGTACGCAAAGTCTTGGCTTGTCCTGTCTTTCTCTCGTCTCAAACTAACTCATAGGGGGGAAATTCTGGACTAGTCTAGTTTTTCCCCCCTTACAAATTGATTAATGCAGATGTAGGCAAAGTCTTTGCTAGTCAATGTTTTCACCTGTCTCAAACAAACTTACTCTGAGGGGGGAAATTCTGGACTAGTCTAGTTTTTCCCCCCTTACAAATTGATTAATGCAGATGTTGGCAAAGTCTTGGCTAGTCCAGTTTTTCACCCGTCTCAAACAAACTAACTCAGAGGGGGGAAATTCTGGACTAGTCTAGTTTTTCCCCCTCACAATTTCATTTATGCAGATGTACGCAATGTCTTGGCTTGTCCAGTCTTTCTCTCGTCTCAAACTAACTCATAGGGGGGAAATTCTGGACTAGTCTAGTTTTTCCCCCCTCACAATTTCATTTATGCTGATGTACGCAAAGTCTTGACTAGTCCTGTTTTTCTCCCCTCTCAAACAAATCACTGTGGAGGTGGGGAAATTCTGGACTAGTCTAGTTTCCCCCTCCCCCCTCACAAATTGATTAATGCAGATGTATAGTATTGGCTAGTCCAGTTTTTCAACCCTCTCAAACAAACTAACTGGGAGGGGGGAAATTCTGGATTGGTCTAGTTTTTCCCCCCTTACAAATTGATTAATGCAGATGTACGCAAAGTCTTTGCTTGTCCAGTCTTTCTCTCGTCTCAAACTAACTCATAGGGGGGAAATTCTGGACTAGTCTAGTTTTTCCCCCCTTACAAATTGATTAATGCCGATGAGGCAAATCTTTGCTAGTCAAGGTTTTCACCTGTCTCAAACAAACTTACTCTGAGGGGGGAAATTCTGGACTAGTCTAGTTTTTCCCCCCTTCACAAATTGATTTATGCAGATGTACGCAAAGTCTTGGCTTGTCAAGGTTTTCACCTGTCTCAAACAAACTTACTCTGAGGGGGGAAATTCTGGACTAGTCTAGTTTCCCCCCCCCCCCTCACAAATTGATTTATGCAGATGTACGCAAAGTCTTGGCTTGTCCAGTCTTTCTCTCGTCTCAAACTAACTCATAGGGGGGAAATTCTGGACTAGTCTAGTTTTTCCCCCCTTACAAATTGATTAATGCCGATGAGGCAAATCTTTGCTAGTCAAGGTTTTCACCTGTCTCAAACAAACTTACTCTGAGGCGGGAAATTCTGGACTAGTCTAGTTTTTCCCCCCTTCACAAATTGATTTATGCAGATGTACGCAAAGTCTTGGCTTGTCCAGTCTTTCTCTCGTCTCAAACTAACTCATAGGGGGGAAATTCTGGACTAGTCTAGTTTTTCCCCCCTTACAAATTGATTAATGCCCATGAGGCAAATCTTTGCTAGTCAAGGTTTTCACCTGTCTCAAACAAACTTACTCTGAGGCGGGAAATTCTGGACTAGTCTAGTTTTTCCCCCCTTCACAAATTGATTTATGCAGATGTACGCAAAGTCTTGGCTTGTCCAGTCTTTCTCTCGTCTCAAACTAACTCTGAGGGGGGAAATTCTGGACTAGTCTAGTTTTTCCCCCCTTACAAATTGATTAATGCAGATGTAGGCAAAGTCTTTGCTAGTCAAGGTTTTCACCTGTCTCAAACAAACTTACTCTGAGGGGGGAAATTCTGGACTAGTCTAGTTTTTCCCCCTTACAAATTGATTAATGCAGATGAGGCAAATCTTTGCTAGTCAAGGTTTTCACCTGTCTCAAACAAACTTACTCTGAGGGGGGAAATTCTGGACTAGTCTAGTTTTTCCCCCCTTCACAAATTGATTTATGCAGATGTACGCAAAGTCTTGGCTTGTCAAGGTTTTCACCTGTCTCAAACTAACTCTGAGGGGGGAAATTCTGGACTAGTCTAGTTTTTCAACCCTTACAAATTGATTAATGCCGATGAGGCAAATCTTTGCTAGTCAAGGTTTTCACCTGTCTCAAACAAACTCACTCTGAGGGGAGAAATTCTGGACTAGTCTAGTTTTTCAACCCTTACAAATTGATTAATGCCGATGAGGCAAATCTTTGCTAGTCAAGGTTTTCACCTGTCTCAAACAAACTCACTCTGAGGGGAGAAATTCTGGACTAGTCTAGTTTTTCAACCCTTACAAATTGATTAATGCCGATGAGGCAAATCTTTGCTAGTCAAGGTTTTCACCTGTCTCAAACAAACTCACTCTGAGGGGAGAAATTCTGGACTAGTCTAATTCCCCCCCCCCCCCCCCCACAAATTGATTTATGCAGATGTACGCAAAGTCTTTGCTTGTCCAGTCTTTCTCTCGTCTCAAACTAACTCAAAGGGGGGAAATTCTGGACTAGTCTAGTTTTTCCCCCTTTACAAATTGATTAATGCCGATGAGGCAAATCTTTGCTAGTCAAGGTTTTCACCTGTCTCAAACAAACTTACTCTGAGGGGGGAAATTCTGAACTAGTCTAGTTTTTCCCCCCTTCACAAATTGATTTATGCAGATGTACGCAAAGTCTTGGCTTGTCAAGGTTTTCACCTGTCTCAAACAAACTTATTCTGAGGGGGGAACTTCTGGACTAGTCTAGTTTCCCCCCCCCCCCCTCACAAATTGATTTATGCAGATGTACGCAAAATTAATCAAATTGTGATGGGGGAAAAACTAGACTAGTACAGAATTTCCCCACCTCAACAGAATATTGTATAAGAGGGGGGAAAAACTAGACTAGTCCAGAATTTCCCCACCTCAACAGAATATTGTATAAGAGGGGGGAAAAACTAGACTAGTCCAGAATTTCTCCACCTCAACAGAATATTGTATAAGAGGGGGAAAAACTAGACTAGTCCAGAATTTCCCCACCTCAACAGAATATTGTATAAGAGGGGGGAAAAACTAGACTAGTCCAGAATTTCCCCCACCTCAACAGAATATTGTTTAAGAGGGGGGAAAAAACTAGACTAGTCCAGAATTTCCCCACCTCAACAAAATATTGTATAAGAGGGGGGAAAAACTAGACAAGTCCAGAATTTCCCCACCTCAACAGTATATTTTTTTAAGCGGGGGGGAAAACTAGACTAGTCAAGAATTTCTCCACCTCAACAAAATATTGTATAAGAGGGGGGAAAAACTAGACTAGTCCAGAATTTCCCCACTCAACAGTATATTGTTAAAGAGGAGGGAAAAACTAGACTAGTCCAGAATTTCCCCACCTCAACAGTATATTGTTTTTAAGAGGGGGGAAAAACTAGACTAGTCCAGAATTTCCCCACCTCAACAGAATATTGTATAAGAGGGGGGAAAAACTAGACTAGTCCAGAATTTCCCCACTTCAACAGAATATTGTATCAGAGGGGGGAAAAACTAGACTAGTCCAGAATTTCTCCACCTCAACAGAATATTGTATAACAGGGGGAAAAAACTAGACTAGTCCAGAATTTCCCCACCTCAACAAAATATTATATAAGAGGGGGGAAAAACTAGACTAGTCCAGAATTTCCCCACCTCAACAGTATATTTTTTTAAGCGGGGGAAAAACTAGACTAGTCCAGAATTTCCCCACCTCAACAGAATATTGTATAAGAGGGGGGAAAAACTAGACTAGTCCAGAATTTCCCCCCTATGAGTTAGTTTGAGACGAGAGAAAGACTGGACAAGCCAAGACTTTGCGTACATCTGCATAAATCAATTTGTGAAGGGGGAAAAACTAGACTAGTCCAGAATTTCCCCACCTCAACAGAATATTGTATAAGAGGGGGAAAAAACTAGACTAGTCCAGAATCCCCACCTCAACAGTATATTGTTAAAGAGGAGGGAAAATCTAGACTAGTCCAGAATTTCCCCACCTCAACAGTATATTGTATAAGAGGGGGGAAAAACTAGACTAGTCCACAATTTCCTTACGTTCACAGTTATTTGTTTGAGAGGGGAGAAAAACTGGACTAGCCCAGAATTTCCCCCCTTAAGCATTACTCATATTATGATGGGGGAACAACTGGACTAGCCCAGAATTTCCCCCCTTAAGCATTTCTCATAGTGTGATGGGGGGGAAAAACTGGATTAGCCAAAACTTTGCCAACATCAAAATTAATCAAATTGTGATGGGGGAAAAACTAGACTAGTCCAGAATTTCCCCACCTCAACAGAATATTGTATAAGAGGGGGGAAAAACTAGACTAGTCCAGAATTTCCCCACCTCAACAGAATATTGTATAAGAGGGGGAAAAAACTAGACTAGTCCAGAATTTCTCCACCTCAACAGAATATTGTATAAGAGGGGGGAAAAACTAGACTAGTCCAGAATTTCCCCAACTCAATAGAATATTATATAAGAGGGGGGAAAAACTAGACTAGTCCAGAATTTCCCCACCTCAACAGAATATTGTTTAAGAGGGGGGAAAAAACTAGACTAGTCCAGAATTTCCCCACTCAACAAAATATTGTATAAGAGGGGGGAAAAACTAGACAAGTCCAGAATTTCCCCACCTCAACAGTATATTTTTTTAAGCGGGGGGAAAAACTAGACTAGTCCAGAATTTCTCCACCTCAACAAAATATTGTATAAGAGGGGGGAAAAACTAGACTAGTCCAGAATTTCCCCACCTCAACAGTATATTGTATAAGAGTGGGGAAAAACTAGACTAGTCCACAATTTCCTTACATTCACAGTTATTTGTTTGAGAGGGGAAAAAAACTGGACTAGCCCAGAATTTCCCCCCTTAAGCATTACTCATATTATGATGGGGGAAAAACTGGACTAGCCCAGAATTTCCCCCCTGAAGCATTTCTCATAGTGTGATGGGGGGAAAAACTGGATTAGCCAAAACTTTGCCAACATCAAAATTTATCAAATTGTGAAGGGGGAAAAACTAGACTTTTCCAGAATTACCCCAACTCCAAACAAATAAGTTTGGAAGGGGAGATAAACTGGACTAGCCCAGAATTTCCCCACCTCCAAGGTTGCTAGTTTGAGAGGGGAGAAAAACTTGACTGGCTTAGACTTTGCATTCATTAATCAAATATTCAGGGGGGGGGGGGGGGGACTTGACTAGTTCAGAGTTTCCCCACCTCCACAGTAATTTGTTTGAGAGGGGAGAAACATTGGACCAGTAGCCCAGAATTTTTCTACCATTACAGTAGATAGTTTGAGAAAGAAGAAAAACGTACAATTTAAATCAAATTGGTTTTTTTTTCATTGAAAAACCTAGTTTAACCTGCATTTATCAATTTGCTAGGGGGAAAACAGAAGTAGCTGAGAATTTCCACCCATCCACAGTAGTTAGTTTGAAAGAGAAGAAAAACTGGACACCTACAATTTCTTTCATTAAAAAACCTGGTTAAAAAAATGAATAAGGGGGGAAAAACTGGACTAGCCCAGAATTTCCCCACTATTATGTTCAGTAACAAGGGGGGAAAAACTGGACCGGGTGGGGAAAAACTGGACTAGTCAGTTTTTTCCCCGGGGAAAAAACTGACTGGGGGGAAATTCTGGGCTGTTACAACGGGTCTAAATTTTTCTTTGCATGGAAAGGTCTTGTCCATATACACACACATACCAACTATTGAAGCAAATACCTCAAGGGACATAGAAGTTAAAGGCATTTTTCGAAACCTAAACGCAGATTTCGAAACCTAAACGCAGGCCCTAAGTTCAAGGTCAATGTCACAGGGGTCTTAATTTTTCTGTGCATGGAAAGGTCATGTCTACCGACTATGGAAGCAATACCTTAATGGATATAGAAGTTAAAGGCATTTTTCAAAACCTAAACGCAGATTTCGAAAAGCTAAACGCAGGCCCTAAGTTCAAGGTCAAGGTCACAGGGGTCTAAATTTTTCTGTGCATGGAAATGTCTTGTCCATATACACACACATACCAACTATGGAAGCAATACCTCAAGGGACATAGAAGTTTAAAGGCATTTTTCGAAACCTAAACACAGATTTCGAAACCTAAACGCAGGCCCTAAGTTCAAGGTCAAGGTCACAGGGGTCAAAATGTTTCTGTGCATGGAAAGGTCTTGTCCATATACACACACATACCAACTATTGAAGCAATACCTCAAGGGAAATAGAAGTTAAAGGCATTTTTCTAAACTTAAACACAGATTTCGAAACCTAAACGCAGACCCTAAGTTCAAGGTCAAGGTCACAGGGGTAAAATAAATTCTGTCCATGGAAAGGTCTTGTCCATATACACACACATACCAACTATTGAAGCAATACCTCAAGGGACAAAGAAGTTAAAGGCATTTTTCGAAACCTAAACACAGATTTCGAAACCTAAACACAGGCCCGAAATTCAGGGTCAAGGTCACAGGGGTCTAATTTTTTCTGTGCATGGAAAGGTCTTGTCCATATACACACACATACCAACTATGGAAGCAATACCTCAAGGGACATAGAAGTTTAAAGGCATTTTTCGAAACCTAAACTCAGATTTGGAAACCTAAACGCAGGCCCTAAGATCAAGGTCAAGGTCACAGGAGTCTAAATTTTTCTGTGCATGGAAAGGTCTTATCCATATACACACACATACCAACTATGGAAGCAATACCTCAAGGGACATAGAAGTTAAAGGCATTTTTCGAAACTTAAACGCAGATTTCGGAACCTAAACGCAGGCCCTAAGTTCAAGGTCAAGGTCACAGGGGTCTAAATTTTTCTGAGCATGGAAAGGTCTTGTCTACATACAAACACATACAGACTATGGAAGCAATACCTTAAGGGATATAGAAGTTAAAGGCATTTTTCAAAACCTAAACGCAGATTTGGAAACCTAAACACAGGCCATAAGTTCAAGGTCAAGGTCACAGGGGTCAAAAATTTTCTGTGCATGGAAAGGTCTTGTCCATATACACCCACATACCAACTATAAAAGCAATACCTCAAAGGACATAGAAGTTAAAGGCATTTTTCTAAACCTAAACACAGATTTCAAAACCTAAACGCAGGCCCTAAGTTCAAGGTAACACGGGTCTAAATTTTTCTTTGCATGGAAAGGTCTTGTCCATATACACACACATACCAACTATTGAAGCAAATACCTCAAGGGACATAGAAGTTAAAGGCATTTTTCGAAACCTAAACGCAGATTTCGAAACCTAAACGCAGGCCCTAAGTTCAAGGTCAATGTCACAGGGGTCTTAATTTTTCTGTGCATGGAAAGGTCATGTCTACCGACTATGGAAGCAATACCTTAATGGATATAGAAGTTAAAGGCATTTTTCAAAACCTAAACGCAGATTTCGAAAACCTAAACGCAGGCCCTAAGTTCAAGGTCAAGGTCACAGGGGTCTAAATTTTTCTGTGCATGGAAATGTCTTGTCCATATACACACACATACCAACTATGGAAGCATTACCTCAAGGGACATAGAAGTTTAAAGGCATTTTTCGAAACCTAAACACAGATTTCGAAACCTAAACGCAGCCATAAGTTCAAGGTCAAGGTCACAGGGGTCAAAATGTTTCTGTGCATGGAAAGGTCTTGTCCATATACACACACATACCAACTATTGAAGCAATACCTCAAGGGAAATAGAAGTTAAAGGCATTTTTCTAAACTTAAACACAGATTTCGAAACCTAAACGCAGGCCCTAAGTTCAAGGTCAAGGTCACAGGGGTAAAATAAATTCTGTCCATGGAAAGGTCTTGTCCATATACACACACATACCAACTATTGAAGCAATACCTCAAGGGACAAAGAAGTTAAAGGCATTTTTCGAAACCTAAACACAGATTTCGAAACCTAAACACAGGCCCTAAGTTCAGGGTCAAGGTCACAGGGGTCTAAATTTTTTCTGTGCATGGAAAGGTCATGTCTATATACACACACATACCGACTATGGAAGCAATATCTTAATGGATATAGAAGTTAAAGGCATTTTTCAAAACCTAAACGCAGATTTCGAAACCTAAACGCAGGCCCTAAGTTCAAGGTCAAGGTCACAAGGGTCTAAATTTTTCTGTGCATGGAAAGGTCTTGTCCATATACACACACATACCAACTATGGAAGCAATACCTCAAGGGACATAGAAGTTTAAAGGCATTTTTCGAAACCTAAACGCAGATTTGGAAACCTAAACGCAGGCCCTAAGTTCAAGGTCAAGGTCACAGGGGTCTAAATTTTTCTGTGCATGGAAAGGTCTTGTCCATATACACACACATACCAACTATGGAAGCAATACCTCAAGGGACATAGAAGTTTAAAGGCATTTTTCGAAACCTAAACGCAGATTTGGAAACCTAAACTCAGGCCCCAAGTTCAAGGTCAAGGTCACAGGGGTCTAAATTTTTCTGTGCATGGAAAGGTCTTGTCCATATACACACACATACCAACTATTGAAGCAAATACCTCAAGGGACATAGAAGTTAAAGGCATTTTTCAAAACCTAAACGCAGATTTCGAAACCTAAACACAGGCCCCAAGTTCAAGGTCAAGGTCACAGGGGTAAAATAAATTCTGTCCATGGAAAGGTCTTGTCCATATACACACACATACCAACTATTGAAGCAATACCTCAAGGGACAAAGAAGTTAAAGGCATTTTTCGAAACCTAAACACAGATTTCGAAACCTAAACGCAGGCCCTAAGTTCAGGGTCAAGGTCACAGGGGTCTAAATTTTTCTGTGCATGGAAAGGTCTTGTCCATATACACACACATACCAACTATGGAAGCAATACCTCAAGGGACATAGAAGTTTAAAGGCATTTTTCGAAACCTAAACGCAGATTTGGAAACCTAAACGCAGGCCCTAAGATCAAGGTCAAGGTCACAGGGGTCTAAATTTTTCTGTGCATGGAAAGGTCTTGTCCATATACACACACATACCAACTATGGAAGCAATACCTCAAGGGACATAGAAGTTTAAAGGCATTTTTCGAAACCTAAACGCAGATTTGGAAACCTAAACGCAGGCCCCAAGTTCAAGGTCAAGGTCACAGGGGTCAAAATTTTTCTGTGCATGGAAAGGTCTTGTCCATATACACACACATACCAACTATGAAAGCAATACCTCAAGGGACATAGAAGTTATAGACATTTTCTTAAAATTGTTTACGCCGTTGACGACGACGCCGACGACTACACCGGGGGTATTGCAATAGCTCGTCATGTACTACGTACAGGCGAGCTAAAAACCACGTGGATAATTAGACAAGCGTCTATATGATTAAGCGGACAGCCGCGGTGCGGGCGTATATGCGGTGCTATACTAGGGTAGCTCAGGTGGACTTCGCTTTTTCTGGTAAAGTAGTAGTTCTATAACCGATAGCAAGATTCATAGCAGGTAAGGTATTTTTGCTAATAACAAGAGTTGTCAGAGAGACAACAAAGCTCGCCATCGGCACATTTAGAAACTTAAAAGCACACTCAAGGTCACCGAGGTCAAGCTTTTTGCCTGCATGGAAAGGTCTTGTCAATATACACATGAAAATTAAATATGAAGTTACACCTCAAGGGACATAGGAAGGAAATATAAGCGTTTTTTAACACCTAAATACAGATCTCGAATCCTTAAAACTTGATCTAAGTTCGAGGTCAAGGTCACAGGGGTCCAAATTTTTCTGTGCATGGAAAGGTCTTGTTCATATACACACACATACCAACTATGAAAGCAATACCTCAAGGGACATAGAAGTTATAGGCATTTTTCGAAACCTAAATACAGATTTCGAAACCTAAACGCGGGGGGGCTAAGTTCAAGGTCAAGGTCACAGGGGTCCAAATTTTTCTGTGCATGGAAAGATCTTGTCCATATACACACACATACCAACTATGAAAGCAATACCTCAAGGGACATAGAAGTTATAGGCATTTTTCGAAACCTAAACACAAATTTCGAAACCTAAACGCGGGCCCTAAGTTCAAGGTCAAGGTCACATTTTTCTGTGCATGGAAAAGTCTTGCCCATATACACACACATACCAACTATGAAAGCAATACCTCAAGGGACATAGAAGTTATAGGCATTTTTCAAAACCTAAACACATATTTCGAAACCTAAACGCAGGCCCTAAGTTCAAGGTCAAGGTCACAGGGGTCCAAATTTTTCTGTGCATGGAAAGGTCTTGTCCATATACACACACATACCAACTATGAAAGCAATACCTCAAGGGACATAGAAGTTATAGGCATTTTTCGAAACCTAAACACAAATTTCGAGGTCAAGGTCACAGGGGTCCAAATTTTTCTGTGCATGGGAAGGTCTTGTCCATATACACACACATGCCAACTATGAAAGCAATACCTCAAGGGACATAGAAGTTATAGGCATTTTTCGAAACCTAAACACAAATTTCGAGGTCAAGGTCACAGGGGTCCAAATTTTTCTGTGCATGGGAAGGTCTTGTCCATATACACACACATACCAACTATGAAAGCAATACCTCAAGGGACATAGAAGTTATAGGCATTTTTCGAAACCTAAACACAAATTTCGAGGTCAAGGTCACAGGGGTCCAAATTTTTCTGTGCATGGGAAGGTCTTGTCCATATACACACACATGCCAACTATGAAAGCAATACCTCAAGGGACATAGAAGTTATAGGCATTTTTCGAAACCTAAACACAGATTTCAAAACCTAAATGCGGGCGCTAAGTTCAAGGTCAAGGTCACAGGGGTCCAAATTTTTCTGTGCATGGGAAGGTCTTGTCCATATACACACACATACCAACTATGAAAGCAATACCTCAAGGGACATAGAAGTTTAAAGGCATTTTTCGAAACCTAAACACAAATTTTGAAACCTAAACGCGGGCCCTAAGTTCAAGGTCAAGGTCACAGGGGTCCAAATTTTTCTGTGCATGGAAAGGTCTTGTCCATATACACACACATACCAACTATGAAAGCAATACCTCAAGGGACATAGAAGTAATAGACATTTTCTTAAAATTGTTTACGCCGTTCACGACGACGCCGACGACTACACCGGGGGTATTGCAATAGCTCGTCATGTACTACGTACAGGCGAGCTAAAAGACATTTGCCTATAAACCTTTGTGTTGACATGACATTTACCTATAAGTCCCTGTGGTTTATATCTCTGAGTTGACATGATATTAACCTACAGTCGAACTCCGTTACCTCGAAGTTCAACGGACCGTTGAAAAAATATCGACGTAACCGAACTTCGAGCTAAAGGAGTTTAACAATTGACATCTGTATTGTCATATGGAAGGTGGGTAATATTGATCCTATATAGTGTTTATTAGGAGGTACATGATCGGTATTGGAAATAAAGGCAAGAATAATCTACATGTGATATGCGGGAGCGAGACAACACATACAAATAAACAGTTTTCATATTTTAATACACATGATAGAGGAAAGAGACGAACACAGAGACAAAGCACGACATACATAATTTTATGAAATATTTAAAACACATTTGGTACCTGATTAGATCAGCATAAATATCCAGCACATGCTTTCTAGCACATTTCCATAACATACATGTAACATAATAGATCTGAGCTCTACACATTTCGTCGCACAATGACAGAGCAGTTTACACTTCCGGTGACGCTTAACCTTTGCAAGCATGCGTTGTTTACATGTTTAATTTTCAACAGGTTGGATCCGATTTTGAAACGCTGGCGAATTATTTCGGCATTTCAAACAGAAACAACCTGTTGGAATTGATCAAGATTTCTAATAGAAATTAAGAATGATTTAGAAATGAATTGTACCGGGTCCTTCCCCAGACATATCCGAGTGCGACGGTGTAGGTGAACTGTCTCGATCAGAAAGCATCTTGACAATGTTTTCGATGTGATTTAGGTCTGGTTTAAGTAGCAAAACCATAATTGACTCAGTTTTGACAGAACTGTATTCAGCCTGAATTATTCGAAAATATGTACGGAAACTTCGTAATCAAAGTTATTCTAGAATTATTTAATCATAATGATTAGCGCAATTAAGAGGGTAATTCTTTAATCATACTGATTAAAGAATTAAGACTATCAGTCATAATTTACACTTTAAAAGCAAACACTTTATCAAAAATTTCGGTAATTTTCACACATTCGGTCCTTATACCAGTCACGGTGGCCGACAGCCATTTTCGCACCTCCATTCAATGTTTGCCGAATGTGCAATTAGCAGTCACGATGAAGCAGTTATCGACGTAAAGGTGAGAAAAATTGCTCTGGGTCTGAAAAATTACATCGACGTAACCGATAATATCGAGGTAAGCATATCGAGCAAATGAGAGATTTCTTATATAGATAAAGAAGGAATTCGCCGGGACCGGCAGAACAAATCGACGTAAGCGGAGTATCGATGTATCCAATATCGAGGTAACGGTGTTCGACTGTATATACTATTAGCCTCTGAGTTGGTAAGACATTTACCTATAAGGCCCTGTGGATTATATATCTGAGTTGACATGATATTTACCTATATAAGCCTCTGAGTTGATAAGACATTTACCTATAAGGCCCTGTGACTGAAATGACATTTACCTATTTAAGCCTCTGTATCTCTGAATTGATAAGCCATTTACCTATAAGGACCTGTGGCTTATATCTTTGAGTTGACATGACTTTTACCGATTTAAGCCTCTGTATCTCTGAACTGATAAGCCATTTACCTATAAGGCCCTGTGGCTTATATCTCTGAGTTGACATGGCACTTACCTATAAGCCTCTGTATCTTGGAACTGATAAGCCATTTGCCTATAAGGCCCTGTGGCTTATATCTCTGAGTTGACATGACACTTACCTATAAGCCTCTGTATCTTGGAACTGATAATACATTTGCCTATAAGTTTTGACTTACGACCGTTTTTGTCGTACCTATAAGCCTCTGTTTCTTGGAACTGATAATACATTTGCCTATAATGCTCTGTGGCTTATATCTCTGAGTTGACATGACACTTACCTATAAGCCTCTGTATCTCTGAATTGATAAGCCATTTGCCTATAATGCTCTGTGGCTTATATATCTGAGTTGACATGACACTTACCTATAAGCCTCTGTATCTCTGGAATGATGGTGTCTTTTATATCAGGACTTTTCTCCTCTATACCTGCTGTCTCCTGCTCCATCCACACCTGTATGTCCTCATTCAGCTTATCTTGAACCTTCCTCATAATCTCTTTCTGGGGCACACAGCCAGTCTCCCAAAGGTCCAAACCAAGCAGCTGAACAATTATCCTGTGTACAGAAACAAATCGTTCAGTGCAGGTGGCAGTTTCATAACACTTCGTACGACAAAAACGGTCGTAAGTCAAAACTTTAAAATACATTTAATTTCTGATTTCTCCAACTAATCCTGCCTTGTGACATCTCTTTGGAATCGTCTTTTCAAGACAACTCCAAAGAGATGTCACAAGACAGGATTAGATGGAGAAATAAATAATAATTGAGACTTTTATAATCTGACTTACGACAACATTTGTCGTACAAAATTGTATGAAACGGGCCCCTGAGCTCCAGATAATGACAGTATTTCAAATACTAACATCCTCATTTCTCTACCATACCCTCTGATTTGATAACCCTTTAGCATCAATTTGAAGATGATACTCTAATTAATAGTAACAATATTGGGTTTTGTGAAATATACAAGAGAAACTAGAACTGCCATTTAATGTGACAAATATCCCTGTTAATACACACTACAACAACCCCACAAGATTTGGACAAGATGTTTCTAATTTCAACCAAGGTCAAGGTCATTACTTTCAGTTAAACTACACTGAGAGGATTTTCTAAACGTCCACTTTTTTAACTGATATTTTTCAAAACAAGAAAAGGCACGCTGATGTAATCTGTTTTATTTCAAATACTAGGTTGAATGTGCATTGAATTAAATTATTGAATTTTGAGTATCTCTCTACGTTACGTCACACCTCTGAATTCGACGATGAGGGTATTTTGCACGTGCGAAGCGTGTATGGGGACATTGGTAAACTCAGCTTTGAATTATTTGTTGGTCATCAATCGTCCTAACGGAAAAACATTTAACATGTCGAGAAGTCGGGTTGTACGAATCAAAAGAGCACTCGAAATGTTGTACTCAGAGCCGACCTGAACTACCACGTTAACGTCATGTACGTTTTACGTCATATGTGCCCTAAAATCGTTTACATAAGCTAAATATTAAACATCAATATCTTATTTCACCAACTGCAACTCAATTCAACCTGTTGTTCGTCAATATCTGCTTATTTTGAGGTATTTTTTATCTGACCGGAAGTGTAGAGACTAACGTCATTAGCGCCTACAGATGAAAAACTCACATATATGAAATCCTTCATTTTGGTCATCACACACTCGCTGGTATGTTTGCAACGCGTCCACGGTGAATGCTCGTGCATGTCTGGACCGTCGAAATTGTCAAAATAACGTAACGTAACTGCGTTAACGGCATCACCGCCAATTGTTTAAATGCAAAATTTTAACTCGGCGGCTCAAAATTCACTTTTTTCATTGATACATTAACACTGCATGTCGCAGAAGCCGTTAAGGATGGATTTTTTAAAGTATTCTTTAAATGTCACTGAGCCACGACTGACAGCTAGTGGTAATTTTGGTATTTTACCTATTGTAAGAAAACAGACCAGGAGTTGCCTCAGTATTTTTTTCATACAATTTGTACAATATTCCATCAATACTTACATTATATTTTTTCAAACTCATTTAAGAGCTACAAGCTGGTAGCCCAACAGACAAATCGTCATTCATGACATTGTGACTTATCATTTTCGGGTTAGGTTCCAATTTCATTCATATTTTCCATAATTCGTGATCAATTTTATTAACACTTTTTTTCCAATTATAAAACATCTTCATCTCATGGAAAATGTAATTTTTGGCATCCGGATTAACAAGGTTTTAGAGAAGCACCTTAAAATCTGACTGGACGTTTAGAAAATCCTTTCAGTGTATACTGTATAATAGTAGCAAGAGACAGCATTACATGAATGTGAATATAGGTACAGTGAAACCCCTCTAAACCGGACATGTGTCGGGACAACATTAATTTCCGGTTTAGAGGAGTTTCCATTATCCCATAGCTTGTTTCTAGTATGGAAGATAGCTGACCACCTAAAGCAGGTTGAAAGTAAAGCAGAATGCGCCTTAAGGCGCATTCTGCTTTACTTTCAACCTGCTTTAAGCTATAATCTTCTAAAATATAGAAAAAAATTCTGATGATACATATGTATAAAGTGGATGGAATAATAAACAAGAGGTCCAGAGGGCCACATTTCGCTCACCAGAGAACATTAGAAGCTGATTGGGCAAGACAACTTTTTTTGTCCAGGGGTCATAATTTGAACACACCTGGTAGAGAACCACATAGCAAAGCTACGTATATGTCAAATACTAAAGATCTGGGCCTCATAATTTTAGAGAAGAAGATTTTAAAGGTTTTCCTATATAAGTCTATGTAATACTGATAAGCCCCAGGGCAGGCCAAATTTGATCCAGGGGTCATAATTTGAACATTCTTGGTAGAGGACCATAGGGCAAAGCTACATGTCAAATATAAATGATCTGGGCCTTATGATTTCAGAGAAGAAGTTTTAAAGGTTTTCATAAGCCATAAGTGCGGGCCATTTTTGGCCCGGGGGTCATAATTTGAACAATCTTGGTAGAGGACCACAAGGCAAAGCTATATGCCAAATATAAAAGATCAAGGCCTTACAGTTTCAGAGAAGAAGATTTTTAAAGGGTTTCCTATATAAGTCTATGTAAAACTGATAAGCCCTGGGGCGGGGCAATTTTGGGGCCGGGGGGTCATAATTAGAACAAGAGCCCCATGGGGCATATGTCGCTCACCTGAGAATAGCTGTACATCAAAATGGAGATAATGATTTATGTCCAGGACGGGGTCATTTTTTACCCGAGGGGCATAATTTGAACAATCTTGATAGAGGACCTGTAGATGATGCTATGTTCCAAATATCTAAGATCAGGGTACTAGGGTTCTAGACAAGAAGATTTTTTTTAAGTTTCCATTGAAAAAATCTATTTTTAGCTCCTGTGACCTACATATGCAACAGACTGGAACCATTTGAACAAAATATATAAAGGACATCTAGAAGTAACACCATGCCAAATATCAAAGCTCTGGCTATATTAGCTTCAGAAAAGAAGACGTTTGAAAACTGTGACCCCCGGAGTGGGGCTAATTTTGACCCCAGGGGCATAATTTGTACAAACTTGATAGAGGACCTGTAGATGATATGCAATCGACCAGAACCATTTGAACCTTATTGGTATAGGACATCTAAAAGTGTCACCATGCCAGATATCAAAGCTCTGGCCATATTAGTTTCAGAGGAGAAGACGTTTGAAAATTTCACTATATAACTCTATGTTAAACTGTGACCCCCCCGGGCGGGGCCAATTTTGACCCCAGGGGCATAGTTTGTAGTTTGATAGAGGACCTGTAGATGATGCTATGTGACAAATGTCTAAGATCTGGCCCTTGTAGTTTTAGACAAGAAGATTTTTTACGATTTCCTTATTTTTTCACTTGGTTGCCATGCAGGGTTCCCACAGGCTTTTAGCTTTGAGGGTGCATGCACCCTCTATGTCTATTTTTTGGGGGTGCAGACAAATTTCAGAGGGTGCATATGAAAAGTTTTTCTGTTTCTTCTGATGCGAGGACGCCAGGAACAAAGTACGATGAGGCCAGGGCCGAAAGGCATATGACGTATCTACGACGAGTGGCCCCATAACAAAGTAGCAATCCGTATTCAAACAATGGATACGCACCAGGGATGATCTTTGGAAATTTGTGGTTCCACCGCTAAATTTTTACATCATTTGTTTGGATTTGTACTGTTCGTATCTCTCACATTATTTCTTAGCCAACATATTTGCAGACTATACGAATGCGTAGGGGGCCTATGCTAAGACTGTGTCTCACTAAATCAGGCATTTCCCCCAACATTGTTAATAGATGGGATAAAATACATCTGATAACCCGTCCAGTTTTTCGACTGTGTTGTTTGGATTTCGCATAAAAAATGGCGTCGCTGTTTTGAAATCGAAAGTGACCAGAAATAAACCTTAGTATAATGACCGGACTTTTTGTTTTAATCATTTGTCAGCATTTTTCAAACACATATTCCTCTAAATAAGTATTGAATTCTTATAAAAACTAAAATTGATAGAAAAAATAGCGACTTTATTAGGCACAGAGACGGGCAATCCCACAATCTATTTTAAACCGCTTAATCATCATATTCGCGATGCGGGTGAACCAGGCGCTTTACGTATTAAGAATGATAAGAATTGTCAAGCGCCTGATAGACACTATAAGGAAAATGAAAACAAATCTAAACTGACACGTCTGACTTTGACGTTTAACTTGTATTTTGTTGTTTTGTTGTTTGTTAATAAAACTCCATGGTCTTCTTACATCCGATTTCGGCATTAACTGCAACAAAAATCTGTACGTGCATGCACGTTCAGGGCATTGATTTTATGCGTGATTTTTTGAAATTATACGTGAATCACGTACATCTGTGCATGAATGGGAACTCTGTGCCATGGCAACCAGAGTTCTACATTGTTTTTAATTCTTTGAACAATTTTGAAAGAACTTGACCCAAGGAACATTCGTGTAAAGTTTGGTTGAAATCTTTTCAGCGGTATGTGAGGAGATGTCATTTGAAGCAATTGTTAAAGACAACAATGACTGTATAAAGTGAAATTATTTTCTTCTGTGGAAGAATAAATTAAAGACATAAAAAGGAATATGTATGGGTTAATAGTTTAATAAATATCATTGTTTACATTTTCTAAATATACTGAGCAAAAATAGAAACGTCCTACCCTATTACAGGGACATTTTCTTGAAAGTTATAAGGTTGATGGTAGTAAAACCTATACAGAAAATGAAGTTCATTCATTTTTGAATCCATATCAGTTGACCTCATATTGCTGAGAGAAAAAACTTTTCGAGTGATGTAGTGAAGAAGTTGGTAGGGGTCAAAATAAAAAATCTGAATAAATGTTTGTTTTTTTAAAAATGTTTAATTGATTACTGAATTCTCATAAAAAGTCCCAAATTTTATTCAGTAAGATTAATATCGTGTACGGCCACCGTTTGCACCAATATACGCTTCATTTCTACAGCGTAACGTAACGTTTAATGAGAACGTCAGACATTCACTCTTGCTGTGAGGTCTGTGTCAAATATTGAACGCTGAATCTTAAATGTAATCAATTTGCGTAGTCTACCATCTGAATTGTTAAGTATGAATCAAGATAAAAAGAACTTGGTACCAGCCAGTTTGCTTCAATTTCAAATGACGTCGTGACGACAGATAATTTAGCCCACGGTGACGTGTCGTCCAAATTTGACCAGATTATGGGCGTCATGCTCTGATTGGTTTAGCGTTGGATTGCAAGCGATTACAAAGGTTTGTGATGACTCACCGTGTTAACCAGCCGTTCCGGTGGCTGGAAAATGACGTAGACGTTAGTGCGTTAACGTGCCGTAGTGATCAGTTCTGACGGAGGAAAAACGGGATGACCAAGGCAAAAACGATTGTGAACAGTCCCAGTCTGATGGTACCGGGTCGCAAACCTCTGTTTGGTTTCTCTATAGCAGCCGAACCAGCGGGCGACGTCAATGGCCGTCATTGCCTGATTTCTTTCAACTTCAGACGAGCGTGGCATGATGCAATAATTGAATTCATATGGGTTTTTTTCAATTTTTTTATTACCATGTGTCGTGTGTATTTTACGACGGTGACATAATTACTTTATTGAAACGCGTGTACTGTGCACGTGCAAAACGTGCAAATCATCATTCCGTTACGTTAGCGGTTTTTATCTGTGCTATTTTGTGAAAACTTTACACATGTGTAACTCCAACTGACCAGTATCCCATAAGTACATTAACTTGATGTATAACTTAAATAACGTCAGAGATATGTCCGTTCAAAATGTGGGACGTTTCTATTTTTGTTGAGTATATAAGAAACTATATGTAAATGAGTGGCAAATAGTTTGGATCCAGATTAGATGCAGCATTATGTGGCATCTGACCTGGATCCATACTGTTTATGGCCAAGAATTAATTGTGGACTGATAGACAGAAAGATAAACAAACAAACAAAACACAAACAAACAAACAGACAGACCAAAAGTAATATGCCTTGAACTAAGTTGTGTTTGAGCATAAAATAGCAGACATCACTATCATTTCTGTTATGTATCTCAGTGACCTGAGTTCAGAGCTAGCTATGGGTCAGTTATGCAATAGGAGACGGTCTCAGAGAGAAATGACTATTATCATGCTGAACTGTTGTCTGCTCCAAATGTTTGTATGTGAAATATGTAAAAAATAATAACTTATATTTTCTAAATATAAGAAAATATGTAAATGAGTGGCAAATAGTTTAGATCCAGATTAGATGCAGCATTATGTGGCATCTGACCTGGATCCAAACTGTTTGCAAAAATGTTGCATTTAGTATAAGGGTAGCTTCTTAGCCTGGAAGATACAATGGGTCTGTATAAAAACGGATCATTACCTGCATCAAAAAGCACTGATATGGCCAGGGTTGAGTAAAATTTGACCCTAGGGTTAAACCCTGGGTTTTGATTTTTTACAGTTTTGAAAGTGATTTAGTAGAAGATACTATTCATGCAATATCTAAGGTGTGGGAACAGTGTTTTTTTACAAAAAACTTGTTTAAAGTTTTTCACTTTTTTTAATAAATTTCAATAAGTAGTCCACCAATGAATTTTATTTTAACAATTTCTGTAGAGAAGCATCCAAGGAACACCGTCAGCAATTTAGTTTTTCCCTCAAACTCGCGGTTTCAGAGGAGATGTCGCTTGAAGTAAATTTGAACGGACGGACAGAGGGCGATCACAACAGCTCAACTTGAGCCTTCGGCTCAGGTGAGCTAAAAAGTCAGAATTGTCAAAAATTGTCCTTTTCTGCATTTTAGTGTTTTACGTTTGCGTGTAAACAGGAAAGAATTATAACGTTTTCTCCACTGTAGCAGAGGGGATCATTTCGGTCTAATAAACAGAAAACATTCCCTATGACAAATAAGCCCCAGAACCACAACAAAGGTAGAGGAACAGACTGCCTATTAAATACAGGTCTGACTGTAAATCTAACCTGTGGTACATGCTAAACAAGTTTTCCTAAATCAACCCTTTACTCCATTGATACTCATGTTAACACATTTCATTTATTCCTTCACTCAAGTAAATAGTTTAATTTTATACAGTCATGAATATGCACAATAAAAATCCTTTATCTCAGCAGACTGTACATAGTTTAAGCAGACTGGAATGAATCCTGCTTTAATTTCAGCCTGCTTTATGCAACCATCTCTCTTCAATACTTAAAATAAGCTATGGAGTAAAGGGTTAAATATCTATTGCAATTATTGGGTTGCAACATACCAGCCGTTTATTATGAAACTTGGTAACCATTGTCAACTTTTACAGTCAACCTTGTATTAAGTGAATACCCATATTTTGTCTGGTATTGAGCTGTCTGTTTAATGCAGGATAAAACTAATTCAGAATACTTCAGTAGGAGTTTTCTTCACTATTTCTACCCGGAGTTAATTAGTCTAGTGTCATAATGAAGAGGTATGCACACTGATTCGCAAGGTGGTTGCTTTATACAAGATTGACTGTATTTTTCACATTTCTTGCTGGAGAATATTGTTTATCTTGCAGAAAATAATTTGTAAAACAGACAATAGCTATTGAATTGACATTTTTTTGTTAATTCCACAAATATTTGCAAATGACAGTGCATGTTACACCATCAAACTTTCCTTGATTTTACTTTCCACAAATTTTGACCCCTCTCAAACATAATTCCATTTTTCTCAAGTTACATGAGGTCAACCCTCCTAATTTTTTTGTATTTTGTTCTAGAGACATGGTAGATAATTTTAAGTGTGGTCACTATGAATGCCCCTGCCTAATTTTTGTAAAGATCTCAATTTTACTAAAATGTAAAAAATGATTTTTGAGAAAAAAACTCATAAATTATTTTTTCCGAAATATAAGATTTTATTTTAATGAATTATGCAAAGTATTTAATTTTTCTGCTTGTATTAGTATAAAACAATGTCTTAGGTATGAATGCGTAAATAAATTTTGATCTTTTTATTAATATTTGTAATTTTTATCCTCGGAAAGAAAAAGGAGGGGTAGCCATTTTAGGACGTTTTTTTGAAAAATAGGGTACCAAGACAAAAATACTCATAATTTCGGTTATAGATGGTGAAACATCTTTTAACTCTGGAAAATGATGTAGAATAAAATATTGAATAAGATGGTGTATAGCTTTTGCAGATTTGTTTCGGAGAGCATTACCCATCTAAAACCTTAATTGGAATTATCTCCTGGACAAGAAACAAGGGCCACTATGGCCCTAAATCGCTCACCTGGTACACCATGGCAAACTTGACCTATAGTGGCCTAGATTATGACTGGACATGTATACCCACAATCAACCTCTAGAGTGTAAACAAGGTTTTCCAATGATTTGACCTAGTGACCTAGTTTTTGACAGGACATGACCCATATTCAAACTTGACCTAGATATCAATGCGACAAACATTCTGACCAAATTTCACCAAGATCCAATGAGATTTGTAGCCTCTAGAGTGTTAACAAAGTTTTTCTATGATTTGACCTAGTTTTAAGTTTCATCAAGATCCAATGAAATTTGTAGCCTCAAGAGTGTTCACAAGGTTTTACTATGATTTGACCTAGTGACCTAGTTTTTGACCAGACATGACCCATATTCAAACTTGACCTAGATTTCAATGCGACAAACATTCTGACCAAATTTCATCAAGATCCAATGAGATTTGTAGCCTCTAGAGTGTTCACAAGGGTTTTCTATGATTTGACCTAGTGACCTAGTTTTTTACCGGACATGACCCACATTCGAACTTGACCTAGATATCAATGACGCAAACATTCTGTCCAAGTTTCATCAATATCCATCGAGATTTGTAGCCTCTAGAGTGTTAACAAGGTTTTTCTAGGATTTGACCTAGTGACCTAGTTTTTAACCGATCATGACCCACATTCGAACTTGATCTAGATTTTATCAAGACAAACATTTTGATCAAGTCTCATGAAGATCTAATGAAATTTGTAGCTTCTAGAGAGTTAAGAAGGTTTTTCTATGATTTGACCTTATGACCTAGTTTTTGACCAGACATGACCCACATTCGAACATGACCTACATCTTATCAAGACAAACATTTTAATTAAGTTTCATGAAAACCTATTGAAATGTGTAGCCTCTAGAGTGTTAACAAGGTTTTTCTATGATTTGACCTAGTGACCTAGTTTTTGACCGGACATGACCCACATTCAAACTTGACCTAGATTTTATCAAAACAAACATTGTCACCAACTTTCATGAAGATACAATGAAATTTGTGGCCGTTAGAGTGTTAACAAGGTTTTTCTATGATTTGCCCTAGTGACCTAGTTTTTGACCGGACATGACCCACATTCGAACTTGACCTAGATTTCATCAAGACAAACATTTTGACTAAGTTTCATGAAAACCTATTGAAATGTGTAGCCTCTAGAGTGTAAACAAGGTTTTTCTATGATTTGACCTAGTGACATAGTTTTTGACCGGACATGACCCACATTGGAACTTGACCTAGATTTTATCAAGACAAACATTGTCATCAACTTCCATGAAGATACAATGAAATTTGTGGCCGCTAGAGTGTTAACAAGGTTTTTCTATGATTTGACCTAGTGACCTAGTTTTTGACCAGACATGACCCACAATCACTGTGTAACAGTCCAGAGATATGCTCCAAACAAAAAAAATTTTTTTAATAAGAAAAAGGGAGATAATTCAAAATTGGGAGATGAGAGAGTTACGGTTCTTGGGTACTGCACCTCCTTCTGTCATTCTCTATCACTGTAGCAAGTTTCTTCAAGTTACGGTGTACCGTTAAGGAGATATGCTCGGACAAAAAAGCGTGACGGACGGACGTACCCACAATCTCAATTTAAGTGGCCATATCCTTCTTTATTGTATCTCTTTTATGTGGCTAAAATATGTGTGGTTAGCCACATAAATGAATACTAACTTTGTTATAGAATGATCTGGAGGCTAACCCTACCCCTAACCTTATGTCCCACAACTGGCCAGGTTAATTTCTCAAGAAATAGCCAGGTTAATGTTACAAGAAACTGCCAGGTTAATGTTTTTCAATTATGTGACTAGGTTATGGACACAATTTTAGCCACGTATCTATCAAATTGTGGGAAGGGACGGACGTCCTCACAGATGGACATTCGTTGGGTATTTTCTTTGTTTAAAAGTACCCAACAGCAACAAAAATACCCAACAATAACACAATAGGGTAATCACGGAATGAATGGAATCTATTGTTCTCCCTACCCAACAAAGGACCTTTCGTGCGCTCGGACAGACGGAGGTTCTAACGGGAGGATACTTATGTGGCTATTTTCTATGCATTTCTTTTGGGTGGCTAGCCACACAAGCAACAATTTATTTTTGCTCTAACTTGAAAAATAATGATTTGGAGGCTAACCCTACCCCTAACCCTATGTCCCACAACTGGCCAGGTTAATGTCACAAGAAATGGTCAGGTTAATGTCACAAGAGACGGCAAAGGTTAATGTTTTTCAATTATGGGGCTAAGAATTTTAGCCACGTAAGTACCCTTTCGTAAGCACGGACAGACGGACGGATACAGGGGCAGACAGACAAAGCGGTGACTATGTGCTCCCCCCCCCCCGAAAGGGGAGCATAACATTACTAAAATGAAGCCTTTTCTAACATTTCAAAGTATATCAAGGGCAGATATTACTACTACTATTACTATTGCCACAATGATTAGATTTCAAAAAAATTGTACTCCTTCGAGAACTTATAGCTACATACTTAGTGTGCAAGTATAATCAAAATCCATTGAAAACTGTAGTTGCAAGAGTGTAAACGCTGTTAGATATGGCATTTTCAGCAATTCAAGGGCAGATAACTCTTGACCTATAAGTCTGATTTCAACCATAATTGCACCTATTAGAACACTTAAGGTCATATACAATCTGAGCAAGTTTGAGAAAGATTGAATAAAAAGTGTGGCCTCTAGAGTGTAAACACCCTTAAATATGGCATTTTCAGCAATTCAAAAGTAGATAACTCTCATCCTATTAGTCCGATTTCAACCATAATCATACTCATATGAACTCTTTTATAGTCATATACAATCTGAGCAAGATTGAGAAAGATTAGATAAAAAGTGTGGCTTCCAGAGTGTAAACACTGTTAAATATGGCATTTTCAGCAATTCAAAGGTAGATAACTCTCGACCTTTTGGCCTGATTTCAACCATAATCGAACTCATCCAAACTCTTATGGTATTATACAATCTGGGCAAGTTGGAAAAAGATTGGATAAATATTGTGGCATCTAGAGTGTAAACACTGTTAAATATGGCATTTTCAGCAATTCAAAGGTAGATAACTCTTGACCTATTTGTTCGATTTCACCAATAATCAAACTCATCCGAACTCTTATAGTAATATACAATCTGAGCAAGTTTGAGAAAGATTGTATAAATAGTGTGGCCTCTAGAGTGTAAACACTGTTAAATATGGCATTTTCAGCAATTCAAAGGTTGATAACTCTTAACCTATTTGTTCGATTTCACCAATAATCAAACTCATCCGAACTCTTATGGTAATATACAATATGAGCAAGTTTGACAAAGATTGGATAAATATTGTGGCCTCTAGAGTGTAAACACTAAAATTGTTGACACCGGACGACGCACGACGGACATTCAAGGATTGCAAAAGCTCACCCTAAGCTAGCTCAGGTGAGCTAAAAAGTGAAACCATGCCAAATATCAAAGCTCTGGCCATATTAGTTTCAGAGAAGAAGCTGTTTGAAGATTTCACTATATAATTCAATTTGTAAATTTGTGACCCCCGGGGCAGTGTCATTTTTGACCCAGGGACATAATTTGAACAATCTTGATAGAGGACCTGCAGTTGATGGTTTGTGTCAAATAGCTAAGCTCAGGGTACTGTGGCTTCATTATGATGCAGAAAGAAGATTTTAGTTTTTATTGAAAAAATCTATTTTTAGCTCCTGTGACCTAGATATGCAACGGACCGGAACAGTTTGAACAATATTGGTAAAGGTCTTCTAGAAGTGTCACCACACTAAATATCAAAGCTCTGGCCATATTAGTTTCAGAGAAGAAGATGTTTGAAGATTTCACTATATAACTCTATGTAAATTTGTGACCCCTTAGGCGAGGTCATTTTTTGACCCCAGGGACATATTTTGAACAACTTTGATAGAGGACCTGTAGATGATGCTTTGTGCCAAATATCTAAGCTCAGGGTACTGTGGTTTCAGACAAGAAGATTTTTTTAAGTTTTTATTGAAAAAAAAATCTGTTTTTAGCTCCTGTGACCTAGATATGCAACGGACCGGAACAGTTTGAACAATATTGGTAAAGGTCCTCTAGAAGTGTCACCACACCAAATATCAAAGCTCTGGCCATATTAGTTTTAGAGAAGAAGATATTTGAAGATTTCACTATATAACTCTATGTAAATTTGTGACCCCTGGGGCCTTTTTGACCTCAGGGAAATAATGTGAACAAACTTGATAGAGGACCTGTAGATGATGCTTTGTGCCAAATATCTAAGCTCAGGGTACTGTGGTTTCAGACAAGAAGATTTTTAAAGTTTTCATTGAAAATATCTATTTTTAGGTCCTGTGACCTAGATATGCAACGGATTCGGAACTTTTTGAACAACTTTCAAAGAGGAACATATAAGGATCATTCCTGCTAAGTTTGGTAAAAATCCTTACAGTAGTTTAGGAGGAGATGTCGTTTAAAGAAATTGTTGCCGACGGACGGTCGGACGGACGTTCTCACAGTTGGACATTTGTTGGGTATTTTCTTTGTTTAAAAATACCCAACAGTACACTAAAATACCCAACAATAACAATAGGGCAATCACGGAATGAATGGAATCTATTGTTCTCCCTACCCAACAAAGGACCTTTCGTGCGCTCGGACGGACGGACGAACGAACGAACGGAGGGACGGACACAGCACGAGCAAAATAGCTAAAAATATACAAACAAGAGCCGTATACGGCCCTAAATCGCTCACCTGGAGCCATTGATGTAAATGTAAAGTATCTTAGAAAGCTGAGAAATTATGACAATATGATTGTGCCATTTGCTGATTGGATGATGCTGAGTGCCAAATAGCTAAGCTCAGGGTACTGTGGTTTCAGAGAAGATTTTTTAAGTTTTTATTTAAAAAATCTATTTTTAGCTACTGTGACCTAGTTATGCAACGGACCTGAAACATTTGAACAATATTGGTAAAGTACCTGTAGAAGTTACACCATGCCAAATATCAAAGCTCTAGCCAAATTGGTTTCAGAGACGAAGAGGTTTGAAGATTTCACTATATAACTCTATGTAAATTTGTGACCCCGGGGCGGGGTCATTTTGACCCTAGGGACATAATTTGAACAAACTTGGTAGAGGACCTGAAGATGATGCTTTGTGCCAAATACCTAAGCTCAGGGTACTGCGGTTTCAGAGAAGAAGATTTTTTAAGTTTTCATTGAAAAAATCTATTTTTAGCTCCTGCAGGGTTTTCCCGGACGCAGGTTTCCTGCATCTTGGACGCAATTCTGTCACCTGGGACTCCTATTTGTCCAACCCCAAGGGTCCCCAGGACCCTCAAATCTTTGACCACATTTTACTCCAAACCCGCAAATTCTCAGATATGTAGATACTGATGTGGGGTATGCTTCATATACCATCAGAGATTAATCATAAATTTGCACTGTTAAACAGTTTACAAAGGTTTTGCAATTTATTTGTCAACATTTACAAATTAAATTAATTTGGGACCCCCAAATATGCTGAGGGACTCTCAAAGTGAAAGGTTTGAGGGTCCTTAGGACTCTCATTTACAAAATACAAGGGAAAACCCTGCTCCTGTGACCTAGATATGCAACAGACCGGAAAGTTTTGAACAATATTAATAAAGTACCTGTAGAAGTTACACCATGCCAAATATCAAAGCTCTAGCTATATTAGTTTCAGAGAAGAGGAGGTTTGAAAATTTCACTATATAACTCTATGTAAATTTGTGACCCCCGGGGCAAGGTCATTTTTGACCCCAGGGACATAATTTGAACAATCCTAATAGAGGATGCTTGGTGCAAAATATCTAAGCTCAGGGTACTGTGGTTTCAGAGAAGATTTTTAAGTTTTAATCGAAAAAATCTATTTTTAGCTCCTGTGACCTAGATATCCAACGGACCGGAAACCTTTGAACAATATCGGTAAAGTACCTCTAGAATTTACACCATGCCAAATATTAAAGCTCTAGCTATATTAGTTTCAGAGAAGAAGAGGTTTGAAGATTTCACTATACAGTATAACCTCTGTTATCCGACACCCTATGGTTCCATGTTTGAAAATCGGTTAAGAGAGGTTGTCGGTTAACGGAATAAGACCTAAGTTCACAAGTTTACACACCCAAAGATTCAGTCCATTTTTCGCTGCGAGGCAAATTTCTCGATGCCGATTGACATATTAAATATGCATGACTGGGTTGATAGTCACAAGGCCGACCCTACCTAAGGCCGACCTTAATTTGTATAGTTGACCTATAGTCACAAGGCCGACCTTATCTTTATATAGCAGTTTAGTTTCACACCTATTTTACAGGTGCCGTATGTTAGACGCGTGGTGACAATTATCGATAGACGCATAATTATTGTTCATACCCAAATCATAATCGCTTTATATTTGATGCAAATGAGTGTCATTGCAGAATGTCATTACCGTATTTGTGGGTAATTCACCGTGAGTTCAGTGTTGCTGAATATATATATAGGTAGTTCAGACCCAGATCATCATTGAAAAATCTCTTGATAACGTTATGTTTTTTATCTTTTACAGAGTGTACATTGTCTGAATTAGATTTTCTATAGGGAAAGAAAATAAAACAGCATTCGACGTTTTTTGAAATTGTTAATATTCTCTTCCTTTAACACACCAAGAAGCAATACATATATATTCAAAACGCACACACATTTGACACAACTCACATTTATATGTATTTATATTACTGTGTTCACTGACGAGAAACATATTTAGCTACATTTAACATAAATCATAGAATGACAAGAAACATATTTAGCTACATTTAACGCAAAGTACCTGAACATGCAGGGCTGCCAACTCTCCCTAATAATATAATTGTTTAGATTTAAAAAAAAAAATTTATCCATACCTTTATTTAATTTAATCAAATTCTCCTGAATGTATAGAAAATGTTTTTATTTTGTGTGCATTGTTGTTAGAAGAGACGTATGGTAGCCCTTTCGTACACATGTACAGTCATTACGCAAGATATAGCATAAGCATAATTTTAACAACATGTAAATAAAGTCTTTTAATTTTAAATTGATAAATTAATAAAGGTTTTTCACTAATTATAATTAGCACATATGACAATTTGCACTATATTACATATATATAATACATATATGGGAATGCGAGTGAGTGAGAAACCGACAGACATACAGACAGACGGGGAGTAAAAAATGTAAATTGAACGGAAAAATGAAAGTACCGTAAGTATTGACTGTAATACTAATAATAAAAAAGACAAACAATGCAGACCTTGAAATTAACGTGATACACAAGAAGATACACTATAAACAAATTTACAGATTAACATCTAAACTACTAGTAGAACACCGCTATTACTACCACTAAGTTGTGTCAAATGTTAATCGTTTAAGACCGATGACTTCTTAAAGCAATGTAAAAATGAAACAGAAACAGGAGCTTTCTGTTTCATTTTCACATTGCTTTAAGACGTCACCTGTCCTTTATACAGACAATGGGGCCCTACCGATATACAGAGTTACCCTGCATGGAAAGTGTGATAAGAGTAGCGCCCCCTGAATGAGCGGTTGTTTCCGGTTCAATAGTGAAGTACACATAGTATCGAAAATCCTTTATCCTCAAACACGAATTTGAGGAGATCGTCTGCTTGTTAGTGTAGAGCTTATATTATATACAGTAGAACCTGGCTATACATTATTGAAAGCGCAATCTCTCATATTGTTCAAAAATAGAATTAAGACATGCATTTACTTTACCTACAATAAAACTTACAAAAACTTCCATAGCTATACCGTTCTATGCATATCATTTATTCATATGTTTATTAAAATAAGTCATCAATCTGCACCTCAAAAAATATGTTATACCTCCCAGCAGATGATAGCTTAAAGCAGAATGTACCTTAACCTGCCTTAAGGGGTCACCTATCTTCAAAACTAATACCATCTATTGGGTAAAGGGTTAAACCCCGTTACATGGATGTGTCATAGCACATTCTGGTTGCTGTTAATCAGCCATAAACCCTACCCGCTATGAATACCTATATTTTAATTTATTACTTTAGCTGATTAAATAAGGAAAAATACCGTAGGAATGATCAATTATGCTAATAGCATGATAAGGATTAATATTTAAAAAAAAATACTGCCTACTTTCTTGATAAAAGTTTAAAACATGATATCAATTTTGACTTAAAACATATATGAGTGTGAAACAGTTCTACCCCTGATCAGCCTGTTAGTATATATGCTGCATCTTATCTGGTTCCAAACTTTTTTATAAATGATAGTGTTTTAAGCCTATTATAATTAGTGAACTGGTAAAAGATCAACAGAAATAAAGTTTTAATCCACTAAACCGATGGAATACTATTACATGCTTTACTTTCAACATTGAGTTTTCAATAGAGTACACATTTAATGATAGGAGAGGGGTTCTAAAGTATTTATGTTGTTAAAACGGTATGTATTTCCTATTAACCCTTTAAATACGCCTTTGGTTTATGCCTCCATTGAAGGAAATAGTTCTAATTCAAAGTTTTTATTAGCATGAATGTGCAACATTAAAAACATTGAATATCCTAGCAGATGGTAGCTTAAAGCAAGCTGAAAGTAAAGTAGCATGTACTTTTCAATCTACCTTTAATGGACACCTGTCTTTCCAGGTAGGAACAGGCGATCGGGTAATGGGTTTACCCATTACCTAAACCAATTACCCCACAGCCCGTGTTAAGTATTGAATATAGGTCACCTCTTAAAGCAGGTTGAAAGTAAAACATAATGCGCCTTAAGGTGCACCCTGCTTTACTTTAATCCTGCTTTAAGGCACCACCCACTACGACATAAAATATCACCTATGTTTCATAATTATGACTGCTTAGTGCATGAAGAGGATTTAGTTGCTTATGAAGGTGGAATTCATTAAAGGAGTAAAAGGCATAATGATGGGGGTAATGGGTTAAGCTTTTGCACATGAAGGAGTGCATGGTATAGGAGATTAAAATTTATTCCCCACATGAATAACAATGTGGATCCTATATAAAAAAAAATAGTTTGGTGTGTATTGATTCCAGCCTGTGTACCCAAGACTTAAGCGTTTTATGGCTTGTCATAGCAGAGATGACTTTTATGGGACAGCAGCTGCACCCCAGTGGGGGTCAGTATACAATTCGATTTCTATCTAATTGGGTACTTCCTGTTGTTAGTTGTGATGATGCTTTGCGCTTTATGGTCCCTGGACAGAAGCCTTGAGAGGTGAAATCCATGTGCGCTATGAGCATGACAGGCTGAACTATTTCTATGAAATTTCTGTCAACTAAAATCTGCTGGTATATAATGAACAAACAAAATATACATTTTTGAAGAAACTGTTTAACATTCAACATATTTTAAAAGATCAGTTTAACCCTTTGCCTAATGAATATTCATGTCATTATTAATAACTGAATAATACAAAGTTTATGTTTATTACCGGTACTGTCTTAATAAATATCCCCTTTTTCACCTGTTATAGGCAGCATTTATAGACCTATAATGTCATTTAAGAACCAGAGAGGACAGTCATTGATTATAGAGACTGTTCCTATATAGTAACCATCTGATCAGGATCTACTTTTAATCCATGTTAACGTTCTTTTACCGAGGTGAAAACCCGTGTCTGTTACGTATGTTAAAAGTCAGCTTCTTTGTTATATAGAAAAAGTATGATCAGTGCTACTTTCGGTTTGCTAAAAACGATGAAATAAATAACCGTCGCATTTGACATTAAACAAAATTAATACATTAAAATACATAGGGATAAACGGGAGCTTGACTGCATATAGATATAGGTATCAAACTAATAAACCGCATTCGATCTATTCTTTTCCGAATCGTTTATGACCGTTATCGACACCGTCTCAATGATGCGTTAACTAAACCGGAAACAACCTTTTCCTTATCAGGGGAGTTAACTCGTGATGAAAATTGGGATAACTCTGTAATGCGGTAGGGCCCCATTAGCCTCTATTTAGTGGTCGTAATAGAGGGGTTCTACTGAGCATCATTACAATCTCTATTTATAATAAAACAAATGTACAAATAATTCTGAAATCAATCGGAGGACTCTATTAGAAAATATTTTAAATTAAAATTGTTCATTTTATTCTACATCGATTTCTAATATTTTCCTCTTATTTTTAGGACCTTCAACATAAAATGATAAAACATCGGTAACAGGTGGTTAAAATTGTTCTTGAACAGCTCCATATGATCTGAATCTGTACTATTTCCTGAAGCATCTTTTCTCAATTTGAACTGCTCAAATTATCTGCTATGTAAAATGTACACTCTGATAGAATAAAATAAAATAAAAACATGCATTTATATTTTCTTTTATATTTAGCTTCTTATGAGTAAGTAATTAATAACTCGGCATATCATATACTGCCAGTCACATTTTTCTCATGGGCTCTTGAGAATAACATTTTTTTTAATCAAAAAAAATGTTGGATCTTGATCTGGATCGAAACTATTAAATATGCAGGCTAATTGCCATCACGCCCTAATGGAAAAGGCTAACATTGATAAAAACATAAATGTTTAAGAATTACATACCTTTATTTTTTTTTTAAATAACATCTTTTTTAAAAGAAAAATATTATGGTGATCATGATCTGGATCTGAACTATTATTACGGTTTTTGCGACATTTGCCGACTCGTGTCGGTTATATAAAAACATAAATGTTTAATATCTATTTACAAACAATTAGGCCTACATGTCTATTTTTAAATTAGATCTACATGATTTTTTAATAAACAAATATTATTTTTATCAGGATCTGGATCTGAACTATTATTTGGGTCTTTGCAACACTTGCCGGCTCGTGTCGGTTATATAGGCCTACAATCTACCATCAAATACATGCCGGTAAAAGAGGTGTGAAAAACCTAATTGCTATATAAACATAAGGTCGGCCTTGTGACTATAGGTCTACTATACAAATTAAGGTCGGCCTAAGGTAGGGTCGGCCTTGTGACTGTAAATCCATGACTGCAGCATATCCTTGTCAGATCCTTCCAGGAGTTCCTTGCTCCGGATCTACACGGTTTTTCCATTGTTCTCTCTACAGTAGGCATAAACGTGTATAGTCAGTGTACAATCTGAAGTAAACACGCATACATGTACATATAAAGGGATCGACTAAAACACCGGCACATTCGTATTTACATTTTATATACAAGTACAGTCTTCTCTCGTTATGTCGAACTTGCCGGAAATTAACAAAAACTTCAAAACGCGAGAATGTTTTTATTTTCTCTCAATATAACTTAAGCATACTTTTTTACGCCTGCGATTATTGATATAGACTAGGCCTATGCAGAGGGCGCATTAGATAATTATATATTTCGTACTTCTCATGTTGACAACTTGACGGTGAGGACGATTGGCAGATTTAAACACGAAAGAATGGTTAACTATTGTTGGAAAGGATGGATGAGTTGGGTTTTTTGGCACTACGACCCTGAATGGGTTGCTTACACGTGTTGACTGAAGTTATCTTATTAACCCGCACATTATTCACTCATTGTTTAAACAACATATTTTGTTTTACACAGCCATCCGAGCAATATGTGTCATTACCACCTGCGCGTGTATAGTCGGTCAATGATTAAAGGTCAACATACCGTCGGATAACGGGGTGTGAAAAACCTTCAATTTGCCTTGTTTGGTCCGTCAAGGTATGTCGGATAACGGTTAACAGAGGTATCCGGTCAAGAGAGAGTTAGGTTACATAAAATATATAGTGAAACTGCCGGGACCAAACAGCAGGGTCGGATAACAGAGGTTTCCGGTCAAGAGAGGTGGCGATCGACAGAGGTTATACTGTATAACTCTATGTAAATTTATGACCCCCGGGCGGGGCCATTTTTGACCCCAGGGACATAATTTGAACAATCTTGATAGAGAACCTATAGATGATGCTTTGTGCCAAATATCTAAGCTCAGGGTACTGTGGTTTCAGAGAAGAAGATTTTTTAAGTTTTAATTGAAACGATCTATTTTTAGCTCCTGTGACCTAGATTTGCAACGGACCGGAAAGTTTTGAACAATATTAATAAAGTACCTGTAGAAGTTACACCATGCCAAATATCAAAGCTCTAGCTATATTAGTTTCAGAGAAGAGGAGGTTTGAAAATTTCACTATATAACTCTATGTAAATTTGTGACCCCCGGGGCAAGGTCATTTTTGACCCCAGGGACATAATTTGAACAATATTGATAGAGGACCTATAGATGATGCTTTGTGCTATATATCTAAGCTCAGGGTACTGTGGTTTCAGAGAAGATTTTTTAAGTTTTTATTTAAAAAATCTATTTTTAGCTACTGTGACCTAGTTATGCAACGGACCTGAAACATTTGAACAAAATTGGTAAAGTACCTGTAGAAGTTACACCATGCCAAATATCAAAGCTCTAGCCAAATTGGTTTCAGAGACGAAGAGGTTTGAAGATTTCACTATATAACTCTATGTAAATTTGTGACCCCGGGGCGGGGTCATTTTGACCCTAGGGACATAATTTGAACAAACTTGGTAGAGGACCTGAAGATGATGCTTTGTGCCAAATACCTAAGCTCAGGGTACTGCGGTTTCAGAGAAGAAGATTTTTTAAGTTTTCATTGAAAAAATCTATTTTTAGCTCCTGTGACCTAGATATGCAACGGACCGGGTAGTTTTGAACAATATTAATAAAGTACCTGTAGAAGTTACACCATGCCAAATATCAAAGCTCTAGCTATATTAGTTTCAGAGAAGAGGAGGTTTGAAAATTTCACTATATAACTCTATGTAAATTTGTGACCCCCGGGGCAAGGTCATTTTTGACCCCAGGGACATAATTTGAACAATCCTAATAGAGGATGCTTGGTGCAAAATATCTAAGCTCAGGGTACTGTGGTTTCAGAGAAGATTTTTAAGTTTTAATCGAAAAAATCTATTTTTAGCTCCTGTGACCTAGATATCCAATGGACCGGAAACCTTTGAACAATATCGGTAAAGTACCTCTAGAATTTACACCATGCCAAATATTAAAGCTCTAGCTATATTAGTTTCAGAGAAGAAGAGGTTTGAAGATTTCACTATACAGTATAACCTCTGTTATCCGACACCCTATGGTTCCATGTTTGAAAATCGGTTAAGAGAGGTTGTCGGTTAAGGGAATAAGGCCTAAGTTCACAAGTTTACACACCCAAAGATTCAGTCCATTTTTCGCTGCGAGGCGAATTTCTCGATGCCGATTGACATATTAAATATGCATGACTGCAGCATATCCTTGTCAGATCCTTCCAGGAGTTCCTTGCTCCGGATCTACACGGTTTTTCCATTGTTCTCTCTACAGTAGGCATAAACGTGTATAGTCAGTGTACAATCTGAAGTAAACACGCATACATGTACATATAAAGGGATCGACTAAAACACCGGCACATTCGTATTTACATTTTATATACAAGTACAGTCTTCTCTCGTTATGTCGAACTTGCCGGAAATTAACAAAAACTTCAAAACGCGAGAATGTTTTTATTTTCTCTCAATATAACTTAAGCATACTTTTTTACGCCTGCGATTATTGATATAGACTAGGCCTATGCAGAGGGCGCATTAGATAATTATATATTTCGTACTTCTCATGTTGACAACTTGACGGTGAGGACGATTGGCAGATTTAAACACGAAAGAATGGTTAACTATTGTTGGAAAGGATGGATGAGTTGGGTTTTTTGGCACTACGACCCTGAATGGGTTGCTTACACGTGTTGACTGAAGTTATCTTATTAACCCGCACATTATTCACTCATTGTTTAAACAACATATTTTGTTTTACACAGCCATCCGAGCAATATGTGTCATTACCACCTGCGCGTGTATAGTCGGTCAATGATTAAAGGTCAACATACCGTCGGATAACGGGGTGTGAAAAACCTTCAATTTGCCTTTTTTGGTCCGTCAAGGTATGTCGGATAACGGTTAACAGAGGTATCCGGTCAAGAGAGAGTTAGGTTACATAAAATATATAGTGAAACTGCCGGGACCAAACAGCAGGGTCGGATAACAGAGGTTTCCGGTCAAGAGAGGTGGCGATCGACAGAGGTTATACTGTATAACTCTATGTAAATTTATGACCCCCGGGCGGGGCCATTTTTGACCCCAGGGACATAATTTGAACAATCTTGATAGAGAACCTATAGATGATGCTTTGTGCCAAATATCTAAGCTCAGGGTACTGTGGTTTCAGAGAAGAAGATTTTTTAAGTTTTAATTGAAACGATCTATTTTTAGCTCCTGTGACCTAGATTTGCAACAGACCGGAAACTTTTGAACAATATTGGTAAAGTACCTGTAGAAGTTACACCATGCCAAATATTAAAGCTCTATCTATATTAGTTTCAGAGAAGAAGAGGTTTGAAAATTTTACTATATAACTCTATGTAAATTTGTGACCCCCGGGGCGGGGCCATTTTTGACCCCAGGGACATAATTTGAACAATATTGATAGAGGACCTATAGATGATGCTTTGTGCTATATATCTAAGCTCAGGGTACTGTGGTTTGAGAGAAGAAGATTTTTAAAGTTTTTATTGAAACGATCTATTTTTAGCTCCTGTGACCTAGATATCCTTTCCACGCCCATAACGTATTAAAACGTTTTGACGTTTATGGCTCATTTTGGCTTCCGTAGAATGAAAAGTTATGATTCGCACATTGCGTTGGAAGACTTTTCTGAAAGGCCAGGTTCGGCACTGCCTATTTCTAGAATATCAATGGTCTCCTGCAAAATGTGACACTTTCAGGCAGCATCCAAAATGGATCCAGACACAAATTTGCAATATTGGAAAAAGGGCCGAAACGGTCCATCCATCTACTTTCGGTTTAAAATGTACTCGACCTTTTTGTCAAAACCCGTTATAATAGCACTCATGCTGGAATTCAGTAACACTGACATGTCAACACAAAGCTCACAAAGCTCAAACTGAGCTCAGGATCCACTTTTTTTTTTTTTTTTTTTTTTTTTAAGTTGTTTGGGTATTGCGTGAACGCGATTTAAATATAGCGCTTCTTAAAATAGATAGTCACTTTCGGTTTCGTGTTGACACGTCAGAGTAGTTTTGAGATGTCAGAGTGTAGTGTTTATTCAGAAAATGAGCTCAAAAGTAGTCCGGTAGTGTCTGTGTTATGTGTTCAAAATCGTCCGGGCTTGCTAAGGATATGCAACGGACCAGAAACATTTGAACATCTTTCAAAGAGGACCATATAAGGATCATTTCTGCAAAGTTTGGTTAAAATCCATCCAGCAGTTTAGGAGGAGATGTCATTTAAAGAAATTGTTGACGACGGACACAGCACGATCAAAATAGCTCACCTTGGCACTTTGTGCCAGGTGAGCTAAAAAACAATTTAGACAAGAGGCCCATGTGGGCCTAAATATTGCTCACCTGGAAAAACCCACACAAGGGGCAAATGACCCCTGGGGTGGGATCATTTTCACCCCATTACATAATTTCAAAAATCTTGTTGATGAACAAGCAAATTAATTGTTCTATCAGATATCTAAGCTCATGACTTTGCACATAGTTTCAAACAGTATATAAGACTTTTCATTTAAAAAGAAACTATTTTTAGTTAATTTAATGTGATCCAGATATGCAACTGGTGGGAACCACTAGAAGTGCCACCATGCCAAACATCAAAACTCTGGGCATAATAGTGTTAGAGGAAAAGATGTTTGAAGATTTCACTATATAACTCTGAAAATTGTGACCCCTAAGTGGGGGGGGGGGGGGGGGGGGGGGGGGAGTGTATTTGACCGGAGGGACATAATTTGACCTACTTATGTAACGGACCTAATCGGTTTCAACAATACTGGTAAAAGGCATCTAGAAGTGTCACCATGCCAAATATCAAAGTTCTGGCCATATCAGTTTCAGAGAAGAAGATGATTGAAGATTTCTCTATATAACTTTGTAAAACGGTGACCCCCAGGATGGGGTCAATTTTGACCCCAGTGGCAAAATTTGAACAATCTTGATAGAGGACCTATAGATAATGCCATGTTCCAAATTTCTATGCTCTGGCCTTCGTGGTTTTGACAAGAAGATTTTTTTAAGTTTTCATTGAAAATATCTATTTTTAGCTCCTGTGACCTACATATGCAACAAACTGGATCTGTTTCAACAATATTGGTTAAGGGCCACTAGAAGTGTCACCATGATGAATATCAAAGCTCTGGCCATATTAGTTTCAGAAAAGAAGATGATTGAATATTTCATTATATAACTCTATGTAAAACAGTAACCCCAGGGCGGGGCCAATTTTGACCCCAGGGGCAAAATTTGAACAATCTTGATAGAGGACCTATAGATGATGCCATGTGCCAAATATCTAAGCTCTGGCCCTTGGGGTTTTTGACAAGAAGATTTTTTAAGTTTTCACTGAAACAATCTATTTTTAGCTCCTGTGACCTAGATATGCAACGGACCGGAAATGTTTGAACAACTTTGAAAGGGGACCATAAAAGGATCATTCAGACCAAGTTTTGTAAAAATCTATCCAGTAGTTTTGGAGATGTCGTTTAAAGAAATTGTTGACAACGAACGGACGAAGGACGGACGAACGAACGACGACGGACAGAGGACGATCAAAATAGCTCACCTTGGCACTATGTGCCAGGGGCCCGTTTCATAAAGAATCTTAAGCCTTAACTTATCTTAAATCCTCACTTAGGCCGCCATTTTTACGATAGTACCATTTCATAAAGAATCTTAAGCCTGATCTTTGCTACGAAGACGGTGCAATTTGTCGTAAAGTTACGACAGCCTCAGACCGCTCTTATCTCTGGCTGCAGTGTCGTAAGTGTCATGGCCGCGCCCATGGTTTGCTTCGATTCAATCACAAACATGTCGAATTTCCAATGATAATGTTGTTTTTCTGTAACATTTATGGGGGATGCACTTAAATAAAGTTAACAACGATATCGTCTGCTGGTGAAACTACCCACTTCTTACCGTGGAAACGGTAAATGACGACATTTGGGCCTAGCTTATGCTAAAGGATGGATCCTGTCAATATTTAGCTGAAGGTAAGCATATATTTTGCGTTTTGACAGACTTTGTACATTTAGATGTATCTACGAGAGAAGACCAACCGTTTGTATAGCCGAAAGGGGCTTTTCTTACGATTAGTTACAAATACTCACACCTAAACGACCTTGACACGTTTGTTTATCGTGATCAACAATACACACGACTGCTAAAAAATCGTTTTTATTACAGATAAGTTGATTTATCAATATCGTCGTTGAAGTTTATCATGATCAATTTAGAATAAAGATGACAAGAAATGGAACCTTTGTTGCACGTTCGGTAATTGAGCAGTGCGATATGCAAATCGAGTTATGAGTGCTAGACTTCTAATGCTGTTCAAAACAGCTTGTACACTGTACAGTGCCGGGTTATATTCAAAATCCCTTCAAAATCTCCATTGATATCTCGATCTACCTTAGAATGAATACCTACTGTTCTCAATACCCGTAGTTTTGCCGAAATACTGATAATTAATGAGCTTTAAAATGGCTTAACCCCCCCCCCCCCACCCCCCCATTCAAATAAAGTGTAAAAGGGGGGGGATGTCCATCCGGGGTGGGACTCGAATCGACAACCTTCTCAACACTAGTCTGGCAACCCACTGTCTGAGCCAACCGGGCGGTCAATCGATCCCACCACTACACTCCTCCGCCTTCATTTATCAGAGCTTTTCAATCTCTCACAAAGTCCGAATGACTCCCGTTCCCTGGGCTGTCAAACACTTCTGACACTATTTCATGTGAACAGGGGGAACAAATTCAACTTGAGGTGGGATTTGAACCCACGACCACCTCAACACTAGACCGGCGCTCTACCGACTGAGCTAACCGGGCGGTCTAGCTATTGATCCAGGGCTAAATTTTTTACTCGTCTGCTCGTCCTGCATGCTTTTTCCCTTCTTTGTCTAATGTGCAGGGCAAGTGCATTTTTTGGATTGCCTTCATCGTCTTTTGTGCAGGGGGAGTGACATATTTCCGAATTTTTTACCCCTGCGATCCCACCTCTACAGCCACTACACAAACTTGCTTCCATATAAACGAGTTCAACACATGAGCCTCATTTATAACACCTTTGCTTTTATATATATATTTCAGCATGATAAAGCATATGATGTCTGCATGCAGCAGCACCAACTGCCAGATCCTGGGTCAGTTACAGTGGCGCGCCCTTCCAGACCTGATAAACTCTAACATAGACCATGAAAACATGAAAGAACATTGATTCGAGGTACTTTAACTTATATTTAAAGATATGTTACATCATTTTCACTCTATTGTCTCATGATAAATTCAGCCTCATACACCAAATTTGCTATCAATCCCTAGCTGATAAGTTATAGGGAGACATGCTCCTGACAAGCTCTTTCTACAGAATTAGGTCAAATGTCAAGGTCACAGTGACCTTGAAATAGTATGTGGCACTCTGCCCTCAAAAGATGTACTCACACACCAAATGTGCCATCCATAGCTGAAAAGCTGTAGGAGATATGCTTAAACAAGCTTTTACTTCAAAATAATGTTAAAGGTCAAGGTCGCTAAAAATGTTCCTGACACTGTCATCTAAAGATGTATTCAAACGCCAAATTTGCTATCCCTAGCTGATAAGGTATATGATATATCCTCTAGACAAACTTTCTGTACAAATGAGGTCAAAGGTCAAGGTCACAATGACCTGAAAATGGTATGCAACACTCAGCCATTCGCAGATGCATTCTCACACAAAATTTGTTATCCCTAGCTGATAAGGTATATGATATATGCTCCCATTAAACTTTTTGTACAAATGAACTCAAAGGTCAGGGCCACATTGACCTGAAAATGGGCAATTTTAGTATCCAATTAAATCTAAACCATTTTTGGACTATCTATGGTAGTTTTTGTTACAATGTATTTAAATTGATGAACAAAGTAAAACCCTGATCAGAGGGCTACACTGTTTGCATATCTCCTATGCTTGCATAGGACAAGTTTATAAAGTTTACTCTTGCATGTGTGCAGTTCCATTGTTTGTAAAGGACAAGTATACTCGTCACAAGGACTCAAAAGTTTTTACCGTAGGGGGCTACAAATGTGATTAGACTAAATTGGTAATCTATGAACAGCGATCGGCCATTTTCGCCAACTGAAGGTCTATTCCAAACCATGCTTAAATAGCATGGTTTTGAACGGGCCGAAAATTGAAGAGAATGGCCGATTGCTTTCCAAAGAGTACCGATATTGATCAACATTGACCTGATCTCATTAAACCATTACCACATAAGTACGCCTTTTAATGTCAAAAATAAAATTGACACATCTAATTCATGCCTTCATTGCAGAAAATAGATCCAATTTCAATAGTCAACAATATGCGTCCTAGGAAATATTCTGTGTCCTAGCAGATGATAGCTTCAAGAATGCTGACAGTTAAAAGCAGAATATGCATTATGGAGCATTCTGCTTTACTTTCAGTCTGCTTTAAGTGGTCACCAGTCTTCAACATTGGAACAAGCTATAAATTTATGGGGTAAAGGATTAAGGGTCCTCAGCCTTAAAGAGACTCGCAACCAGATTTAGCATTAAAAATAGTAATTTGTAAAATATATGTCAAACGCTTATATAAACGTGTAAGAATTAGTTTAGGCTAAGAAATTATGTTTTAAAAAATGTATTTCAATAAAAAAAAATATTAAGCTCTGGTGGGATTCGAACCCGGGATCCGCCATGCGGGGAGAGAAAAGCAAAATAAGGAAACCATTTAGCCACCGGACTGTTCATATATCTTTGATCAATTTTACATACTTCAATGTGTAACGATGGAGAGTACATAATTCGACTCGGGTTTATGTCTGAGTCGGTTATCAATTTGTATAACGTCTTTCGATGCCCACGTATAAAAGGATGGAAAATATCTAAAAAAGTAATATTTGAAGACTTTTTAAGAATGGGTTTTTAGACCGATCATATTTTTCTAATGTCAGGTGCACGATAATGCTACACATTTGGTTTTATTTGAGTATTTTCTTTTATTTTTGCAAATACACCATCTGATTGTGAGTCTCTTCAAGTAAGATGATACTTAAGCAGACCACTCATATTTTGTCCTTCTGCTTGTATCCTTAAGTACAGTTGGTCTGAGTTGGATGTAGTTGATTTACACATTAGGCTAAGGAGGATAGGGCTAATGCTTATAAATTATCTTAATTATGAATATCTCCCTTTTAACTCATTCTACCAGAATATTTTAATAAATAATTCCAGTTTCCAATTAATTCTAGGTCATTTATGACTATTAAAGGTTGTTGTATACAATATATTGCAAAATGACAAACAATGCATACCCTGATAAGAGGGCTCCTTTTGTAGCTTTTATAATCCTTAAGGAACCCACTGATCTGGGTATTCACTTTTTGCATAAGACAAGTGTACTTTTTACAGATATTCTATAAATGATGAGTATACTTATTGCTAGGGAATGATTTAAACATCAAGCGGACAGTTCAAGTTTCCAATTAAGTATTATTCATTCTTTCTTTTTAGGGTGATTTTAATATATCACAAAATGATAAACAGTGCAGACCATTATCAGAGTTCTACCTTAAGGACCCCCTTATCAGTGTCCACACTGTTTGCATAGGAAAAGTGAACTTTTTACAGGTACTCTCTGACTGGTTGTAAACTATGAGTATACTCATTTCTGGGGTGCAGCTGGTTAAGCAGCCCCCGTCTGTTTAAAACGCTGAAAAAGTTCCATAAAGGGAAAGTATTTATCATATATGGTTAGTTATTCAAGTTTTTACAAGATCAGTACAAAACAAATAATATTGATGATCGTTGTTGAATGTTGGAGATGCAAAACAGCAAAACTTCAATATTTCATATTTAATTAAATTTTATCAGAACAAGCTCAATGGATTTATTTAACTGCAGGTGTCATTGATATGATTTATAAATTATACAAAATATATTTCAATGAATATCATAGACTGTCTAGATGTATTATCCTTGTAGATGCAATCTGTTGTTGCAACATCTGTGTTGATGAAACCTGAAATAAAAAATACATTATTATAGTAATTATGTGTACAACCAAATTATATACAGTACAACCTCTCTATTATAAGCACTTAAACAAAGTCTAATTCATTATATAAAATACTGGTGACAGCTTAGAGCACGGTGAAAATAAAACTTTACTGTCACCTTGCTTTAAGCAGTCACTTGTCGTAAACACCTATAATGAACACAATTTAGTGGTCGTAACAGACGGGTTTTACTGTATATGTATTAATCTATAACAAGAGCACTGCAGTGCGGCAAAATACGCCCGTCATGGCCGGCGGGTGTCAAAGTCGTCCGGACTTAGGCCGACTGGAAAAAGTCGCCCGGAGTGTAGGCCCGACTATCGATCTCAAAAAGACTATGCTGTAGTATTGCGATAGCTCAAGTACTATCCCGATAGTATTGCGATAGTCAAGAAAAAAGTTCTGGGTTTTTTAAACAAGAGGGCCATGGCCCTAAATTCGCTCACCTGAGGACATTGAAGTTTGTACCTAAGTTGACTGGGCAAGACAACATTTTAATATAACTATAAATGGAGTTATCTTCCAGACAAGAAAACATGACAAAAGTGAATTTTGTTGCCAAGCTTATGACCCTTATCCATGACACATCCTCTTATCAAGCTATTTCCATTTCCAATAAATGATAATTATTTCACTAGCGTCAGCAGAACTGGAATTATTTTCCTGACAATAAAATATGACAAAGGGGAAAAACTAAATATTGCTGCCCTTGTGCATGGCATTTTCTCTCATCAGTTTCTTTCCATACATAAAATTTCATTACAATAGCATCAGTAGAACTGAAGTTGTCTTCTTGACAAGAAAATATCACAAAGGGAAATAACTCAAACAAGAGGGCCATGGCCCTAAATTCGCTCACCTGAGGACATTGAAGTTTTTACCTAAGTTGACTGGGCAAGACAACATTTTAATATACATGTAGCTATAAATGGAGTTATCTTCCGGACAAGAAAACATGACAAAAGTGAATTTTGTTGTCAAGCTTATGACCCTTATCCATGACACATCCTCTTATCAAGCTATTTCCATTTCCGGTAAATGATAATTATTTCACTAGCGTCAGCAGAACTGGAGTTATTTTCCTGACAATAAAATATGACAAAGGGGAAAAACAAAATATTGCTGCCCTTGTGCATGGCATTTTCTCTCATCAGTTTCTTTCCATACATAAAATTTCATTACAATAGCATCAGTAGAACTGGAGTTGTTTTCTTGACAAGAAAATATCACAAAGGGAAATAACTAAGCAAGAGCCCCATGGGGCATATGTCGCTCACCTGAGAATAGCTGTACATCAAAATGGAGATAATGATTTAAGTCCAGGACGGGGTCATTTTTTACCCGAGGGGCATAATTTGAACAATCTTGATAGAGGACCTGTAGATGATGCTATGTTCCAAATATCTAAGATCAGGGTACTAGGGTTCTAGACAAGAAGATTTTTTTTAAGTTTCCATTGAAAAAATCTATTTTTAGCTCCTGTGACCTACATATGCAACAGACTGGAACCATTTGAACAAAATAGATAAAGGACATCTAGAAGTAACACCATGCTGAATATCAAAGCTCTGGCTATATTAGCTTCAGAAAAGAAGACGTATGAAAACTGTGACCCCCGGAGTGGGGCTAATTTTGACCCCAGGGGCATAATTTGTACAAACTTGATAGAGGACCTGTAGATGATATGCAATCGACCAGAACCATTTGAACCTTATTGGTATAGGACATCTAAAAGTGTCACCAAGCCAGATATCAAAGCTCTGGCCATATTAGTTTCAGAGGAGAAGACATTTGAAAATTTCACTATATAACTCTATGTTAAACTGTGACCCCCTGGGCGGGGCCAATTTTGACCCCAGGGGCATAGTTTGTAGTTTGATAGAGGACCTGTAGATGATGCTATGTGACAAATGTCTAAGATCTGGCCCTTGTAGTTTCATACAAGAAGATTTTTTAAGATTTCCTTATTTTTTCACTTGGTTGCCATGGCAACCAGAGTTCTACATTGTTTTTAATTCTTTGAACAGTTTTGAAAGAACTTGACCCAAGGAACATTCGTGTAAAGTTTGGTTGAAATCTTTTCAGCGGTATATGAGGAGATGTCATTTGAAGCAATTGTTAAAGACAACAATGACTTATAAAGTGAAATATTTTCTTCTGTGGAAGAATAAATTAAAGACATAAAAAAGAATATGTATGGGTTAATAGGTTAATAAATATCATTATTTACATTTTCTAAATATAAGAAACTATATGTAAATGAGTGGCAAATAGTTTGGATCCAGATTAGAAGCAGCATTATGTGGCATCTGACCTGGATCCATACTGTTTATGGCCAAGAATTAATTGTGGACTGATAGACAGAAAGATAAACAAACAAACAAAACACAAACAAACAAACAGACAGACCAAAAGTAATATGCCTCGAACTAAGTTGTGCTTGAGCATAAAATAGCAGACATCACTTTCATTTCTGTTATGTATCTCAGTGACCTGAGTTCAGAGCTAGCTATGGGTCAGTTATGCAATTGGAGACGGTCTCAGAGAGAAATGACTATTATTATGCTGAACTGTTGTCTGCTCCAAATGTTTGTATGTGAAATATGTAAAAAATAATAACTTATATTTTCTAAATATAAGAAAATATGTAAATGAGTGGCAAATAGTTTAGATCCAGATTAGATGCAGCATTATGTGGCATCTGACCTGGATCCAAACTGTTTGCAAAAATGTTGCATTTAGTATAAGGGTAGCTTCTTAGCCTGGAAGATACAATGCGTCTGTATAAAACGGATCATTAGAGAGTTTTTACTGTCAGACCTGCATCAAAAAGCACTGATATGGCCAGGGTTGAGTCAAATTTGATCCTAGGGTTTTGATTTTTTACAATTTTGAAAGTGATTTAGTAGAAGATACTATTCATGCAATATCTAAGGTGTGGGAACAGTGGTTTTTTACAAAAAACTTGTTTAAAGTTTTTCACTTTTTTTAATAAATTTCAATAAGTAGTCCACTTTAAAGTTTCATTTTAACAATTTCTGTAGAGAAGCATCCAAGGAACACCGTGAGCAAATTAGTTTTTTCCTCAGACTCGCGGTTTCAGAGGAGTTGTCGCTTGAAGTAAATTTGAACGGACGGACAGACGGACAGACGGACGACGGGCGATCACAACAGCTCACCTTGAGCCTTCGGCTCAGGTGAGCTAAAAAACAATGATGTCAGAGTTATGGCCTTTGCAAATGGCACTTCCTCTCATTAGGCTCTTTCCAAATAGGCAATTTCATTTTACCCATTACCCCATAGCATGTTTCTAGTTTTGAAAATAGGTGGCCACCTATGGCAGGTTGAAAGTAAAGCAGAATGGGTCTTAATGCACACTTTGCTTTACTTTCAAACTGCTTTAAGCTACCATCTACAAGGATATAGAAACTTATTTCGCATCTTACATTTTCATGACTGTTTAAAGGGGAATTATTTTCTTAAGTGGAGGAATAAATCAAAGGCCTAAAAATGCACATTTATGGGGTAATGGGTTAACAAAGGTCAGTATTTATTGGGGGAAAGGGTTGAATCCTGGACAAGAAAAAATGACAAAACATACAGATAACTGTGACAAAACCAATATTAAACATATGTATAAATATGGCATAAGACATAATTACATAACTGTCAGTGGATCACTTCTAGATCCTGTTTCTCTAAGTATGAAGCAGACTGAACCATTTCTAAACTTTAGCAGACAACACGTTCAGTTCTGTTGGCCTGATCACTGAGGTCAAATGTTATGCAAGAGTACCGTAGCATTTGCAGCTGCTGGGGGCTTACCCTTACCAGACTGAAATGATGTCTGCTAAATACCTACTGTATGTGAAAAATGTACAAATTTTTTTTTTAGAAAATGTTAAGTTGGTAAATGAGTGGCAAATAGTTTGGATCCAGATTAGATGCAGCATTATGTTGCATCTGATCTGGATCCAAACTGTTTGCAAATATTGGCTATTTGCCCATAGTATATTAAGGGTAACTCAGGAAAATACAGTTCTGCTTAAATCAAAAATACTGTGAAACCTGCCTAGAGCAGCACTTAAACTGTGCAGGGTGGTGTCAAATGTGACCCTAGGGATTTCATTTTAACAAACTATAGAGGGATCCACCAGGAGATTCTACTGTACAAATATCAAAGCTTAGGGCCTAGTCGTTTTTAGCAAGAAGATTTTTTAAAGTTTTTTGCTTTTTTGCTTTTTCAAGCAGAGTTTGTGCTTTTTTTCCTTTCATTTGAACAACTTCTGTAGAGAAGCATCCAAGGAACATCATGAGCAGTTTGAACTCTCCCTACAATCGGTCGGGTTCAGAGGAGCTGTCGTTTGAAGTAAATGTGAACGGACAGACGGACAGACGGACAGATGGACAGACGGACAGACGGACAGACGTACTAGGGACGGTGAACGGTCACAATAGCTCACCTTGAGCCTTTGGCTCAGGTGAGCTAAAAACAATGATGTCAGAGTTATGGCCTTTGCAAATGGCACTTCCTCTCATCAGGCTCTTTCCAAATAGGCAATTTCATTTTACCCATTACCCCATAGCATGTTTCTAGTTTTGAAAATAGGTGGCCACCTAAAGCAGGTTGAAAGTAAAGCAGAATGTGTCTTAATGCACACTTTGCTTTACTTTCGCATCTTACATTTTCATGACTGTTTAAAGTGGAATTATTTTCTTAAGTAGAGGAATAAATCAAAGGCCTAAAAATGCACATTTATGGGGTAATGGGTTAACAAACGTCAGTATATGGGAGGAAAGGGTTGAATCCTGGACAAGAAAAAATTACAAGACATACAGATAACTCTGACAAAACCAATATTAAACATATGTATAAATATGGCATAAGACATAATTACATAACTGTCAGTGGATCACTTCCAGATCCTGTTTCTCTAAGTATGAAGCAGACTGAACCATATCTAAACTTTAGCAGACAACATGTTCAGCTGATCATGACCAGTTCTGTGATACTCCAACTGTTGCATAATATTTGACCTCAGTTGGTAGAGCTCTGGGGCTTACCCTTACCAGACTGAAATGATGTCTGCTTAAAACCTACTGTATGTGAAAAGTGTACAAAAAAACAATATAGAAAATGTTAAGTTGGTAAATGAGTGGCAAATAGGTTGGATCCAGATTAGATGTAGCATTATGATTATGTTGCATCTGATCTGGATCCAAAATGTTTGCAAATATTGGCTATTTGCCCTTAGTATATTAAGGGTAACTCAGGTAAAATACAGTTCTGCTTCATCAAAAATACTGTGAAACCTGCCTAGAGCAGCACTTAAACTGTGCAGGGTGGCGTCAAGTGTGACCCTAAGGATTTCATTTTAACAAACTATAGAGGGATCGACCAGGAGATTCTACTGTAAAAATATCAAACCTTAGGGCCTAGTAGTTTTGGGCAAGAAGATTTTTTAAAGTTTTTTGCTTTTTTTTGCTTTTTCAAGCAGAGTTTTTGCTTTTTCTCTTTCATTTGAACAACTTCTGTAGAGAAGCATCCAAGGAACATCATGAGCAGTTTGAACTCACCCTACAATCTGCGGGTTCCGAGGAGATGTCGTTTGAAGTAAATGTGAACGGACAGACGTACTACGGACGGTGAGCGGTCACAATAGCTCACCTTGAGCCTTTGGCTCAGGTGAGCTAAAAATGCCCATTTTTGACAGTAAAGGGGGCATAACTCTGTTAAACAAGAGCCCCATGGGGCATATTTCGCTCACCTGAGAAAATAGCTGAAAAAATGGCGATAATAATTTAGGTCCAGGACTGACCTAGATATGCAACAGACCCGAACAATTTGAACAAATTATGTAAAGTATATTTAAAAGTGTCACCATACCGAATATAAAAGCTCTGGCCATATTAGTGTCAGAGAAGAAGACGTTTCAAATTTTCTCTATGTAAAACTGTGACCCCAGGGGTGGGGCCAATTTTGACCCCAGGTGCATAATTTGAACAAACTTGAAAGAGGACCTGTAGGCGATGGTATGTGCCAAATATCTAAGCTCTGGCCCTTGTAGTTTCAGAAAAGAAGATTTTTTAAGTTTTCATTGAAAAAAATATATTTTTAGCTCCTGTGACCTAGTTATGCAACCAACCAAAACCATTTGAACAATTTTGGTTTAGGACATCTAGAAGTGTCACCATACAAAATATCAAAGCTCTGGCCATATTAGTTTCAGAGAAGAAGACGTTTGAAAATTTCATTATATAACTCTATGTAAAACTGTGACCCCCGGGGCGGGGCCAATTTCGACCCCAAGGGCATAATTTGAACAAACTAAATAGAGGACATGTAGGCGATGCAATGTGCCAAATATGTAAGCTCTGGCCCTTCCAGTTTTTGACAAGAAGATTTTTTGAGATTTCCTTATTTTTTCACTTCAGAGTTCTTCATTGTTTTTAATTCTTTGAACAAATTTGAAAGAGCTTGACCCAAGGAACATTTCTGTAAAGTTTGGTTGAATTCTGTCAAGCCGTATAGGAGGAGATGTCATTTGAAGCAATTGTTAACGACGACGGACGACTAACGACTAACGACGGACGACGCCGGACACAGGGCCATCCCAATAGCTCACCTTGAGCCTTTGGCTCAGGTGAGCTAAAAATAGTCACCAACGTCTGAAATTTAACAGGAACCAAAATTGACAGGTGCCTTCCCTGTATGATGAGAAAGCTAAATATGAAATTTGGTTACAATAGACGAAATGTAAGTAAAATTATTATCAGGAAACAATATATTGTTAAAAAAATTGTGTGAAGGGGCATAACTCTGAAAATACAGAGTCAAACCCAAAACCCGTAATACAGTATAACCTCCGTTATCCGACACCCCATGGTTCCATATTTGTAAGTCTGTTAAGAGAGGTTGTCGGTTAACGGAGTTAGGCCTAAGTTCACAAGTTTACACACCCAAAGATTGTCGCTGCGAGGCGAATTTCTCGATGCCGATTGACTTATTAAATATGCTTGCATGACTGCAGCATATCCTTGCCAGGTTTTTCCAGTTTAAAATAAAGAGTCACCGGCTCCGGTTCTACACGGTTTTTCCATTGTTCTTCCTACAGAAGGCATACACGTGTATAGTCAGTTAAACACGCACACATGTAGATATTAAGGGATTGACTAAAACACCGGCACATTCGTATTTATATTTTATATACAAGTACAGTCTTCTCTCGTTATGTCGAACTAGCGGGAAATTAACAAAAACTTCAAAACGCGGGAATGTTTTTATTTTCTCTCAATATAACTTGAGCATAGATTTTTACGCCTGCGATTGTTACTATAGACTCGACCTATGCGCAGGGCGCATTAGATATATATTTCGTACTTCTAATGTTGACAACTTGACGGTGAGGACGATTGGCAGATATCTGTCCAATTTGAACATGAAATAATGGTTAGCTATGGTTGGAAAGGATGAATGAGTTGGTCTTTTCGGCACTGTGACCCTGAATGGGTTGCTTACACGTGTTGGCTAAAGTTATCTTATTAACCCTCACATTATTCACTGATTTATACGGTCATCCGAGCAACATGTGTCATTATCACCTGCGCGTGTATAGGTGGTCAATGATCAAAGGTCAGCATACCGTCGGATAACGGGGTGTGAAAAACCTCTAATTTGCCTTTCTTGGTCCGTCAAGGTATGTCAGATAACGGTTAACAGAGAAGACGATCAAGAGAGAGTTAGGTTACATAAAATATATAGGGAAATTGCCGGGACCAAACAGCAGGGTCGGATAACAGAGATTTCCGGTCAAGAGAGGTGTCGATCGACAGAGGTTATACTGTATATATTAAGTCACTTCATTCATTGCATCACCATATCAAATTTGAAATCAATTGAATAAAAAATAAACAAGGGCCACTATGGCCCTAAATCGCTCACCTGGTAACCATGTAACCATGTACACCGTGTGACCTAGTTTTTGACCGGGCATGACCCTCATTCTAACTTGACCTCGATTTCAATGAGACAAACATTTTGTTCAAGTTTCATGAAGATTCAATGAATATTGTATTCTCTAGTGTGTTTACAAAGTTTTTCGAAGATTTGACCTAGTGACCTAGTTTTTGACCAGACATGACCCACATTCGAACTTGGCCTAGATTTCATTGAGGTGATCATATTGATGAAGTATCATGAAGATCAAATGAAATTTGTAGCCTCTAAAGTGTTAACAAGGTTTTTCGATAATTTGACCTAGTGACCTAGTTTTTGACCTGACATGACCCACATTCGAACTTGACCTAGATTTCATTAAGGCAAACATTTTGATGAAGTTTCATGAAGATCCAATGAAATTTGTAGTCTCTAGGGTGTTAACAAGGTTTTTCAATGATTTGACCTAGTGACCTAGTTTTTGACCAGACATGACCCACATTCGAACTTGGCCAAGATTTCATTGAGGCAATCATATTGATGAAGTTTCATGAAGATCCAATGAAATTTGTAGCCTCTAGATTGTTAACAAGGTTTTTCGATAATTTGACCTAGTGACCTAGTTTTTGACCGGACATGACCCACATTCAAACTTGACCTAGATTTCATTAAGGCAAACATTTTGATGAAGTTTCATGAAGATACAATGAAATTTGTAGTCTCTAGAGTGTTAACAAGGTTTTTCGAAGATTTGACCTAGTGACCTAGTTTTTGACCGGACATGACCCACATTCGAACTTGGCCTAGATTTCATTGAGGCACTCATATTGATGAAGTTTCATGAAGATCCAATGAAATTTGTAGCCTCTAGAGTGTTAACAAGGTTTTTCGATAATTTGACCTAGTGACCTAGTTTTTGACCGGACATGACCCACATTCGAACTTGACCTAGATTTCATTGAGGCAAACATTGTGACCAAGTTTCATCAAGATCCAATGAGATTTGAACCTGCTAGAGTGTTAATGAACAATTGTGAACGGACGGACGGACGGACGTTCTCACAGTTGGACATTTGTTGGGTATATTTTTTGTTTAAAAGTACCCAACAGTACACTAAAATACCCAACAATAACAATAGGGCAATCACGGAATGAATGGAATCTATTGTTCTCCCTACCCAACAAAGGACCTTTCGTGCGCTCGGACAGACAGACAGACGACGGACGACGGACATCCAGCGATCCTAGAAGCTCACCTTGGCACTACGTGCCAGGTGAGCTAAAAAGTTCTGTTTTTTTTTAAAAAATGCCAATTTTTGACAATAAAGGGGCATAACTCTGCTAAAAGTAGCAGCCAACGTCTGAAATGCAAACTCGTCCGAACTATTGTGGTATGGAATATTTGTAGGAAGTTTAATCAAAATCGGTAAATAAATGAAGGTGAGAGAGCGCTAACAAGAAAAGTTAACGGACAGACAGCGCTGGGTATACCATAATACGACCGTCGATGACGGGCGTATAAAAAGTCAATTTTATCAAGCTTGTTTTCACTTGTTTACAATACTTTGAAATTTTTTATCACCAAGGAGCTTTGACTTTTCTCTTGAAAATAAGTGCCAAACTTGTTCAGAACGTCCGATAAGACGGAGTAAATCAAACATTGTTTCACTCATATCAGTACCAAACCCTATGGTGTTGCTACTCATAAGAATCTTCTAAAAACGATTCTTATGAGTAGTGACACCATTGGTTTAATGCAGAAATAAATATTTTAGTTTCTGAAATACTCCCCTTATCTGGAGCTCTGCTTTTTTTTTTTAATAGATGCTTTCTTTACACTTCAAGTGAGGGTTAACCCTGGCATCAACTATTTAACTCTTTCAACACCATTGACCTGTTTGAAATATACTCATTACATTGTGAAATTACTCAAACAGTGTAGACCCTGATCATAGAGCTCCTATAGGAGCCCTCTGATGAGGGTCTATATTGTTTGGTAATTTAGACCAGTATTTATTAAACTACCCAGAATTCCAAGTAGACTGTTTCATGTTTTTATAACAGTTAAACTCAAATAATCCACAAGGGAACCTAATAACTACTAAGTGTTGAGTGAGTTAACTTGATCATTGGTTCACATTCACTTTGAAGCAAAATAAGTGATGTAATGATAATGACCATACTCTTTGTTTTCATATTTTTCAGAGTGCAGACCATGGGAATCTCTTTGGAATTTGTACAATTTCCGACTGGATTACAATAGACCTTTGTGTTTTTTGTGTAATACATGTGATTCAAATAGTTATCAACAATACTTTAATAAACTGATGTGAAAATATCTTGCTTTAATTAACTACCCATGCATCCCTTTCATACACTACACCAATACAATTGGTGATTTACCCTTTTCTCCACACTACCAGTCACTATTTATTGATGCTTTTAATCCTTTACCCAATAACCTGTTTCTAGTTTTGTGGACAGCTAGATGAGCTAGAACCCATTACCCCATAAACGGTTTCTAGTATTGAAGATAGGTGACTACTTAAAGCAGATTGAAAGTAAAGCAGAATGCGCCTCGTGGCATATTCTGCTTTACTTCAAACCTGCTTTAAGCTATAATTTGCAAGGATAAAGAAAATATTTCTTATGGTACATACCCATGACTGTATCGAATGGAACTTTTTTTTAGTATCTGAGCAAATTAGAGACTTAAAAAGGCGTATTAATGGGGTAATGTGTTAAGGCAGGTTTAAAGTAAAGCAGAATGTGTCTTAAGACGCATTCCGCTTTACATTCATCCTGCTTTAAGCTACAATCTGATAGGATATAGAAAAAAAAATTTGATACTTGTTTATGAGTGCATAAATTCAATTAAATTGAAACTATTTTTTTCAATGGTGCAACAAGATGAGAGGAAAACAGAAAGAAGCTTTCTGGTTAATTTTCATCCCCTGTCTTAAACACAGAGTGGACAAATGGTGGTCAAATATAACAGTAACTAAGTCTGTGAAATATTGTAAAACTAATAGGCTTAATTTAATCAGTGTTTCAGTTTTTTTTACCAAATCGCGAGTATACTCTTCACAGAGTGAGGCGATTACTGAAGATGATGATGATGATGTATAGCTCTTAACATTGACAAAGTAATAGAGGCATTTTTAGCTCACCTGAGCAAAGCTCAGATAGAGCTTTTGTGATACTTGAATGTCTGTTGATAACAGATTTACTAGTGTTTACTCTCTAGAGACCACAATTTTATCCAATCTTTATCAAACTTGCATATAATAGAAATGATCAAAGGTCAAGAGTTAACTGCCCTTCAAAAAAGGTGTGATATGTCAAATGACATATCAAATAAGATAAATTCTCTCTCCAAACTACAGTTTTTAATTGATTTTGATATTTGCACACAATAATTATATTGATATCCATGTACTCCAATATGCTAGAAAAGGCTTTATTTTAGTACTGTTTACGCTTTAGTGTCTACAAATTTGAATGTATTTAAAATTATATAATTACGTCTATAGCCACTCTTTAGATGTGCCGATAATGTTAAAATTTGATTTTACTAATGCAGAACAAACACACATCAGAAAGTTCCAAAAAGAAATTTCTGATGTATGTTTGTTTTGAATTAAGGTGTGACCTGTTGTCAAGACTTCTTTTTCACTTCTGTATGATTGACCGCTTCAAACAAGTTTGACTGTAAGGATACAAAATAATTTACCTTGAACTCTAGTAACTAGAGGATGGTCCTCATCCTGTTAATCCTGGCTTTTCTGGTATGTTGGACCGCCATGGTGTTCCACTGCAAATATCAAATATGGTCATTTTAATGTTTTTTTCATAATTTACTTTCTACAGCAATTTTAAATGTCTCTGTTTAACCACTTTAACCCATAGCAGCGCTTTATAGCGAATATGATTTATTCCTCCGCTGAAGAAAATAGTTCCAATATATACAGTAATGATTATTTATTATAGGGAATATTTTCGATATTTTAGCACATGATAGCTTCAAGCAGGCTGAAATTAAAGCAGAATGCGCCTTAAGGCGCATTCTGCTTTACTTTCAACCTGCTTTAATTAGTCAACTATCTTCAATACTAAAAGTAGGCTATCAGGTAAAGGGTTAACACATTCGACCCTAGCAACAAGTATACTCATCATTTACAAACAGTATACCTGTGAGGATTACACTTGTCCTATGCAAACAGTATAGAGTAAGACCCTGGTCAGAGGGCTCCTTATGGAGCCCTCTGATCAGGGTATACACTGTTCGTCATTTTGAAATATATTGTTAAAATCATCCCTAAATAGTCAAAATTTTACTAGACGTATTTTGAAATTGAAATTTAAGGGGTGAATGAGTTAAAAGAAACTAACAATATGTCCCATAAATTCCAAATGGATGTCGGTACTAATATAAACCCTTAAGGTAGTACGCCCCTAAAAAGCTAATAAGATCCTGGCCAATGTCACTCAATACCAGCCCTCTACATGGAGCTATTGACCATTCTCACCAACTAACCGTCAGTATTGAAACATGCTCAAACATGGTTTGGTATTGATTGCCAGTTCACAAGAATGATCAATAGCTCTAAAAAGAGCACTGACATTGCTCTGATCTTTTCTGGGGTGTTCTACCTTAAATATTAATTGAGGAAATTTATTCATGTTCAAAAGAAAAAAAATTTAATGAAAATTGTACTGATCAGGATTCAAACATGTGACCCAAAGGCAAAAAAGTAAATAAAAGGAAATGTTTTTCGTAACCATGGGGTTAAGTCAATAGCACAGGTGCTCGTCACATAATATATGTCTCTCTCTTCTCCCCCCCCCCCCCCCCCCCAACACACACTTTCCACACATTAATTGTGCATATCACATCAAAGAAATAGGATCAGTATTAATAAGACTTATAAAGTAGTCTAGAATACCATAATAAATCATTGAAGTGTGAGTGTGCCTGTAACTATGCGTGCCACACAGTGCGCTACCCCTGTGTGTGTGTTTTTGGAGGGGGGGGGGGGGGGGGGGGGGGGGGGGGGTCCTCTCGTTTATAAAAGCAAAACGATTTTTGTTGTGTTTAAGGTAAATTTGCCGTTTATTTTACTGTGCATAAACACTTGAGTTAGTCAAATTGATTAAATCACATCGATCACACATCACATTAGAAATAGATGCAAAAAGCTACACTAGGACATTTCACCCAAACTGTGTTTTTCTCCTTTAGAAGTGACATCCACGATCAATAACTATAAACATGGTCCAAATGTTCCATTCAACCCTCGTTTTCTATACAGAAAAACTAGTAGGCCTAACATTGGTTTGACGTAAATATCGGGATACGGGTTGGGACTTGGGTATAATTCGTCGAAGGTCGATAAATTGTAGCGGATATTCGCCATAAACTTACCTGTCTCTGCATTCAGCACACGATTTGGTTCGTTCTGATGCCTATGTCACTCATAAAACAACTTCAGTGCATTATGTCGTTGTTGCCAGATCAAATTCCAACGATACACGTATTTTATCATCGAAACCGTTACGATTTACTGTGTTTTGTCGTCCATTTTGTTGTTTGTTTGTCGGTATCACGTGGTCATTTTATAACCGGTGTCAGGACACTTTCCTAAGGTTACGATAAAACTTATCTTACGTAAGTTTTGCGGTTAAGAGAGAGATAAGTGAGGACTATGAAACGGTTGTATCTTAACTAAGATATTGACGTAAGTCCGGGAGATACGATAAATAGTTAAGATAAGATAAGATTCTTTATGAAACGCTACCCAGGTGAGCTAATAGGTAAATGAGTGGCAAATAGTTTGGATCCAGATTAGATGCAGCATTATGTTTCATCTGATCTGGATCCAAACTGTTTGCAAATATTGGCTATTTGCCTTTAGTATATTAAGGGCCTCAGGTAAATACAGTTCTGCATAAATCAAAATACCATGAGACCTGCCTAGAGCAGCACTAAAACTGCACAGGGTGGGGTCAAGTGTGACCCTAGGGATTTCATTTGAACAAACTTTAGAGGGATCCACCAGGAGATACTACTGTAAAAATTTCAAAGCTCAGGGCCTAGTAGTTTTTGACAAGAAGATGTTTTAAAGTTTTTTGCTTTTTTGCTTTTGCAAGCAGAGTTTGCGCTTTTTTCCTTTCATTTGAACAACTTCTGTAGAGAAGCATCCAAGGAACATCATGAGCAGGTTAAACTCTCCCTAAAATCGTCAGGTTCAGAGGAGATGTCGTTTGAAGTAAATGTGAACGGACAGACGTACGACGGACGGTGAGCGGTCACAATAGCTCACCTTGAGAAGGCTCAGGTGAGCTAAAAATTGATAAGCCCCATGGGTGGGGCCAAAAAGGCCCCAGGGTCAAAATTTGAACAATCTTGCTAGAAGATTATTTTGTAATGATACATACCAAATATCAAAGGTCTGGGCATTTCGGTTTCTGAGAAGAAGATTTTTTAAGATTGAACAATATTTTGTTCCCCCTTGTCACTGATGCTTCTGACAAAGTTTGGTTAAAATCAGGTCAGTGGTTTCTGAGGAGATGTTGTTTGAAGATGTGAACGGACGATGGACAGCAGACACCGGACGACGGATGGAATGGTATCACAAAAGCTCATCCTGAGCCTTCGGCTCAGGTGAGCTTAAAACGGGACCAAAGCTTTTGTCCGGTTTAGAGAGAACTCGGGTATTTAGAGGTTCCGGTTTGGAGGGGGTTTCACTGTACACAACAATTAAGGTGGGGCTCCAGTCTATTGACTGTGAACACTCTCCCTGTGGGCCCAGTCATGTCCTAGAGGAGTTGGTCATTTCAGAGATACTTGTGACATGAGTTTGAGACAGACCGCTCATGCAAAAATACGGTTTTCCAATTAAATGGGGGAGACATAATTAATAAGTGATCAAAATATCTTTCCTTAACTCTTTCAGCACTAATTAACTCTTGTGGGTTATAAGGTTCCCTTGTGGATATTTATAGTTTTTAAAACATGAACCAGTTTACTTGTAATTCTAGGTAGTGTAATAGATACTGCTTTAAATTAGCATACAGTGTAGACCCTGATCAGAAGGCTCCTATAGGAGTCCTCTGATCAGGGTCTACACTGTTTGCAAATGTAATGTGTATATCTATAAAGGTCCATGATGTTGAAACAGTTAAGTGTTTGAAGTGCAGACTGTTATTTTACCTACCCTAGTTTGGCCTTCAGTATGTTCAAGTTATCTACTGTGGGTGGGAAAAGACTAGGCAGGTCTTGTTCTGTGTCACATTTCTGCAGGATGTACTTGGTTGCAACACGTCGGTAGTTTGAGATCTGTAATACATAAATGTACTGGCCAAACTTAAACAAGCAAGAACATAAGGTTGGGCCTTAACGCTCACATGACTATATGGGCATTTGAGAGTAGGTGAGTGAAAAAGTACCACTAAGTGGAATTCGGGCAATTCAAGAAGTCTGATTTGTTCATCACTGTAACAGCATTGACATCATGAAGTCCATGATGGCGGCTACACTGGATTTCAAATCAACATAAAATTAACGAGAAACCGCCAATGTCGGTATGGCCGGATTGTCTGCACTTTTGCTTTGTATATATATATATATAATATATTTACTCGTGGCATGTGATGATGACCTCACTACAACTGTACATGCCGAATTTGGTTGCTGTAGGACTTAAACTTTGACTAAAACTGACACTAACAAAAAGGTAAACCAAGACGCAAACGAAAAGGTTAACCAAGAATTCTGTAAGTCATTGGACCATGAAATCTAGGTCACAGTGACGTTGTTACCCATGGCATGTGATGATGACCTCACTACAACTGTACATGCCAAATTTGGTTGCTGTAGGACTTAAACTTTGACTAAAACGGACACTAACAAAAAGGTAAACCAAGACGCAAACGAAAAGGTTAACCAAGAATTCTCTAAGTCATTGGACCATGAAATTTAGGTCACAGTGACCTTGTTACCCACAGCATGTGATGATGACCTCACTATAACTGTACATGCCAAATTTGGTTGCTGTAGGACTTAAGCTTTGGCTAAAACTGACACTAACAAAAAGGTCAACCAAAGTGAGGACGGACGGACAGACAGACGGACAGACAGACAGACGGACGGCATTCGCCAATCTATAGACCGCATTTTCAATCCGGCCAACAATGGTTGGTAAGAGTCTAACTAAGGACAATGCACTGATAAATTCTACTAAGTTTCTACAAATTTGAGCCAGTAAAAATTGATGTTAAGCTTCAAATATATTTTCAAGATGGCCACCATAGCTCCCATATTGGATTTCAAATTAACATGAAACAAGAGGCCAATGCGGGCTTAAATATCGCTCACCTGGAAAAAACAGCACAAGGGTCACATGACCCCTGGGGTGGGATCATTTTTTACCCCAGAGACATAATTTCAAATATCTTGCTGATGAACTTGAAAATTAAGTGTTCTGTCAAATATTTTGTACATGGGTGGTTTAAATCAGGAAGACTTTTCATTGAAAAAAATCTATCTTTAGTTAATGTGACCAAGATATGCAACAGACCCGAACCAGTTCAGCAATATTGGTAAAGAACATCTAAAAGTGTCACTTCATAATGCTAAATATCAAAGCTCTTGCCATAATAGTTTCAGAGAAGAATATTTCACTATATAACTCTATGTAAAATTACGACCCCTAGGGCCTTGGCAGTTTTGACCCAAGGGGCATAATTTGAACAATCTTGATAGAGGACCTGTAGATGATGCTTTATGCCAAATATCTAAGCTCAGGGTACTTTGGTTTCGGACAAGAAGATTGTTTAAGTTTTCATTTAAAAATATATTTTTAGCTCCTGTGACCTAGATATGCAACAGACAGTAACCATATTTACCATATTGGTTAAGGGCTTCTAGAAGTGTCACCATGCCAAATATCAAAGCTCTGGCCAAATTAGTTTCAGAGATAAAGATGTTTGAAGATTTCACTATATAACTCTATGTAACAAGAGGGCCATGGCACTTAATTCGCTCACCTGAGGTCATTGTGCCTTAGCTTAATAGGCAAGACAACATTTTAATATAGCTGTAAATGGAATTATCTTCCAGACAAAAAAAACCATGACAAATTGGAATAACTTAAAAAAATATTGTTGGCAGAGTTATGGCCCTTATCCATGACACTTCTTCTTATCAAGCTACATATATTTCCATACGATTATTCATTGCCCATTCTGTTTTACTTTCAACCTGCTTTAAGTTATCATCTACTAAGATATAGATCCCATTTCTTATATCTTACATTTTTATGACTGTATAAATTGGAATTATTTTTTTTAAAGGAGGAATAAATTAAAGGCATAAAAAGGTATATGTATGGGGTAATGGGTTAACATCAGTAGAACTGGCAAGAAAATATGACACTGGGAAATAACTCAAAAATGACATTGACCTTTGTAGAACATGACCTAAGTTATAAAGTTTCTAACTTTAACAAAGTTATGGCTAAGATTTAAGTTGTGGACTGACAGACAAACAAATTGACAAACAGACAAAAAAAGCAGACAGACAAAAACAATATGCCCCCAACTGCAGGGGCATAAAAAGTGTAGCAGACAGCTGTTAAAGTGAACCTCAGCTGACCTGAGTTCAGTTATGTAACTCTGCCAGTAGGAAATGTGGCTAGAGTCTAACTCTTATAATGCTGAATTGCTGTCTGCTATACATTTATTGAATGTGAATTATGACCTAGATATTCAACCGACCTTAACCATTTGAACAAAATAGGTAAAGGACATTTAGAAGTGTCACCATGCCCAATATCAAAGCTCTGGTCATATTAGTGTCAGAGAAGAAGACATTTGAAATTTTCACTATATAACTCTATGTAAAACTGTGACCCCCAGGGCGGGGCCAATTTTGACCCCAGGGGCATAATTTGAACAAACTTGATAGAGGACCTGTAGGTGATGCTATGTGCCAAATATCTTGTAGGTTTTGACAAGAAGATTTTTTAAGATTTCCTTATTTTTTCACTTTGGTTGCCATGGCAACCAGAGTTCTGCATTGTTTTTAATTCTTTGAACAAATCTGAAAGAGCTTGACCCAAGGAACATTTCTGTAAAGTTTGGTTGAAATTTGTTCAGCGGTATAGGAGGAGATGTCATTTGAAGCAATTGTTCACGACGCACGACGGACACAGGGCCATCCCAATAGCTCACCTTGAGCCTTTGGCTCAGGTGAGCTAAAAATACGACCCCTGGGGCGGGATCATTTTTTACCCCAGGGCCATAATTTGAACAATCTTGATAGAGGACCTGTAAATGATGCTTTGTGCCAAATATCTAAGCTCAGGGTACTTTGGTTTCAGACAAGAAGGTTTTTTAAGTTTTCATTTAAAAATCTATTTTTAGCTCCTGCGACCTAGATATGCAACAGACCGGAACTATTTGAACAACTTTGAAAGAGGACCATACAAGGATCATTCTCGCCAAGTTTGGTAAAAATCCACCCAGTTAAGTTTTGGAGGAGATGTCGTTTAAAGAAATTGTTGACGACGAACGAACGGACGGACGAACGAACGACGATGGACGACGGACACAGAACTATCAAAATAGCTTAAAACAAGTGTTTGGTTAGGACCAAGCATTGATCATTTCTATCATTTTTTTAAAAAAGAGCACCAGTGCCCTCATTTTGCTCACCTGAGGACATTGTATCTAAGCTGACTGGGCAAGACAACATTTTGATATACAGTCGAACTTCGAAAGCTAGAACACGATCGAATTCTCGAACTCATTTCTCGGTCCGGTTCCTTTCTCTATATAATCCTTATTGTTCTACTTCTGTATTCTCGATCACTGAAAGCTGGAATTCTCGAACTGATGTGCGGTCCCCGTAAAGCAGTTTGTTCTATATTTCACACCTAATGGTCGAACTGTCAACAATAGTTCGCACCTTATGCTCGAACTGTTTCGGTCCCATAATTACACCGGCGGCGCGTGAAATTTTCACACCTCGTCAGATCAGCACTCGTTACACAAATGTATCAGTGTGTGTTTGCTGTAATTATTTGAAACGTGATCGCCTGAATTGTTTATTGATTAAAAATAAGAGAAAAATTCCCCACATTTCTTAAATAAGAATAAGAGAGGTAAAAACTTTGGTGCTTTTGAAAGGGAGTTAACTTAATGTTCAGAAATCGTAATGCACAAGGATGAACGTTTTAATTATTGCTAAATGTTTCGTTTCAAGCGATAATAATGCGAGCATAGCGATTTTTAATCAACTTATATACATATGACTCGTTTTATTTTAGTGTAACAAGCGCAGATTAATTATTTATGTTTTTCTATTCATGTGTATATAATCATTATTTCTATGCTAGTTGTGCATTAGGTATATAATGACCATGAATGCAAACAACGGTAATTTTTTATGTACGTTTTTTTAATTGCAAATGCATATAATAAGCAAGTTGACACCGAACTATTTCTGTCTTATGTAGATCTATGTGTAAGATGTAAATGTTAGAGATCGAATTAGTTATCTGTCCAATTATTGTGTTTAAAACGTACACGTTATTCTGATATACCAAACACACCAGCTGTGTGTCTCCATCGCAGTACAAAGTTGAACTTGAAGTTTCGAACTTCATACCACCTGAATCTCGAACAACCCTTTTCTCAAACAAATTCTAACGCTCCCAGGGTGTTCGAGGTTTCGAAGTTTGACTGTAGCTATAAAACTAATAGTGCTATTAATGGGGTAATGGATTAAAATAATGAAGATTGTTGATAAATATCTAACAAGAGCCCCATGGGGCATATTTCGCTCACCTGAGAATAACTGACAAAATGGAGATAATTATTTATGTCCAGTAAGGGGTCATTTTTTACCCGAGGGGCATAATTTGAACAATCTTGTAAGAGGACCTGTAGATGATGCTATGTGCCAAATATCTAAGATCAGGGTAGGGTTTTAGACAAGAAGATTTTTGTATGTTTCCATTGGAAAAAAAATCTATTTTTAGCTCCTGTGACTTACATATGCAACAGACTGAAACCAGTTGAACAAAATAGGTAAAGGATATCTAGAAGTGTCACCATGCTGAATATCAAAGCTCTGGCCACATTAGTTTCAAAGAAGAAGACGTTTGAAAATTTCACTATATAACTCTCTGTAAAACTGTGACCCCCGGGGCAGGGTCAATTTTGACCCCAGGGGCATAGTTTGAACAAACTTGATAGAGGACCTGTAGGCGATAATATGTGCCAAATATCTAAGCTCTTGCACTTGTAGTTTCAGAGAAGAAGATTTTCTAAGTTTTCATCGAACAAATCTATTTTTAGCTCCTGTGACCTAGTTATGCAACCGACCAGAACCATTTGAACAATATTGGTATAGGACATTTAGAAGTGTAACCATGCCAAATATCAAGGCTCTGGCCAAATTAGTTTCAGAGAAGAAGACGTTTGAAAATTTCACTATATAACTCTATGTAAAACTGTGACCCCCAGGGCGGGGCCAATTTTGACCCCAGGGACATAATTTGAACAGATTTGATAGAGGACCTGTAGACGATGCTATGTGCCAAATATCTAAGCTCTGGCCCTTGTAGTTTCAAACAGAAGATTTTTTAAGTTTTCATAAAAAAAAATCTATTTTTAGCTCCTGTGACCTAGTTCTGCAACAGACAGTAACCATATTTACCATATTGGTTAGCTACACTAATGGTTTGATTCAAGTATGATCTTCAAAACTATGATAAACTATATCAAGAGCCCCATGGGGCATATTTGGCTCACCTGAGAATAGCTGACAAAATGGAGATAATGATTTAAGTCCAGGACGGGGTCATTTTTTCCCGAGGGGCAAAAGAGCTTGACCCAAGGAACATTCCTGTACAGTTTGGTTGAAATCTGACAAGCGGTATAGGAGGAGATGTCATTTGAAGCAATTGTTAACGACGACGGACAACGCACGGCGACGGAGACAGGGCCATCCCAATAGCTCACCTTGAGCCTTTGGCACAGGTGAGCTAATAAAACAAGAGCCGTAAACGGCCCTAAATCGCTCACCTGGAACCGTTGACGTATACAATGAGAGCTAAGAAATTGTGACAATATGACAGTGCCAATTGCTGAGTAGATGATGCTGTGTGACAAATACCTAAGCTCAGGGTATTGTGGTGACTATTATGACAAGAAGATTTTTTAAGGTTTCATTGAAAAACAAGACTGCGCGTTCAATAAACGCTTATGCCCCCAGTGGCATCCTTGACAATATATTCTGAATCTTTTCTAAGTCCAAATTAGATCAAGGTCAGGGTCAAACTGAGCTTGGGTATTATTGGTGAGTTGGTAATGGTCCAAGGCAACAACTGTATAAGTATACAAGGGCCACTATGGCCCTAAATTGCTCACCTGGTACACCATGGCAAACTTGACCTATAGTGACCTAGATTATGACTAGCCATGACCCACAATCAACCTCTAGGGTGTAAACAAGATTTTCCTATGATTTGACCTAGTTTTTGAAAGGACACAATCCATATTTGATTTTAACCTAGATTTGATGTAGGCAAACATTCTGGCAATATTTCATGCAGATCTAGTGAGATTTGTAACTTCAAAAAGGTTAACACTGTTTTTCTTTGATTTGACATAGTGACCTAGTTTTCAACCAGACAGCATTCAAAATTAACTGAGCTAGATATCAATGAGGCAAACATGTTGAGCAAAATACATTAAAATCCAATGAGAGTTGTAGCATCTAGAGTGTTAACAAGTTTTCCCTATGATTTGACCTAGTGACCTAGTTTTTTTACTCTAAATGACCCATATTCGAACTTGACCTAGGTATCAATTAGGCAAACATTCTGACCAAGTTGCATAAAGATCAGATGAAATTTAAAGCCTTAAGAGTGTTAACAAGGTTTTTCTATGATTTGACCTAGTGACCTAGCTTTTGACCGGACATGACCCATATTCAAACTTGACCTAGATATCAAAAAGACAAACATGCTGACTAAGTGTTATTAAGATCCAATGAGATTTGTAGCCTCTAGAGTGTTAACAAGCTTTTTCTATGATTTGACCTAGTGACCTAGTTTTAGACCAGACATAACCCATATTCAACCTTGATCTAGATATCAATGAGATAAACATTCTGACCAAGTTTCATCAATATCTAATGAGATTTGTAGCCTCTAGAGTGTTAACAAGGTTTTTCAATGATTTGACCTAGTGACCTAGTTTTTGACCGGACATGACCCATATTCGAACTTGACTTAGATTTCTACTAGACCAACATTAAGATCATGTTTCATGAAGATTGGATGATATTTGTAGCTGCTAGAGTGTTAACGAACCAATTGTGGACGGACGACGGACATCCAGCGATCCTAAAAGCTCACCTTGGCACTTTGTGCCAGGTGAGCTAAAAAACATTGTAGTCAGTTGTGTTGATGCTAGATGAAACGGTAACATCTAGTTAACCTAGAAATAGCCTATTTAAAATTTTATAAGTCCAAATTAGGTCAAGGTCAAGGTCAAAATCAAAGTTTGGTGATATTGGTGAGTTGGTAATGGTCCGAGGCAACAACTGTATAAGTATCCAAGCATTTGGGTAAGCGGTGATGATGCTAGAAGAAACGGTAAAATCTACTTAACCTTGTTACGGACGGATGGACACACGGACGGACAGGACGATTACTATATGCCCCGCATCTGTCGATGCTGGGGGCATAAAAATCTATTTTCAGCTTATCGTAATAGTGGGTTATATAATAACGAATGCGTTGTGTCTTCAACTAATATTGTAATCTCTAAAGTTATTTTTACTTCAATCATACATACATGGGTGAAAGTTGGCAAAACTGAAAATACTAAAAACTATGCTGGGGGCTAGGGGGCCGCAAGGGCCCCCAGTGGGTCCAGGGCAAGGCCCTGGCCGGGGGATGAGGGGGCCAGAGGCCCCCGACAGCTCCTGGGTTTTAAGCATTTTGAAGGTCTGAAACTGTTGGAAAATGGTTTGAAATTGATAAGCAATGGAAAAATATAAAAATAATTTTGTTGGTCATAATCATTAATGTTTTCCAAGGATTGAAAAAAATCAGAGCCAAGATCTTAATTTTGATTTTTTTTAAACAAGGGCCACTATGGCCCTAAATCGCTCACCTGGTAACCATGTACACCGTGTGACCTAGTTTTTGACCGGGCATGACCCACATTCGAACTTGACCTAGATTTCATTGAGGCAAACATTTTGATGAAGTTTCATGAAGATCCAATGAAATTTGTAGTCTCTAGAGTTTTAACAAGGTTTTTCGATAATTTAACCTAGTGACCCAGTTTTTGAGCGGACATGACCCACATTCGAACTTGACCTAGATTTCATTGAGGCAAACATTTTGATGAAGTTTCATGAAGATCCAATGAAATTTGTAGTCTCTAGAGTGTTAACAAGGTTTTTCGAAGATTTGACCTAGTGACCTAGTTTTTTACCAGACATGACCCACATTCGAACTTGGCCTAGATTTGATTGAGGCAATCATATTGATGAAGTTTCATGAAGATCCAATGAAATTTGTAGCCTCTAGAGTGTTAACAAGGTTTTTCGACAATTTGACCTAGTGACCTAGTTTTTGACCGCACATGACCCACATTCAAACTTGACCTAGATTTCATTGAGGCAATCACATTGATGAAGTTTCCAGAAGATCCAATGAAATTTGTAGTCTCTAGAGTGTTAACAAGGTTTTTCGAAGATTTGACCTAGTTTTTGACCGGACATGACCCACATTCAACCTTGGCCTAGATTTCATTGAGGCAATCATATTGATGAAGTTTCATGAAGATCCAATGAAATTTGTAGCCTCTAGAGTGTTAACAAGGTTTTTCGATAATTTGACCTAGTGACCTAGTTTTGACCGCACATGACCCACATTCGAACTTGACCTAGATTTCATTTAGGCAAACATTGTGACCAAGTTTCATCAAGATCCAATGAGATTTGAACCTGCTAGAGTGTTAACGAATAATTGTGAAAGGACGGACGGACAGACAGACAGACGACGGACGACGGACATCCAGCTATCCTAAAAGCTCACCTTGGCACTACGTGCCAGGTGAGCTAACAAAAATTGGAGTAGGCATTCAGCAAACTTTTTTTTTTTTACTTTTTTTAATAAATGATAAGCCCTCTGCTTTAACAATTATCACTGTAATAAAACAATGGTACATATACTAAAAGCCATTTTCACAGCAAACATCATGTCCTGTCCGATCCTGAATATTTCACTTATAAAGATCAGTGCATATCCTAGGTGCAGGATTATATATGTGAAGAGAAAGGGGCTGACCCCATACTCCAGCTTCACAAAAAGGCATGGTTTACCCTACACATATATTTAGGAAATATCTTTTTATTATTATGTGTACAGGCCATTCTAAAACGTTGTCCATAAAATTTAAAGGCATGAAGTTTGAGAGGGGTGGGGATAGGCATTTCACTTATCCTAATGAAAATACCTCCCCCTCTCTGCACGATAGATTTACTGACATAAAGTAAAGAATGTAGTCATACTAAAACCCTATCAAGGTAAAGTGAACAAAAGGGGAAGAACCCTGAAAGTAAGGGGTCATATGCCAGCGGCGTAGCCAGGCTTGAACGAATGTTACGCACATCAGGGGGAGGGTGCGGGAGGGGGTACCCCCTTCCTGCTGGTGGGGGTCCGGGGGGCCTCCCCCTGGAGAAAAAAGTAAATTAGAAGTAAAATGGTGAGCTCTGAAGTGTGTTTAGAGGGATTTGGAGCACTGAATACGATCTATGAGAACTATACAAATGCGTCCAATATATAATTAAATTTTGTGATTAGCGTTTTTTTCTGCTAAAATAATTTGACTTTTAGCCGCACGAGTGGTATATACAATAAGCACGTACTGTAGTCTTCTATGGTGTCGACTTAAATTTGTAGTTGTTGAAATCCTGAGTTTCCGAAACTAGAACTTGAAAAATGCAAGTGGGGGTTCGGGGGTCCTCCCCCGGGAGAAAAATGGAAATAAGAACTGAAATGGTGAGCTCTGAAGTGTGTTTAGAGGGATCTGGAGCACTGAATACGATCAACGTGAACCATACAATTGTGTTCAAAGCTCCGTTATAACATAACAATAAATTTAGTGATTAACATTTTTTCCGCTATAATAATTTGACTTTGCCGCACGAGAGGTGCATGAAGCACCGTATTTTTTTTCATGATGCTGATTTAAATTTGTAGTTGTTAAGATAATGAGTTTCCAAAACTCGAACTTGAAAAATGCAAGTGGGGGCCCGGGGGTCTTCCCCCGGGGAGAAAAATGGAAACAAGAACTGAAATGGTGAGCTCTTAAGTGTTTTTGGAGGGAATAGGGACACTGAATACGATCAACGTGAACCATACAATTGCTTTGAAGGCTCTGTTTTATTAGACACAACCTTATTTTGTGACTAATTTTTCCACTGCTAGAACTATTTGACTTTAAGACTCACGAGAAGTACGCGAAACACTGTAGAAGTTTTTCAGGCTGCCAACTTTCTAGTAACTAAGTTCTTTATTTTCTGAAACTTGAACTTGACCGATGAAAGTTGGGTCCGGGGGTCATCCCCCGGGAGAAAAAATCGAAATAAGAACTGAAATGGTGAGTTCTGAAGTGTGTTTGTAGGGATTTTGGACACTGAATACGATCAATGTGACTAACCTATATATTTCCAAGAACTTTCGACTTTTAGATGATTTAGGTATACATTGTACGTACGATCCACATGTATATGAACTATGAAAAAGTGTTGGTGGGGGATTTTGGGCACTAAATACGAACTATGTGATCCATACAATCGTTATATAAGACATAACATTATATAACTATTTGACTCAATGTTTAGACGCACGAGAGGTACATGTAGCAGATTACATGTAGCACCGTAGGTTTGAGCTGCCATCTTTGTAGTCTTTATTGGTTTTCTAAAACTTGAAATTGATCAATGCTGGAGGGGGGGGGGGGGGGGTCCGGGGGTTCTCCCCCGGGGAGAAAAATGGAAATTAGAACTGAAATGGTGAGCTCTGAAGTGTGTTTGAAATCTTCATTTTAGACTTTAATGTCTAACACCCCCTTAGCCTTCGGTTTTTATGCCATTTTTGGCCATGTTTGATTTTTCATTTTTCAAACTGATGTTACGCACGTGCGTACGTGTGTATCGCTGGCTACGCCCCTGTATGCTGACCAAGTTTCAAAAGGATTGGAATAAATTTGAGAAAGAGAGCGGACAAACAAAAAAATGCCCGTTTTTGACGATAAAAGGGGCATAACTCTTGAATGTTAGGGGCAATCTTGCAGTTTATCAAACTTGACCGAGACATTATGGTCATACACATGCTGCCAAAGTTTCAAAAGGATTGGAATAAATTTGTTTGAGTTGGAGAGCCGACAAACTAAACAAGAGCCGCATGCGGCCCTAAATCGCTCACCTGAGTAACTATTGTGTTATACTCGATGCATAATGAAGTTTGTCATTGCATGTATGTGGACTGTTGCATGAAACTGAAACAACTCGGAATAAGGTTTTCCTGTAGAAGTCTATGTAAAACTGATAAGCCCCGGGGCGGGTACATTTTTGACCCTGGGGTCATGATTTGAACAATATTGGTAGAGGACCATAAGGCAAAGCTAGATGCCAAATATAAAAGGTATGAGCCTTACGGTTTCAGAGAAGAAGAGTCATTATTTGAACAATATTGGTAGAGGACCATAAGGCACAGCTAGATGCCAAATATAAAAGGTATGGGCCTTACAGTTTCAGAGAAGAAGAGTTTTAAAGGTTTTATTACATAAGTCTTTGTAAAACTTATAAGCCCCGGGGCAGGGCCATTTTTGATCTGGGGGTCATGAATTGAACAATCTTGGTAGAGGACCATAAGGCAAAGCTAGATGCCAAATATAAAAGGTCTGGGTCTTAGGGTTTCAGAGAAGAAGAATTTTAAAGGTTTATTCCTATATAAGTCTATGTAAAACTGATAAGCCCCCGGGCAGGGCCATTTTTGACCCGGAGGTCATGATTTGAACAAACTTGGTAGAGGACCATAAAGCAAAGCTAGATGCCAAATATAAAAGGTCTGGGTCTTACGGTTTCAGAGAAGAAGAGTTTTAAAGGTTTATTCCTATATAAGTCTATGTGAAACTGATAAGCCCCGGGGCGGGGCCATTTTTGACTCTGGGGTGATGATTTGAACAATCTTGGTAGAGGACCATAAGGCAAAGCTAGATGCCAAATATAAAAGGTATGGGCCTTACGGTTTCAGAGAAGAAGATTTTTAAAGGTTTATTCCTATATAAGTCTATGTAAAACTGATAAGCCCCGGGGCGGGGCCATTTTTGACCCTGGGGTCATGATTTGAACACTCTTAGTAGAGGTCCATAAGGCAAAGCTACATGCCAAATATAAAAGGTCTAGGCCATACAGTTTTAGAGAAGATGAGTTTTAAAGGTTTTCCTATGAAAAAACTGATAAACCCCGGGCGGGGCCATTTTTGACCCGGGGGTCATTATTTGAACAATCTTGCTAAAGGTTCACAACATGATGCTACATGTGAAATTTGGTTGTCCTAGGACTTATAGTTATTGACAATAAGATGTTAAAAGTTTTGACTTTAGTTGTCAAAATTACGTAAATACTGAAAATGACCACGCCCTCTGGCGGCCATGTTTTTTGATGGATCAAAATTCTTTGAACAATTTTGAAAGTATATTAATTGAGAAACATTTTGGTGGAAACCAAATTGAAATCGGACCAGTTGTTTTTGAGAAGAAGATTTTTTTAGATATCGTGCTTGCCATGGCAACAAGACCGATTACCCCACCCACTTTTTTTGAACAATTTTTGAAGCTCAAAACTACAGTATGTATCTGACCAAGTTTGGTTAAAATTGGGCCATTGGTTTCAGAGAAGAAGTTATTTGAAACAAATTGTGAACAGACGACACGGACACCGACGGACGGCAACCGATCACAATAGCTCATCTTGAGCACTTTGTGCTCAGGTGAGCTAAAAATGCCTGTTTTTGACAAAATAAGGGGCATAACTCTTGCATGTCTAGGGCAATCTTGCTGGTTATGGAACATAACCGAGACATTATAGTAATACACATGCTGACCAAGTTTCAAAAGGATTAGAATAAATTTGTTTGAGTAAGAGAGCGGACAAACTAAACAAGAGGCCCAGAGGGCCACATTTCGCTCACCTGAGAACATTAGAAGCTGACTTGGCAAGACAACATTTTGATATAGCTATGACCCAGGTGTCATAATTTGATCTTGGTAGAGGACCACAATGCGAAGCTACATCTCAGATATTAATGATCTGGGCCTTACGGTTTAAGAGAAGAAGATTTTTAAAGGTTTTCCCATAAACAAGAGGGCCATGGCCCTAAATTCGCTCACCTGAGGACATTGAAGTTTGTACCTAAGTTGACTTGGCAAGACAACATTTTAATATAACTATAAATGGAGTTATCTTCCAGACAAGAAAACATGACAAAAGTGAATTTTGTTGCCAAGCTTATGACCCTTATCCATGACACATCATTTTATCAAGCTATTTCCATTTCCAATAAATGATAATTATTTCACTAGCGTCAGCAGAACTGGAATTATTTTCCTGACAATAAAATATGACAAAGGGGAAAAACTAAATATTGCTGCCCTTGTGCATGGCATTTTCTCTCATCAGTTTCTTTCCATACATAAAATTTCATTACAATAGCATCAGTAGAACTGAAGTTGTCTTCTTGACAAGAAAATATCACAAAGGGAAATAACTAAAAAAACAATGATGTCAGAGTTATGGCCTTTGCAAATGGCACTTCCTCTCATCAGGCTCTTTCCAAATAGGCAATTTCATTTTACCCATTACCCCATAGCATGTTTCTAATTTTGAAAATAGGTGGCCACCTAAAGCAGGTTGAAAGTAAAGCAGAATGTGTCTCATCCGGATCCAAGCTGTTTGACACTCGGACAACATTTTCAGCAATTTTGAGCAACTTTGAAGCACTTTGAAACTTGAAGCAGACGAGAAATATAGCAGACGACAATTTATTTGGCGGGCTAAGGGTTAATGCACACTTTGCTTTACTTTTGCATCTTACATTTTCATGACTGTTTAAAGTGGAATTATTGAAAAGACATACAGATAACTCTGACGTAACCAATATTAAACATATGTATAAATATGGCATAAGACATAATTACATAACTGTCAGTGGATCACTTCCAGATCCTGTTTCTCTAAGTATGAATCAGACTGAACCATATCTAAACTTTAGCAGACAACATGTTCAGCTGATCATGACCAGTTCTGTGATACTCACTACCAGTTCAGAGTTGCATAATATTTGACCTCAGTGGCTAGAACTCTTGGGCTTACCCTTACCAGACTGAAATGATGTCTGCTTAAAACCTACTGTGTGTGAAAAGTGTACAAAAAAACAATTTAGAAAATGTTAAGTTGGTAAATGAGTGGCAAATAGGTTGGATCCAGATTAGATGTAGCATTATGATTATGTTGCATCTGATCTGGATCCAAAATGTTTGCAAATATTGGCTATTTGCCCATAGTATATTAAGGGTAACTCAGGTAAATACAGTTCTGCCTAAATCAAAAATATTGTAAAACCTGCCTAGAGCAGCACTTAAACTGTGCAGGGTGGTGTCAAATGTGACCCTAGGGATTTCATTTTAACAAACTATAGAGGGATCGACCAGGAGATTCTACTGTACAAATATCAAAGCTTAGGGCCTAGTAGTTTTGGGCAAGAAGATTTTTTAAAGATTTTTGCTTTTTTGCTTTTTCAAGCAGAGTTTGTGCTTTTTTTCCTTTTTTTTGACCAACTTCTGTAGAGAAGCATCCAAGGAACATCATGAGCAGTTTGAACTCTCCCTACAATCGGCGGGTTTCAGAGGAGATGTCGTTTGAAGTAAAAGTGAACGGACAGACGGACAGACGTACTACGGACGGTGAGCGGTCACAATAGCTCACCTTGAGCCTTTGGCTCAGGTGAGCTAAAAAAAACCTGACAAGCCCAGGGTGGGGCCAATTTTAGTCCGGGGGTAATAATTTGAACACACCTGGTAGAGAACCACATAGCAAAGCTAGGTATAAGTCAAATATTGATGATCTGGGCCTTACAGTTTAAGAGAAGAAGATTTTTAATGGTTTTCCTATATAAGTCTATGTAAAACTGATAAGCCCCGGGGCGGAGCCAAATTTGATCCAGGGGTCATAATTTGAACAATCTTGGTAGAGGACCATAGGGCAAAGCTACATGTCAAATATAAATGATCTGGGCCTTACGGTTTTAGAGAAGAAGATTTTTAAAGGTTTTCTTGTGAAAAACTAATAAGCCCAAGGGCGGGGCCATTTTTGGCCCAGGGGTCATAATTTAAACAATCGTGGTAGAAGACCACAGGGCAAAGCTATGTGGCAAATATTATAGATCTTGGCCTTAAAGTTTCAGAGAAGAAATTTTTTAAAGGTTTTCCTATATAAGTCTTTGTAAAACTGATAAGCCCCGGGGGTCCAATTTTGACCCGGGGTCATAATTTGAACAATCTTGGTAGAGGACCACAAGGCAAAGCTATTGGCCAAATATTAAAGATCTAGGCCTTACAGTTTCAGAGAAGAAGATTTATAAACGTTTTCCTATGAAAACTTATAAGCCTAAGGGCGGGGCCATTTGTAGCCCGGGGGTCACAATTTGAACAATCTTGGTAGAGGACCACAAGGCAAAGCTATGTGCCAAATATCAAAGATTTTGGCCTTACAGTTTCAGAGAAAAAGATTTTTAAAGGTTTTCCTATATAAGTCTATGTAAAACTGATAAGCCCCGGGATGGGGCCAATTTTGAGCCGGGGGTCAAAATTTGAACAATCTTGGTAGAGGACCATAAGACAAAGCTACATGTCAAATATTAATGATCTAGGCCATACAGTTTCAGAGGAGAAGATTTTTAAAGGTTTTCCTAAGACAAGAGCCGTATACGGCCCTAAATCGCTCACCTGGGACCGTTGATGTAAATGTAAAATATCTTGGAAAGCTCAGAAATTATGACAATATGATTGTGCCAATTGCTGATTGGATGATGCTGAGTGCAGAATAGCTAAGCTTAGGGTACTGTAGTTAAAGAGAAGATTTTTTAAGCTTTTTATTAAAAAAAATCTATTTTTAGCTCCTGTGACCTAGATATGCAACGGACCGGAACCATTTGAACAATATTGGTAAAGTATACCTCTAGAAGTTACACAATGCCAAATATCAAAGCTCTAGCTATATTAGTTTCAGAGAAGAAGAGGTTTGAAGATTTCACTTTATAACTCTATGTAAATTTGTGACCCCCGGGGCGGGGTCATATTTGACCCCTGGGGCATAATTTGAACAATCTTGATAGAGGAACTGAAGATGTTGCTTTGTGCAAAATATCTAAGCTTAGGGTACTGTGGTTTCAGAGAAGAAGATTTTTTAAGTTTTTATTCAATAAAATCTATTTTTAGCTCCTGTGACCTAGATATGCACCGGAACCATTTGAACAATATTGGTAAAGTACCTCTAGAAGTTACACTATGCCAAATATTAAAGCTCTAGCCCTTTAGTTTCAGAGAAGAAGAGGTTTGAAGATTTCATTATATAACTCTATGTAAATTTGTGACCCCCGGGGCGGGTCATTGGTGACCCCAGGGACATAATTTGAACAATCTTGATAGAGGACCTGAAGATGATGCTTTGTGCCAAATATCTAAGCTCAGGGTACTGTGGTTTCAGAGAAGTAGATTTTTTAAGTTTTTATTAAAAAAATCTATTTTTAGCTCCTGTGACCTAGATATGCAACAGACCGGAACCATTTGAACAATATCGGTAAAGTACCTCTAGAAGTTACACCATGCCAAATATCAAAGCTCTAGCTACTATATTAGTTTCAGAGAAGAAGAGGTTTGAAGATTTCACTATATAACTCTATGTAAATTTATGACCCCCGGGGCGGGGTCATTTTTGACCCCAGGGACATAATTTGAACAATCTTGATAGAGAACCTATAGATGATGCTTTGTGCAAAATAATTAAGTTCAGGGTACTGTGGTTTCAGAGAAGATTTTTAAAGTTTTTATTGAAAAAATCTATTTTTAGCTCCTGTGACCTAGATATGCAACGGACCGGAATCATTTGAACAATATTGGTAAAGTACCTCTAGAAGTTACACTATGCCTAATATCAAAGCTCTAGCCATATAAGTTTCAGAGAAGAAGAGGTTTGAAGATTTCACTTTATAACTCTATGTAATTTGTGACCCCTGGGGCGGGGTCATTTTTGACCCCAGGGACATAATTTGAACAATCTTGATAGAAGACCAGAAGATGATGCTTTGTGCAAAATATCTAAGCTCAGGGTACTCTTGTTTCAGAGAAGAAGATTTTTTAAGTTTTTATTGAAACAATCTATTTTTAGCTCCTCTGACCTAGATATGCATGGGATCGGAAATATTTGAACAACTTTTAAAGAGGACTATATTATTATTATTATTATTATACCCGATTTATATAGCGCTCTTTTCACACAGGAGTTGTGCGTTCAAAAGCGCTTCACATGAAATTATATAAATGTACCTACAAAGCGAGAAAGACAAATAACTACATTCACAATAAAAATGATACAATATTGAGATGCATGGAAACATGGAATTTCTTCCAATATTATTACCAAGATTATAAAATTGTTATAAGAAGTTTGTAAGATCATTTTTAAAATGAGTCAAATAATTAAAAGATCAATGGCATGATTAAAAACAGAGTGGTGTTTTGTTTGTTTGTTTGTTTGTTTCAGTGTAGAGCCGGAGAGTAGTTCACAAGTCGTAAAACGAATGTTTAAAACAATACTCTCCGTGTTGTTTGGTTGAATTTGTTTGTTTGTTTGTTTCAGTGTAGAGCCGGAGAGTAGTTCACAAGTCGTAAAACGAATGTTTAAAACAATACTCTCCATGTTGTTTGGTTGAATTTGTTTGTTTGTTTCAGTGTAGAGCCGGAGAGTAGTTCACAAGTCGTAAAACGAATGTTTAAAACAATACTCTCCGTGTTGTTTGGTTGAATTTGTTTGTTTGTTTCAGTGTAGAGCCGGAGAGCAGTTCACAAGTGGTAAAACGAATGTTTAAAACAATACTCTCCGTGTTGTTTGGTTGAATTTGTTTGTTTGTTTCAGTGTAGAGCCGGAGAGCAGTTCACAAGTCGTAAAATGAATGTTTAAAACAATACTCTCCGTGTATGTGTCTATAAGGATCATTCCTGCCATGTTTGGTTAAAATCCATCCAGTAGTTTAGGAGGAGATGTCGTTTTAAAGAAATTGTTGACGACGGACTACGAACGAACGGACGAACGACGACGGACATAGGACGATCAAAATAGCTCACCTTGGCACTTTGTGCCAGGTGAGCTAAAAAAAAAAGACATAACTCTTGAATGTCTGGGGCAATCTTGCTGGTTATTGAACTTTACCCAGACATTATGGTCATACACATGCTGACCAAGTTTCAAAAGGATTAGAATAAATTTGTTTGAGTTAGAGAGCGGACAAACTAAAATATGCCCTTTTTTATGATAAAAGGGGCATAATTCTTGAATGTCAAGGGCAATCCTACTTGTTATTGAACTTGACTCAGATATTATAGTCATACACATGCTGACAAAGTTTCAAAAGGATTAAAATAAATTTGTTTGAGTAAGAGAGCGGACAAACTAAAATATGCCTGTTTTTGACAAAAAAGGGGCATAACTCTTGAATATGTGGGGCAATCTTGCTGGTTATGGAACTAGACCGAGACATAATGGTCATACACGTTCTGACCAAGTTTCAAAAGGATTGGAATAAATTTGTTTGAGTTAGAGAGCCGACATGAAAAAGCGTGACGGACGTACCCACAATCTCCATTTAAGTGGCCATATTCTTCTTTATTGTATCTCTTTTATGTGGCTAAAATACGTGTGGTTAGCCACATAAATGAATACTAACTTTGTTATAGAATGATCTGGAGGCTAACCCTACCCCTAACCCTATGTCCCACAACTGGCGAGGTTAATGTCACAAGAAATGGCCAGGTTAATATTACAAGAAACTGCCAGGTTAATGTTTTTCAATTATGTGTCTAGGTGATGGACACAATTTTAGCCACGTATCTATCATATTGTGGGAACGGACAGACGGACATAATACGTCCCGTCTGAAGACGGGCATATAAAAAAAGATTTTAATGATTCAATTTCATGCATTTTGATGTATTTCTAAGCTGTTTCAAAAGCTGTGATGCTAGACTAAAATTTATTAGGTTATCAAATTAAGATAAATATTTCTTTTTCATGAATTTAATGGCTTCTATCAATTATTTTAATGGAAAGAATGCTATTAAATTATATTTTCCATACTTTATAGCCATGGAGACAAACTGTTCTATAGCCCAATACAGTATGCTGTGTGTAAAAATGTGACATAAACTCAGTAAGCTACTTGTTTTATCATTAAATCGGATTTAAACCGAATTTCCTGTTCAATCTTTTCATTTTGTTTAGTTTGCGTTAAATAAAAGTTAACTTGTAAGCTGCATTTGGCAGATATGCCGTATATAAAATTCGTGAAAACTGGTGACAAAATGAACTAATTGCAGTTTGGTGCACCAACGATAAAAAACGATGCGTTCCGCGTGATATATTTTAGCTTCTGGTTATCGGCATGATTCATAAACAAGAGCTGTATACGGCCCTAAATCGCTCACCTGGAACCGTTGATGTAAATGTAACATATCTTGAAAAGCGGAGAAATTATGACAATATGATTGTGCCATTTGCTGATTGGATGATGCTGAGTGCAAAATATCTAAGCTCAGGGTACTGTGGTTTGAGACAAGAAGATTTTTTAAGTTTTTATTGAAAAATCTTTTTTTAGCTCCTGTGACCTAGATATGCAACGGACCCAAATGTTTTGAACACTATTGGTAAAATACATCTAGAAGTTACACCATGCCAAATATCAAAGCTCTAGCTATATTAGGTTCAGAGAAGAAGAGATTTGAAGATTTCACTATATAACTCTATGTAAATTTGAGACCCCCGGGGCGGGGTCATTTTTGACCCCAGGGACATAATTTGAACAATCTTGATAGAGGACCTGTAGATGATGGTTTATGCAAAATATCTAAGCTCAGGGAACTGTGGTTTCAGACAAGAAGATTTTTTAAGTTTTTATTGAAAAAATCTATTTTTAGCTCTTGTGACCTAGATATGCAACAGACCAAAACCATTTGAACAAAATTGGTATAGTACATCTAGAAGTTACACCATGCCAAATATCAAAGCTCTAGCTATATTAGTTTCAGAGAAGAAGAGGTTTGAAGATTTCACTATATAACTCGATGTAAGGGGAAGGTTCACGAAAGGCCTGATATGGCCCTGTTTTTCCTTAAAAAATAAAATATGCGAAGAGGAGTATTTTTGTGTTTATCTTATACTATAAGACCTTAACTATCTATTTATACCCATATTCTTTTCATACTAATCTCCATAAGTCTCCACGATGTGTTTAAACTACCCCTTTTTTCGGTAAAATACGTCATTTTCGTGTGTTTTGTAATCAACTTTTCTAAAATTCATACTGGCCGCATTTTTCTCCATTGCTAAAACTTTGATGAAAGTTCAAGTATGATACAAACAACATAACACCAAAATATGGTGAATGGAGAAGAATGAGGCCCTGTCTAATTTTTAAAAATTAGCTGCAGATAACTCACGTTTTTCTATAAACTCATCCCTTGTGTTGAAGACGATTATCCTTCCAAAACCTTTTTTCAAAGTCTACTATAATCGAATATTGGTCACAGATTTAATAATGAATATGCATTTCATACGCTCACCAAAACAATAGTTTAAAAAATTACAATATTACGATTTAATGTCACTTTTACTGTCACTAGTCAACACACCTAACCATCGTCGAAATACCCCACCCACCCATTTCTTCGTTTCAGTCGTACTGAATATTGCTTTTACGTTTATCCGGGAATGTTAAACGTAAAAGACATACACAAACATCGGAGAGTGTTTAACATTTATTGTTTATTCATTGTAATCATTTAGATTTAAAGAGGGTTTCCTTTCGTGTAATTCAAGATCCCTTGCCGATCAATCGAAGCGTCATTAACTACGTACACGTAGCAACGTCAATCATTCGGTCTACATTAATCACGACAGTGTTTACATTTTTGACAGTTGTTTTAACCCGTGATATTCATGGAAATGGAATAACAAGGACTCTAAAAGGTAAGAAATATGTGTTTCTATTTTTAGGCATCTTTAATTCTACGCATAGATCTATCAGGTCTTTAGATGTCCTATTGAACTATTTACGTAAAAGTTGATCCGCTTACAGATGACCATTGACTAGATTCTAGTCTAACTATCAACGGATCAAATTATCTTGGAAATAATAGCATCAAGGTATAATTTTTTTTAAGATATTCAACGGACGAAGTAGAAATGAAATGCTAATGTGTATAAGTTTTGTTTTTTGATGTTGTTTCAGTGTAGCCGACTCTTTTTTACACTAGCTGAAGAAAATCGATAATAAGCAGGTTTTATATATCGACGTACATGTATAAAATATTTGTGGTGTAGTGGTATCGCGTCGCACTATGAAGCGCGGGGTTTCGAGTTCGAATCTCACAACCCACTCCTTTTTTTTTTTTTAATCCTCCTCATCATCAATATTTATATATTATAAAGTTAGTTTAACTGTTGAATAATAATGCTGGACAAGAAATGGAGAAGTAGTTAGGCAAGAAAAAAAAGAAAGAATTCTACTAGATATCTACCAATGCTGATCCTAATCACTCTAGATCTACCTTTAGTATAAATAATACTACAGCAGCAAATACTACTAATGTCATACTTCTTCTTCTACTACTATTATATCTACTACTACTGCTAGAGCTACCACTACTTCTACTACCACCGGTACTACTACTACAACTTCTTCTACTACTACTACTGCTGCTGCTACTACAAAGTTCTACGAAAGCTACTATTTCTACTACTACTACCATACTACTACTACTCATTCTACTACTACTACTACTGCTTTTACTACTTCTACTACTATTTATTTATTTTGTATTTTCCAGAATGCCTGGTTCCGGGCCACGCTCGATTAACTGCCTTGTTTGCTGCAAACGAACCAAGGCGTCCTGTAAATGCAGCCATTGGAAGAGTTCTACAGAAAAAGTTCTTCATCAATGCACTCCAAACAGACGTTATTTGTGACAAGTGTCGACACAAGCACTATGTGGCTGAGACAAAACATCAATCTAAAACTAACTGCACCACCCAAAACCATACAGACCCTGACTGGCAACCAGAGGTCAGAGGTGCTAAACACTTAATGGCAAGTCCGCCATCTGTAACCCTGGAAATACCATCATCTTCAAAGTCGCATTCAAGATGCATCATATGCAAAAAGCCTGGGCCTAAACTGATTGTTGTGCCTGCTAAGGCTAGGTTTTCGGCATTTCTTGACAAGAACATCATAATTAGTTCAGGATCCAGATGCTGTCCAGGACACATATGTGATGACCAGATTCGGGCTGACTCTCTAGAAAGGATAGAGCACTCTCCTTCATCATATGTGAACAGGAAGACAATCACTGACTTACTGCAAGGTTTAAGAGAAGCCTGCAAAAATATGAAAGATAGGTTAACTTTTGAAAGCCTGCAGGACAGTGAATACAGCAACCTAACTGGTTTAAACAAATCAGATTTTGCGGATTTGTGTTCTGTGTTCGCCGGACAAGTTAGAGACACCCCTGTAAGATCACTGAAAACAACTGTGGGATTATTCTTGTTGAAGTTAAAATCGGGTATGGCTAACAAACTCATTGCAACACTCTTTGGTATCACGATATCAAGTGTCAGAAGAGCAATCCAAACAGTAAGGAAACACTTGATATCATCATTTGTTCCACAGCATCTTGGTTTTCCCCATATATCTAGAGAAGATGTCAGCATTAACCACACTAGACCCTTAGCACAGACACTCTTTGGCCAAGATGGATCTGGGGATAACCCAAAACTGATTATTGTGTTGGATGGGACTTACATCTATATACAAAAAAGCAAAAACTTTCAATTCCAGCGAAGAAGCTATAGCATGCACAAAGGACGACCGCTAGTTAAGCCGATGGTCATTGTCTCAACAACTGGATATTTCATTTCCATTATTGGACCATACTTAGCTGACGGTAGGAACAATGACGCCAAAATTTTAAACCACATACTACAGACAAAACATAGAACAAATAAAAGAGTATGTTCACGCAGAGGACATTTTTGTGGTTGATAGAGGTTTTAGAGACTCTTTATCAGTGCTAGAAGACATGGGGATTCAAGCTGAAATGCCAAGTTTCATGGAGAAAGGACAGAAACAGTTGAGAACTGAGGATGCAAACAGCAGCCGCCTTGTAACAAAGGTAAGAAAACATTCAAAAGCTATCTGATATGTGTCTACACTTTTTTAAATATAGATCTACATGTACGCTGAAACTATGACAAGCTAAATTATTTTTACTGTGTATTCCCTTTGTGCAAAAATCAGATGCAGTGTTCTAGATGTGCGACTGATCATGGTATGCATTTATTGTATTATATATGATTACATGTTGAAACCACAGGTACTTAACACAGATTAAAAAAAAAATAAAAAAAATTACTCTATCGAAGATATACATGTAGAGACATGTACGGTAATAGAGGTATAAAACAGTATTTTATAGACATATGTGTCAAGTACCTGTGGATGAAACTAATCGTTATCTGCTGTAATATTTAAGTTGCCTATTAATAAATAAAACTACATTGGTATTTGATGCAAACTGGATCCAGAGTAAAATTGTTAATTCTTCTCTATTATACAATTTTTCTATCTTTTTTCCTTCAGATTTGTTGGATAGTAGAATCCACCAACGCGAGGATAAAGCGGTGGAAGTACCTGGACCGAGTGATACCGAACAGCCAGATACCTTTCATAGGCGACTATGTACGCATAGTATGTGCCATCTGTAACAAATACTTGCCGACACTATGTGGAAGATCTGACCAAGAAGAAGAAGCAACTCTTGCTACAAAGTTAAGAGAACTGTCTTTACATGTAAATAGGCTGCAGATATATATTGAAGAAAACAGCTTAGAAAGGAAGTCTGTCTGCTGGAAGAGTGTTCAGGAATGTGACCTCCAGCACTTTCCCAGGTTGTCAGAGGAACAGATTAGATCCCTGACATGTGGGGTATACCAGCTAAAGCTTGCCCCAAGCTACATTCAAGAACACATGCAAGGCAACTGTGACATAAATGTTCATGCAGAAAATCCCAACCTGATTAGAGTGAGAATGAGAAGCCGGCATATATCTGCAAAAACTTATTTGCTATGGATACAATTCAACCAGACTGACGTAACAGCATGGTTCTGCAAATGCCGTGCAGGATCCCGTGTTGTTGGTACGTCTGCTCCCACATTGCTGCTATCATTTGGTATCTGGGATTTGCCAAATACCAAACTGATATCAGTAATGTAGGAGTGCAGAATTGGGGCCACAATATTCTGGATGCCTGAGCGACATCCCAAAATGCATCGATTCATCTTCTGATTCAGAAGATGAGTCAGATGTATAAACACAAAAGAATATACCGTAAAACCTCTCTATAAGGCTTACACTATTATGTTGATTACAAAGGGTGACAGTTAAATAGAAATAGAAAAATCATTAAGAGTGTTCTGTTTTACTGTCTCCTTGCATTAAACTGTCATATGTCTTAAATACAAAGAATTAGCCTTCTTTTTGAAATGTCCTAATAAGAGGTTGTACTGGGATGTCAACACAAAACTTTGTGTCAGTCTTGTTTAATTGTTTCCATCGCAAATACTTTCATCTGTAGCGTATTTCCTCGTTTTTAAGACAACTGAACCACTCTAAGCTGATTGAAAGAAAATCAGAATGCTCTTTATGGTGCACTCTGCTTTACTTTCAGTTTGCTTTAAGGTACCACATCCTAGGATTTAGATAACAAATGCAGTCAAAACTATATTCAGCAACATGTCACTAGGAAGTATACAGGTGCCAATTAGTGCGGGATAAAAATAATGCAGAAAGCTTATGCATATGCTTTCTGCATTGTTCTTATTTGGCAAAAGTAAAAATTGTATTCTCTCACACATTTAGTCAGTTTATTCAGGTCAAAAGTAATGCAAAAAGACAACAAAAACCTTTCTAAATTACTCTGTATCGGCAGTTAAGACAGGTAGAGTAAATGAAGGAGCTTTCTGTCTTACTTTCACTTTCCGTTAAACAGGCACCTACCTTAGATACAAATTAATCATAATAATTAATGGTCGTAATAAAGAAGTTTCACTGTACATGTATATACGAGCTAGACTTTACTGTCTCGTTTCTCTGTGTGAATATTCAGTGCTATTACAACAGTTGTCATGACGTAACGTCATGATGTAATTTCATGACGTTGATAACTGTACAGCTGTCACAGCAATTTTATTAGTCATAATGTTATCCTATAATGTCTCAATAGCCTCAATTGGAAACGTATGAGCCAAAGGGCGAGATAAGTTTGAAATTCATGCTGCATTTTTATTGTTTGTGTTCAACTATTGACATAACCTCAATTTTTTTCTATGTGTTTATCAAGTAGATCTATATTACTACAGCTGAAGCTCAAAATAGTTGTCAATGGTAACCATAGTGATAACGGAATGATATTGTTGACCACAAATAAATGTTATCAATGAATGGATAAATGGCAACGGACATGGTAATTTATTAAAGACAATTGTTCTATGTATATAATGATTTTCTATGTGAAACCGGTTTACCTGTTGCCATGGTAACACATTTGATCAATTACTTTTTTGGAAGCATTTAGATAAATTTTGGTTATGCTGAAGAAAAACAAGAGCCCCATGGGGCATATGTTGCTCACCTGAGAACAGCTGTACATCAAAATGGAGATAATGATTTATGTCCAGGACGGGGTCATTTTTTACCCCAGGGGCATAGTTTGTACAAACTTGATAGAGGACCTGTAGATGATGCTATGTGACAATTGTCTAAGATCTGGCCCTTGTAGTTTCAGACAAGAAGATTTTTTAAGATTTCCTTATTTTTTCACTTGGTTGCCATGGCAACCAGAGTTCTACATTGTTTTTAATTCTTTGAACAATTTTGAAAGAACTTGACCCAAGGAACATTCGTGTAAAGTTTGGTTGAAATCTTTTCAGCTGTATATGAGGAGATGTCATTTGAAGCAATTGTTAAAGACAACAATGACTGTATAAAGTAAAATTATTTTCTTCTGTGGAAGAATATATTAAAGACATAAAAAGGAATATGTATGGGTTAATAGGTTAATAAATATCATTATTTACATTTTCTAAATATAAGAAACTATATGTAAATGAGTGGCAAATAGTTTGGATCCAGATTAGATGCAGCATTATGTGGCATCTGACCTGGATCCATACTGTTTATGGCCAAGAATTAATCGTGGACTGATAGACAGAAAGATAAACAAACAAACAAAATACAAACAAACAAACAGACAGACCAAAAGCAATATGCCTCGAACTAAGTTGTACTTGAGCATAAAATAGCAGACATCATCATTTCTGTTATGTATCTCAGTGACCTGAGTTCTGGGCCCGTATTCTGAAACACTCTTAGATAACTTTTACTCTAAGTAAATCAATATTCTCTTAGTTTTCGGCAATTTACTCTAAGTATTTGATGATATACTCTTAGAAAGTGAAAAAAACTAAGAAAATTCTAAACTCGACATTTTTAACTAAGTATAACGATATACTCTTAGAAAATCAATATAGTCTTAGTTTTCGGCCATTTCAACTAAGTATTTGGGGATTCCCTCTTAGAAAGATGAAAAAAACTAAGAAAATTCTCAACTCGCCAAATTTACTATAGAATTTTCTCAAAACTTTAGAAAACTGTGACCCTCTCTTAACTTTTTAGAATTTTCTAGGATTAGACCACGAACGTTTATTAAGCAGTAATAACAGGTAGAATAGATAATTTATTGAATAAAAATCGTTTATAGACCTATAGATACGTTTAGCGGATGTTTTTGAGCCGACGTTTGTGTTTGAGTGGCTTCGTGAAATTGGGTCAAAGTCTGGGTGGGGTAACGTCATTACAAAGGACTGGGATTACTGTTTAAGACATTATTACATACGGTCTTCATCGCGAAAACGTGGAAAAGATCGATATCTATTCAAATTCTTTATTTTTAGTAATAAATGACCAATGTATGTACCAAATCTAGTGTAAATACATAATTAGGTTCACAATTATAATTAACTAACAAGCCAAATTTCAACGAAGTCGCCGTAGCTCAATCGATAGCGAGTCTTACTTGCATGTCGGGGGTAGCTGGTTCGAGCCACACAGGGTACGATCTTTTTTTTCTTAACAACCCCCTTCTTTTTTTTTCTTTTTTTTTTGAAAATTCATCATTATTTCCAAAGATTCGTTTCTTTAAATACAAATAACTGCTTAATTCTTTCAATGCCAAACGTTCGTAATAGTTTACTTCTTCACAGTTTCATTGTCGTCTGCTTCAATTTTGTTGTCTACAATATCGTTTCAAAGTAAATTGTAAGGCAGTATGACTGAAAAGAATTCAATACGAGTGCCAAATAGTTTGGATCCTGATCAGACGCCGCATTACGCGGCGTCTGATCAAGGTCCAAACTGATTGCAAACGTGATTTTAGGCGCCATTGAGAGTGAAAGGGTTAAAGCATGCTAAAATTGAAGTAAAAGTCTCCAATTAGAAATTTTCCTTCTTATTGTCAGCCTGCTAGTTCTAGAAATGACTTTCATGACTATTTCTTGATATTTGAAAAGCATTAAGAAAAGTGTCCTGCAGATTGATGTTTAACCATTGCCATGCAGAATTGTCATCTGCTGCAAACACATCATCTGCAGAAAACAACATAATCAATTTGATACTTTCAAAACTTAAAAACAGTAAAATATGACTGGCAAACAAGTTTGGATCATATCAGACGCCGCATAACGCGGCGTCTGATCTGGATCTTTACTGTATACAAACTGTTAACAAATTTTATCCAAGTCGCGCTTAACATAATAAGAGGGTTTCTTTTAAATCAGGCTGCCAATAAGAAGGAAACCTCTAATTGAAGACTTTTACATCAATTCTAGCATGCTTTACCCTTTCACTCTGGATATCAATGACATAAACATTCTGACCAAGTTTCATTAAGATCCAATGAGATTTGTAGCCTCTAGAGTGTTAACAAGGTTTTTCTATGATTTGACCTAGTGACCTAGTTTTTGACCCAACATGACCCACATTCGAACTTGGCCTTGATTTCTACTAGACAAACATTGTGATCAAGTCTCATGAAGATCCAATGAGATTTGTAGCCGGTAGAGTGTTAACGAACAATTGTGAACAGACGGACGGACGGACAGACGGACGGACACCCAGCGATCCTAAAAGCTCACCTTGGCACTTCGTGCCAGGTGAGCTAAAAAAAGAAGGGGGTTGTTAAGAAAAAAAAGAGTGTACCCTGTGTGGCTCGAACCGGCTACCTCCGTCATGCCAGGCAGAGTCGCTATCGAGTGAGCTACGGCGACTTCGTTGAAATTGGCTTGTTAGTTAATTATAATTGTGAACCTAATTATGTATTTACGCTTATGTATAAACACTTTTTATTCAATTAATTATCTATTCTACTTATTCTGGGACAATGCTTGCTGCTTTATAAACGGGAGAAGAAAACAAACCCGCAAACTACACCGCAAATAAACAGTCACACATGTTAGTATGCGAGAAGAGTGACATCATTTTAGTCGGGGAAGTCCCTGACAACGGCCATATTTTACTCTTATTTTTTTTTTCACTAACTAAATACTTAAGTATTTTCTTAGAGTAAAAGTTAGAGAAAAATAATCTTAGTTGAAAATGTTAGAGTTTAGAAAATTCTTAGTTAAATACTAAGAATGTTTCAGAATACGGCCCCAGAGCTAGCTATGGGTCAATTATGCAATAACAGACGGTCCCTCAGAGAAATTGCTATTAACATGCTGAACTGTTGTCTGCTCCAAATGTTTGTATGTGAAATATGTAAAAAATGATAACTTATATTTTCTAAATGTAAGAAAATATGTAAATGAGTGGCAAATAGTTTAGATCCAGATTAGATGCAGCATTATGTGGCATCTGACCTGGATCCAAACTGTTTGCAAAAATGTTGCATTTAGTATAAGGGTAGCTTCTTAGCCTGGAAGATACAATGGGTCTGTGTAAAAACGGATCATTAGAGAGTTTTTACTGTCAGACCTGCATCAAATTGCACTGATATGACAAGGGTTGAGTCAAATTTGACCCTAGGGTTTTGATTTTTTACAATTTTGAAAGTGATTTAGTAGAAGATACTATTCATGCAATATCTAAGGTGTGGGAACAGTGGTTTTTACAAAAAACTTGTTTAAAGTTTTTCACTTTTTTTAATAAATTTCAATTAGTAGTCCACATTTGAGTTTTATTTTAACAATTTCTGTAGATAAGCATCCAAGGAACAATGTGAGCATGTTAGTTTTTCCCTCAAACTCGCGGTTTCAGAGGAGATGTCGCTTGAAGTAAATTTGAACGGACGGACAGACGGACGACGGGCGATCACAACAGCGCACCTTGAGCCTTCGGCTCAGGTGAGCTAAAAAACAGCAACAAAAAACAACAATACCTGATATCATATCAACTCGTTACACTAGAAGTGGAAATAAAAGAATTTTCAATTTTTGTTACCATAGCAACTGTCTCCAGTTTTCTTAAAATTGTTTTTAATGATATTTGAATACAAACTAGGGAAGTGTCTTATATATTGTGAAACATACACTTATTCTGTTACAGTACATATGATTTATAAGTGCATGTTCAATTCCCTACATGTTTATTCCTTCATTGCTTATGCTGTTGGATAACTAGTTGCCATGGCAAAACATTTTAAAATTTGAATTAAATTTTATCGTTTTCAAATGTATAATGACTTACTTTATTCTTACACAAATTTTCATTAATTTCTGGTATTGGGCCAATTTCGACCCTTCGTGAACCTTGTCCTTTGTGATCCCCGGGGCGGGGTCATTTTTGACCCCAGGGACATTATTTGAACAATCTTGATAGAGGACCTGTAGATGATGGTTTATGCAAAAATACCAGGGACATAATTTGTACAAAATGTACAACTCAGGGTAGTGTAGTTTCAGAGAAGAAGATTTTTTAAGTTTTTATTGAAAAAAATTATTTTTAGCTCCTGTGACCTAGATATGCAACGGACCGGAAATATTTGAACAAAATTGGTAAAGTACCTCTAGAAGTTACACCGCGCGAAATATCAAAGCTCTAGCTATATTAGTTTCAGAGAAGATATGCAATGGACCGGAAATATTTGAACAACTTTCAAAGAGGACCATATAAGGATAATTTCTACCAAGTTTGGTAACAAGGGCCACTATGGCCCTAAATCGCTCACCTGGTACACCATGGGCAAACTTGACCTATAGTGACCTAGATTATGACTGGCCATGACCCACAATCAACCTCTAGAGTGTAAACAAGATTTTCCTATGATTTGACCTAGTTTTTGAACGGACACAATCCATATTTGATTTTGACCTAGATCTGATGTAGGCAAAAATTCTGACAATATTTCATGCAGATCTAGTGAGATTTGTAGCTTCCAAAAGGTTAACACTGTTTTTCTTTGATTTGACCTAGTGACCTAGTTTTCAACCAGACATCATTCAAAATTAACTGAACTAGATATCAATGAGGCAATCATGTTGAGCAAAATTCATTAAAATCCAATGAGAGTTGAAGCATCTAGAGTGTTAATAAGTTTCCCCTATGATTTGACCTAGTGACCTAGTTTTGTACTCTAAATGACCCATATTCGAACTTGACCTTGGTATCAATTAAGCAAACATTCTGACCAAAGTGCATAAAGATCAGATGAAATTTATAGCCTCAAGAGTGTCAACAAGGTTTTTCTATGATTTGACCTAGTGACTTACTTTTTAACCGGACATGACCCATATTCAAACTTGACGTAGATATCAATAAGACAAACATGCTGACCAAGAGTCATCAAGATCCCATGAGATTTGTAGCCTCTAGAGTGTTAACAAGGTTTTTCTATAATTTGACCTAGTGACCTAGTTTTTGACCGGACATAACCCATATTCGAACTTGACCTTGGTATCAATTAAGCAAACATTCTGACCAAGTTTCATCAAGATCCAATGAGATTTGTAGCCTCTAGAGTGTTAACAAGGTTTTTCTATGATTTGACCCAGTGACCTAGTTTTTGACCGGACATGACCCACATTCGGACTTGACCTGAATATCATTGAGATAAACATTCTGATTAAGTTTCATCAAGATCCAATGAGATTTGTAGCCTCTAGAGTGTTAACAAGGTTTTTCAATGATTTGACCTAGTGACCTAGTTTTTGACCCAACATGACCTACATTCAAACTTGGCCTAGATTTCTACTAGACAAACATTGTGATCAAGTTTCATGAAGATTGGATGATATTTGTAGCTGCTAGAGTGTTAACGAACCAATTGTGGACGGACGGACGACGGACATCCAGCGATCCTAAAAGCTCACCTTGGCACTTCGTGCCAGGTGAGCTAAAAATCCATCCAGTAGTTTAGGAGGAGATGTCGTTTAAAGAAATTGTTGACGACGGACGATGGACATAGCAAGATCAGAATAGCTCACCTTGGCACTTTGTTCCAGGTGAGCTAAAAAAATGAGCGCCCAGTAAGACTCCGACGAAACAACCATCGAATGTCGCGGCAATAAATGAAGCTACGGAAAATTATCGGCAACAATATCAAAATCGCAAATACCCCCCCTGTTAAATCTGCTAACCTTGTTATTTTAGGAAGCTTGTCATTTTATTGAAATCATTCAAACACCAAATACACGGAAATACTTTTGTCCGGAAAAATTGACTGGTTTCCGTGTTGCATGTGTGCCTGTAGCGACATATTCGGAAACCAGTCCAATTTATTTGGATCATTCAGATTTTGTCAACACCGTTATGTACGATGAACGATAACACTGGCACCCTGATCAATTAGACAGCTCTCGAAACCATCTTCGAGTTTGATTTTACAATCATACTCGACAATGAAGACCCCCCATTTCTCAACGGATTTACACGTTCTGGGAAAATGACCCGCGGCAATTTCGAAAATACGGAATTCCGTCACAATACGGAAAACTTTCACCCGTGTACATAATAATACACTCAATGTAACGTCACAGACGTTAACGTCGTTCTCGCGTCACGTGCACATCAGCGCTCAATTGTTTTCACATAGCTCCTGTGACCTAAATATGCAATGAACCAAAACCACTTGAAGATATTGGTAAAGTACCTCTAGAACTTTCACCATGCCAAGTATCAAAGCTCTGGCCAAATTAGTTTCAGAGCAGAAACTGTTTGAAGATTTCACTTTATAACTCTATGTAAATTTTTGACCCCCAGGGCAGGGTCATTTTTGACCCCAGGGACATAATTTGTACAACTTTGATAGAGGACCTGTAGCGCTTTCAAGTACTGTATCGATGCAATCGATTGCAACAGAAAACGGTAACAATTTATCTGTAACGACCGTTAGGCTGTTACCGATTGCGAACGACACGAACGGCCTCTGAGGTAGTTCGCCTTCGCCAACAAGGAAAACAAAATGGCTACCAAATGAATTTAATCCCGAACAGTCTCGACTTAATTTCTCATCAATAAACCAACATTTTCCGATACTTAATGTATCAAACAAAGCAGCTTACATCTGAGCAGATAAATCTTATTTTTATATGCGGTAAAATTGATGCATTTCAGTTGACTAGTGCACTTTTGCTTGTGTTATTTAGATTCGCACATTAATTGTTCGTACCCTTGAATAGTTAATAAACATTGGGGCGCAATGAGTTATTATTGAAGAGTATCGGTGAACGTTAGATGTCGTACTATATGGGTTGTTTGCATCGGTAAACGTTACTGTTCGCTGATACGGTACTTGAACGCCCTACTGAAGATGATGCTTTGTGCCAAATATCTGCTATCATGGTTTCTGGTAAAAATAAGTCTCAAATAGAGCGAGAGTTGTCGGAGGATCTTGAAGTGGTTAATCAGTGGCTGGTGGATTACAAGTTGTCTTTACACTTAGGAAAAACAGAATCTATTATTTTTGGCTCCAAACGTAAGCTTCAATCAAATACGAATCTTAATGTCACATGTAATGGTCAGGCTATTCAGTCTATTTCGTCGGTCAAATATCTTGGAGCTACTATAGATCAACATTTAACAGGTGAAGCAATGGCTAGCTCAATTGTCAAGAAAGCTAATACTAGGTTAAAATTCTTATACAGGAAACGGAGTTATCTTACTGAACATACAAAAAGGTTGTTAGTTTCAGCTCTCATTCAGTGTCATTTTGATTATTCCTGTTCCTTTTGGTATTATGGGTTAACTAAGTTTTGGAAAGACAAGCTTCAGGTTACGCAGAATAAGATTGTCCGTTTTGTACTCAATTTGGATCCCAGATCTAGTATTAAACATGAACACTTTACCTCTCTCGATTGGTTAAACGTTTCAAGAAGGGTCGACCAAATTGTTCTCTGTCATGTTTTTAAGATAAAAAATGGTCTAAGTCCTGACTATATGAGTCAAAATTTTACAGCTCAAGATACTGTTCATGCTTACGAAACCAGATCTAGTCAGACCGGTTCATTTGTACCCCCTAAGGTCAAAGGTTTTGGTCTCACATCATTTTCCTACAACGGATGTACACTATGGAACAAAGTACCTGCACATCTTAGAAGTATGTCAACTTTAGCAAAGTTCAAGAGGGGAGTAAAAGATCACATTTTAAGTCATAATATGAACATCTAAGAGAAATTTATTGGTTAATGGAACTCATATATACGAGTAAGTAATATTTATAATCATAAGTTAAGATTCAATAGTGTAACTCATCTTTAAGTAATATTTATAGTCAAAAGTTAAGATACAATAATGTAAACTTCAGTGTATTGTCAATGATCTCATTCTAATATATTTTTACACAGATTTGTTTATCTTATAAGCAAACCTATTGTTATTATTTTAATATGGATAGTTTATTTCATACTTTTCTACGTCAGTCTTTAATTTTTATCATAATTAAGGGTAGGGACTGGTTGGTAATTAACAAAATATACTCAGTATTATTTTTAATTTATTATTTAATCTTATTAGTTCATAGATCATGCCTCTCTATGTCAGACCATCAATATCAATAAGGACCACAATGGAAATAAGAGATGTCTTTTCTCTTTTTTGTGTAATCCCACGGGTGGTGAACAACATTGTTCCTCATTCGTGGTATTTATAATCCTTGATATTGATGTGACTGACATAGTTCATAACACAACATATATATAATCATGCAATTTTTATAAATTGTGTTTTGTTTTAAGATGTATGTGTGTGTTGTTAGCTATTGTCATGTTACATGATATTGAAATAAATCTATCTATCTATCTATCTAAGCTCAGGGTACTCTGGTTTCAGACAAGAAGATTTTTAAAGTGTTTATTGAAAAAAATCTATTTTTAGCTCCTGTGACCTAGATATGCAACGGACAGGAATAATTTGAACAGTATTGGTGAAGGCCCTCTAGAAGTGTCACCATGCCAAATATTAAAGCTCTGGCCATATTAGTTTCAGAGAAGTAGATGTTTGAAGATTTCACTATATAACTCTATGTAAATTTGTGACCCCCGGGGCGGGGTCATTTTTGACCCCAGGGACATAATTTGAACAAATTTGATAGAAGACATGTAGGTGATGCTTTGTGCCCAATATCTAAGCTCAGGGTACTGTGGTTTCAGACAAGAAGATTTTTTAAGTTTTTTTTTTAACGATCTATTTTTAGCTCCTGTGACCTAGATATGCAATGGACCGGAACTATTTGAACAACTTTGTAAGAGGACCATATAAGGATCATTCCTGCTAAGTTTGGTAAAAATCCATACGGTAGTTTAGGAGATGTCGTTTAAAGAAATTGTTGACGACAAACGAACGGACAGACGACGGACACAGCACGATCAAAATAGCTCACCTTGGCACTTTGTGCCAGGTTAGCTAACTAGAATTGTTGCCTAGGGGCTAACTAATACCCATAATCACACTATAATTCACAAAGCATTTTCTCCCCTTGGAAATATTTCCCCTTGTAAATGGCGAGTGGAGAAGTATTTCTTTATGCAAATCTGTAGATGGTACTTCATCTGTGTGTGAAGTTTTTATCCAAATCCAAAGAGTTTTGCTTATGAACTATAATGTATGAAACATATATGTTCAGTTATCTCTTCTTGGAAATGGCGGGACAGAAAAATAGTTCATCCTGCATATCTGTAGATGATACTCTATCAACCTGTGAAGTTTGTTAAAATCTGATGAACCTTGTAGGAGGAGTTGTGTTTTAACTCTTTGCATGCTAGGTAATTTTTTCGGCGGAGCTGACTGTTTTCTATTTAGACACACTTTATATTTGGCCACACATTTCAACCAATAATATTTGATCAGAAATTTAGAATTAAGAGCACCTGTTGAAACTGAATAGTCTGATTGGATAGTAGCCAGGGCTCCAGATAAGGGAATTGTTTCAAAACTTAAAATCTTTATTTGTGCATTAAACCCTGTGGTGTCACTATACATAAACCCTGTGGTGTCACTATACATATGAATTGTCTCTTCAAGACAATCAAAATGAGTGGTAATACCATAGGGTTTGGTGCTAAAAGAGGTGAAAAAATGTGATTTGTTTAGTTTACTCACTCTTATCTGGAGCCCTGTAGGCTGGTTTATGTCCCATTACAGTTTTACATGATGTGGACTGTGGGTGTAAAATTTAGAGATACAGGCTGGTCTGATGAGTTTCCACTGTTGACAAAATTATGCTTCTATTTTAAGATATGATCTGAAATCTATTTATAGATATACAGAGGAAGCTAGGTGTTTCGTAATTGTTTACAACCAATTTATTTTAATTGTTAACTATTTGTACACATTTGCCATACATTAAAAGCAATATTTTATATATGAATAGCCTCAAGTGAGTTAAACACAATTGTGTTGTTTCATCATTATTTACAAGAGTGAAGTACAGTAGATTGTTGTATCTGTACATTTGTGTATGCTATAGTTTGTTTCAAGAAACTCTATGAATGGAACAATAGATTAATGTGAGGATCTCCTACCAGTAGCTAGGATATGAGTTAAATTATTGTTTTGTTTTGCATTTCTGTACATGATAGTTTTGCATTTTAAATAAAAGTTACTGTTTCAATTGAATACTTGTATTTTTTGCTTTTCAATCCAAGATATATATTCTTTGAAAACCTCAATTTAATTCAATTTTGCACACCCATCTATATATAGCCTTAGTTCAACCACTCATTCCGCCGAATATCTTTTTTAAAGATATTTTTTGTTTCGTCTGCAACAATTATTGTCATCTGCTACATTTCTAAAATTTGTATTTTCAAAATTTCTTTTAAATACAGCCTCAGAATGGCAAACAGTTTGGATCCTGATGAGACGCCGTGTTACGTGGCGTCTCATCTGGATCCAAACCGTTTGCAAAGGAAATCACTGTGGCAGATATATCCGCCGCTAGCATGCAAAGAGTTAATGTGACAAGCGCTTATGACCAATAATCATGATGCATGAAACATTAAAGTTCAGATATCTCCCCGTAGAAATGGTGGAATGGAAAAAATTATTTCTTCATGCACATCCTTTCATGGTGCTCTATCAACCTGTGAAGTTTTTTGTCCAAATCCAATGACAAAGGATGGACAGACGGCCAGAGGGATGGAGTGATTCCTATATATACCAGTCCCACCTCCCCTCCAGCTTGACTTTCATTCATAATTGAGGTTTACCTCAGAGTCTGTAAGAGGCATTCTATCCAATAGGTTTTTCTGCCCAACCTGCATAACAGCCCAGGTCATACGAAGGTCATCCAGCGCCAAATGTAGATTCCCCTCCCCAGTGTCCGCCCAACCTTCATCACAATGGATTTCCAACATACAAATCACATTGCTGAAATAATAACAGTGTCACATACATGATGACGTACATACAGTGCACAAGGCGTTATTCGTTCCTGTTGAAATATAGTCTCGTCTAATGTTACAAGCCTAATATAGTGCCTTCAAACAGCCACGTAAGGAAACTGCATGGTAACTCTCTCATCCAGACTAGGCAACAACATGGCTCCAAATACTATTTAGTAGTCACATCATCTCTGCTAAAATATTTCAAATCCAATGAAAGTGTACAAGTCCATTTCAACACCTCCAACGACAATCACTTTTCCTCCCTCATATTTGTTATTCTTTGGAAAAACAAGAACTCTACAGAATTCAGAAATCAAACAAGACTGCACGTTCAATAAACGCTTATGCCCCCGGTGGCATCCTTGACAATATATTCTGAATCTTTTCTAAGTCCAAATTAGGTCCATGTCAAGGTCAAATTGAGCTTGGGTATTATTGGTGAGTTGGTAATGGTCCAAGGCAATAACTGTATAAGTATCGAAGCACTGTAGTAGACAGTGTTGATGCTAGACGAAACGGTAAAATCTAGTTAACCGAGAAAGAGCTCATTTAAAATATTCTAAGTTCAAATTAGGTCAAGGTCAAAATCAAGGTTGGGTAATATGGATGGATTGGTAGTGATCCAAGGTAATATCTGTATAAGTATCAAAGCATTGTAGTCTGTTGTGTTGATGCTAGAGGAAACGGTAAAATCTAGTTAACCAAGAAATAGCCTATTCAAAATATTCTAAGTCAAAATTAGGTCAAGGTCAAGGTCAAAACCAAAGTTTGTGATATTGGTGGATAGGGAATGGTCCAAGGCAACAACTGTATAAGTATCCAAGCATTTGAGTAAGCGGTGTTGATGCTAGACGAAACGGTAAAATCTACTTAACCTTGTTACGGACGGACACACACGTGCACGGACAGACGGACGGACCGGACGATTACTATATGCCTCCGCATCTGTCGATGCCGAGGCATAAAAAGCTAAAGGGAAATTCAGGAATTGTTTAACAAATCAGAGGGGAAGCACAGTATTTACAACTTCATTAATTTAGTAAGTAATGCATCCCAGTAAGTTTCATAAGATTCTTACCAGCAGTACTTAACATTGCAAATTGATGACATTGCCACAGTCATAATTTTATAGTTTATACAAAGTTTTATTAAAATCCATTCATATTTGTAAACAACATAATGTAAACAATACTTTTCAAGCATATCCTAGTAAATCAGGGGCAGATAACTCTTGTTACAATGATCTATTTCAGTAATAATAATAATCTTCAAGAACTTATAATTACAGTGCTCCCTCTCTACAACAGCCCTCCCAACAACGACTCCCTCCTTACAACGACCCCTGCCACAGTTCCCTAAACAGGACAGTTATGTCTTACGCTGCAATATCGTCTGCTTAAAATTGTCGTTTGCTGTTTTTCATAATGGACATTTTGACATATAAACCTTAAATGATGAGTGACCAACAGCTTGAATCCAGATCTGAATTCAAGTTGTTTGCAAATGTAAGCCAATTTCCCTCCCTCTAACGACTCCCTTCGAACAAGGCACACAGTTTCCATCTCCCAATGGGTGTCGTTGTAGAGAGTGAGAGCTGTACATACATTGTATGCAAGTACAGTCAAACTTGCTCATGCGACCACGTCTATTAAACGACCTTTATGTTAAGCGGCCGGTTTGAATCTCGCCGGATCGTTTTTACTATATAAATTGAGTGTATTCAACGACTTTTGCCTAACGCGTCCAGCGACCGGTGTTTTTTCATCCCAAACAACAATTTTCATTTCATTAAACGACCGCCTTGGGATTAAAAAAGGTCATAATTGATCAATTATGTCCAAACATTTGACATCTTTTCACACTTATTCGCAATTAAGATTGGTGTTTCTCAATTTCATGAAAGGTGTGAAAACGTACGCAAAATCGAAAGTTCTTTTTTACGGGAAACTTCGACAAACTCCGCCAAGCACGGAACTTAAGTTAATTGTTTCGAAATCGATTGCAGCTATGAATATTCTAATAAGAACCTAAAGGTTTGACATCTATTAATTTGATTCCGTAGACCCTCTAACTGTTTTTATGGCGTCTTCCTTTCAACTCCGGTTCGACAGCCATTTTTATTTTTTTGAAGAATCACCCATACATCACCTGTACGAAACATGTGACTTTCTCGAGAGGGAGTGTCGAAAATCCCGTGTTTTATTGGTTGGTCTCTTGTAAACAAAGAAACCGTATTCCCGCCTTTTACATCCGGGCTATACCGAATAATAACGAGCCATATCACGTTGAAAACGGTTCGCGTCCCATCACCGAAGTTAAGCAACGTCGAGCCCGATTAGTACTTGGATGGGTGACCGCCTGCGAATACCGGGTGCCGTAGACTTAAAGAAAAGTCCATTCAACAATAGGCATGATGCTGACCATTGTCCCAATCCTGAGACAACGGGATGACGCATCTGATAAAGCTTAACCTTAGGAGAAACAACAACTGAACAAAAATAGAAATTAGCCCAAGTTTGTACTCTTTCGCGCATGCTCCGTCTCTCAATTTTTTTACGGGACCGAAATCTTTTAATAGTAACAAAGATCATATTCCTAAAGACTCATGTCAATTTCTCGACGAATTAACGCACATGGTATCTGTTAATTTGACATTGAATTAGCGAATCGTATACCAGCGTGTTTATGGTGCTATTGATAATTTCGTACATATATCGGCGTATTTATGCAATTACGGATAAAAAATCGATTGATATTAAAATCTAAAAAGGGTAAGTTCAACTGTATGGACTATATCAAGTTATTCAATTCAGATTAAGGACGAAAAAGATAACAACCCAAATCAATCATGTTGTATTCAGCGGCCATTTTATTCAGCGACCACTTTTGAGCCGTGCCTTGGGTGGTCGCTTAATACAAGTTTGACTGTACAATCAAAATCCATCAACTGTAGTTGCTAGTGTGTAAACACTGGGATAACTCTTCACCTACTGGGCTGATTTCCAGCATACTCAAACTATTTGAGAACTTTTGATCATATTCAATCTGTGCAAGTTTGAAACAGATTGGATAAAAATTGTGGCCTCTAGAGTGTAAACACTAAAACTTTTGATGATGGACGATGAACAACGGACATACATGTTCAAGGATTACAGGTGAGCTAAAACATTCCTGCTTAATTTAATCAACTTCCATCCAACAGTTTCTGAGGAGATGTAGATTGAAAGAAATTTAAAAGGATGGATGGACAAACAGTGCAGAGCTGTCACAATCATAGCTACATAATAACTGATAGAAGACCTTTTAAAAGCTATTGAAATAGAATAGTGACACTTGTTTTATTGTCAATACAGCGAAAGCTGTGTTCAGTAACCACTGTTAACCCTAAATCCCATATAGCCTGTTTCTAGATTTGATAATAGGTGACTACTTAAAGCAGGTTGAAAGAAAAGCAGAATGTGCCTAATGGCGCATTCTGCTTTACTTTCAGCCTGCTTTAAGCTACCATCTGCTAGAATATAGGAACAATTTCTTATCAAACAAATTTATAACTGTATAAATTGGAACTATTTTCTACAATGGAGGAATAAATTAAAGGCGTATAAAGGAGTATTTATGGAGTAAGGGGTTAAAGAATCAGGGAGTACATTAATAAGGCTCTTCTGTATCATAATTCAATCTTTTTGGAATTATGACCTTCAAAGTGTTTCCTGACCTCTTTTCGGTGATAATCCCTAGCCTGGCAATTTCCTTGCAAATCTCATGATTCTTATGCTTACCTATACTACAGTAAATCATTGAGGCGTTTCATGTGAGGCCCGCACCATATATATGATAGTTTGGTTAGTAAAATCCATTGAAAAGCCCCTTGAGTGTGATTATGTAAGGGCCTCTCTACACAACTTGAGATTTGTGACATTGGCTGGGCACACTTTGCTAGTCTGTTTAACCGTTACTTTCACACCGATCGAGAACAATGGGGTGGGGGGTTAGTCCATCAATGGACTGAGGAAATGTCTTTAAGTTAACCCTTTTAATGTCTGAAATGATGACCTCTGCAAACAGTTTGGATCCAGATCAGGCTGCACTAAATGTAGGAACCTAACTGTTTGTTACACAGATCCTGCTACTGTTAATTTCAAGAAGACCAAATATTTAACCCATTACCCCATAAATACGCTTTTTACGTCTTTAATTAAACCTCCCCTGAAGAAAATAATTTCATTTTAAAATATACTGTCATGAATATGTATCTTAAGGAATATTTTCTACATCCTAGCAGATGATATCCTAAAGCAGGCTGAAAGTAAAGCAGAATGTGCCTTAAGGAGCATTCTGCTTTACTTTCAACATTCTTTACGTGGTCACCTATATTCAATAATAGAAACAGGCTATGGGGTAATGCGATATGCAAACCGTGATTAGTTGGTGTTGAAAGAGAATACAATCTAAACAATAAAGTTCTTACACTATTGCCTGGGAGAGTTTAGAGATACGATGAGTCTCTGCAAACATCTTCAGGATGCGATGGTGCTGCAGCGTTAACAATCCATACTGGTCACTCACTGAACGCTGAAATACAAACATTCACCAACCTATTCACTCTGAACTTGCTAGTGCAACTTAACTTGCATTTGCAGACAATTTTGATCATATGCCCCTTTTCTAAGTGTCTGATCTAGCTAGATACAAAATGACAAACTAAATTTTCTCATTTATTTCCATATTACAAACAAGAGCCGTATACGGCCCTAAATCGCTCACCTGGAACAGTTGATGTAAATGTAACATATCTTGGAAAGCTGAGAAATTATAACAATACTATTGTTCCAATTGCTGGGTGTCAAATAGCTAAGCTCAGGGTATTGTGGTTTCAGAGAACATTTTTAAATTTTTTATTGAAAAAAATCTATTTTTAGCTCCTGTGACCTAGATATGCAACGAACCGGAACCATTTGAACTAAAGTACCTCTAGAAGTTACACTTTGCCAAATATCAAAGGTCTAGCCATATTAGTTTCAGAGAAGAAGACGTTTGAAGATTTCACTATATAACTCTATGTAAATTTGTGAACCCCCGGGCGGCGGGCGGGGTCATTTTTGACCCCAGGGACATAATTTGAACAAGCTTGATAGAAGACCTGAAGATGATGCTTTGTTCAAAATATCTAAACTCAGGGTACTGTGGTTTCAGAGAAGAAGATTTTTTAAGTTTTTATTGAAAAATCTATTTTTAGCTCTTGTGACCTAGATATGCAACAGACCGGAACCATTTGATCAACATTGGTAAAGTTCCTCTAGAAGTTACACCATGCCAAATATCAAAGCTCTAGCTATATTAGTTTCAGAGAAGAAGAGGTTTGAAGATTTCACTATATAACTCTATGTAAATTTGTGACCCCCGGGGCGGGGCCATTTTTGACCCCAGGGACATAATTTGAACAATCTTGATATAGGACCACAAGGCAAAGCTTTGTGCCAAATATTAAAGATCTTGGCCTTACAGTTTCAGAGAAGAAGATTTTTAAAGGTTTTCCTATATAAGTCTATGTAAAACTGATAAGCCCCGGGGCGTGGCCAATTTTGACCCGGGGGTCATAATTTGAACAATCTAATTAGAGGACCATAAGACAAAGCTACACGTCAAATATTAATGATCTAGGCCATACAGTTTCAGAGAAAAAGATTTTTAAAGGTTTTCCTAAGAACAAGAGGGCCATGGCCCTTAATTCGCTCACCTGAGGTCATTGTGCCTTAGCTTAATAGGCAAGACAACATTTTAATATAGCTGTAAATGGAATTATCTTCCAGACAAAAAAAACATGACAAATTGGAATAACTTAAAAAAATATTGTTGGCAGAGTTATGGCCCTTATCCATGACACTTCTTCTTATCAAGCTACATGTATTTCCATATGATTATTTATTGCGCATTCTGCTTTACTTTCAACCTGGTTTAAGTTATCATCTACTAAGATATATACTATGCCAAACTTCCAACGCAACACCCCGTATATTCCCATTACTTCCAATGTTAAACATGTCTTAAGTTAGTCTGGTCAATTATGTAATGGGTGCATATCCTGAATAGATTTCTTCTGCAATTCATAAAGTGATCAATGGTAAACAAAAACAAAAATGAATTGGCATTTGGTCCCAAAAATATGGAATTTTGTGATAACAAGTTTTCAGAAATCTCATTCCAATGCATTTTCAATGGGGAATGTTAACCAGAAATTAGCGATACGTTTGGATCGATGGTTATTATTCGTCAGAAGTGTCAATGAAAATTCGTTGCCAATATTAACAACTTTGAGGACAGTATATCAATTTAAAAACACAAATAAAAACATTTAATAATTTCGTGTCAACTTTTCCATCCATTTAAAACACCCGCACTGATATGAAACAAGAGGGCCATGGCCCTAAATTCGCTCACCTGAGGACATTGAAGTTTGTACCTAAGTTGACTGGGCAAGACAACATTTTAATATAGCTATAAATGGAGTTATCTTCCGGACAAGAAAACATGACAAAAGTGAATTTTGTTGCCAAGCTTATGACCCTTATCCATGACACATCCTCTTATCAAGCTATTTCCATTTCCGGTAAATGATAATTATTTCACTAGCGTCAGCAGAACTGGAGTTATTTTCCTGACAATAAAATATGACAAAGGGGAAAACAAAATATTGCTGCCCTTATGCACTAGGCATTTTCTCTCATCAGTTTCTTTCCATACATAAAATTTCATTACAATAGCATCAGTAGACCTGGAGTTGTCTTCTTGACAAGAAAATATGACAAAGGGAAATAACTAAAAAAAACAATGATGTCAGAGTTATGGCCTTTGCAAATGGCACTTCCTCTCATTAGGCTCTTTCCAAATAGGCAATTTCATTTTACCCATTACCCCCATAGCCTGCTTCTAGTTTTGAAAATAGGTGGCCACCTAAAGCAGGTTGAAAGTAAAGCAGAATGGGTCTTAATGCACACTTTGCTTTACTTTCAAACTGCTTTAAGCTACCATCTACTAGGATATAGAAACTTATTTCACATCTTACATTTTCATGACTGTTTAACCCTTTCCCCCATAGAAGCGCCTTTTAGCACATTCAGTTTATTCTTGCTCTAAAGAAAATAGTTCCAATTTATACATTCATAAATATGTATAATACAAAATATTTTCTATATTCTAGTAGATGATAGCTTAAAGCAGGCTGAAAGTAAAGCAGAATGCGCTTAAAGCGCATTCTGCTTTACTTTCAACCTGTTTTAAGTGGACACCTACATTCAATACTAGAGATATGCTATGGGGGAAAGGGTTAAAGGGGAATTATTTTCTTAAGTGGAGGAATAAATCAAAGGCCTAAAAATGCACATTTATGGGGTAATGGGTTAACAAATGTCTGAACAAACGACTGAACCATTTCGAAACTTTAGCAGACAACATGTTCAGTTCTGTTGGCCTGATCACTGAGGTCAAATATTATGTAAGAGAACTGTAGCAGCAGCAGTCTGGGAGCTTACCCTTACCAGACTGAAATGATGTCTGCTAAATACCTTCTGTGTGTAAAAAATGTACATTTTTATTTTTTAGAAAATGTTAAGTTGGTAAATGAGTGGCAAATAGTTTGGATCCAGATTAGATGCAGCATTATGTTGCATCTGATCTGGATCCAAACTGTTTGCAAATATTGGTTATTTGCCCATAGTATATTAAGGGTAACTCAGGTAAATACAGTTCTGCCTAAATCAAAAATACTGTAAAACCTGCCTAGAGCAGAACTTAAACTGTGCAGGGTGGTGTCAAATGTGACCCTAGGGATTTCATTTTAACAAACTATAGAGAGATCCACCAGGAGATTCTACTGTACAAATATCAAAGCTTAGGGCCTAGTAGTTTTGGGCAAGAAGATTTTTTAAAGATTTTTGCTTTTTTGCTTTTTCAAGCAGAGTTTGTGCTTTTTTTCATTTTTTTTTAACAACTTCTGTAGAGAAGCATCCAAGGAACATCATGAGCAGTTTGAACTCTCCCTACAATCGGCGGGTTTCAGAGGAGATGTCGTTTGAAGTAAAAGTGAACGGACAGACGGACAGACGGACAGACGGACAGACGTACTACGGACGGTGAGCGGTCACAATAGCTCACCTTGAGCCTTTGGCTCAGGTGAGCTAAAAAGAAGGGAACTTGGAGGCGTTGCGTTGGCAGTTTGGCATAGTATAGATACTAATTCTTATATTTTACATTTTTTACTGTATAAAGTGGAATTATTTTCTTTAGAGGAGGAATAAATTAAAGGTGTAAAAAGGCATATGTATGGGGTAATGGGTTAGCAGAACTGGAGTAATCTCAAAGACAAGAAAATATGACACTGGGAAATAACTCAAACATGACATTGACCTTTGTAGGACATGATCCAAGTTATAAAGTTTCTAACTTTAACAAAGTTATGGCTAAGATTAAAGTTGTGGACTGACAGAGGTGTCTGGTCTCAACGCCCCACTGCACTAACGCCCCACTGCATAAACGTACCATTTTTGGACGCAACATACCATTTTTAAACAAGAGCCCCATGGGGCATATTTCGCTCACCTGAGAATAACTGACAAAATAGAGATAATGATTTATGTCCAGGACGGGGTCATTTTTACCTGAGGGGCATAATTTGAACAATCTCGATAGAGGAGCTGTAAATGATGCTATGTGCCAAATATCTAAGATAAGGGTTTAAATTTCCATTGAAAAAATCTATTTTTTGGCTCCTGTGACCTACTTATGCAACAGACTGGAACCATTTGTACAAAATAGGTAAAGGACATCTAGAAGTGTCCCCATGTCGAATATCAAAGCTCGGGCCATATTAGTGTCAGAGAAGAAGACGTTTGAAATTTTCACTATATAACTCTATGTAAAACTGTGACCCCGGGCGGTGCCAATTTTGACCCCAGGGATATAATTTGAACAAATTTGATAGAGGATCTGTAGATGATGCTATGTGCCAAATATCTAAGCTCTTGCCCTTGTAGTTACAGACGAGAAGATTTTTTTAAGTTTCATTGAAAAAAAAATCTATTTTTAGCTCCTGTGACCTAGATATGCAACAGACCGGAACCATTTGAACAAAGTAGGTAAAGGACATCGAGAAGTGTCACCATATCGAAAATCAAAGCTCTGGCCATATTAGTTTCAGAGGAGAAGATGTTTGAAAATTTCACTATATAACTCAATGAACAAGAGGGCCTGAAGGCCCTGATATCGCTCACCATTTGTAATGAGGCCTGATAGCTTTACCTTTGAATTTCACCCGTTTTATTCTAAATCCATTCAAGTTTGTCGACCTACTGAAGTAAAGTAGAGTACATCAAAGGCAAATAACTAGAGCCTAAACAATACTGAAATGAAGCCCTTTTTCTAGCATTTCAAAGTATATTAACCCATTACCCCATAAATACGCCTATATTTTACACAAGAAATATATAAACAAAATATGAAAGGCCTACTGGTGCAAATGTTATAGCCATTTAAAGATTTCAACAAAAGTAGGTCAAATGTCAAGGTCACAAGGTCAAAAAGTTTTGTATGGTTAGAAAGGGAAAACACATGTCAAGTATAAAAGGCCAAGGTGCAAAAATGCAAGTTATATCCAAGGTTAAGGTTTTTGGTTAAAGTTTGATTAAATAGGTCAAAGATCGAGGTCAAGGTCACATGGTCAAAGATGTTGGTATGGTTGGAAAGGTCTTGACACAAGAAATATACATACAAAATATTAAAGCCCTATGCTAACTGGTGCAAATGTTATAGCAATTTAAAGATTTTTACAAAAGAAGGTCAAATGTCAAGGTCAAGGTCAAAAAGTTTTGTATGGTTCGAAAGGTCTTGCCATGAGGAATACACATGCCAAGTATAAAATGCCCAGGTGCAAAAATGCAAAAGTTATAGCCAAGGTTAAGGTTTTTGGTTAAAGTTTGATTAAATAGGTCAAAGGTAAAGGTGAAGGTTGCACGGTCAAAGATGTTGGTATGGTTGGAAAGGTTTTGACACAAGAAATAAACATACAAAATATGAAAGCCCTGGGCCAACTGGTGCAAATGTTAAAGCCATTTAAAGATTTTTACAAAAGTAGGTCAAATGTCAAGGTCAAGGTCATAAGGTCAACAAGTTTTATATGGTTGGCAAGGTCTTGCCATGAGGAATACACATGACAAGTATAAAAGGCCGAGGTTCAAAAATGCAAAAGTTATAGCCAAGGTTAAGGTTTTTGGTTAAAGTTTGATTAAATAGGTCAAAGGTCAAGGTCAAGGTCACATGGTCAAAGATGTTGGTATGGTTGGAAAGGTCTTGACACAAGAAATATACATACAAAATATGAAAGCCCTGGGCCAACTGGTGCAAATGTTATAGCCATTTTAAGCTTTTTACAAAAGTAGGTCAAATGTCAAGGTCAAGGTCACAAAGTCAAAAAGTTTTGTATGGTTGGAAAGGTCTTGATACAGGGAAGACACATGCCAAGTATAAAAGGTCTAGGTACAAAAATGCAAGAGTTATAGCCAATGTTAAGGTTTTTGGCACATACAGACGGACGGACGGACGGACGGACAAACCAACAGACATGACAAAAACTATATGCCCCCAAATCGTAGATTCTGGGGGCATAAAAAGATATTGATATCACAATAAATCATAATTAGACAGCAAATTATTGGTTTATATATGATACTTGAATGAAATTAACGATTTACCTTATATAATTATACTCCCATGAAAAGTGTTTTGTTTTCGCCAAGTTTATTTTTTTTTATCTTCAGCATTTTTCGTAAAATTCCAGAAAATCATTCACAGATCACTGCGTGTAAACTCATTACATACACACGAACATCGTAACTCGCAGATTTAGAAACGTTATCCATTTGTTAATTTCACATCTGGGCCCTTAAAGGAAGTTTCATGCTCCCAAAAGGTGAATTTCAATTGGATAATTATTAGTAAAATCCGCTGTCAATCACTTTTAGAAAATAACAAACTCTACTTGTGAGTTGAATATGTTGAGCGGGGAAGCGGAGTCGGCTAACTTTGAAGATTTGATCAAAGAGTTTTGAACGGTTTCATGGCGAATCATGTCGTCTTTTTTAAACAAATTGTCTGATAAGCTGAAAATTAGTTTTCATGCATTTGAAAAAGAAGAAAAGTTGAAATGAGTGACAAATAGTTTGGATCCAGATCTGGATACAACCTGTTTGCAATTATTAGACAAGTCGCACTTAACATGATGAGGGTTAAATATTTTACCCGTAAACCAACTTAAAGGCAACAACTGTATAAGTATCTAGGGATTTTAGTAAGTGGTATTGATGCTGGAGGAAACGGTAAAGTCTACTTAAACGGACGGACACACGGTATACGCATCTGCATTTATAGATGCGGGTGGCATAAAATAGTGCAGATTCTGATCAAAGAACTCGTGAAGGATCCATCTGAGCAGTGTCTACACTGTTTGCTTAACAAAATAGATATGGCTAAATGGTCTGGGTACAGCGGTAGTTTAATATGCCAGGTTTGCATGGGTGCATAACTATTACATTTTTTTTAAATAACATTTAAACAGTGTGTTCTGATAATTTGACTGGTGATTCTTCTCATCAGGTGGTCCCTTTTTAAAAACAAAACAATATCGCCCTCTGCGCGGCAACATCAAAGACTATATGATGTGGAGCCGACTGCCGAAAACAAAGTCTGCAGAAACAGATGAAACAGTACATGTCATCAGAAAGCGGTTAACCTGTAAGAAGCTGTGTCGATTAACTTCAAAAGACCTGGTCCTGTCTGTCAATCATCCGTCCCTTACGAGTCGAATCAGACTTAGTTTTGTTACAGATAATATTGACTGGACTATTGATTTGTTAGATAATTATAGTAGTGAACACATTATTCTTTCCAAATAAATGCATTTTTGCTAAAACTATTATTGGCATTGCAAACATTTTGGAGAGTAACCCGGCGTCTGATCAGGCTCCTTAATATTTGACACTCAGATTAAAATAAATGTTCAGAATTTACCACTAATTGTCATTTCCTACATTGTATTGTAATTGCATTTCGTTTGCGTTTAAACGTGAAAGAATAACGTCTTCTTCACTGTATGTGTAAGTTTTACTGATATTACGATTTCTTTGAAATAAACACACGTGTTTTCGAACCTGCGACTAATTTCAGTCAAGTTTCAAAAAGATGCCTTTGTGGACTGTTAAAATCGGTGTCAATATAAAAGTACCAAGTTAAATTTAATAAATGAGATTTTTCGAATTTAACGGCAGATTGACAATTCAGTTTTAAGTGTAGCCGCATTTAATCCAATAAAAGAATCATTTTGAATGGGATTTTTGTTTTAACACCAATTTGTAGGTCTCTTAACCCTTTCCCTAATGAATACGCCTTTTAACGCCTCTGCAAACAGAGTAGACATAAAACAGGGCCTACTATGTTTGTCTATAGAGTTATCATAGATCAGAGTTGTCACAACTGTTTAGCAAAAACGATTGTTAATTATAACAGAGTGGAAATTTAGTTAATTATTCATAGTGAATGGAGTCTGGCAAGAATATTCATAAGGGAACGAGCTAATATTATGTACATATCAAATGAATTTCGGCTTTTGTTTTCGTATGTCAGGGATACTCGGCACTTTTATATGGACGCCAATTTTCGACCATGAGTTCATACTATAAATTCTAATTTCTAATTGACATAAGAAGTTTCAAAACTATATCTAAAACCTATTTTAAATGTTGTATTCGGTATTTCAATGTGTCTTTGAACGTCATGGCCGGAGTGTCAAAAAAGTCCAAAAATAGAATTAATGCATGACCGTTATTTTAAATGGGGAACTCGGGGCGTTTTCGTAGGTTTATACATTCAGCCCTAACGAGCTAATATTATGTACATATCAAATGAATTTCGGCTTTTGTTTTCGTATGTCAGGGATACTCGGCACTTTTATATGGACGCCAATTTTCGACCATGAGTTCATACTATAAATTCTAATTTCTAATTGACATAAGAAGTTTCAAAACTATATCTAAAACCTATTTTAAATGTTGTATTCGGTATTTCAATGTGTCTTTGAACGTCATGGCCGGAGTGTCAAAAAAGTCCAAAAATAGAATTAATGCATGACCGTTATTTTAAATGGGGAACTCGGGGCGTTTTCGTAGGTTTATACATTCAGCCCTAACGACGAGTATACTCGTCATTAACAAATAATGGAAACTGGAATTATCCATTCAGGGATGAATAGGTTAAGGAAGGTGGGCAATTTTCAAATTATCGGCGATTGTTAGCCAAGAAAAGTCAACTTTTTTAACAGGGGTGTCGATACAGTTATTTAAACAATATAATTATATATGCCTTTAAATATGATATTAGTACATCAAATCTATTTTAGTTGGTGTTAACGAAGGTTAGGTAGGATCGGCATTTTTCATATCGTCGCCGATTTTTGGATAATAAAAGCATCTTTTTGAGCGGGAATTGATATATGACTAATAAACTGGTGCACAGATACCTTTAAATACGCTATTACAACATAAAACCCTTTTCCTGTGGTGTTCTCTGCATTTCGAGTCGCCCTTCGATGAAAACAAAGAAAATGAATTCTGCTAAATATGACGCCTGCTAAAATCAATATATCCTCTATATGTGACTTTATTAATATCCAATTTACAAACAGTTTGAAATATATGATGAGAATTGAGTTGGTCTCTAATCTGGATGAAAATATTTGAAAAGGTTATCAGGAGATTAGCTTTAGCTGCCGTCACGGCCGTCGGAGTGTACTATTTGCATTTTTTTTCTACGATCGGGTGTTCATTTTTGTAATTACAGATATCCTAAATCAATTAGATTATATATCGTGAATAATCTCAAAAACAATAAATTATACAAAAATAGTATAATAAAACTGATTTTCTATAATTTTTATATAGTGGGACGTTCCATCTAGAAAATTGGGACGTTTCGACTGGTACGTTTCGGCAGTGGTACGTTGCGACCATAAACCCTGACAGACAAACAAATGGACAAACAGACAAAAAAAGCAGACAGACAAAAACAATATGCCCCCAACTACAGGGGCATAAGAATTTGGCAGACAACACCATATGCTGCTGTTACAGTGAACCTCAGCTGATGTAACTCTGCCAGTAGGAAATGTGGCCAGGGTCTAACTCTTATAATGCTGAATTGCTGTCTGCTATACATATATTGAATGTGAATTATGACCTAGATATTCAACTGACCATAACCATTTGAACAAACTAGGTAAAGGACATTTAGAAGTGTCACCATGCCAAATACCGTACTTTGGGAATAATTGGCGTCATCATAATTTGGCCATTTTGTTCTAAAAGATCGTTTTTTATTTTGGTTTGTTTAATTTTGGCCATTCTGAGATCCAAGGGGCGAAAATTAAACGCCCATATGTATCAATGTCCCATTTCATGAAACATGGTAAACCTATCGTATAATTACGCACCATTTTCTGATCAAAGCTCTGGCCATATTAGTTTCAGTGGAGAAGACGTTTGAAATTTTCACTATATAACTCTATGTAAAACTGTGACCCCCGGGGTGGGGCCAATTTTTACCCCAGGGGTATAATTTGAACAAACTTGATAGAGGACCTGTAGGTAATGCTATGTGCCAAATATCTAAGCTCTGGCCCTAATGTAGTTTCAGACAAGAAGATTTTTTAAGATTTCCTTATTTTTTCACTTTGGTTGCCATGGCAACCAGAGTTCTACATTGTTATCAATTCTTTGAACAAATTTGAAAGAGCTTGACCCAAGGAACATTCCTGTAAAGTTTGGTTGAAATCTGTTCAGCCGTTTAGGAAGAGATGTCATTTGAAGCAATTGTTAACGACGACGCACACCGCACGACGCCTTTGGCTCAGGTGAGCTAAAAACTGATAAGCCCCAGGGCGGGGCCATTTTTGGCCCCAGGGTCAAAATTTGAACAATCTTGCTAGAAGATCATTAGGTAATGATACATACCAAATATCAAAGGTCTGGGCCTTTGCGTTTCTGAGAAGAAGATTTTTTAAGATTTTCTTATGCATTAAAAGTTGTCTATACGATCATGTTAGAAAATCTGGTCCCACAGCAAGGGGAATAAATCTAGCCAAAAACTTTGAACAAGATTTCGTTCCCCCTTGCCACTGATGCTTCTGACAAAGTTTGGTTGAAATCGGGTCAGTGGTTTCTGAGGAGATGTTGTTTGAAAATGTGAACGTACGACGGACGCCAGACACCGGACGGAATGGTATCACAATAGCTCATCCTGAGCCTTTGGCTCAGGTGAGCTAAAAAGAAGGCTAAAAGATTGTATACAAGGGCCACTATGGCCCTAAATCGCTCACCTGGTAACCGTTTAACCATGTACACCGTGTGACCTAGTTTTTGACCGGGCATGACCCTCATTCTAACTTGACCTCGATTTCAATGAGACAAACATTTTGTTCAAGTTTCATGAAGATTCAATGAATTTTGTAGTCTCTAGAGTGTTAACGAGGTTTTTCGATGATTTGACCTAGTGACCTAGTTTTTGAAAAGACATAAGCCACATTTGAACTTGACCTATATTTCATTGAGGCAAACCTTTTCATCAAGTTTTATGAAGATCAAATGAAATTTGTAGTCTCTAGAGTGTTAATAAGGTTTTTCGATGATTCGACCTAGTGACCTAGTTTTTGACTAGACATGACCCACATTTTAACTTGACCTAGATTTCATTGAGGCAAACATTTTGATGAAGTTTCATGAAGATCCAATGAAATTTGTAGTCTCTAGAGTGTTAACAAGGTTTTACGAAGATTTGACCTAGTGACCTAGTTTTTAACCGGACATGACCCACATTCGAACTTGGCCTAGATTTCATTGAGGCAATCATATTGATGAAGTTTCATGAAGATCCAGTGAAATTTGTAGCCTCTAGAGTGTTAACAAGGTTTTTCGATAATTTGACCTAGTTTTTGACCGGACATGACCCACATTAAAACTTGACCTAGATTTCATTAAGGCAAACATTTTGATGAAGTTTCATGAAGATCCAATGAAATTTGTAGTCTCTAGAGTGTTTACAAGGTTTTTCGAAGATTTGACCTAGTGACCTAGTTTTTGACCGGACATGACCCACATTCGAACTTGGCCTAGATTTCATTGAGGCAATCATATTGATGAAGTTTCATGAAGATCCAATGAAATTTGTAGCCTCTAGAGTGTTAACAAGGTTTTTCGATAATTTGACCTAGTGACCTAGTTTTTGACCGGACATGACCCACATTAAAACTTGACCTAGATTTCATTAAGGCAAACATTTTGATGAAGTTTCATGAAGATCCAATGAAATTTGTAGTCTCTAGAGTGTTAACAAGGTTTTTCGAAGATTTGACCTAGTGACCTAGTTTTTGACCGGACATGACCCACATTCGAACTTGGCCTAGATTTCATTGAGGCAATCATATTGATGAAGTTTCATGAAGATCCAATGAAATTTGTAGCCTCTAGAGTGTTAACAAGGTTTTTCGATAATTTGACCTAGTGACCTAGTTTTTGACCGGACATGACCCACATTCAAACTTGACCTAGATTTTATTGAGGCAAACATTGTGACCAAGTTTTATCAAGATCCAATGAGATTTGAACCTGCTAGAGTGTTAACGAACAATTGTGGACGGACGGACGTTCTCACAGTTGGACATTTGTTGGGTATTTTTTTTGTTTAAAAATACCCAACAGTACACTAAAATACCCAACAATAACAATAGGGCAATCACGGAATGAATGGAATCTATTGTTCTCCCTACCCAACAAAGGACCTTTCGTGCGCTCGGACGGACAGACGACGGACGACGGACATCCAGCGATCCTAAAACCTCACCTTGGCACTACGTGCCAGGTGAGCTAAAAAGACAGGTAACAGCTTAAAGCAAGGTGAAAGAAAAACAGAAAGCTCCTAAAGAGCTTTCTGATTATTTTCACCTTGCTTTAAGCAGTCACCAGTGTAAAACAGCTAGTATTTAACAGAATTCAGTGTTTGTAATTGAATGGTTGTGATAGAGAGGTTTTATTGTTACAGATTGTGTACACTTACTGTATTGTTTGTACTGGGATTCCTGAATGTGTATTGAAGGAACTGCTTGTAGGCCTGGTAATAGTCCTCATTAGAGAAGTGGTAGTGTTCATGTGAATCCTACAATACAGAAAAAAATCCTATATCACAAATTATAACACAAGGCGCATTCTGCTTTACCTAAAGCCTGCTTTAAGCTACAATATGTAACAGTATTGAAAAGATTTCCTTTAATTCATGTTCATGAATTTCGGAACCTTTTTCTTCAGTGGGAGAAAAAATTTGAGTACATGACAATGCATAATATTATGTATGGAGCAATAGGTTAAAACACTGGTGATAGTAAACAGTGCCATGAAAGTAAAGCTCATACAAATCACATTTACCCTTACTTTACAGAAAACTACAGTAAAACCTCTCTATATTACCCCCACTAAAACAAAGGCTAATTGACGTTTCTTTCCATACATAAAATTTCATTACAATAGCATCAGTAGAACTGAAGTTGTCTTCTTGACAAGAAAATATCACAAAGGGAAATAACTCAAAAAACAATGATGTCAGAGTTATGGCCTTTGCAAATGGCACCTCCTCTCATCAGGCTCTTTCCAAATAGGCAATTTCATTTTACCCATTACCCCATAGCAAGTTTCTAGTTTTGAAAATAAGTGGCCACCTAAAGCAGGTTGAAAGTAAAGCAGAATGTGTCTTAATGCACACTTTGCTTTACTTTCGCATCTTACATTTTCATGACTGTTTAAAGTGGAATTATTTTCTTAAGTAGAGGAATAAACCAAAGGCCTAAAATGCACATTTATGGGGTAATGGGTTAACAAACGTCAGTATATGGGAGGAAAGGGTTGAATCCTGGACAAGAAAAAATGACAAGACATACAAATAACTCTGACAAAACCAATATTAAACATATGTATAAATATGGCATAAGACATAATTACATAACTGTCAGTGGATCACTTCCAGATCCTGTCTCTCTAAGTATGAAGCAGACTGAACCATATCTAAACTTTAGCAGACAACATGTTCAGCTGATCATGACCAGTTCTGTGATACTCACCAACTGTTGCATAATATTTGACCTCAGTGGGTAGAGCTGTGGGGCTTACCCTTACCAGACTGAAAGATGTCTGCATACTGTATGTGAAAAGTGTACAAAAAACAATTTAGAAAATGTTAAGTTGGTAAATGAGTGGCAAATAGGTTGGATCCAGATTAGATGTAGCATTATGATAATGTTGCATCTGATCTGGATCCAAAATGTTTGCAAATATTGGCTATTTGCCCTTAGTATATTAAGGGTAACTCAGGTAAAATACCGTTCTGCTTCATCAACAAGGGCCATTATGGCCCTAAATCGCTCACCTGGTACACCATGGCAAAAATGACCTATAGTGACCTAGATTATGACTGGACATAACCCACAATCAACCTCTAGAGTGTAAACAAGATTTTCCTATGATTTGACCTAGTGACCTAGTTTTTGAACTGACAAAAACCTCAAGAGTGTTATCAAGATTGTTCTATGATTTGACCTAGTGACCTAGTTTTTGACCGGGCATGACGCATATTCCAACTTGACCTAGATATCAATGAGACAAACATTCTGACCATAATTCATCAAAGATCCAATGAGATTAATAGCCTCTAGAGCCTTAACAAGGTTTTTCTATGATTCGACCTAGTGACCTAGTATTTGACCGGATATGACCCATATTCAAACTTGATCTAGATAACAATGAGACAAACATTCTGACCAAGTTTCATCAAGATACAATGAGATTTGTAGCCTCAAGAGTGTTAACAAGGTTTTTCTATGATTTGACCTAATGACCTAGTTTGACCGGACATGACCCATATTACTACTTGATCTAGATATCAATAAGACAAACATTCTGACCAAGTTTCATCAAGATCAAATGAGATTTGTAGCCTCTAGAGTGTTAACAAGGTTTTTCTATGATTTGACCTAGTGACCTAGTTTTTGACCCAACATAACCCACATTCGAACTTGACCTAGATTTCTACTAGACATACATTGTGATCAAGTTTCATGAAGATTGGATGATATTTGTAGCTGCTAGAGTGTTAACGAACCAATTGTGAACAGACAGACAGACAGACGACGGACATCCAGCGATCCTAAAAGCTCACCTTGGCACTTCGTGCCAGGTGAGCTAAAAATACTGTGAAACCTGCCTAGAGCAGCACTTCAACTGCGCAGGGTGGCGTCAAGTGTGACCCTAGGGATTTCATTTTAACAAACTAGAGGGATCCACCAGGAGATTCTACTGTACAAATATCAAAGCTTAGGGCCTAGTAGTTTTGGGGAAGAAGATTTTTTAAAGTTTTTTGCTTTTTTGCTTTTTCAAGCTGAATTTTTGCTTTTTCTCTTTCATTTGAACAACTTCTGTAGAGAAGCATCCAATCCCGGCTGTACTTTTTCCTAGGTTTTATGAAAAAAAACCATGGAAAAAACCACGGAGTATTCGGACGGTCATATTACAAAAACCTTGGAAAAAAGACGAGAAAACCTTAGAAAATACAAGACCTTGGTTTTTACATGGTTTGACAAAATACCTCGGAAAAGTTTACGAGGAATCCTTGTAAAATATTTAATTTCCAAGGTTTTCTCCAAAAAACCACGGAAACAAAAAATCCTCGGAAAAGTTTACGAGGAATCCTTGTAAAATATTTAGGAAAAAACCATGGAAATATTAGAACCATTTTACGTGGTTTCGACAAAATACCATGGAAAAGTATATATATACGAGGAATAGTTAACTACTAGTGGGTGGGGTACCACATGCTTTTGTTTGTATCATGTAAATATCCAAAATATATTATGATCATGATAAAATTGTATTTATGTAAGTTATGTAACTTACCATGAATCTTTTGTCAGGAGTCTGAACTGGTTTGGAGTCTTTAATTTTTGCCACATTCACATTTTAAAGTATAGATAAACAGACAACTTAAATCTCTGACCTCTGATTGTTGTTGTGAGCTGGTGTCCTGGGTGTGTATAATATTCACTGTTTTGTGAAACTTACAATTGTAGCAAATATTACTTATATTTATAATTCACTAAGTTGTACTTCCAAGGTTTTTCCGTGCTGGAAAATGTCTAAGTACAATTTTTACGAGGTGCAAATTGTTTAAGTTATTATTTTACAAGGATTTTCCGTGCTAAAAAATGGTTAAGTTCTTAATTCCGAGATTGTTCCGTGTTTATTTTTGCCAAAGTCCAATTTTTCCGAGCTTTTGCCAAGGTTTTAAGAGTTTCCAAGGTTTTTTCTTGATATTTACGTGGTTTTTTTGTTCATAAGCATGCATAAACCATGGAAATTTTGGTGACTAAACAAAAACCTTGGAAATTGTTACGAATAACCATGGAACTTTTAGAATTCCATGTAAATTCCACGTAAATGGAATCTATTGTTCTCCCTACCCAACAAAGGACCTTTCGTGCGCTCGGACGGACAGACGGACAGACGTACTACGGACGGTGAGCGGTCACAATAGCTCACCTTGAGCCTTTGGCTCAGGTGAGCTAAAAAAGCGAAGTCCACCTGAGCTACCCTAGTATAGCACCGCATATACGCCCGCACCGCGGCTGTCCGCTTAATCATATAGAGACTTGCATTGAACCTCGTGTTTTTTTCCAATTAAGAAGAAAAAATACTCACAAGAAAAGATAAGCGGGGTGGGAGGTGGGACTCCAATTCATAGCAGGTAAGTATTTTCTAATTAAAATGAGTTTTACTATAAAAACTATATTTTATTAGCAAAAATACCTTACCTGCTATGAATCTTGCTGACTTCGTAGCAAAGGTGGGAAGGTAATAATTAACATCATGTACTCACCTAAGTACTGTCAGACGGCATCCTCTTCAGGTAGCATAAGCTAGCTAGATTTCTTAAACGATAACTGTGTATTCCAGTCGCCAAGAAAAGAGGATAGCAAAAGTTAGAACAGAGATATTAGTGAATAATATTCTGAGCAGCCACTAGGGGGCCAAGAGCCTGAAGATCATCTCTAGTATGAGAGAAGGATCTCAAATAAAATGAAGAGAAGGTAGATGCATTTTTCCACGAAGAGGCGTTCAAAATGTCATCTAAAGGCGCATGGTTAACGAAGGCCCACGAAGAAGCGAGAGCCCTGAGTTCATGAGAACGAATCTGTAGGAGAGACAAATTGTTTTCCGACAGGTTAGAATATGCAAAGCGTATAGTAGAAGCAACCCATCTCGAGATGGATGCTGCAGAGATATCACCTTTCCCTTTCACGGGAATAAAGAGACGTTACGAGAACCGCGAGTAGTGCTAGTTCTGTCAACGTAAAATTTTAGAGCTCTGATCGGGCAAAGAGTACGATCAGGGTCTGCTCTGTTTAAAGTGTGAGCTAGGCTAGGAATCTTGAAAGGTTCCGGAGCCTTAGAGGGGAGTTGAGTTTTGGCTAGAAACCCTGGTTCACACAAACAAGGGCCACCATGGCCCTAAATCGCTCACCTGGTACACCATGTAAACTTAACCTATAGTGACCCAGATGACCTACAATCAACCTTTAGAGTGTTAACAGATTTTTCTATAATTTGACCTCGTGACCTAGTTTTTGACCAGACACAATTTGATTTTGACCTAGATTTGATATAGGCCTACATTCAGAGAATATTTCATTCAGATCTAAAGAGATTTGTAGCCTCTAGAGGGTAAATACGGTTTGTCTTTGATTAAACCTAGTGACCTAGTTTTTGACCCAACATGACCCATATTCGAACTTGACCTAGATATCAATTGGGCAAACATTCTAACTAAGTTGCATTAAAATCCAATTAGATTTGTAGCCTCTAGAGTGTTAACAAGGTTTTTCTAAGATTTGACCCAGTGACCTAGTTTTTGACCTGACATAACCCACATTCGAACTTGACCTAGATATCAATGAGGCAAACATTTTGACTAAGTTTCATTAAGATCCATTGACCTAGATTCGAACTTGACCTAGATTTTATCAAGACAAACATTGTCATGAAGTTTCATGAAGATCTGATGAAATTTGTAGGCGCTAGAGTGTTAACGAACAATTGTGGACGGACGGACGGACGTTCTTAGGAGAGGGTGTTGTGGGGTTAGATGCTATATAAACCCTAACCCTAAAACCAACCCCACAAACGCCATTTTTAACCCCACAATACTCTCTTTCAACCCCACAATCACTAATTGGCCAGGTTAATGACCCAAACTGCCAGGTTAATGACCCCATAATGTGCCTCCTGGATGTGCGGACAGACAAACGACGGACATTCAGCGATCCTAAAAGCTCACCTTGGCACTTCGTGCCAGGTGAGCTAAAAAGTGACCGAACCGTTGCTATGCCAACGTAAATGTCCCGCATTAATAGATAAGGCGTGGATTTCACTCCGGCGTTTTGCTGAAGCGAACGTGAGTAAAAAACTGTTTTCCACGTTAAGTGAAGTAGGGAAGCTTTATCTAAGGGTTCGTACGGAGCCTTAGTAAGCGACCAGAGAACACACGATAGGTCCCACTTGGGAGTGAGAGACCTAGACACAGGTCGAGCTAGTTCAAAAGAACGAAGCAGATCTGATAGATGAATGTCTGAACCAATAGAATTTTGTCCACGAAACTTGAGAGTATGGGAGAGCATAGCTCTATACCCTTTTATAGTGCTCACAGCTAGTCCCATATCTTCGAAGAGATATGTTAGGAAATCAGCTATGTGATGGATAGAGGGATGGACTGGATCAAACTTCCCTCTACTACACCAATCTGTGAAGATGTTCCATTTGGCGTTATAGACTGTACACGTCGAAGAACGTCTAGCCTTGATGATATGTGTGGAGACTTCAGAAGAAAATTTCTTCTTTCTGAGGCCTTCCCTGATAACACGAATGAATTATAACCGGATCTGAAACCAGCTATTTACACATGCATTTCCCCAATAATGCTGTCGTTTATTCGCCGATCGATACCTGTCCGCCGACTCGCGGTTAATCGATCGATAAACACGTCTTAAGCGCGCGCGTTCGCCTGGGGCGGCTACCTATTGTTAATAAAAAGTCCGTTAAAACTTTAATTTTCACCCGATTTCTAAAATATAGGGCTCAAATGAGAGCTAAGATATTCAGCTTTTATTTGGGAAAATTATAACGTTCTATATTGAGCGAGTGATTGTTTACGACAGGTTAAAGAGTATAAACCTAATGAACCAGCAGGCATTTGACCGCAGATTCTCGCACAAGAAAGGGTTACCTACCGTTATAAAAAAAGCCTATAGACAAATCATTTTTCATCCGATTTTACAGTCAAAATCTTTAAAAAAAGCTGAAATCTGTATCTTTAAACTGTATAAACGCCATGAATTCATGTTATTTTAAACCAGAGCAGTCGCGAGTTATATATTAGCCTAAGCAAATAATGCAGACCGGACACCGATTATTGCAGTAGAAAGAGGATGGACAGTTTTCTCGTAACAAAGAACTGATGAAATAATGTGTCTTCAGTTTTGACACGAATGAAGAACTGTCACCATGCTCGAAGCAGTCACCTGTCGAAAACACCAAATAAATGATCACACTTAAGTGGTTGTTATATAGAGGTTTTACTGTTTATTTATAAGTTGACCGTTTCTTTTGCAAGATCTGAAAAAGCTTATGCGGGACTATACACGTGCTTGATTGCAATTGATAAAACACTGGTATTCATTTTTTTTACTTAACCCATTACCCTATAAATACGCCTTTTTACGCTTTTATTTATTTCTCCACTGAAGAAAATAGTTTCATAGTATACATTCATGAATAAGTATATTGAGAAATATTTTCTTTTCTCTAGCAGATGTTGACTTAAAGCAGACTGAAAGTAAAGCAAAATGTGCCCTAAGCCCTAAAGCATTCTGCTTTACTTTCAACCTGCTTTAAGTAGTCACCAGTCTTCAAAACTTAAAACAGGCTATGGGGTAAAGGATTAATCAAGGTATTATAGATATGACTGTACCACAAACTGTCAATGCAAAATAACCATAAAAGTACATTTAAGATGAAAAGAATTCTCCTAAAACATTGATAATTAACATTGAATTGAAAGTGTAAGTGATCAGGGATATATTTTGCCTTCAAAACTGGCTCTGCACATGTATGGGATGCACTTATTTGAAAGGACATATAAAACAAAGATAAAGTGAATAATTAATTTTTATTTCTTATAAACATTTCATTTTCATGTTCAGAGTAAGCATCTAACAACACAGGGTTCCAGATAAGGGGGTGTAATGTGATCAAATCCAACATTTTCAAGCTAATGCTGCAAAAAATCCTATGGCGTTACTACTCATTAGAACCGTCTCTTCGAGACAAACCTGAGTAGTGACACCATAGGGTTTGGTGCAGAAATGAAGATTTTAGTTTTTGTAAACAGGTTTCCTCAGCATTTTGTGAATGCATGTTTCCTTTAACCCATTACCTTTTTCTTTTTTTGAAAATTGGTTATTCCTTACAGCAGATTGAAAGTAAAGCAGAATGCTCCTTAAGGCATATTCTGCTTTACTTTCAGTCTGTTTTAAGCTACCATCTGCTAGGGTGTAGAAAATATTTCTTGTGAGACATAAAGCGGCCTGTCAATAAAAGAGTATCAATGACTGAAAAGCTTTTGAATTTTCTGAGCTTGTAGTCTTCAGTCGCTTGTTAGAGTCTAAGTCTAAAGTGATTACACTTAGACCAGTGTTTTATGATGGTTATTGACTGATTGCATAATCTTACATCATGGGAGGGTGACTTCCTGTCTTAGCCCCCAAAACCATATGTCCCCTTCCCTCAGAGGAGATTTCCAATAAACAATATCTCCTGTCACCACTAATTGGACAGATAAAGGGATTAAAATGCCTGCTAGCCTTTAGAAGATGTATACAACTAGACGTTTGAAGTGGTCTTCAGTAGATATAAGTATGAGGGCCTTTCCTCCCTCAAATGGACGATTCTTGTTTTGAATTAAGTCCATTTTGACTTTTTGGGATTGATTTTTACAATATATGTCAAAATAACATCCGTGCCTCGGTCGTTTCTTTGGGGGCATGACTGCCGGTACTGATTGACCACCACTTCACGTTAGTAGAGAAACATATATAAGTAAAAAACATATTAGACATAACACTTGGCATGATGAAAATAATGATAAACTAGTTTTTTTATTTAAATTCTTTACCATTTTAAAAAAGTAGGACCACATTATAGGTTCTATATTTGTAAAAATAGGATATTTTCATAACTAGCAAACCTTTTTCAGTGAAAATACTACAAAATCTGATTATTTTGAATGAATTTGAGACAACGATTAGACAACACATAACAGATTTCAAAATGTCTGCAATGCTCGAAAATTGAAAAAAAAAAGTACTACATTCAAAACATGAAAAAGAATAGAAATATCCATTCAATCCTCACCAAAATTTAAAAACAAATGCATCAACATGTTCTTATTACAAAGAAACCTTTCTGAAGTAAATATCACAAATATGCTTCAGTTCTATAAAATGGGCGCTACCACACCCTACATATTAAAGAATTTAACAACACACATGAAAAATCGTCGTTTTCACGCGTTAAACTCACCAAGAAAGACACAACCAATCCTCACCAAATTTTAAAAACAAAAGCATCAGTATCTTTTTAAGTATTTGTATTAATTTCAATAAAAATGGACAACAAGAAATACCTTTCTATAAAATGGGGCGGCATTACGTACAAATAGAAATCCGCCATTTTGTCCCGCTCGGGACGGCGAGCTGATCGGCAGCTGTCCGGCCTGCATTATTTGCTTAGGCTCATATATAACTCGCGACTGCTCTGGTTTAAAATAACATGAATTCATGGTTTTTATACAGTTTAAAGATACAGATTTCAGCTTTTTTTTAAGATATTGACTGTAAAAATAGGATGAAAAATGATTTGTCTATAGGCTTTTTTATAACGGTAGGTAACCCTTTCTTGTGCGAGAATCTGCGATCAAATGCCTGCTGGTTCATTAGGTTTATACTCTTTAACCTGTCGTTAACAATTACTCGCTCAATATAGAACGTTATTATTTTCACAAATGAAAGCTGAATATCTTAGCTCTCATTTGAGCCCTATATTTTAGAAATCGGGTGAAAATTAAAGTTTAAACGGAATTTTAATTAACAATTGGTAGCCGTCCCAGGCGAACGCGCGCGCTTTAGAATTGTTTATCGATCGATTAACCGCGAGTCGACGGACAGGTATCGATCGGCGAATAAACGACAGCATCATTGGGGAAATACATCATTTCAGATCCGGTTATAATTCATTCGTGCTGATAACGGCCACACGTGAAGGTGGAACAAGAGAGGATTGTCGTGAAAGACGTTTCCTTTTTGAGACAGCAGATCCTCTTGGTGCGGAAGAGGTCTGGGATGATCGTAAAGAAGTTCCAGGAGATCGTTGAACCACGATCTCTGGGGTCAGTACGGCGCTACTAGTTGAATTTTGCATTCCGACTGTCTGATCTTGTCGCATCTGTGAAGAGAAACAGGGACGGGGCCGGAAGATGGAGAGGAACACCTTTCAGCATCCTGTCCTTGTTCAGCCACCATTCCAGAGCTTGATGGAATGGAGGGCGGAGGGGAACTAACGTCGAGAGGTGGTCCCGGCGGGGCCTCCATAGAGCTAAGAGATAGAACTGAAGGGGTCTCATAAAGAGGCGACCGAGTTCTATGAAGTCCGCCGTTGAGTTCAGAGTCCCTAGGAGAGACAGAAGAGACCTGGCGGAGCAATGACGTTTGTGTAAGAAGGTCTGAATCAGATCTAGAACTAGATCTATTCTGGCAGGGGGAACGCGAACTACGTTCCTGTCCGTGAGAAAGTTCATCCCTACGAAGACAAAGTCTTGGGATGGGATCAAACTTGACTTGTTTGGGTTTAGTATGAGACCTAGACCTGAAACGATTCCCCAGCAACGGGCCAGATCGGCGCGAAGAAAATGACGATTTCCTTGATGAAGGAGCCAATCGTCGAAGTATTGGAGAAGGATCGAACCTCCCACTCTTAAGAGTGAGGCTACTATCCTCATCAGTTTTGTGAAGACCCTGGGCGCTGAAGACAGGCCAAAAGGTAGGGCACGAAACTGGTAGACCGCAGAGCCATGGCAGAATCTGAGAAGAGGCCTGGATCGTTTGTGGATTGGTACATGGAAGTACGCATCTGATAGGTCCAAAGATAGGCCCCACTGAAATGGGCGGACCGCAAGCCGGATAGAGGCTTGCGTCTCCATCTTGAAAGATTCCTTCTCTAGATACAGATTTAGAGAAGAGAGATCGATGATCGGTCTCCAAGAGCCGTCTTTCTTGGGAACAAGAAAAAGGCGACTGTAGAATCCCGGGGATTGAAGATCCCGGACCCTTTCTACCACCGCTTTGTCTAGCAGGCTTATCACAGCTTGAGCTAGGCCAGGATGTTCCGACGTAAGATTGATGGGGACACTCGATAGAGGGGGGCGTTTCTAGAGAGGAATGAAATAGCCCTCCCTGACGATGGCAAGAGCCCACTTGTCCTGAGTTATTTGGGACCAGGCTTGAGAGAAATGAAGAAGCCTGGCGCCCACTGGAATGTCGGAAGCATTCTGGGGAGGAGGTAGAAAGGGTGAGTCCCTAGGGAGGGCCCCTAGGGTTTGCACCAGACGCCTTAGAAGAAGAAGGCGACTGCCCAGACTTGAAACCAGTCGATTTGCCCTGGTAACTCGTCTTGCCCTTAGCAGAGTTGTCATACTTCCTCTGATTAGTCTGTTTGTTCTGTTTAGTCTTCTGCCTCTAAGGCTGATTAGGGGTAGAAGAAGAAGAAGGAGAACTGCGACGAGTATTAGCTTGTTTTGTGCTATTAGCCCGTGCAGCAGACTTGTGAAGTTGCAACTCCTGATCAGCTTTGGCTACCTCCTTGATGAGTCCGCCAAAAAGCTGAGGGGAGGATAAAGGAGCGGACCTCAGAGTCTCCTTAGAGGAAGCCACAGGCAGAGATGTTTTGCTAAGAAACCCATCTCTCCTGACCCGAAGCATTTCGGCGGTGTTAGAGCAGGCTAACCCCGAAAGGATGCGGGTAGAGCGGCTGACCTGGAAGGCCAGCCGTCTAAGAACCTCGGGAGAAGGATTATCCTCTGAGGAGAGCTGAATCAAGGCAGCGGCGAACAGGTCGGCATTGGAATGACATGGACAGGGGAACCGAAGAAGGCTGAGAGAGACCCAAGAGTTGGGCATCCAGTGGAGGAATATTCGCCACTGGAAAAGGAGCGTCAGGTGACGGGACCCGAAGACGCATCGATGCGTTCGGTGCCACTTCCCTAGTGATTTTGGAGGGCACCGACCAAGAGGCTTCCGATCTGACATTGTTGGAAGAATCCAACTTACTAAGCACTCCGGCAACGGTATGAGTTACCGGAAGTGCCAGCTTGGAAGCCCGGGGAGACAGAACTCCCCGAGAGGAAAGAAGCTTCTCGCCCGCAGACAAGGCCATCGGTTCTGAGCAAGAGACAGGTCTGCTACAGAGGTCCTCAGGGAGGATATCAAAGACATCCTCACAGGCCTTGTCGAAGGAGAGAATGGCCGGGTCGATCTCCCCATCGTCCTCAGTGACCAACTTAGAGTCGTCCTGAGAGCGATCAGTAACGGGGGAGAGCGGACCCTGAAGAGGAGTAGAAGGGAAACTGCTTCCGGTAGGACCGGGAGCAGGAGAAGTTTCCACTACCGGCACAGAGGCCGACGGTAGTGGAAGACTAGGTACCGGATATCCGGAAGGGATCAGGAACTGCGATCCCGGCACCTGGATCCAACCCTGCTGAGAGGGAGGATGCAGAGAAGGGAACGGGTCCCTAAGAGAAAGGGAGGGCCCGTTCCTGGATCTAGCTAGAGGAGGGGACGTCGAGCGACTCCGGCTCCTGGAGGAAGACAGATCAGAACTGAACGAGGCAGAACTGGATCCAGAGAAGTTTTTCCAGTTCTTCCGCCGGTGGCGTTCCACCACACGGGCCCTAGAGGAGCGGGAATGCCTAGAACGGACAGACCTAGTAGACCTAGATCTGTGTCGTCTTCGGCCCTTGTGAGAAACACAAGAATCCGAGCCTGAAGAGAGAACGGACCGGCGCCTATGATGGCCGGTGGCCGGACCGGCCCTTATGATGGCCGGTGACCGGACCGACCACTGGAAGGTTGGTCGGTGGCTGGTGACACAATGGATCCGGACCGGCCAACAGAATGGTCGGTGTCCGGTGCTCGATGGTCGGTGACCGGGAACGGCCGGTCAGACCCTGAGAATGGTCGGTGCCCGGTGGTCGGACCGACCACGAGATGACTGGCCAGTAGGAACAGCAGCAGTCAGGGGCTCCAAAGGCTGGTGGTCGGACCGACCACCGGAGGCCTGGTCGGTACCGACCACCGCACGAGGTGGGTGGTCGGATACCTGGTCAGAGAGACCGGGGGAGCCAGGCGCAACTGAGGCTCCCCTGTCAGAGCAATAGGGGCTGCCGCCGAATAAAGGCGTGACCCTTGGCAGAGGAGACTCTCGAGAAACTGAGCTATCTAGAGAGCCTCTGCGCTCCTTCCTAGACTTATAGGACCGTCGTTGTTCCAGCTTGGACCATGTTTCGGTTGACCAGCTAGAGGACAGGGAACAAGGGGCGGAGCTGGAGCAACCACAGCAGCCAAGACAGCTGTTGTGGTCATCCCAGCTCGCCTTGTTATGCCCGCATGAACCTCTTATTTGGGGCATGCTGGGACCCTGCAAAAAGCAACAAAGACAATAAACGAGTAGAAAAGATTAAATAAAATTAATATCCACTCGGAAAGAGTATAACTCTAGGGAAAATACGTTCAAGATAAAAAACTGTAAATAAACAAGAGGCCCAGAGGGCCACATTTCGCTCACCTGAGACATTGTACCATAGAAGCTGCATCATGGCAAGACAACATTTTGATATAGCTGATAAGCCCGGGGCGGGGCCAAATTTGATCCAGGTGTGATAATTTGATTAATCTTGGTAGAGGACCATAGGGCAAAGCTACATGTCAAATATAAATGATCTGGGCCTTATGGTTTCAGAGAAGAAGATTCTCAAAGGTTTTCCTATATAAGTCTATGTAAAACTGATAAGCCCCGGGGCGGGACCAATTTTGACCCGGGGGTTATAATTTGAACAACTTTGTTAGAGAACTATAAGGCAAAGCTACATGTCATATATAAATGATCTGGGCCTCACGGTTTCAGAGAAGAAGATTTTTAAAGGTTTTCCTATGAAAAACTGATAAGCCCGAGGGCGGGGCCTTTTTGGCCCGGGGGTCATAATTTGAACAATCTTGGTAGAGGACCACAAGGCAAAGCTATATGTCAAATATTAAAGACCTGGGCCTTACGGTTTCAGAGAAGAAGATTTTTAAAGGTTTTCTATATAAGTTTATGTAAAACTGATAAGCCCCGGGGCGGGGCCATTTTTGACCTGGGGGTCATTATTTGAACAATCTTGGTAGAGAACCATAAGGCAAAGCTACATGTCAAATATTAATGTTCTAGACAATACGGTTTCTGAGAAGAAGATTTTTAAAGGTTTTCCTAAGAAAAACTGATAAGCCCCAGGGCGGGGCCATTTTTGGCCCCAGGGTCAAAATTTGAACAATCTTGGTAGAGGACCACAAGGAAAAGCTATGTGTCAAATATTAAAGATCTGGGCCTTACAGTTTCAGAGAAGAAGATTTTTAAAGGTTTTCCTATATAAGTCTATGTAAAACTGATAAGCCCCGGGCCGGTGTGGCCAATTTTGACCCGGTGTAACAGCCAATTCTTTCCCCCCTGCTAAAAGTTTCCCCCCTAAAAACTCATAATTGAGAATACTTTTAGCTAGCCAATTCTTTCCCCCCTAGTTGAAACTTTCCCCCCCCCGCTATATTTTCGCAATTCAGAGGGGGGGAAAGTTTTGGCTAGCCAATTCTTTCCCCCCCTCTCAGTCAATCTGCGGAATTGTATCCTTTTGACGTTATATGGAGGGGGGAAAGTTCTGGCTAGCCAATTCTTTCCCCCCTATCTGTCAGTCTGTTGAAATGTATACTTTGGCTCTCTTTGAGGGGGGAAAGTTTTGGCTAGCCAATTCTTTCCCCCCACCTCTCTTTCAGTCTGTGGAATTGTATACTTTGACCATCTAGGAGGGGGGGAAATTTTGGCTAGCCAATTCTTTCCCCCCTCTCTTTCAGTATGTGGTTTGGTATCCTTTGACTATATATGGAAGGGGGAAAGTTTTGGCTAGCCAATTCTTTCCCCCCTATCTGTCAGTCTGTGGAATTGTATACTTTGACTATCTTGGAGGGGGGAAAGATTTGGCTAGCCAATTCTTTCCCCCCTATCTGACAGTGTGCAGATTGTATGCTTTGACTATCTCGGAGGGGGGAAAGTTTTGGCTAGCCAATTCTTTCCCCCCTATCTGTCAGTCCGCGGAATTGCATCCTTTCATTATCTTGGAGGGGGGAAAGTTTTGGCTAGCCAATTCTTTCCCCCCATATCTTACAGTCTGTAGAATTGTATACTTGGACTATCTCGGAGGGGGGAAAGTTTTGGCTAGCCAATTCTTTCCCCCCTATCTGTCAGTCCGCGGAATTGCATCCTTTCATTATCTTGGAGGGGGAAAGTTTTGGCTAGCCAATTCTTTCCCCCCATATCTTACAGTCTGTAGAATTGTATACTTGGACTATCTCGGAGGGGGGAAAGTTTTGGCTAGCCAATTCTTTCCCCCCTATCTGACAGTGTGCAGATTGTATGCTTTGACTATCTCGGAGGGGGGAAAGTTTTGGCTAGCCAATTCTTTCCCCCCTATCTGTCAGTCTGCGGAATTGCATCCTTTCATTATCTTGGAGGGGGGAAAGTTTTGGCTAGCCAATTATTTCCCCCCATATCTTACAGTCTGTAGAATTGTATACTTGGACTATCTCGGAGGGTGGAAAGTTTTGGCTAGCCAATTCTTTTCCCCCTCCCCTCTCTTTCAGTCTGTTGAACTGTATACTTGGACTATCTTGGAGGGGGGAAAGTTTTGGCTAGCCAATTCTTTCCCCCCTATCTGACAGTGTGCAGATTGTATGCTTTGACTATCTTGGAGGGGGGAAAGTTTTGGCTAGCCAATTATTTCCCCCCTATCTGACAGTGTGCAGATTGTATGCTTTGACTATCTTGGAGGGGGGAAAGTTTTGGCTAGCCAATTCTTTCCCCCCTCCCCTCTCTTTCAGTCTGTTGAACTGTATACTTGGACTATCTTGGAGGGGGGGAAGTTTTGGCTAGCCAATTCTTTCCCCCCTATCTGACAGTGTGCAGATTGTATGCTTTGACTATCTTGGCGGGGGGAAAGTTTTGGCTAGCCAATTCTTTCCCCCCTATCTTACAGTGTGCAGATTGTATGCTTTGACTATCTCGGAGGGGGGAAAGTTTTGGCTAGCCAATTCTTTCCCCCCTATCTGACAGTGTGCAGATTGTATGCTTTGACTATCTCGGAGGGGGGAAAGTTTTGGCTAGCCAATTCTTTCCCCCCTATCTGTCAGTCTGCGGAATTGCATCCTTTCATTATCTTGGAGGGGGGAAAGTTTTGGCTAGCCAATTCTTTCCCCCCCTATCTGACAGTGTGCCGATTGTATGCTTTGACTATCTCGGAGGGGGGGGGGGGGAAGTTTTGGCTAGCCAATTCTTTCCCCCCTATCTGTCAGTCTGCGGAATTGCATCCTTTCATTATCTTGGCGGGGGGAAGTTTTGGCTAGCCAATTCTTTCCCCCCTATCTGACAGTGTGCAGATTGTATGCTTTCATTAGCTTGGCTAGCCAAAACTTTCCCCTCAGAGATAGTCAAAGCATACAATTTCGCACACTGTCAGATAGGGGGGAAAGAATTGGCTAGCCAAAACTTTCCCCCCTCCAAGATAGTCAAAGTATACAATTCCACAGACTGAAAGAGAGGGGGGAAAGAATTGGCTAGCCAAAACTTTCCCCCCGCTTAGATAGTAAAAGCATACAATTCCACACACTGACAGAGAGGGGGGGAAAGAATTGGCTAGCCAAAACTTTCCCCCTCCAAGATAGTCAAATGTTGCAATTCTGCAGACTGACAGATAGGGGGGAAAGAATTGGCTAGCCAAAACTTTCCCCCCTCTTACTAGTCAAAACACACCATTCCACAGACTGTCAGATAGGGGGAAAAGAATTGGCTAGCCAAAACTTTCCCCCCTCCAAAATAGTCAAAGTATACAATTCCACAGACTGAAAGAGAGGGGGGAAAGAATTGGCTAGCCAAAACTTTCCCCCCGCTTAGATAGTAAAAGCATACAATTCCACAGACTGTCAGATAGGGGGGAAAGAATTGGCTAGCCAAAACTTTCCCCCCTCCAAGATAGTCAAATGATGCAATTCCACAGACTGAAAGAGAGGGGGGAAAGAATTGGCTAGCCAAAACTTTCCCCCCGCTTAGATAGTAAAAGCATACAATTCCACAGACTGTCAGATAGGGGGGAAAGAATTGGCTAGCCAAAACTTTCCCCCCTCCAAGATAGTCAAATGATGCAATTCCACAGACTGAAAGAGAGGGGGGAAAGAATTGGCTAGCCAAAACTTTCCCCCCACTTAGATAGTAAAAGCATACAATTCCACAGACTGTCAGATAGGGGGGAAAGAATTGGCTAGCCAAAACTTTCCCCCCTCCAAGATAGTCAAAGTATACAATTCCACAGACTGAAAGAGAGGGGGGGAAAGAATTGGCTAGCCAAAACTTTCCCCCCCTCCAAGATAGTCAAATGATGCAATTCCGCAGACTGACAGATAGGGGGGTAAAGAATTGGCTAGCCAAAACTTTCCCCCCTCCGAGATAGTCAAAGCATACAATTTCGCACACTGTCAGAAAGGTGGGAAAGAATTGGCTAGCCAAAACTTTCCCCCCTCCAAGATAGTCAAACCATACAATTCCGCCAGATAGTGAGAAAGAAATCCTACAGTGCGAAATTATAGGAGGGGAAAGAATTGGCTAGCCAATTCTTTCCCCGGGGAAAGTTTCAACTAAGGGGGGGAAAGAATTAGCTAGCTAAAAGTATCCCACTTGCGAAATTATAGGGGGGGAAAGAATTGGCTAGCCAATTCTTTCCCCGGGGAAGTTTTTGACTAGGGGGGGAAGGTTTTGGCTAGCCAATTCTTTCCCCGGGGAAACTTTTGAGGGGGAAAGAATTGACTGCTACACCGGGGGTCATAATTTGAACAATCTTGGTAGAGGACGATAAGGCAAAGCTACATGTCAAATATTAATGATCTAGGCCATACAGTTTCTGAGAAGAAGATTTTTAAAGGTTTTCCTAAGACAAGAGCCCCATAGGGCATATTCGCTCACCTGAGAATAACTGACAAAATGGAGATAATTATTTATGTCCAGGAAGGGGTCATAATTTGAACAATCTTGTAAGAGGACCTGTAGATAATGCTATGTGCCAAATATCTAAGATCAGGGTAGTAGGGTTTTCTAAGACAAGAAGATTTTTGTAAGTTTCCATTGAAAAAAAAATCTATTTTTAACTCCTGTGACTTACATAATTATGTAACAGACTGAAACCAATTGAACAGCATAGGTAAAGGATATCTAGAAGTGTCACCATGCTGAATATCAAAGCTCTGGCCATATTAGTTTCAGAGAAGAAGACGTTTGAAAATTTCACTATATAACTCTATGTAAAACTGTGACCCCCCGGCGAGCCAGTTTTGACTCAAGGGGCATAATTTGAACAAACCTGATAGAGGACCTGTATGTGATGCTATGTGTCAAATATCTAAGCTATGGCCCTTGTAGTTTCAGAGAAGAATAATTTCTAAGGTTTCATTGAAAAAAATCTATTTTTAGCTCCTGTGACCTAGTTATGCAACCTACCAGAACCATTTAATAAAAATTTTGTATAGGACATCTAGAAATGTCACCATGCCTAATATCAAAGCTCTGGCCATATTAGTTTCAGAGAAAAAGACATTTGAAAATTTCGCTATATAACTCTATGTAAAACAGTGACCCCGGGGCGGGGCCAATTTTGACCCCAGGGGCATAATTTGAACAAACTTGATAAAGGACCTGTAGGCAATGCTATGTGCCAAATAACAAAGCTCTGACCCTTGCAGTTTCAGAGAAGAAGATTTTTTAAGTTTTCATCAAAAAAATCTATTTTTAGCTCCTGTGACCTAGTTATGCAACCGACCAGAACCGTTTGAACAATTTTGGTATAGGACATCTAGAAGTGTCACCATGCCAAATATCAAGGCTCTGGCCATATTAGTTCCAGAGAAGAAGACGTTTGAAAATTTCACTATATAACTCTATGTAAAACTGTGACCCCCGGGGCGGGGCCAATTTTGACCCCAGGGGCATAATTTGAACAAACTTGATAGAGGACCTCTAGATGATGCTATGTGCCAAATATCTAAGCTCTGGCCCTTGTAGTTTCAGACAAGAAGATTTTTTAAGATTTCCTTATTTTTTCACTTTGGTTGCCATGGCAACCAGAGTTCTACATTGTTTTTAATTCTTTGAACAAATTTGAAAGAGCTTGACCCAAGGAACATTCCTGTAAAGTTTGGTTGAAATCTGTCAAGCGGTATAGGAGGAGATGTCATTTGAAGCAATTGTTAACGACGACGGACGACGGACAACGCACGACGACGGACACAGGGCCATCCCAATAGCTCACCTTGAGCCTTTGGCTCAGGTGAGCTAAAAAACATTTTTGGCCCCAGGGTCAAACTTTGCCAGGGTCAAAATCTTGCTAGAAAATCATTAAGTAATGATACATGCCAAATATCAAATGTCTGGGCCTTTGGGTTTTTGAGAAGAAGATTTTTTAAGATTTTCATATGCATTAAAAGTTAGAAAACCCGGTCCCACAGCAAGGGGAATAACTCTAGCCAAAATCTTTGAACAAGATTTTGTTCCCCCTTGTCACTGATGCTTCTGACAAAGTTTGGTTGAAATTGGTTCAGTGGTTTCTGAGGAGATGTTGTTTGAAAATGTGAACAGACGACGGACGACGGACGGAATGGGATCACAATAGCTCATCCTGAGCCTTCGGCTCAGGTGAGCTAAAAAGGATACTTAGTATCGATAGAGTCTGGAAAGCAGAAAGTCTGGGAGCCTTGAAATTCGTGACAACAACAATGGCGACCAGAAAAAACCATGAGGTTCAATGCAAGCCTCTATATGATTAAGCGGACAGCCCCGGTGCGGGCGTATATGCGGTGCTATATTAGGGTAGCTCAGGTGGACTTCGCTTTTTCTGGTAAAGTAGTAGTACTAATAACCGATAGCAAGATTCATAGCAGGTAAGGTATTTTTGCTAATAAACTTAACTTTACTCCTTTAGGAAGTTTCTGTTTTTAACTGTCACATTGTTGTAAGCAGTCACCTGTCGTAAACACCTATTAATCAACACAATTCAGTGGTCGTAATAGAGAGGTTTTACTGTAATATCGTTTTTCAAACTGTAAATCCTGATCAGAACTCCTCCCTGTGATCTAGGTCTACACTGTTTTTAAATAATACATGTACTCAATATCCAGTAAGGGTTATTAACCTTTAAGGCTTCAGTCTGGAACTGGCAAATAATATTGACTTAAGTCTAGTCTTGGTTTACACTCCTCAGAAAGCACTGAACTAATAATATCTTCCACAGCTCTGGTTCTATTACGTCATACTACTCTCGTGCTCATATGAGATGCGCGCGAACCGTGACCATATTTATCAGTGCGCTTTAGTAAGCCGTCTAGTGTAGAGGACTTTTTCTGTAGGCTCTACAGAATCACGTGACCGTATAGCTCACTCGAAAAAACGTGGTTGTTTTATTTCGAAATTATTTTACATTGTTTCTTTGAAATAACGAGGTTATTTCATTATATTGATTTTACTAGCAATTAATTAAAGTTATAAGCTAGTTTTTCAATTAATTATTTGCTGCAGAAATAATTTTCTGCGGGATTGAGGTTTGTTGTCTTCAAACAATATGGCCGAAACCATGCTGTCTCGGAAGGAAGCATCAAAGAAAAACACAATGGAGAAAGCCCCAGAGATAAATGCAAATGCAGTTAGTATGCCTTCGAGGAAGGAGAATGTACCGGTTAAGAAACCAGAAGCGGGTCCATCTAAAATTGTCCAGACTGGTAAAAAGTCGACAACTTCAAAAACGCCATGTGACCGCAGCGCGGCTGTGATGAACACCGAAGTTTTGAAGATTTTGCAAGAGATGAACACTAACATTAATAAACATGGAGAAAATTTGAAAACCTTGTCAGAGAGGGTGGACACACTCTATGAGTATCCTGAATATACAGAAAATTATGGCGAGTCGTTTGACGAAAGTCAGTATGAAGTTTTCACACCAGATAACGAAGAGTAAAATATGCAGCCTCCCGTCAGTCAAGAGGATGAAGAACCTCCAACAAACAGACCGAAAACGGTGTTTGGTGGTCTATCTGACAAGTTTCTGTTATCAGAAAAGGTTGATAATGAGGTAAACGAAGACTTGGCTTCTTTTGTAAATAGCTCGTTCAAGAATGGTGTCACTGATGAAAGAATACTGGAGATGTTTAAGGACATTGTACGTCCTCAGAACTGTGACTCTTTAACAAAGACAAGAGTAAACCCAGGATTATGGAGGCTTTTAAAGCCACAGACACAATCTGAGGACTCCAAGTTGCAGACTATTCAGAATTGCATTATCAAGGCATCTGTCAACATGGTCAAATTATTAGACAAAGGAGGAGAAAATCTAGATTCTCAGTCTGTGGAATGGGGAACAAACTCTTTAGCATTGCTTGGACAGAGTAACAAGCTCATAAACAACAAAAGAAAGGAATCGCACAAGTACGACTTTGACCCAAAGTATTTTCCTCTATCTTCGCCAAGTCTGCCATATACAGACTATTTATACGGCAATGAGAATGACATTAATAGGAATGTCAAAGACATTAATGAAATGTGCCGTATTGGCAAGGTCTCGAGAGGGTTTCGTGGCAAGGGCTTCAGAGGAGGTCCATATAGGAGGCCCGGCCGTGGTATGAGACGGGGAGGTCCAAGAGGCAGAGGCTTCTACAGGCCATATGAGGCTGCAGCACATGTGGCAAAAAACTTCAAGGAAGTGCAAAGGAAATAGATAAGGTTAGTAACTTTGAAGCCGGAAGGCTGAGATTTTTTGAGGAAAATTGGAGAAATATAACTCGTGACGAATTTATTTTAGATGTTGTGAAACATTGTCATATTCAATTTATTGATGGCATAAATCCAGTAAACACCACATGTAAATCTACTGTTTTTAGTAGAAAAGAGGATAAAATTGTTGATGAACAAATTCAAAAATTACTGGACACTAAAGTCATAGAAAAAGTAGACCATCATGACCCAAACGAGTTCATTTCTCCAATATTTCTTGTTCCCAAAAAGACTCCTGGTGAATACAGAATGATTTTGAATCTGAAAAAATTGAATGAATATTTACCTTACCATCATTTCAAAATGGATACTTTCGAATCCATGTTGAGACTAGTAAAACCATATTGTTTCATGGCATCTATAGATCTTAAAGATGCATATTATTCTGTATTCATGGCGGAGGAAGATCAGGTGAAGCTAAGATTTCAGAAATCTGGTATATTATATCAATATCGCTGTTTGCCAAATGGTATAGCTTTTGCGCCAAGAATCTTTACCAAACTTATGAAGCCTGTATATACTTCATTGAGAGTCAGAGGTTACAAAAATTCAGGATATATTGACGATTCTTTCCTTTTAGGAGATACCTTTGATGACTGTGAGCAAAATGTGAAAGAGACTAGTAATCTCATGCTTGATGTTGGTTTTATGATAAACTACAAAAAGTCTGTTCTCATCCCAACCAAAGAGATCATTGTATTGGGAAATACCATCAATTCTGAAAAGATGGAAGTTTCACTTCCATTAGATAAGGCTATGCTTATAATTGAAGAGTGTTTAGATTTGTACAAAAAGACCAAAATTTCTATTCAAATTGTGGCTAGAATATTAGGTTTGATGGTATCGACCTTTTCAGCTGTAGAATATGGTCGACTTTTTTATAGAGGAATAGAAAAAGCAAAGATAGAAGCCTTGAAAAAATCAAAGGGTGATTTTTCAATGAAAATGATGGTAACGGATGAGATGAGGACAGATCTTAAGTGGTGGATTGATAATTTGCTTTCTCAGAAAAGGAAAATATGCCATGGTAATGCAGATGTTGTTGTTACTACCGATGCTTCATCATTAGGATGGGCAGGAATATCTGAAGGTCAATCTATAGGTGGTAGATGGACTACAGAAGAAGCTAGACATCATATCAATGTTCTGGAATTGTTAGCTGTCAAATTATCTGTACAAGCATTTTGCCAAGCCAAAGAGAATATACATGTACATGTTTTATCTGACAATTCATGTACTGTCTCATACATTTCTAATATGGGCGGTTGCAAGTCAGTAGATTGCAATGCCTTAGCTCATAAACTTTGGGTTTGGTGCATGTCTAGATCGATTTGGCTCTCTGCCAGTCATATACCTGGAAAAGACAATATTTCTGATTTTGGATCAAGACATTTCAACGAAAATGTTGAATCCAAAGATTTTCAAGCAAATTTCCAGTATATTGGGAATTCCAGACATTGATATGTTCGCTTCTAGACTGAATCACCAAGTGCAAAAATATTGTTCTTGGAAGCCAGATGGTGAGGCATTGGTAATTGATGCATTTTCATGTAATTGGACTGGAAAGTTTATGTACATTTTCTGTCCTTTCAGTTTGATTGGTCGAACTCTGGAGAAGCTGAGAACAGACCGGGGAGAGTGCATCATGATTTTACCCCTTTGGCCAACACAGAATTGGTGGAACAGTTTTCTGGAAATGTTAACAGACACTCCTTTAGTGATACCAGTGAGTCAGAATGTTCTGACACTTCCAGGTTTGGAGAAAAGTCATGCATTAATCAACAAGTTGAAACTAGTAGTTTCTCGTCTCTCTGGAGATCCCTGCAAAGCAGAAACTTTTCAGAACATGCTACCAATATCATTTTATCATCATGGAAGTGCTCAACACAAAAACAATACTCAGTTTACATTAGAAAATGGTTTCAGTTCTGTAGTCAGGAACAAGTTGATCCAGTTCAAGTTACTTTGAACACAGTTTTAGAATACCTGACTATGTTATTTGATTCAGGTCTTTCTTATGATACTATTAACATTGCCAGAAGTGCTTTATCAGCTTTGGGAATTGTTTTAGATGGATTTGTTGTTGGACAACATCCATTGGTTAAACGTTTTTGTAATGGAGCATTCAATTTACGTCCTCCAAAGACAAGATATAAGGAAACTTGGGATGTTGGAAAAGTTATTCAGTTTTTGAAGACACTTCAGTCAGTAGAACAGTTAAATTTAAAGATGTTAACTTACAAACTTGTGATGTTGATAGCACTCACTCAAGCTTCCAGAGCTCAATAATGAAACTTATGACATTGAAAGACCTAAGGAAAGGTTCAGACTTTTATATTTTGCAGTATAGTGCAACATTGAAGCAATCTAAGCCAGGTAGGCCAGTACCATATGTTACACTGAAGAGTTATACTCCAGGGCCCGGGTGCATGACACACCGCTAAATCTCTGCGCTAAACTATCCGATAAATTCTACCTGTCCGTTAGTTACCTGTCAACTAGAAGGACCCACTAACTGGCGTGCACATGTCCATTTTACCTTGTAGGTAGTTACCTTGTAGGTAGTGCACTTAGTAGGATTTTAGCTAAAGTCGGGTTAAATTTGGTGAATGCATTGAAGATGAGTGAACATAAGCTTTTTTGGCTAAAATGCACTTCATACTTTGTTCTCCATTGTGTTTATACATTTGTATATTGAAAATGGGGGAGGGGGGGGGTGTTAACCAAAAGGGGGGGATCTAATGTTGAAAGTACTTGTGATCCGAACCCGTTTTCTTGTTCACTTTAATTCCAACATTTAGGAATTTGTGACGCATCAAGCAAATCATAAACCTTAATTGCTGAGTTTAGGTTTAACAATTTAATCATTTTGGATCATGATATGACAGCTAGACATGGCAGCGGATCATGATCAAAACTATTTGGCACTCATGTTTCGTTAGATCTAAACCATGCAGTAAAAATCAGACGAAATTATGGGTTGAAAAGGTGAGTAGAAACAAAACTATCATATGAAAGTAGATTCTATTCAGATTAAAAAAACCAAAAACAAACCAGTAAAAAAGAGGGACAGAAAGACGACAGGCAGGGAATTTTGACGTAAAGAGAAAGGAAAGAGAGAGGAATCAAACTTGAGAGAACGAGAGAGAGGGAGAGAGAGAGAGAGAGAGAGAGAACGAGATAGAGAGGTAGATATACATGTACATACGGACAGGCAGAGACTGAGATACAGTGAGAGGTAAACGGGAGAGAGAGAGAGAGAGAGAGAGAGAGAGAGAGGTATATATACATGTACATACGGACAGGCAGAGACTGAGATACAGTTAGAGGTAAACGGGCGAGAGAGAGAGAGAGAGAGAGAGAGAGAGAGAGAGAGAGAGAGAGCGAGCGAGAGAGAGAGAGAGAGGTATATATACATGTACATACGGACAGGCAGAGACTGAGATACAGTGAGAGGTAAACGGGTGAGAGAGAGAGAGAGAGGGGGAGGAGAGAAAATGGGATGGTAGACAGTGACAGACAGAAAGACAGACGTGCGGACAGACGGTTCCTAAGCTGTTACTACGCATTACACTTAACGCTAAAAGGTTGGTACATTTTAAATATTCTTGTTCTGACCCGTAGTTGATCAAGATCCTAAATGATCGTATCGATATTCAGTTCTGAAGGTTAATCCGTTATAGAGTTATTAGTATATTGTTATTATTGTATTCTTCTTTAAAGATGAGCTTTATGGGAAAATCTTGTTTGATAGAAATGTTTTAAAAACTCTTTCACCGCCGGAGTCGCATACAGTCGGCTTCGCAAACAGTTTGGATCCAGATCAGACGCCGAGTAACGCGACGTCTGATTAGGGTCCAAACTGTTTTACACTCGTATCGACATTTTCTAAGTCATTCTACATTGGGGCTTTCTTTGAAACGATATTACAAATAAGAATATTAAAGCAGACGACAATAAAACGGTGTAGGGATAAACACTCACGATTAATTGGCGCCGAAAGGGCTAAACGAAAACATTATGGCAACACACACTAAAGTGATTCGTTGTTACTACATGTAACAGATCTTTCTGCGATAATGTACCAATTATTATTATGTATTGTAGATTCATATTTGTATTCTGAAATTGGTTCGTACTTCTTTATGTTACAGAAAACAGGATCTCGGTAAAAACAGTTTGGACCCTGATCAGGACCCGCTTTTCCAAAATACAGGTTTCAAGCGTGGAATTGGTTGACATATTTATGGCGTATTACATCCATACAGTGGAGAATACGTGTGTCTTTCCATTCCGCTTAAGCTAAATTGTTTTATTTTCTTTGCTTACAATGTTTGAGCCATATCAGATAACGGGTGACCCGGCGTCTGATCAAACTCCAAACTGTTTGCCTCTCAGAATAATATAAATCATATTCCGTTGTCAATTAAAATATTTTAATGCATTGTGTTGGCGTTTAGTAATATGTAAATCTCAAACAGAGAAAATGAAAAATGAAATAAAATAACAAAAATAATCAAACAATTTTGACCTTGATAAGAAACCGAGGTGCTAAGTTTCTGATCTGGATCCCAAATGTTTCTTTAACGCGGCTATGTAAGCTGACTTAACTGGCTACTAGAGGATTTATCGCTGCACTGAGTACCTCTAAATTTAGCGGTGAAACTTAACTTGTAGTTAGTCAATTTTGCGCTCGTGCAACACTAGTTATCTTACCTGTCTACTAAAATCAATATTTAACTATCAACTAAAACTTTAGTATGTTACTAGAATTTAGCGGTGTGTCATGCAACACAGTTAGTTTAACTTGTAGTTAAAAATCGATATTTATCTCTCAGCGAGGGGATTTAGTATACAGGTAAGCTCTAACTATGTGTCATGCACCCGGGCCCAGATAGGAGATTATGTGTTGTAAATACGTTATCTGAATATATTAAGAGGACAAGTTCTCTTCGCAAGGGAGAAGAATCCCTTTTCATTAGTTATTTGAAACCATATGCAGCAGTTTCTACAAGCACTATCAGTCGCTGGTTGCGTTCAGTTATGCAACTTGCAGGAATTGACATTACAGTTTTTAAGGCTCATAGTGTACGATCGGCATCTTACATCTAGAGCCAAATTGGCATTTATTCCCATGAAAGACATACTTAGTGTGGCAGGATGGTCCAATGAACAGACATTTGCCCAGTTTTACAATAAGGAAGTTCAAGTGGAATCCACTTTTGCAGATGCCATTCTATCCAATTGAAGACATGGTATGTTAGATTTACTTACACTTATCTTTGATTGTCAAAAAATTATTCGTTATGCTTTGAAGTCTCATATGAGCACGAGAGTAGTATGACGTAATAGAATCCCCCAAACAAACGAGACTTACCTTAAGTTGATGTTTGGTTGTGATTCTATCTAGTCATACTGCTACTCGAGGGATCATATGCCCACCTCATTATGGCATATTTGTCCCTCCCTAGATTACGTGGTAATCTATATGATAAGTTTTTGTTTCCGAAATAATTTTTTGTTACGCTTTGAAATACTGATAAATATGGTCACGGTTCGCGCGCATCTCATATGATCCCTCGAGTAGCAGTATGACTAGATAGAATCACAACCAAACATCAACTTAAGGTAAGTCTCGTTTGTTTGGGGGATTATACCACAGCTCTGTTTATAATGTTAACCCATTGCCCCATAGCCTGTTACTAGTTTTGAAGATATGTGACCACTTAAAGCAGGTTGAAAGTAAAGCAGAATGAGCCTTAAGGCACATTCTGCTTTACTTTCAGCCTGCTTTAAAGACATACTCGCCTATATTAACAAGGGCCACTATGGCCCTAAATCGCTCACCTGGTAACCATGTAACCATGTACACCGTGTGACCTAGTTTTTGTCCTCGATTTCAATGAGACAAACATTTTGTTCAAGTTTCATGGTATACATTCAATGAATTTTGTAGTCTCTAGAGTGTTAACGAGGTTTTGGGATGATTTGACCTAGTGACCTAGTTTTTGACAAGACATAAGCCACATTTGAACTTGACCTATATTTCATTGAGGCAAACCGTTTCATCAAGTTTTATGAAGATCAAATGAAATTTGTAGTCTCTAGAGTGTAAACAAGGTTTTTCGAAGATTTGACCTAGTGACCTAGTTTTTGACCGGACATGACCCACATTCGAACTTGGCCTAGATTTCATTGAGGCAATCATATTGATGAAGTTTTATGAAGATCCAATGAAATGTGTAGCCTCTAGAGTGTTAACAAGGTTTTTCGATAATTTGACCTAGTGACCTAGTTTTTGACCGGACATGACCCACATTCGAACTTGCCCTAGATTTCATTGAGGCATGATGAAGTTTCATGAAGATCCAATGAAATTTGTTGTCTCTAGAGTGTTAACAAGGTTTTTCGAAGATTTGACCTAGTGACCTAGTTTTTGACCGGACATGACCCACATTCGAACTTGGCCTAGATTTAATTGAGGCAATTATATTGATGAAGTTTTATGAATATCCAATGAAATTTGTAGCCTCTAGAGTGTTAACAAGGTTTTTCGATAATTTGACCTAGTGACCTAGTTTTTGACCGGACATGACCCACATTCGAACTTGACCTAGATTTTAATAAGGCAAACATTTTGATGAAGTTTCATGAAGATCCAATGAAATTTGTAGTCTCTAGAGTGTGAACAAGGTTTTTCGAAGATTTGACCTAGTGACCTAGTTTTTGACCGGACATGACCCACATTCAAACTTGACCAAGATTTCATTGAGGCAATCATATTGATGAAGTTTCATGAAGATCCAATGAAATTTGTAGCCTCTAGAGTGTTAACAAGGTTTTTCGATAATTTGACCTAGTGACCTAGTTTTTGACCGGACATGACCCACATTCGAACTTGACCTAGATTTCATTGAGGCAAACATTGTGACCAAGTTTCATCAAGATCCAATGAGATTTGAACCTGCTAGAGTGTTAACGAATAATTGTGAAAGGACGGACGGACAGACAGACAGACGACGGACGACGGACATCCAGCGATCCTAAAAGCTCACCTTGGCACTACGTGCCAGGTGAGCTAAAAATGTTGGAAAATAAACTTCTTAAATACCTTATTTACTATATATTTTCTGATTTGCAATACATTTATTACCATAAAAATGAATTTTGAAAAGTTCTCATTGGTAAATTATGTAAAATATAGTCCTTTCCGTACAGGCACTGTTTCAAAATTTGAAAAAAAATGTCCCGAGTAGCAGTTCTTGTAGAAATTATATTTATGTTTTTATCAGCAGCACTGCAAATGCTTTAAGTAACTAAAACTTAATTAAATGCTGTTGTATTCACATACACTCATATATTTACCAATTTAAGCAAATATTGGATGAATATTTCTCATTTTTAGGCCAACAGAGACCAATGGAGGTATATTTTCTGCATAAAATCTAAGGGGGTAGGGTTAGAATTTTTACCATATTTCATAAATGAGCATGGGAACACCTACTGTTCGACTAGTGCTGGTCACGTGACCTGGTTTCACAAGAATGCAAGAACTCCTCAGTTAACTTTGAACATTGCAATAACACCAGACACACTTTCAAATCAGACCATACAAAAATCTTAACCAATGAAAACACACTAATGAAAAGAAAAGTGAAAGAAGCCATCGAGACCAGACAGCGGAAACCATCATTGAACAGGGACGAGGGCCTGGAGCTACCCTCCGTCTACACGCCTCTCCTCGAGTCAGGTGACCACACCAGGTCACGTGACCAGCACTAGTCGAACAGTCAGTGCCGACAAAGGAAGTGAGACACTTCCAAAAATTACACAGGTAATTTCAAAATCACTCTGAGTTATGGAAAACAAAATAGAATGAATTAGTTGTAACATGTGTGTCAAATGGTCTATTGATGCGTCTCTGGCTGTGGAAAAGGAAGCAGATTGCGTCAGTCTTCCCTGCCCGCTACACAGCTCGGTGTAGTGATAGCCTCCCATAGACAAGCCCTACATAGTGCCTCCTCGTGGCGACACACGGTAACTGGGTACCTTGCGGCCCCAGGCTATACTATGAGGGACTCAGAGGCGGTCTGCCCCAAGACATGTGGTATGCTAGGCCCACCGGTGCATGGATATGCCCTGGTACCCATGAACAGACCCCCAGCTATGGGTAAATAGCCCCTGTGCTTCCAGGGTAGGTCCTCTGACCAGAAGCTAAGGGTGAGGTAACCCTGACAGAAACCTCCCCTATGCTCAAAGGGTAGGTCCTTTGGCCATGAGCTAAGGGAGGGGCAACCCTGACAGAAAACCTAGAGGGCTGAAGTCAGATGTACCAGGCCCATTTGGCGCACTCTAACAAACCATGGTACCCTGCATTTACACCGAATGTCTATACGTTCAGCTAAACGATGCGACGATGGTGCTGAATCTTCGAGATCCCTCCAGGGAGAAGCAGTGCAAGGCTCCGAGCCTCGACAGAGTCCACCCAACACTACTGGAGGTAACTCACCTGGACTTAGAGCCAGGAGACGAGGGAGGAAATTAACTGGCCACACAGCAGCAAGGAAGAAACCAAAGCAGCTTTTCAAAGCTATGCATTGGAATGCAGAAGGTGTCCTCAACAAGAAAACAGAGCTTGAGAATATCCTGTTCAATATGGATATCCAAGTCTGCTGTATCCAAGAAACACACCTCACTGAAGGCAAATCCTTTAAAATGAGAGGTTATCAGTGCTTCCGCTGTGACAGATTGGGAAGAAGTAAGGGAGGAATCCTGACACTGGTGAGGAACAACATTACAGCCACCCAAACCACCAGTCATATGGGCGACTCAGAGCCTTCAGCTGAAAGACCAGGAACTGAAAGTTGTCAACGTCTACTCCCCAAGTGACAAATCTCTATCCCTAGACACCATCCCAATGCAAGACTCGAACCTCTTGGTCATTGGAGACTTAAATAGTCACTCTCAAAGCTGGGGATATGACCACTTAGACAAGCGCGGAGAAGAAGTTGAAGCATGGCAAGACGATCACAACTTGCTGCTGATAAATGATCCTGAAGACGTTCCTACTTTCTACTCCAGGCGATGGCACTCTACATCTACACCTGAACCTTGGATTCTGTATGGATGATGTTCATCAACATATAACAAGGGAGGTGGGGGAACAACTTGGGGGCAGCGACCATCGCCCTGTTCACCTTACCCTGCAATAGAAGACGGTACAGGAGCCAAGCTTGCCCCGATGGAATTACAAAAAGGCCAATTGGAATTCATACAAGCAGCTCACCGATGACCTCTGCAGAGACATTAGAATAGATGGCAGAGACATTGACAGAGCCACCAGGGACTTCAATGTAGCTCTACTTAAAGCAGCACACAAATGCATTCCCCGGGGTTCCAGGAGGAACTACAAGCCGTACTGGAGTGAGGATTTAGAAACTCTACAGGAAGAGCTCACAGATGCAAGAAGGGAAGCTGAAACTCGCCCATCACAACAAAATCACAAACATCTTCAAGGAACAAGGGCAAAGTTTCTCAGAGCTAAGATCCAGGCAAGAAGAGAGAGCTGGCAGGAAAAGACTGCATCACTTAACCTGGAAAAGGACAGCTTTAAGCTCTGGAAGCTTACACGGCAACTGAACGATGAAGGTGGGCGTGAGCGAGGCTCAACAGTTGTTGAAGAAGATGATTCTCTGTTGACAGGAAAACAGGCTGCCAACAAGTTCACTGACAACTACGAGGATGTTAGTAATATCCAGCTCAACAGAGAAAGAAGGAGAGAAGTCAGAAGGGAGGAGAGAGGGAGGAGGGCATACAAATGCAATGAGGAATTGATGGAAAAGAGCCTCACACTGCAAGAGCTGCAAGTAGCACTGAAGAAGCTCAAAGCCAAGAAGTCACCGGGACCAGATGGTATCACAAACGAAATGCTGACCCACCTAGGGAGCTTTGCTACAAAAACTCTACTAGATCTGTACCATCTCAGCTGGAGAGAGGGTAGACTTCCCCAGGTTTGGAAGGAAGCAGTCATGACTCCAATCCTTAAAGGTGGAAAGGACAAGAAAAAAGCTGCCATCTATCGCCCAATCAGTCTCACCAGTGTTGTTGGGAAGGTCATGGAGAGCGTAGTAAACCAACGTATGAGATGGTATCTGGAGACCAACAGTCTCTTGGCACATCAACAAGCTGGATTCAGAATGTTCAGATCAACGGAAGACCAGACGACCTACCTTGCTCAAGAGATAGAGGACGCCTTTCAGGAGAAAAAGGTCACTCTAGTGGCATGGGTAGATCTCCAAAGAGCATTTGACTGGGCATGGACGGATGGTCTTCTGGTGAAACTACAAAGGAATGGTTCTATGTACAAGTAGCTAAAATCAACAGAAGAGCCAGGGTCAGCCTTGACAGCTCAGCAAGCCGAAAATTCCTACAGAGACATGGTGTACCTCAAGGAGGAGTACTATCTCCCACTCTCTTTCTCCTCTTCATAAATGATTTTGTTGCAGAACTGCCGAAAGGTGTCAAAGCTGACTTATACGCAGATGATCTAGTTCTTTGGTGCTCTGAGGAACATTCAACAACTGCCCAGTAACGGATGCAGGAAGCAGCCAACAGGCTTACAACATAGGCAGAGGAATGGTGTGTCGAGATAAACACTGAAAAGTCCTGTACCACCCTTTTCTCATTGTCACCAAAACAGACGACCAGAACAACCAAGCTTTGCGGGATACCTCTTACCCAAGTGGAGGAGACTACATACCTTGGAGTCACCTTTGACAAAAGGCTTACATGGAAAGCCCACCTAACCAAGGCTGAATCAATGGCACGGAAAAAACTGTGCATCCTGTGCAAACTCGCTGGAACCAGTTGGGGAGCACATGAAAAAATACAGTCGAACTTCAGTATCTCGACGGTCTCGGGACGATCGAAATAGCGTCGAGATAGGCATGGGCTCGAGATACCCAAACTGGTAAAAAATTCAAAACTTACAGAAAGTAAGCATGTGAACAAAAAAATCGTCGTACATATGTACTCTCGCGTGCAAACTTGTTATGAGTCGTTTTCGATCTTACACGCTTACTGTATATTTTGTACACAAAACATGGAAGTTAAAAACAGACAATTAATAACTCACAATTTTATTCAGTACTTGACCAGGGAGATTATATCGAATAGTTACGAACGTAAATATTTATTATGCGAACACCGAACATGACATAATACATGGGTTGTTTTGGTTATAGTGTAAGTCTGCACGTCCGGTAAATCTGCGCATCAACAAACCGGTTTACTTCCGGCTGTCAAATGCTCACGAAAATCTCGTTTTACTTGGAAAATCACAGTGTATTTCATTGGAACTGGTGAAAAATCACCCTAGGTTAAGCAAAGTATTTTCGATAAGTATAATTCGTTAAAAAAAACTTCTATTTAGTATTTAAGACATGTGGGTCAATTGCGTACATTTCACGCACTTGACCTCATTGAATATTCATGAGACATCAAGGGGCGCTACTCATGATGAATTGAATCAACACCGATAATGACGGTTATTAGGAGACAGATTTTACGGATACGGCGACCAAACTTGAAGCGATAATTTACTGTTGTTTGACGCAATTATCACCTAACACCCATCTAGGGAACGTGTAAAGCTACCAATAGTTCCGGTAAATGGTTTTTAAATGATTTTACCTGAGTGTGATTTTCACAGTCCGATACTCGCGATCAAAGTCGGCGAGTGTATCAATGCTTGATGACTTCAGTCGTCGAGATACTGGGTGTTAATTGAGAACAATTAAATGGATATGGCCAAAATCTATAGTCGAAATACCGGGGGTAATCGAGATTAGCCATAGTCGAAATAGGGCATGTAAGATTACATAAGAATAAGAACAAATATTTCCGGGACTTACGACAATCGTTGAGATAGGCATTGTAATCGAGATTCTGACGTTCGAGATACTGGTGCTCGACTGTACTAAGAACAGTATACCTCGGGACAATAAGACCCACACTTGAATATGGTTCCTCTATATGGATGACAAGTGCCAAAACAAATCGGATGAGGTTAGAGAATGTACAAAATCAGGCACTCAGACTTATCACTGGTGCTATGAAATCAACTCCGATCAAAGCAATGGAGGAAGTTACCGCCATCCCGCCACTTGCAAAGAGAATAGAGACAAAAGCCCTCATACAAGTCAGCAAATATCAGTACCTTCCCGACCATCCTATGAAGGGAAAACTTGGGAGTCTCACCAAAAATCGTCTGAAAAGATCAAGCTTTGCCCACGAATCAAAGAGACTGCTTAGACACCATGCCTCTCAACTTGGGCAAGCAACGGCAGTGTTCAGTGCAACAGACATTCCTGAACCATGGAAGTACAATCTCCCAAACCTGTCTATAGGTGTCACTGTGCCTGGACTTTTTGAGGGCATGGACAAAAATGCCAAATGATCCCTTACACTTGCCATGATTGAGGACCGATACCCTTCCGAAACATGGACCCGAGTGTACACAGATGGATCATCAACAGCCGCAATCAAAGACGGGGTCGCTGGTATTTTCGTCTCATGCACCACGGGAAGGACCGAATCAGTGAGCATCCCAGCAGGAAGATACTGCACAAACTACAGAGCAGAAGTGGAGGCCATATTACAGGCAACATCAATTATTGAGGACATGACAGAGACCTGCTCCCATGTGGATATCCTGACAGATGCTCTGTCAGTTCTTCAAGCCTTTTCCAACTCTAGGTTACCAGACATGTCCAGAGCACTCGACAACATCAGCCAAGACAGAGTTGTGTGCCTGCAGTGGGTGCCAGCTCACTGTGGTGTTCCCGGACACGAAAAAGCTGACAGTTTGGCGAAGGCTGGAGCCACAGGAAACCAACCACTAAATACAGTCACGCACCAGGAGAAATCAACAGCTATCAAGACTCTGATGAAGCCAACAACCAGAAAAGATGATTACTGACTTCTTGACAGATGGGAACAGGTGATCATCTTCAGGCTTCGCACTGGACATAATCGGCTCAACGCCCTTATGTGCACAAAACTCAAGCTGTCCCCATCTCCCCTATGCAACTGTGGCCAAGAACAACAGACAGCAGAGCACATCTTGCAGAGGTGCCCGCAACTAGAGCAGAGAAGAAAGAGTGTGTGGACCAGACAAACCTCAATGGAGACAAAGCTGTATGGAAGGAGGGAAGACCTCAAGAGGACAGCATCTTTCGTCGCTGGAGCTGGCGTGACCGTGTAGACGGTGAACGCCAGTAAGTAAGTAAGTTGTAACATAATTTATGTTCTAACAAATGGTACATTGTAGGACTTTCCTTTGATCTTTTCTTCACTTACTTTGTGGGAGATATTTTGGCTGTAGACAGGGGTTAAACAGTATGCCCCAACTGATTGTCGTGGGGGCATAAAAACATTGGAATGGTTCTTAGACAAGAACGATACAAACCAAATATGGTAGCCCTAGGCCTATTGGTTCCAATGTTATACACATTTCAAGATGTTTGCAAAAGTAGGTTCAAGTTCAAGGTCAAATGGTAATAAACATTGGTACAGTTGGAAAAGTCTTGAGAAAGATACATACCAAGTATAAAAGCCATAGTCCTATTGGTTCCAATGTTATAGGTAAGTTTTTGCAAAAGTAGGTCAACAGTCAAAGTCAAGGTCAAAAGGGCAAATATACTTAACAAAATTTCTAATCGGTCACTTTTTAAAACATGTTTTTAAATACTAAGTTCACATTTATGAGATTTTACACACTATATGATACGGTCTTAACGCTACTTATTTTCGGATTTGTACACGTTGTCCTACGTCGTGAACGTCAAAACAGCCACGTGGCTTATTTAGCCTAATTTGCACGTGTAAAGTATGGAAGAAAGTATCTGCCCGCAAGATTACACGGGTATAATCTCAAATGACTGCCTAGCCCGAAAAACACCTAAAATAGCGAGAATAATACACGGAAAGAAGGGCAGAACCGTCGCAATGTTGCACGTCGCTGTATCCTTACGGAAAATAAGATTCAATCACAGGGGAACTCCGGAAGTGGAAACAAAACAAGACTTATATCCGTATATTCCATATATGGAAATGTTTCCGTGCATTTACAAGTGATTAGAACTTTTAACCGGAAAATTTCGACCATTTAGGCTATTAAACACGGTATTTGACGTCACCGGAAGTAGAGCAGACCGCCCTAGGAAACCAAAATGGCGGAAAACGACACCCCTAAGACCGATACATTGTATTGACACTCATGAGAGACAGATTTATTCCTGCTACAAGGACGGCAAGACAACTTAGGGGTCAACACGGCCGTAACGTCACACCGAAGACGGTACGTAATCGGCAGCAAGAGGTTGGCAGTCTTTGCTGACGGCCACTTTAAGATGAAGTCATCATCAGACAGCTTGGGTCCGACGATACAGATGAGTTTAACCCTACAGAGCACATTTACGATATTCTCAAGAAACGTTCTCGTCCCTTCCCTCAGCTTCCAAACGTTGACACATTGGAGCGTGACGTCGTCGATGTGTGAGAAAATAAGATCATCGATACTTTTGCTGAATTCTTCTCGTCTATGAGAAGTCAATACGAAACTGATATTGCAGCTGACAGGGGCAATACTCATTACTAACATTGGGCCTAAGAACTCCTGCGACTTTCAAATTCTGGGGTCCCTCCACAGAAGTTATTGTTTAAGCTTAGACAGAAAGGAGATAGCCGACAAATTGTGATCATCTGTTTCCAAATTGATGACATTGGCATTGTAACACAATCACATGGTTAACTATTTCTTCATATTTCTTTTTCTGAATGAAATATAAGGTGACCGATTAGAAATTTTGTTGAGTATATGTAGGCATGGTCATACTCCCCTTATCTGAAGCCCTGTTTCAAAAGTACAACCATATGTTTACTGGTAATAAATAATTTCTTTTCCACTGTACCTGGCTGTACCTGTATCACCTGGCTGTTTCCTACCGATTCCATGCAGCTGGTGTAAAGTACTTACCAGTTTATAGGATATTCCCAAACACAGGTGACATTTTCCCACTGGTCTCTGCTTTCCTTTGGTGGTAGCCAGTGAGACAATGTCAAACCAGTCATCAGTACCCAGGGCAGATATGTTCTGTAATGAGATTACGCAGATATAGTAATGACAAGAGACCCATGGGCCATATTTCCCTCCCCCGAGAACAGCTGACAGAATGGAGAGAATTATTTATGTTGGGGCAGGGACATCTTTGATCACAGGGGCTTGAACAATCTTGACAGAGAACCTGTAGATGATGTTACATTTACTACAGTATAACAGACTTGCTTGCTGATAAGCCCAGTCACTCACTGTGTTGGTACCGCCCACTGACCAATCACAGAGTAGCACTGACCACTGTAGAGTTAGGCATTGATTCATTTAACACTCTTATTATGATACCTGCTATGTAGAGTCTTGAACATTAAACATATTGAAACATGGTGTCAGAAGTGGGATCTTAAATATTCAAACTAATGGATTAAAATAGATGCACATAAGTTTGTGTGACATTTGTGGAGAATCGTCTTTGTGAAATAACATTCATCTTAAAACAATGGATTCACAGAACAACCCACGAATGGACTGGGAGTCGCAGGACTTGCCAGCTGCCTTTAAGCGTTTTAAAGAGCATACACAATTCATGTTTGGAGGACCCCTCAGTAAAAAATCTGAGGAAGCGCACTGTAACTACTTTATGTTATGGGTTGGTGACAAGGGACGACAAATATTCTCAACCATGACATTTACTGAAGAGGAGAAGAAAGGGATTAAGCACTATTACAGTGCATTTGAAAAGTACTGTGCGCCGAAGTCAAACCGGATATACAACCGATATAGGTTTAAATCCCGCATTCAGCAGGACGGAGAGCCATTTGAAGCGTTCGTGACTGAATTGAAACTATTAGTCAAAGATTGTGGCTACCCAAATGGGATGACTGATGATGAAATGATCAGGGACCACATTGTTTTTGGAATAAAAAAACAATAAAATCAGAGAAAAACTGATAAATGAAGGCTCGGAATTAACCCTGGAGAACTGTGCAGACATTGCACGCACATATGAACTCAGTCAGTCTCAGGTGCGACAAATAACTGCCAGTGACCAAGCCATAAGTGCAATACATCGCAAACCGGGACGTTTTGTACAATCGCAGAGGGAAGGAATACCCAGACCGTCAGGAACGACGCGTGCCCAACCCGGTAGACAAGGACAAGCCAGGATCCCACAACGCCAGGAAAAGTGCTGTGACAACTGTGGGAACAAACACTACAAAAACAATTGCCCTGCAAAAGGCAAAGTGTGCCTGTATTGTAACAAAGTGAACCACTTTGCGAAAATGTGTCGGAAAAAGAACAGCGACTCAAAGGTCAATGAGGTAAATAATTTTGACATATCTGATGATCTCGGTTGTTACGCTCAAAACTTATTTGTTGACACCATTGACCATGATGTCTCTTCAAACCAAGCTTTCGCAAGTGTATTAGTAGGAAAGACCTGTATTAAAATGAAAATAGACACAGGTGCACAAGTCAATGTCCTGCCCAAATCCTTGTATATGACTCTTGGCATAAAAGGTCCCCTTAAACATTCTCAGAAACGCCTCACTGCCTATGATGGCAAACCACTCAGTGTGGAGGGTTACATCATCATACCTTGCAGGTATGATGATCAAACATACAATGAAGAATTTTTCATTGTGAATTCAGGGTCAAGTCCCATTCTAGGTCTACAGACATGCCTCAAAATGAATTTGATCAAACTAGTCCTTGCTATGAATTCAGATTCACCCAGCCAAGAAAGTACTTCTTGCGCACCGCTGACAAAAGACGACGTTGTCTCAAAATACTCAGATATTTTCACAGGTATTGGTCTGTTACCAGGTGAAAGTGAAAATCACTTGCGTGAAAACGTCATGCCAGTCGTACACCCCCCTCGCAAAGTCCCTGTCGCTATCAAAGACAAACTCAAGTTGGAACTTGATCGCATGGAAGATCAAGATGTCATTTGCAAAGTGACAGAACCTACTGATTGGGTTAATAGTTTGGTCACGGTAGAGAAATCAAACGGATCATTGAGAATTTGTTTAGACCCGAAAAACCTCAATGATGCAATCAAGAGACCCCACTACCCAAACAAAACGCTTGATGACATTTTGCCCGAACTGTCAAACGCTACTGTCTTCTCAAAATTAGATGCACGAAGTGGGTATTGGTCGATTAAGCTCACAGACAAGTCGTCATACTTAACCACATTCAACAGTCCCTATGGAAGATTTCGATTTAAACGTTTACCCTTTGGTTTAATCAATGCAAATGATCTGTTTCAAGAGAAAATGGATCAGTGTCTCGAACACTTGACCGGTGTAAGGACAATTGTGGATGATATTGTAGTATTTGGTAAGGATCACGCCGATCACGATCGCAATCTTCACATGTTAATGTCAAGGTGTTGGGAGATGGGTATCAAACTTAACCCTGATAAAACAGAAATAGGGAAGCGCGAGATTCCATTCTTTGGTCACATTCTCAGCTCAAACGGGTTAAAAATGGATCCCGCAAAGGTCAAGGCCATACAAGAAATGCCACCCCCTACTTCAAAGTCAGAACTACAAACTGTTCTGGGAATGGTCACCTATCTGCAAAGATTTGCACCAAAACTCTCAGAAATCACTACACCCTTACGGCAACTGTTGTCTAAGGATATTGAATTCTCATGGGACAAATCCCAGCAGAAAGCATTTCAGGACGTGAAAAATGTAATAACACAAAATCCAGGTCCTATTCTAGCCTATTATGATCCAAATAAAGAGATTACATTACAGGTAGACGCTTCCAAATATGGTCTAGCTGCAGTTCTCATGCAAGATGACAAACCTGTCTCGTTTGCTTCAAAATCGCTCACCCAAACAGAGGTCAATTATGCACAAATAACAAAAGAATTGTATGCTGTTCTTTTTGGTTGCAAAAGATTTCACCAATATGTCTATGGTAGACAAATCAAATGTCAAACAGATCATAAACCACTTTTGGCAATTTGGAAGAAAGGCTTACATTCTGCACCCCCACGTTTGCAACGCATGCTGCTGCAGTTGCAGAAATATGACGTTGAATTAGTATTTGTCCCAGGTAAACAGATCCCTGTAGCAGACACGCTGTCTCGCAAATTTTTACCTTACACATACCCAGAAATTGCAGAAGGTTTAGACACGCACATTCACGCTGTTATGTCAAACTTGCCAGTTAGTGACAAGAAAATGGAGCTAATTAGAGCTGCAACAAAACGTGACACGCAATTGAATTTGCTCACACAGGTTATTTTAGAAGGTTGGTCAAACGACAGATCACAATGCCCCAGCAGGTTACTTGACTTTTGGAATTTCAGAGATGAATTGTCAGTAGTTGATGACATAATCTTGAAAGGTACCAAAATCCTTATTCCTAAGGAACTCAGACCCATGATGTTAGAGAAAATTCATGAAGCTCACTTAGGAATTGAAAAGTGCACACAGCGTGCAAGAGAAGTTCTGTTTTGGCCCAACATGTCCACAGACATAAAAGCTTTAGTGCTTAATTGCCCAATATGTTTAGAGCATAGATCCGCAAATGCAAAAGAGCCACTCAAGCCAAGCAATATACCTGATAGGCCATGGCAGCACTGTGCCACAGATCTATTTCATTGGAACAACAGTGACTATATTTTGCTAGTAGACGCTTACAGCAAATACTTTGAAGTCAGTCACATCTCAAACTCGCGGTCAGTTACAGTTATTGATAAGTTGAAAGGTTACTTCAGCCGCCACGGCATTCCGGAAACTGTTCAATCTGATAATGGTCCATGCTACGACTCAGTTGAGTTCAAAGCATTTGCACAACAATACGACTTTAGACATGTTACGTCTTCCCCAGGTCATTCTTCCGGAAATGGGTTGGCCGAAATCACGGTCAAAACAGTTAAGGCTCTGTTCACAAAAGCAAAACAGTCTGGGCAAGATCCCTACTTAGCACTCTTAGAGTACCGTAACAGTCCTTTAAACTGTAAGCAAAGCCCTGCACAATTGTTAATGAGCAGACAGCTCAGGTCAACTCTGCCATTAATCACCCATCAGTTACAACCACGTGTTTCTGATTCGCATGCTGTGAGAAACAAAATGCAAAACTCCAAATTGCAGTCAAAATTTTACTATGACAAGTCTGCAAAGCCGCTCAAATCTCTAGATATAGGGGAAAATGTAAGAGTTAGGCAAGGAAAACGCTGGTTCCCAGCTGTTGTCCAAAGCAAAGTTCACAATAGGTCATATGTTGTTAAAACAGAAGACGATGGTGTTTACAGGCGAAATAGGAAGCACATTCTCAAATCAGAAGCAACTCCATTTCCCACAGAGTTTCCCATATCTTATCAGAATATACCCATATCTACCGGTCAGTTAAATCAGTCACCTGCTGATAAACCAAGCCTATCAAATTCTACTTCAGAAAATACACCAAGTACAAATACACCCCTGACCGGCAGTTCAAATTTCCATGAACTTTCGCACTCAGTCAAAAGCCCAATAAAGCAGTCTGAAAAAGCTGAAGATAGGGTTAATTACACAACGAGATCAGGCAGAAATGTCAAGATCCCTCAGAAGCTGGATCTGTAAATAATCTATGTTTCCTGTTTCCGTGTAAATAAGACATGTGTTGCTGTATCTTTGAATCTTGTTTATTATTGTATGTGATTTGTAGACTATTATTAACAGTTCACCTACAAATGGATACCGTGAGAAGTCGGTGATTCTTTCAAGTGAACAGGACTACCAGTGTAATACTGACAGACAATTAGTTATCAACAGTAACCCATGTGGATACTTAATGACTGTACATGAACACTTATACCTGTGTTTAGCAAACATTTCAAAGAAAGGGAGATGTTATATTTACTACAGTATAACAGACTTGCTTGCTGATAAGCCCAGTCACTCACTGTGTTGGTACCGCCCACTGACCAATCACAGAGTAGCACTGACCACTGTAGAGTTAGGCATTGATTCATTTAACACTCTTATTATGATACCTGCTATGTAGAGTCTTGAACATTAAACATATTGAAACAGATGATGCTATGTGCCAAATATCTAAGCTCTGTGAACTAGGATTTCAGACAAGAAGATTCATTAAGTTTTTTAGCTCCTGTGACCTAGATATGCAACAGATCGGAACGGTTTTTACAATATTAGTACAGACACTCTAGAAGTATCACCATGCCAAATATCAAAGCTCTGGTCATATTAGTTTTAGAGAAGAAGATGTTTGAAAATTTCGCTAAATAACTCTATGTAAAACTGTGACCCCCGGGGCCTAAGGGCCAAGTTGGGGTGTATGTAAGTGCCACAAGACTAAGGGTTATCAAGATCTCTGCCTACATACACACCACTACCTCACTCAACCAATCCCTCAAACATTCCAACAATCAATTCATCTTACCCTTACTGGTATAGCACTTTTCCCCAGACAATCCATCGGCTCGTGGTGCTTCAAAGGACTTAAAAAACTGAAAAAAATTGTAAGCAAAATAGACAGTAGCTCATATTCAATGTGACACAAACACTTTTTTTGATACGGTACTTGTTCAAACAATTCCAACTGTTAACCCTTTGAATATGCACTCTAAGAAATAGGTTCTATATGTAACGGGGCTTTCTGGTCGAATAGGGGTCATTAACAAATAGGGCTGTAACGAATACACCATGTAGCGAATACGAATACACATCACGATACAGGGTGACGAATACGAATAATTGTTCACGAATATGAATGCAATAGTTTCTTTGTAGATCTTTATGTGAAACTTCTAATATTTTATTACTACTGATTATCCTTTAAAAGTATTCTCTCGCGCTATGAGATGTCGTAAAAGCTTTGTTATACAAAATACAGCAATCAGCTGTGTTGTCAGCTACAACATGTGTAGGGCCCTAGGTGGATTTTCAGGACAAGTATGGTACTGGAGATTACTTGTAAGCTGCAGTTTTCACCCTTTTAGATGTTTTACAGTTTTCTTTTTTGTACTGGCGAATATTCGGTTCTTGACCAGGCGAATACGATACGTATTCACCAAATTCAATATTCGAATATTCGAGTGTATTGTTACAGCCCTAGTAACAAATAATGTAGTTCTAGGTCTACTTTATCTTTAATGGCAGTGCTATGCAGAAATATAATGGAATCAATCAATCTGAAAATATAAACAAATACACACCTTACAAATAGCCCGTGTAAATGGTAAACAATGAACATAAATAGATACGGGTCAAGCATAGCTATTAAATTCCCGATAGTGTTCAAATACAATGACATTTCAATACAATAAATACATGAAACATATAATCAGTCATTACAATAATAACAATAAAGTTACAATCAAAGCGCTGAAAGACTGTCGACGAACTAATAGAAAGCATTTACTTTCAGCTGTACAATTCTATGTTGTGTACAGTGGTAAATCTCTGACAAGTATGATTAGTTAAGACAAGTTTATTCCGGTGGTTGCTAAAAAGACAATTTTGAAAACAAGTGGAAACTTGAAGTAAGACAAAAGTAAAACAGAAACATCCATGGGCTTTCCGATTTGTTTTTATTTCACTTGATGCTTCAATTTGCCTACTATACCAAACACTTGTTTATGGCTCTTTATCAGGATGAATTAGAATCATGAAATTTCTATGAGGAATCATTTGAATGAAAGTGAACTTAGAAAATCACTAATGCATCTTTACACCTACTATGTATAATCAAGGGGACAATTATAAACAATGATGGTTTGAATATAGCTATATACTCATAACCATTTGTACGTGAAACAATTGTAATAACTATTTCCGTGAATTTGTAATAAAGGGTGGTGTTTCGTTCGTAAGTACATGTACAAGTATCTAAAATCAAATTGAAATAATTGTTACGACGAAATATAAAGATTGGATGAAAACTTTTGGAGTTTAAGAGCAACCACTGATAATTTTCTGGTAATTCAATGTGCATAATCTTGACATCTTATGCGATATAGATAGTTATCCAACTTGGCCAGGATTGTACACATTACACAAATGGATTGCTATCTGATCCCCTTGATCGCCAAGGTTGCCGTCGGTATACTTCCTGTACAAAAATCCGTGGCGCTCCAACCAGAACGCCATTAGATTGCTAATTGATCGCCTAAGTCGCCATCGGAGCGCTACCTGATCGCCAAGATCGTAACTGGAGAGCTATTGGATAACCTTAGAGCTCCACCATGATCCAACAAAGCAAATTAGTAGATACTTCGCGCTCCATGGTGATCTGATAATGATTCTCTATCTAATACCAGATAGTATTTTCTATCAATAGATCCAAATTGCATGATGTAACTCGACGTCTCATCCGGATCCAAACTGTCATACACAATGATGGTACCGAAAAGTGTGTTAATAGAATTGGCGTTCAACATTGGTTTTGATGTAGTAGCTATTAAATGGAAAACAAGAGGGCCTGAAGGCCCTGATATCGCTTACCATTTGTAATGAAGCCTGATAGATTTACCTTTGAATTTCACCCTTTTTATTCTAAATCCATTCAAGTTTGTCGAGCTACTCTACATCAGAGGCAGGTAACTAGAGCCTAAACAATACTGAAATGAAGCCTTTTTCTAGCATTTTAAAGTATATCAAGGGCAGGTAACTATTGCCACAATGATTAGATTTCAACAATAATTGCACTCCTTCGAGAACTTATAGCTATATACTTTGTATACAAGTATAATGAAAATCCATTGAAAACTGTAGTTGCAAGAGTGTAAACACTGTAAAATATGGCATTTTCAGCAATTCAAAGGTAGATAACTCTTGATCTATTTGTCCGATTTCAACCATAATTACCCTTTTTGAACACTTATGGTCATATACAATCTGCGCATTAGTTTGAGAGAGCTTAGATTAATAGTGTGGCCTCTAGAGCGTAAACACTATTAAATATGTCATTTTCAGCAATTCAAAGGTAGATAACTCTTGCCCTATTGGTCCGATTACAACCATAATTGATCTCCTTCGAAGTATTATGGTAATATACAATCTGAGTAAGTTTGAGAAAGATTGGATAAAATTTGTGGCCTCTAGAATTTAAAAACCCTTAAATATGGCATTTTCAGCAATTCAAAGATAGATAACTCTCGACCTATTAGTCTGATTTCAACAATAATCAAACTCATTTGAACTCTTATAGTCATATACAATCTGAGCAAGTTTGATATAGATTGGATAAAAATTGTGAACTCTAGAATGTAAACACCGTTAAATATGGCATTTTCAGCAGTTCAAAGGTAGATAACTCTTGATCTGTTTGTCCGATTTCACCAAAATCGAACTCATCCGAATTCTTATAGTGATATACAATCTGGGCAAGTTTTAGACAGATTGGGTAATATTGTGGCCTCTAGAGTGTAAACACTGTTAAATATGGCATTTTCAGCAATTCAAAGGTTGATAACTCATGATCTAATTGTCCGATTTTAGCCATAATCGAACTCATTCGAACTCTTATGGCAATATACCATCTGAGCAAGTTTGATATAGATTGGATAAAAATTGTGAACTCTAGAATGTAAACAAGCAAGTTTGAGAAAGATTGGATAAATATTGTGGCCTCTAGAGTGTAAAACCTAAAATTGTTGACGCCGCACATTCAAGGATTGCAAAAGCTCACCCTGAGCTAGCTCACAGGTGAGCTAAAAGCCAGAGATGTCTAAAGACTTGTAGCAGTACGAACGTAATGCAGAAAGCTCTTATAGGAATTGTCTGCATTACAATGCTACTGCATTAAGTGGACACATGTCAAAAAGAAAGCAGCTATGTGTATAGCTATTGGCCTAAACTTCTGCTGCCGAATCTAAAACGAATGAGCGCGGCAGAGTGCCACATGTCTTCATAGGATATGTACCAATTTAGACCAAGTAGAGCGTTAACAGACCGGTAATGAATCTCCATCAGTCACCGACATCGCTATCTGATCTCGTTTGAGTGCCATAGATCGCACAGGTCGCCATCAGAGCGCCAATAGAGCGCAGTAGATCGAACCTTATATGTCATAATTGCTTAACACATTTAACTCTATTGACCAGTAATGATATCTACAAGCATGTACGGTACCTATGGATGTACACTTGTCGTATGCTTACAGTGAAGAGCCAAATCTGAGGGATCAGGATCTGCACGTTTATGGATAGGATTATATAAATCGTAATTGCTTAACGCACTCAACCCTATCGACGAGTACACTCATCACTTAATAATGCTTATGCATACCATCACATATTGCAATTGATTAACAGAACAGAACAGAACAGAGCAGAACATAATTATATTGTATTCACGCAGATATTAACAAGAGTTGTCAGAGAGACAACAAAGCTCGCCATCGGCACATTTAGAAACTTAAAAGCACACTCAAGGTCACCAAGTTCAACCTTTTTGCCTGCATGGAAAGGTCTTGTCCATATACACACGAAAATCAAATACATGTATGAAGTTACACCTCAGGGGACATAGGAAATATAAGCATTTTTTGAAACCTAAACACAGATTTCGAAACCTTAACCCTGGATCTAAGTTCAAGGTCAAGGTCACAGGGGTCCAAATTTTTCTGTGCATGGAAAGGTCTTGTCCATATATACACACATACCAACTATGAAAGCAATACCTCAAGGGACATAGAAGGTATAGGCATTTTTCGAAAGCTTAACAGATTTCGAAACCTAAACGCGGGCCTTAAGTTCAAGGTCAGGGTCACAGGGGTCCAAACTTTTCTGTGCAAGGATTGTTCATGTCCATATACACACACATACCAACTATGAAAGCAATACCTCAAGGGACATAGAAGTTATAGGCATTTTTCGAAACCTAAACACAGATTTCGAAACCTAAACGTGGGCCTTAAGTTCAGGGTCAAGGTCACATGGGTCCAAATTTTTCTGTGCATGGAAAGGTCTTGTCCATATACACACATACCAACTATGAAAGCAATACTTCAAGGGACATAGAAGGTATAGGCATTTTTCGAAAGCTTAACAGATTTCGAAACCTAAACGCGGGCCTTAAGTTCAAGGTCAGGGTCACAGGGGTCCAAACTTTTCTGTGCAAGGATTGTTCATGTCCATATACACACACATACCAACTATGAAAGCAATACCTCAAGGGACATAGAAGTTATAGGCATTTTTCGAAACCTAAACACAGATTTCGAAACCTAAACGTGGGCCTTAAGTTCAGGGTCAAGGTCACATGGGTCCAAATTTTTCTGTGCATGGAAAGGTCTTGTCCATATACACAAACATACCAACTATGAAAGCAATATCTCAAGGGACATAGAAGTTATAGGCCTTTTTCGAAACTTAAACACAGATTTCGAAACCTAAACGCGGGCCCCAAGTTCAAGGTCAAGGTCACAGGGGTCCAAATTTTTCTGTGCATGGAAAGGTCTTGTCTATATACACACACATACCAACTATGAAAGCAATACCTCAAGGGACATAGAAGTTATAGACATTTTTCGAAACTTAAACACAGATTTCGAAACCTAAACGCGGGCCCCAAGTTCAAGGTCAAGGTCACAGGGGTCCTATTTTTTCTGTGCATGGGAAGGTCTTGTCCATATACACACATACCAACTATGAAAGCAATATCTCAAGGGACATAGAAGTTATAGGCATTTTTCTAAACCTAAACACAGATTTCGAAACTTTAACGCGGGCCCTAAGTTCAAGGTCACAGGGGTCCAAATTTTTCTGTGCATGGAAAGGTCTTGTCCATATACACACACATACCAACTATGAAAGCAATACCTCAAGGGACATAGAAGTTCTAGGCATTTTTCGAAACCTAAACACAGATTTCAAAACCTAAACGCTGGCCCTTAGTTCAAGGTCAAGGTCACAGGGGTCCAAATTTTTCTGTGCATGGAAAGGTCTTGTCCATATACACACACATACCAACTATGAAAGCAATACCTCAAGGGACATAGAAGTTATAGGCATTTTTCGAAACCTAAACACAGATTTCGAAACCTAAATGCGGGCCCTAAGTTCAAGGTCAAGGTCACAGGGGTCCAAATGTTTCTGTGCATGGAAAGGTCTTGTCCATATACACACACATACCAACTATGAAAGCAATACCTCAATAGAAGTTATAGGCATTTTTCGAAACCTAAACACAGATTTCGAAACCTAAACACGGGCCCTAAGTTCAAGGTCAAGGTCACAGGGGTCCAAATTTTTCTGTGCATGGAAAGGTCTTGTCCATATACACACACATACCAACTATGGAAGCAATACCTCAAGGGACATAGAAGTAAAAGGCATTTTTCAAAACCTAAACACAGATTTCGAAACCTAAACACGGGCCCTAAGTTCAAGGTCAAGGTCACAGGGGTCCAAATGTTTCTGTGCATGGAAAGGTCTTGTCCATATACACACACATACCAACTATGAAAGCAATACCTCAAGGGACATAGAAGTTATAGGCATTTTTCTAAACCTAAACACAGATTTCGAAACCTTAACGAGGGCCCTAAGTTCAAGGTCACAGGGGTCCAAATTTTTCTGTGCATGGAAAGGTCTTGTCCATATACACACACATACTAACTATGGAAGCAATACCTTAAGGGACATAGAAGTTAAAGGCATTTTTCAAAACTTAAACACAGATTTCGAAACCTAAACACGGGCCCTAAGTTCAAGGTCAAGGTCACAGGGGTCCAAATTTTTATGTGCATGGAAAGGTCTTGTCCATATACACACACATACCAATTATGGAAGCAATACCTCAAGGGACATAGAAGTAAAAGGCATTTTTCAAAACCTAAACACAGATTTCGAAACCTAAACACGGGCCCTAAGTTCAAGGTCAAGGTCACAGGGGTCCAAATGTTTCTGTGCATGGAAAGGTCTTGTCCATATACACACACATACCAACTATGAAAGCAATACCTCAAGGGACATAGAAGTTATAGGCATTTTTCTAAACCTAAACACAGATTTCGAAACCTTAACGCGGGCCCTAAGTTCAAGGTCACAGGGGTCCAAATGTTTCTGTGCATGGAAAGGTCTTGTCCATATACACACACATACCAACTATGAAAGCAATACCTCAAGGGACATAGAAGTTATAGGCATTTTTCGAAACCTAAACACAGATTTCGAAACCTAAATGCGGGCCCTAAGTTCAAGGTCAAGGTCACAGGGGTCCAAATGTTTCTGTGCATGGAAAGGTCTTGTCCATATACACACACATACCAACTATGAAAGCAATACCTCAAGGGACATAGAAGTTATAGGCATTTTTCGAAACCTAAACACAGATTTCGAAACCTAAACGCGGGCCCTAAGTTCAAGGTCACAGGGGTCCCAATTTTTCTGTGCATGGAAAGGTCTTGTCCATATACACACACATACCAACTATGAAAGCAATACGTCAAGGGACATAGAAGTTATAGGCATTTTTCGAAACCTAAACACAGATTTCGAAACCTAAACGCTGGCCCTTAGTTCAAGGTCAAGGTCACAGGGGTCCAAATTTTTCTGTGCATGGAAAGGTCTTGTCCATATACACACACATACCAATTATGAAAGCAATACCTCAATAGAAGTTATAGGCATTTTTCGAAACCTAAACACAGATTTTGAAACCTAAACGCTGGCCCTAAGTTCAAGGTCAAGGTCACAGGGGTCCAAATTTGTCTGTGCATGGAAAGGTCTTGTCCATATACACACACATACCAACTATGAAAGCAATACCTCAAGGGACATAGAAGTTATAGGCATTTTTCGAAACCTAAACACAGATTTCGAAACCTAAACGCGGGCCTTCAGTTCAAGGTCAAGGTCACAGGGGTCCAAATTTTTCTGTTCATGGAAAGGTCTTGTCCATATACACACACATACCAACTATGAAGGCATACCTCACGGGACATAGAAGTTATAGGCATTTTTCGAAACCTAAACACAGATTTCGAAACCTAAACGCTGGCCCTTAGTTCAAGGTCAAGGTCACAGGGGTCCAAATTTTTCTGTGCATGGAAAGGTCTTGTCCATATACACACACATACCAACTATGAAAGCAATACCTCAAGGGACATAGAAGTTCTAGGCATTTTTCGAAACCTAAACACAGATTTCGAAACCTAAACACAGGCCCTAAGTTCAAGGTCAAGGTCACAGGGGTCCAAATTTTTCTGTGCATGGAAAGGTCTTGTCCATATACACACACATACTAACTATGGAAGCAATACCTCAAGGGACATAGAAGTAAAAGGCATTTTTCAAAACCTAAACACAGATTTCGAAACCTAAACACGGGCCCTAAGTTCAAGGTCAAGGTCACAGGGGTCCCAATTTTTCTGTGCATGGAAAGGTCTTGTCCATATACACACACATACCAACTATGAAAGCAATACCTCAAGGGACATAGAAGTTATAGGCATTTTTCGAAACCTAAACACAGATTTCGAAACCTAAACGCGGGCCCTAAGTTCAAGGTCACAGGGGTCCCAATTTTTCTGTGCATGGAAAGGTCTTGTCCATATACACACACATACCAACTATGAAAGCAATACCTCAAGGGACATAGAAGTTATAGGCATTTTTCGAAACCTAAACACAGATTTCGAAACCTAAACGCTGGCCCTTAGTTCAAGGTCAAGGTCACAGGGGTCCAAATTTTTCTGTGCATGGAAAGGTCTTGTCCATATACACACACATACCAACTATGAAAGCAATACCTCAAGGGACATAGAAGTTATAGGCATTTTTCGAAACCTTAACACAGATGTCGAAACCTAAACACGGGCCCTAAGTTCAAGGTCAAGGTCACAGGGGTCCAAATTTTTCTGTGCATGGAAAGGTCTTGTCCATATACACACACATACCAACTATGAAAGCAATACCTCAATAGAAGTTATAGGCATTTTTCGAAACCTAAACACAGATTTCGAAACCTAAACGCTGGCCCTAAGTTCAAGGTCAAGGTCACAGGGGTCCAAATTTGTCTGTGCATGGAAAGGTCTTGTCCATATACACACACATACCAACTATGAAAGCAATACCTCAAGGGACATAGAAGTTATAGGCATTTTTCGAAACCTAAACACAGATTTCGAAACCTAAACGCGGGCCTTCAGTTCAAGGTCAAGGTCACAGGGGTCCAAATTTTTCTGTTCATGGAAAGGTCTTGTCTATATACACGTACATACCAACTATGAAAGCAATACCTCACGGGACATAGAAGTTATAGGCATTTTTCGAAACCTAAACACAGATTTCGAAACCTAAACGCTGGCCCTTAGTTCAAGGTCAAGGTCACAGGGGTCCAAATTTTTCTGTGCATGGAAAGGTCTTGTCCATATACACACACATACCAACTATGAAAGCAATACCTCAAGGGACATAGAAGTTATAGGCATTTTTCGAAACCTAAACACAGATTTCGAAACCTAAACACGGGCCCTAAGTTCAAGGTCACAGGGGTCCAAATTTTTCTGTGCATGGAAAGGTCTTGACCATATACACACACATACCAACTATGAAAGCAATACCTCAAGGGACATAGAAGTTATAGGCATTTTTCGAAACCTAAACACAGATTTCGAAACCTAAACGCTGGCCCTAAGTTCAAGGTCAAGGTCACAGGGGTCCAAATTTTTCTGTGCATGGAAAGGTCTTGTCCATATACACACACATACCAACTATGAAAGCAATACCTCAAGGGACATAGAAGTTATAAGACATTTTCTTAAAATTGTTTACGCCGTTCACGACGACGCCGACGACGACGACGACGACTACACCGGGGGTATTGCAATTGCTCGTCATGTACTTCGTACAGGCAAGCTAACAAGAGCTGTCGGAGAACAGCAAAGCTCCCCTAATTAAACCTTTCTTTAATAGGTAACTAAGTGTATCAGTACATTGATATTCAAGCCACATGGAACCTCCATTCCAAATATCAGCTTACTAATGCAAATATTTCATGTAGTATAAGTGCAATCCAACACTTACTCCATTAATTTACTTACTTTGAAATTTCAGTCCCAAAACTCTAAGTCCACGACAGGTGAAATTTTGTCTAAATTTTAACTTTTTTTTAAATTTAAACTATGCAACATCAATGTTCAACCCACAGGGCACTTCCATTCCAAATATCAGCTTCCTAATACAAATATTTCATGTAGTATTAGTGCATTACAACACTTACCCCAAAACTTTAACCATGAGAAATCAGCCGAAAAACCTAAGTCCACAAAAGGTGAAATTTTGACTAAAGGCATAGGTTCAAAAAGGGGTGAAATTGGCCCTTTGTCAAATGTACACCAAATTTTCACAGATGATAGATATATATGTAGTTTAAGAAAAAACAACTTTATTTTCTCCATATTCACTTCCATGTTGTCATAGCAACCAACTACAATGTACTTATAATAACATAAAAATGGCTTATTTTTTCAAAGTTTTATCATATCAATAGGAAAACATAGTATTTGAGCATAATTGATATAATGATAATCAAACAATGATAATACTATGTAAAAAATGGTAAAATTGATAGAGAAATATGTATGTTGTTATAACAACCAGCTATCAGAAAATCTCCAAATGGTGTTTTTCCTAACATTTTGGAACATTTTCACTGATTTTGGCATAGGCGCCACTCCTCGACCAAAAATATAAATATAACAAATTAATTGTTTTAAAATAAGAATAACAAATAACAAAATGTAAATTTGGTCGAAGGGTGGCGCCATAGAAACAATCGTCTTTCTAAACTCTTATTTTATTAGTTTTTTACATGAAAAACACAAAATCAAGGTCAATAAATGCTTTATTTCTAAAAGAACTCGGTCTTCTATTAACAAAAATTAATATGTATATGACAAAAGAATGTCTTCTTGTATCACTAGCGTGTTGTAAATGTTCAAATTCTGATGTTTAAAAATTAGATTTTTGTAGGGCTGAAATGTATAGTTTCTGAACCTGTGCCTTTTAACTTTTTATTTTATTTTAACTATGCAACATCAATGTTCAACCCACAGCTCCCTTATGAAAATGGGATCTTGAAATAAGATCGCGCGAGCTCGTCGCAAGCTAGCACAAGCACGCGCGAGCTGCATTTTCTTCCATGAATAGGTTTGCGAGCTCGCGAATGGTTTTGTCAAGAGTTTGCTCCTACGAGCTCGTCAGATATATGAGCCTGTACTAGCTTGGAGCACAATGAAATGGAACACATATTGTGACTATCCACAGGTCTAGGTTGGAGTTTTAGTCTGGTCCCTGAGAATTCTGCTCATGTTTTATTTCACCAATGGTGACTCAGCAGTTATTTTGAAAAAGGTTAGAGCAAAACAACCAGAAGAAAACTGTTTAAATCGTGGTAAGTTTTCATTGTTTGATTATAAGCGGGGTTGGGAAATGTTTGTAAAATATTCTTCTTTATTCTTGTGTTAATTGATGTTAAAATTAATGATGTTTTTGTCTGTTTTTTATAATATAAAGACCTCCATGATTTCTCTTTGTCTGTCACTCTGTGCGGTTTTGGTACATTTTCAAATGGTTACCTATACCTTATCCGTTAATGGTAAATTTAAGTTTACATTTATTCACTTTAACCTTACTATGTTCATATTATGAACTTTAAACCTTTCAGACATGTACAGCTGCATGCAAGTTTGAGTTTAATTCTTAAAAATTCTCCTGTTAAAGCCGAGGACTGCATATGTATGGATTGCTATCCAATTCTCAAAAGCAAGTCCTTAGTTAGTTGCTTGTTACAAGCTCGCATGAGCTCGCGAAATTGCTAGTGTAAACGAGCTCGCGGCTTTGATCGTACGAGCTCGCGCCAGCTCGTGGCATTGCCAATACGAGCTCATGGGTTTGATGGTACGAGCTCACGCGAGCTCATGGTTTTGATCATACGAGCTCATGGGTTTGATGGTACGAGCTCGTGCGAGCTTTTCTACGAGCTTGTACGTTCTTGCTAATAAGCATGCACAAGCTCGTATTTGTTTCAATTACGAGGTCGTACTAGCTCGTAGCTCGCGTGCGCTTGCTCGCGAACATGTTCGTGAATTTGATCGCGCGAGCTCGTGAACAAGCTTGCGATTTTCATAAGGGAGGGCACCTCCATTCCAAATATCAGCTTCCTAATGGAAATATTTCATGTAGTATTAGTGCATTACAACACTTACTCCAAAACTTTAACCATGTAAAACCAACGCCAACGCCGCGGTGAATCCATAAGCGCCCCCCCCCCCCCCCCCCCCCACTTCTCCAAATAGGGGAGCTAAAAAATGGCGACTTCTTTGTTCGAAATTGTGACTAAAAGTGACCCGTGCAACGTAATAAAGGTGAGATAATCCTGAACAAAACAAGAGCCCCATGGGCATATTTTGCTCACCTGAGAATAGCTGACAAAATGGAGATAATGATTTATGTCCAGGAGGGGGTCATTTTTTATCCAAGGGGCATAATTGAACAATCTTGATAGAGGACCTGTAGATGATGTTATGTGCCAAATATGTAAGATCAGGGTACTAGGGTTTTAGACCAGAACCTGCTTTAAGTGGTCACCGGACTTCAAAACTAGAAACAGGCTATGGGGTAATGGGTTAAAACACGATGAACTTATAACAGAAGGCTCCAATGGAAGTTTTTTGCTTTACTTTCACCCTTTCTTTGTTGTTCAATAAATTGTATAAAAATTTACGTACATCCAGACATTTTTAACTATACTCAACAAAATTTCTAATCGGTCACCTTATATTTCATTCAGAAAAAGCAATATGAAGATTTATTTATGCTTTTCGGTGGATTACCACGATATAGCAGTGGATGATCACTTGGTAATCCACTGCAGTGGATTATCACCAATCGCTTTTATTATGAATTTTCCCCGTAGGGCTCCCCAAGAATCGTAGTCAATCGTGTCTTATCGTTAAATTCCGACAGTCCGATTTGTCGCGAACTACTCACCGGAAGAGCACGAATCCAAACTCGGGAGCAACGAAGTCATTCGGATGACGTCATTATACCGCCAACTGTCACGCACATGTGTTCGACATAAAACGTGGGGCTCAACACGGGAAAAATAATGTACGTTCGCTTTCAATTTTTACACAATTTCGTTTAAAAAGTGGCTTAAAAGCATAAATAAATAGAATAACTGTGTTTTTTCAGTGTAAGATCGAATTTAATCCATTTCGTGAACATCAGACTGTTATATTATCACTCGTGGCTTCGCCACTCGTGAAAATATAACGTCTGATGTTCACTCAATGGATTACATTTCGATCTTACACTGAAAAAAACAGTTATCCTCTATATAATTAACCATGTTATTGTGTTACAATGCCGATGTAATCACTTTGGAAACAGATTATCACAATTTGTCGGCTATCACCTTTCTGTCTAAGCTTAAACAACAACTTTTGTGGAGAGACCCCATATTTTGAAAGTCACAAGAGTTCTTAGGCCCAATGTTAGTAATGAGTATTGCCCTTATCAGCTGCAATAACAGTTTCGTATTGACTTCTCATAGACGAGAAGAATTCAGCAAAAGTATTGATGACCTGACTTTCTCACACATCGACGACGTCACGCTCCAGTGTGTCAATGTTTGGAAGCTGAGATAAGGGACGAGAACGTTTCTTGAGAATGTGGCAAACGTGCCCTGTAGGGTTAAACTCATCTGTATCATCGGGCCCAAGCTGTCTAATGATGACTTCATCTTCAAGGGGCCGTCAGCAGTGACTGCCAACATCTAGCAGCCGATTACGTACCGTCTTGGTTGTGACGTTACGGCCGATTTGACCCTTAAATTGTCTGGCCGTCCATGTAACAGAAATAAATCTGTCTCTCGAGTGTGTCAATACAATGTATCGGTCTTAGGGATGTCGTTATCCGCCATTTTGGTTTCCTGGGGCGGTCTGCTCTACTTCCGGTGACGTCAAATTTTCGCGTTATACAGCCTCAATGGTCGAAAGTTTCCGGTTAAAAGTTCTAGTCACCTGTAAATGGACAGAAACATTTCCTAATATGGAATACATGGAAATTAGTCTTGTTTTGTTTCCACTTCCGGAATTCCTCGGTCGTTGAATCTTGTTTGCCGTAAGGATACACCGACGTGCGACATTCCGACGGCTCTGCCCTTCTCTCCGTGTATCATTCTCGCTATGTTAGGTGTTTTTCAGGCTAGGCAGTAATTTGAGATTATACTCGTGTAATCTTGGGGGCAGATTCTTTCTTCCATACTTTGCACGTGCAAATTAGGCTAAACAAGCAACGTCGTTGTTCTGACGTTCACTAAGTAGGAAAACGTGTATAAATCCAAAAAATAAGTAGCGCTAAGACCCTATCATATTGTGTGTAAAATATCATAAATGTGAACTTAGTATTTAAAGACATATGTAGCTTTAAAAAGTGACCGATTAGAAATTTTGTTAAGTATACGTGTCATCCCATCCCAGCTTGTGGCAACAGTCAGTAACAGCTAATTGAAGTAAATGTCCAGTGTTTTCTGTGTCTTGTAGTTTTGATTTGTTATTCTTTGCTACTGTAACATTGTGAGAAAAATATGCAGCCAGACCGGGGCTCAAACCCGGGACCCCTTGCTTACATGGCAACTGGTCTACCGACTGAACCACCCGCTTACACAAATCTCTCACCATTTAATCTTAAACTCAACCCGGCTACACACACTCCCTCTACACAAGAATTCGTCCCAAATTCTAACTCTAAGAACACTCCACGAGTTTCTTATTATTAAATCTGTACACTCTACGAGTTATATATCATCCTACGGGTTATTTACGTTGGGCGCCAAATGCAACATGGTGAGAGATTATGCAGCCAGATCAGGGCTCGAACCCGGGACCCCTTGCTTAGAAGGCAGATGTTCTACCGACTGAACCACAGGGCCACTTACACAAATCTCTCACAATTTAATCATAGACTCAACCCGGCTACACTACTTTCAGACTGTTTTAAGCAACCACCAGTATTGAATATTTCAAGTGAGACCAGGGTGAGGTGGAGGTTGGTAGTTTGGAAAGGGGTAATGTATATTCTACACGGCATTGTTCAGAAAATAAACATCTTTTAAAATCAAATGCACAGATTTAAAATGCAGGTGTTTAACACTACATATTAAGATCACCCGTGGTCTGGATCCAAACTTTGTAGGATATGAGAAACAATATCCGAAAGCAATAGATTAACAGGTGTTACTTTACCTTTTGACATTAGGCCTTTCTGATACAGCCATTTTATCATAGATGTAGATGTGTAGTTCATCAGTTAGAAAGTCATCAATGTCACTGAAATGTACAACAACAAAAATATTATACTTATATACAGCTCTCGACTAAGAGTGAGCAAACTGAACTGAATTAACTAAGAATCCATCCTCGATAATTCAAACTCGTCTCTTACCCATTACCCCTTAGCCTCTGCTTTACTTTCAGCCTGCTTTAAGACACAATCTCCTAGGATCAATAAAATATTTCTTATGGTACATATTCATGACTGTATAAATTGGAACTACTTTCTTTAGAAGTAGACACCAGAAAGGGCATTTGTAGCTCTTGGCCCAAATTGATTAAATTTATTCCTTAATCCATCTATTTCTAAATCTGATTTGGCCATACATAAAGATAGTTTAATCAAATTTGAATAAAATCTATTGAATTTGTAGACATTAGATAATAAACAATACAAGAGGGTCTGAAGGCCCTGATATCGCTCACCTGTTGTACTGAAGCCTGATAGCTTTACTTTCTGTTTCACCCATTTTAATCTAAATCCATTCAAATTTGTAGTATAGCAAGTAAACAATTTTGGAATACAACCTCAAAATTCTAGTATAGTAGAGTACATCATGGGCAGATCACTAGAGCCTAAACAATACTGAAATGAAGCCTATTCAAGCATTTCAAAGTATATCAAGGGTAGATAACTATGGCCACAATGATTAGATTTCAACAATAATTGCACTCCTTCGAGAACTTATAGCTATATACTTTGTGTGCAAGTATAATCAAAATCCATTGAAAACTGTAGTTGCAAGAGAGTAAACGCTGTTATATATGGCATTTTCAGTAACTCAAGGGCAGATAACTCTTGACGTATTTGTCAGAGTGTGCCGAACTGCCATTTATGTAAGCAAGTTCTTACCTTCATAGTTGTAGTACTGATGAGGCGAAATTGTTGTCTTTTTGGATTGGTTTCTTGTAAAACTTTTGGAATGTTCCGGCATTTGACCATCCCGCTATCTTCATGATTTCAGCTATAGGCACATCCTTCTCACTTGCCTTTGAGGTAGCTGCTGCTCTTATGCTGTGTGGTCCAAAGATTTTCACATCAATTCCAGCTCGTATCATCACAATTTTGACCCAACGAGCAATTGTATCTTTGGAGATATGTTTGTGTGGTTTCACATAACTTAATAGTAGTCTTGTTTCACTAGCACTCCTTAGTGATTTGGTTCTGCTCAGATATTCTTTCATAACAAAATAAACACATAATCGCCTATCTGGCGGGTAAGCTTTTAAGCTCAGAACTGTGATTTCTTCACCTGGTCGACTTTGTTTAACTAAACCATCAACTTTTAAAACGAATTTGGATTTTAACTTAAGTAATCCGTCAACTGATAACATATGTACAGTGTGTAACCGTGCTGCATTGGTGAGAGCCATCAACATGACTAATTTTAAAGTCAAGTCTTTTAATGATAAGTGTTTAACTGGACTTAGCTTGTGTAGGTAGCGTAACACTATATTTGCGTCCCAAATTTTAGAATAGCGAGGTTGCGGGTCTGATGTTATAGACCCCCTTGAGAAATCTCACAACGAGTGGATGAGTTCCTGCTGTGAATGATTCTATGCTGATTCCCAGTGAGGAAAGGGCTGATCTAGCTGTATTTATCGAGGAATAGCTGTGTCCCTGATCATACAAGTGTGTTAAAAACTCAATCACATTGTTTATAGAAGGAGATACTTCACTAATTTTCCATTTACTACAGAATGATAGCCATTTTGAAATATATGATCTGTATTGGTTCCTTGTAGATGTTCGCCACGATGCGATGAGTATACTTGTAGCTTTGTCTGAAAGTCCTCTATTTCTGAATGAATTCCCGACACACGACACACGAGAAGTGTCAATGTTTTCCTTAGAGGATGTTCCTGTCCTGTGTGAGGAAGGGTTAACAGTTTTTTCTTCCTGGGAATTAATCTTGGGCTGTCCACTAGTATATTCATCAGAGCTGGGAACCAAGTTTGTGTTGGCCACAGAGGTACAATCATTATGGCCTGCGCTCTGTCTGTGCGGATCTTTCCTATGCAGCTACTTATCATGCTGAAAGGAGCAAATATATAGCCTAACTCAAGAGGCCCCCAATCAATTGTGAATGCATCAATGTATTTGGCAAACGGGTCTGGTTTGAATGAACAGTAACATTCTATTTTGTTATTCAGCCTAGATGCAAAAAGGTCAATTGAGGGTTTTTCCCAAATCTTACATATTTCATAGAACACATTCTCATTCAATTTCCATTCTAGCCTATCGTTAAACTGCCGAGAAGGAGTATCTGCTTCGTTAAGTTTTCCGGCAATATGAGATCATGAGAGCCAAACAGAATTTTCTATACACCAAAGCCATGTCTCGACTGACCTTGTTGCATTCTGCAGATTTACAACCCCCAAAGTTTGTCACATAGCACACTGCGGTAGACGAGTCGGATAAGATTTTACATGCTTTCTTGAGAGTTTTTGCCCCATTGCCTTGAGTGCAAACAGTATAGCTTTGAGTTCTAGTAGGTTTATGTGCATCTGTTTTTCTACGTTTGTCCAACGACCTCCTACTTTGACACCTTCACAAACAAACCCCCAGCCCAAAAGACTGGAATCTGTTTGGATGACTAAATCAGGGTTACCTTTGTCTATTTTTCTGTACTGAGTGTGAATGTTAGTGATGTCATCAGATAGAGGGTGTCATGGACATTTCCCAAACATTGCTCTACTGTTTGTCCTCCAAGCATGCTATCATCAATAAACCCTGTGCTTACGTGTCCCTTATTTCTGAGGGTTGCATACACTGGTTTCATGAGTTTAGTGAACCATAGAGGCCCTTGGCTAATGCCATTTGGGCAGCAAGTAAACTGATATATTTTGCCTTTCCATAGAAATCTCAGAAGGATTTGATCTTCGTCAGTCATTTTTATTGAGTAATATGCATGTCGAATATCAACTGAACACAAAAACATGTTTTTTGTAATGAGAGTAAGAGCTTTTTCAAACGTGTCCATTTTGAAGTGTTTGTATTGAACGAATTGATTAAGAGATTTCAAATTCAATATGAGTCTATATTCTTTATTTTTCTTTAATTTCAGAAATATTGGTGACAGGAACTGTCCTTCTGTATAATCTACAAGTTTGATGACATCTTGTCTCAATAACTTTTTGATTTCTTGATCAATAATAATTGTTTCTTTCACATTGAAATTTCTCTGTTTTATAGTGGTTTGTTTTGGCCTGGGGCCGTATTCTGAAACATTCTTAGTATTTAACTAAGAATTTTCTAAACTCTAACATTTTCAACTAAGATTATTTTTCTCAAACTTTTACTCTAAGAAAATACTTAAGTATTTAGTTAGTGAAAAAAAAACTAAGAGTAAAATATGGCAGTTGTCAGGGACTTCCCCGACTAAAATGACGTCACTCTTCTCGCATACTAACATGTGTGACTGTTTATTTGCGGTGTAGTTTGCGGGTTTGTTTTCTTCTCCCGTTTATAAAGCAGCAAGCATTGTCCCAGAATAAGTAGAATAGATAATTAATTGAATAAAAAGTGTTTATACATAAGCGTAAATGCATAATTAGGTTCACAATTATAATTAACTAACAAGCCAAATTTCAACGAAGTCGCCGTAGCTCAATCGATAGCGACTCTGCCTGGCATGACGGGGGTAGCCGGTTCGAGCCACACAGGGTACGATCTTTTTTTTCTTAACAACCCCCTTCTTTTTTTTTAACTATCATCACTAGTTCCATAGATTCATTTCTTTAATAACTGCTTTATCCTTCCACTGCCAAACTTTTGTGATAGTTTACTCCTTTAAATTTTCTTGTCGTCTGCTTCAATTTTGTTGCCTGCAATATCGTTTCAAAGCCTTAAATGTAAGGAAGTATAACTGAAAATAATTCAATACGAGTGTCAAACAGTTTGGATCCTGATCAGACGCCGCGTTTCGCGAAACGCGGCGTCTGATCAAGGTGCAAAATTATTATTGCAAACGTTCCTTTAGGCGAGAGTGAGTCTAATTCTCACAGTTTCATTGTCGTCTGCTTCAATTCTGTTGTCTGCAGCATCTTTTTAAAGTTAATTGTATGACTGAAAAGAATTCAATACGAGTGCCAAATACTTTGGATCCTGATAATAGATCCAATCTGTTTGCAAACGCGCATTTAGGCGCCAGAGTGAAAGGGTTAAAGCATGCTAGAATTGATGTAAAAGTCTCCAATTAGTGGTTTCCTTCTTATTGGCAGCCTGATTTAAAAGAAACCCTCTTATTATGCTAAGCGCGACTTGGATAAAATTTGTTAACAGTTTGTATACAGTAAAGATCCAGATCAGACGCCGCGCTATGCGGCGTCTGATATGATCCAAACTTGTTTGCCAGTCATATTTTACTGTTTTTAAGTTTTGAAAGTATCAAATTGATTATGTTGTTTTCTGCAGATGATGTGTTTGCAGCAGATGACAATTCTGCATGACAATGGTTAAACATCAATCTGCAGGACACTTTTCTTAATGCTTTTCAAATATCAAGAAATAGTAGAACTAGAACTAGCAGGCTGACAATAAGAAGGAAAATTTCTAATTGGAGACTTTTACTTCAATTTTAGCATGCTTTAACCCTTTCACTCTCAATGGCGCCTAAAAGCACGTTTGCAATCAGTTTGGACCTTGATCAGACGCCGCGTAACGCGGCGTCTGATCAGGATCCAAACTATTTGGCACTCGTATTGAATTCTTTTCAGTCATACTGCCTTACAATTTACTTTGAAACGATATTGCAGACAACAAAATTAAAGCAGACGACAATGAAACGGCGAAGAAGTAAACTATTACGAAAGTTTGGCATTGAAAGAATTAAGCAGTTATTTGTATTTAAAGAAACGAATCTATGGAAATAATGATGATTTTTTTTTTAAAAAAAAAAGAAAAAAAGAAGGGGGTTGTTAAGATAAAAAAGATCGTACCCTGTGTGGCTCGAACCGGCTACCCACGACATGCAAGTAAGACTCGCGATCGATTGAGCTACGGCGACTTCGTTGAAATTTGGCTTGTTAGTTAATTATAATTGTGAACCTAATTATGTATTTATGCTAGTTTTGGTACATACAGTGGTCATTTATTACTAAAAATATAGAATTTGAATAGATATCGATCTTTTCCTCGTTTTCGCGATGAAGACCGTATGTAATAATGTCTTAAACAGTAATCCCAGTCCTTTGTAATGACGTTACCCCACCCAGACTTTGACCCAATTTCACGAAGCCACTCAAACACAAACGTCGGCTCAAAAACATCCGCTAAACGTATCTATAGGTCTATAAACGATTTTTATCACATAAAACCGACTCTGGGAGTGTTATAAAGCCATTCAATAAACTATAGTGAAATATCAATATTTGGGCTCCGGCCCTACCTGTTCGTCCACGAGCGCTGCATGGCGCTGGGCGCCAAATGACGTTATTTGCCATGGCGTTACTGTAAACAACGTCAAGTTTTGGCGGAAAATACATATGGCGGAGAGACAAAAAACTACGGATTCAGTTCACTTAAAAGGGTTTTAAAATGTTTATGTGATAAATAGGATCTAACATTCGTGCTCATTATTACATCAACTCTCGTATGTAAATGTATGTCTATAGCATATGTTAGGTAAAATCCCATAACAGGGAGCCTACATAATGACTATAATTGGTAAGATGCAAATTCCCCTGGTCAGTTCGGAGTGTTAGGACATCCAGTGTATATAATATAGCTGGTGGTGAAGCAATTCTATCGAGTTGTTTAGCTACCAGTCTGTATTTGTGCAATGTGTGTCTTAGCTAGGCGCTGCTGCCGTATCCGATTGATCAGGGAATGGACTGTATAAGAGTGGTTTACTGCATACATATGAGTTATATGATTTACCATTATTTATCATTCTTAATAAACTCGTTGACTGAAACAAATATAACGCTCGCCAAGGCTCGCGTCATATTGTTTTAGTCAACTCGTTTATTAAAAATGATAATTAATGAGCACTCATGTAAGATCCTCTATTTATTCAATAAATTATCTATTCTACCTGTTATTACTGCTGTTCGTGTTCTAATCCTAGAAAATTCTAAAAAGTTAAGAAAGGGTCACAGTTTTCTAAAGTTTTGAGAAAATTCTATAGTAAATTTGGCGAGTTGAGAATTTTCTTAGTTTTTTCATCTTTCTAAGAGGGAATCCCCAAATACTTAGTTGAAATGGCAGAAAACTAAGACTATATTGATTTTTATCTAAGAGTGTTTCAGAATACGGGCCCTGATGCCATCTAAAAAGTCTATGTGACAGTGATTAACGATATCAAGAATTGTCTTATCATTAGTTATTTTTTCCCATTCAAAGGCAAAATATTGCAGTCTACCTGCTTTGAAATCGTCACTCACCTCAATTACATTCTTTGTTGGCTCCTCGCTCCTCCTCGGCGATGCCAGTTTTTTCCCTGATTGTTATATCTATGAGTAGAAGATCCTTGTGCACTGTGTGCACTGTATCCACGACCTCTAGATGGTCCCATGCCACGGTATCGGCCTCGATAACCAGATCGGCCCCGAAATCCTCCTCTATAAGAGGGTTGTCCTGACATTTTGTACCCTATCTTAGCACAATCTTCAATTTCCTTGGCAGTTTTTGATATGTCATCCCCAAACAGTTCTTTGGTTACTGGTAAGGAATGCGTACACAGATGAGCATATTCTCTTCTGAGTTCTGGGCGTAACAGGTCCCGACGCATCATGTTTGTTTGATAGTTAGCGTGTCCCATAAGGACATCCATAATGCCCATCATGTCAAACTTGCCCTCTTTTTCTAGCGCGGTCAGTTTCATCTCCATTTCCGCCACCTTACTCATAGTTTTTGTGATGAAGACCCCAGCCTTAACAACCGACATGGCCAATGCCTGTAGTTTTCTGTCTACGGATTTGCTTTGCTGTGACATGACGTCCCACACCAGTTTATTCATTTTGGCTACAATTAGCCCTTCACAGTTACTGGGTCTTGCACAATTTTCATCTTTAACAGTCTTCTCCTACATCTCCTCATCCATGCCTTTTCTAAATAGATCATTGACATTATCTGCCAGTATGGAGTCCACCTCGTCGCTATTACAGACTTCTGTAGGTTTGAACTTTTTGGATAGGTGAGCGAATCTGCTCAATGAGGGTTGAGTGTGTGGGGTATTGTCCTCCCCTTCTTCCCCTCGACTTCTCTTTGGAGAAGAGGGTCCGAATTCAAAAGAGTCATCATACTCCTGGTATTCCTGATATTCGGAATTGTCATATTGCTCAAGATCGTCCATTCGCTTACACAGCGAGCTCTGAGATTGTTGAATACTTTTCAGGCATTCCAGAATGAGAGAACTGTTGAGTTGTTCATTCTTGCTTGAACTTTCACCCCTTTCTTGAGGCATGTCTGTCGTCTTGGTAGACGAGGACCGTTTAGCAGGGGCTTTTCCTTTGTTGTTATTTGACGGGCGTTTCTCTAAGGTAACACCGTTACCCTGTTTGCCGACATTGTCGGTCTTTTTTTCCTTGTCCGCCATTTGCAAATTTGTATTCACCACGTGTATACTAGAAATAGTCGGTTTTCACAGAAAATACGTCACAACCACGTTGTGACAATGCACATATGCGTGCAAAATCGTCTTTCACAGTAGGTTGCGTACTACGTACACAATGACGATTGATTTTACAGCGAATATTTCAAGAAATCGAACCACGTTCGATTTTCACATGTGACTAATTTCGCAAGCGGAAGCGCACTGATGCGCATGCGCGACGGAAGTGCTATCTCAGTTAACTACCTTCTAATGGTTTACGAAATAAAATTGTAAAAATCAACCCTAGAATGTCAAAAATGGACTAGACTAAATTGAAAACTAGTATTGACCATTTGAGGTTTCAGGGAGGAAAGGGTTAAGCGAGTTCGAGATATCAAAGTTTGACTGTAATAGCAGAAACAGGGGTTAGAGAAAATCAACTTACAGAACAAATTCTTCATTCCATTTAGGGTGAGATGAGTTTTTCACAGTACTTGTCTGGTGACCCACAATGTCATTTGAGATTCCAATTTTGTTTTTTATGTTGAGAGCAGGAGAAGAGATTGGAGATGTTTTAGGAGACGATTTAGGCGATAATTTCGGTGACAGTCTCGGCGATGATGTTTTACTCTTGGCGATATTGCTGATGGACACCAAACAAAATGGATGACAAGAATCTGAAAATATTGGACAATTAGGTAGGGTATTGCCAGCTAGGGCTCCAGATAAAAGTTGCCAGCTAGGGCTCCAGATAAAAGTGAGTAAACTGAACAAATCCAACATTTTCTCAATTATTTCAGCACCAAAGCCTATGGTGTGACTACTCATTAGAATCGTCTCGAAGAGACGATTCTAATGAGTAGTGACATTATAGGGTTTAATTCAGAAATAAAGATTTTAGTTTTTGAAAAAACCCTCTTATCTGGAGGTCTCCAGGTATTGCTGAATCAATACATGTCCCTTACCAGCAAAAAGTGTGTCAAAAGCACCAGTCAACACAAGACAGTGTGAGATTTATATCAATAGATTATGTCTCCATGGAAAACTAGAACTGCTATCACTAAAGGTGATAAATACCCCCACTATTAATCACCACTGTCACACTCTGCACACGTTTTCAATAAGGTTTTACAATAAGGTCAAAAGTGTAAGCCAAGGTCAAAATGACTTAACAAGGGCCACCATGGCCCTAAATCGCTCACCTGGTACACCATGTAAACTTAACCTATAGTGACTTAGATTATGACTGGACATGACCCACAATCAACCTTTAGAGTGTTAACAAGATTTTTCTATAATTTGACCTAGTGACCTAGTTTTTGACCAGACACATCCACATTTGATTTTGACCTAGATTTGATGTAGGCAAACATTCTGGAAATATTTCATTCAGATCTAACGAGATTTGTAGCCTCTAGAGGGTTAACACTGTTTTTCTTTGATTTGACCTTGTGACCTAGTTTTTGACCTGACATGAATCATATTCGAACTTGACCTAGATATCAATTGGGCAAACATTCTAACAAAGTTGCATTAAAATCCAATCAGATTTGTAGCCTCTAGAGGGTTAACACTGTTTTTCTTTGATTTGACCTAGTGACCTAGTTTTTGACCCGACATGACCCATATTCAAACTTGACCTAGATATCAATTTGGCAAACATTCTGGTCAAGTTGCATTAAAATCCAATGAGATTTGTAACCTCTAGAGTGTTCACAAGGTTTTTCTATGATTTGACCTAGTGACCTAGTTTTTAACCAGACATAACCCACATTCGAACTTGACCTAGATTTCATCAAGGCAAACATTGTCATCAAGTTTCATGAAGATCGGATGAAATTTGTTGCCTCTAGAGTGTTCACAAGGTTTTTCTATGATTTGACCTAGTGACCTAGTTTTTGACCAGACATGACCCACATTCAAACTTGACCTAGATATCAATGAGGCAAACGTTCTGGCCAAGTAAAATTAAAATCCAATGAGATTTGTAGTAGGGCTGTAACGGTTCACTCGAATATTCGGTTCTATGAATATTTCGATTTTGTCGAATCCGTATCGTATTCGCGTGCTAAAGAACCGAATATTCGCCAATATTTTTTTTTTTTTAGAACATAAAAAATTGAAAACTGCAGCTTAACAACACTTGCCAGTACAATGTTTGGCCCGGAAAACACGCGCAGGGCTCTACACATAGGCCGTGTAGTGTTTGTTTATGGTAAGAGTGACTGCCGTAGTTGGGTATAACAAAGATTTTACGACATTTCATAGAGCAAGATGAATAAAGTTATAAAATCAAAAAAGCGAAATAGGCCATTCAATATAAACATTTATCGGCAAATTCACAACACAAATCAGTTATAATACTTAAACTTTCTTATAAACATATTACGACACTCGTTACCGTAGTCAAATCTCAACTATTTTCGCGAACAATGTCGGACGAACTGGTTGATGCACTGTTCAAATTCAAGTCCCCCGTGGCCGTGTGGGAATACTTTGAATTCCCAAAGAAAAAAGACGGAGATATATTGGTGGCGAATGAAACATTAACTGTGTGTAAATTTTATGAAATGATTTGTCATACACGTGGGTGCGGTTTCCAAAATACTTACTTGATTTCGTGCTTGCATATTTTACTCAATGTTCTTTCATTTTTTCGTATGTGAACATACAAGCCGTGTGTAAATTTAAGAATATAAACGGCTCTCTACAAATTATTTAACACTACCGGTAAGTGATATTTTGCTATGTAACATCTTTCTCATTTTGTGAGTAGGTATGATTCCATATTAAGATGTATTCATCACTATAAATGGAGACTGTCCCAGCCTACTCGCTTATCAAAATCTGTCTTCTCCAACCATCTTGGGAGGGTCTTTTACAAGGGATATCTGATTGGCTTTTTTTTTTTTATATTTCCCAGGGGAATCGCTGTTTGTGAGTTTCTGAACTTTGTATACTCTTTTTTCAACAGAACCAGAAAATATGAGATATTCCATGAGACACTTTGCCTTCATGTAGTAAGAGTAACTTAAAGCATACAATGTAGACTCTCACTAGAAATTTCCTCCTTGACATGGCCTCACTATCTGACAAACTGACATAAATACAATGTGAGAATCCAAATCATTATTAATATAAATTGAGATTAACTATGAAATTGCTATGCTGGTGAGGTTTATAATGACCTTACACCAATAACACAGGGTGTCTCATGGGGCTACTCATATAACACATAAGCTATTAGTGGAATCATGATGACTGATGTGAACTGGATCTAAAATATGACACAAAAAACTTACTGCTTCACAATACTTTTATTTTAAGAGGTAATAATTTACTGAAAATCAAACACAAACAGTACACTATACAAATCTGTAGTAATAAAGTAGTGTTAGAAGAGATTTCACATAAAGATCTATAAAGAAACTATTGCATTCATATTCGTGAATAATTATTCGTATTCGTCACCCTATATCGTGATGTGTATTCGTATTCGCTACATGGTGTATTCGTTACAGCCCTAATTTGTAGCCTCTAGAGTGTTCACAAGGTTTTTCTATGATTTGACCTAGTGACCTAGTTTTTCACTGGACATGACCCACATTCGAACTTGACCTAGATTTCATCTAGACAAACATTGTCATCAAGTTTCATGAAGATCGGATGAAATTTGTAGCCGCTAGAGTGTTCACAAACCAATTGTGGACGGACAGACAGACGACGGACATCCAGCGATCCTAAAAGCTCACCTTGGCACTTCGTGCCAGGTGAGCTAAAAATGGTATATATGACACTCTGCAATCCCAACATATAATAACACAACAGGTTTGGTAATGCTAGATAATAGAGTATAGGATATATGCTCCGGACATTTAAGACCTGAAATTTGTGTCTTGTACATCTACTACTCCCGAGTAACATTTATGCCAAGTATCGAGTGAATCAGGTTGAAAGTGAAGGAGGAGATCGCCGTACAAGATTTTGCCTGCCAATTTTAGTACCAATTTCAAGGCCAAAGGATAAGGTCACAGAGATTTGAAATTTGTGTCTTGCACATCTACTACTCCTGAGTAACATTTATGCCAAGTATCAAGTGAATCAGGTTGAAAGTGAAGGAGGAGTTCAAAGTACAAGATTTTGCCTACCAATTTCGAGACCAATTTCAAGGACAAAACACATCTACTACTCCTGAGTAATATTTATGCCAAGTATCAAGTGAATCAGGTTGAAAGTGAAGGAGGTGTTCAAAGTACAAGATTTTGCCTGCCAATTTCAAGGCCAAAGGTCAAGGTCACAGAGACCTGAAATTTGTGTCTTGCACATCTACTACACCTGAGTAACATTTATGCCAAGTATCAAATGAATCAGGTTGAAACTGAAGGACTCTGGAGTTGAAAGTACAAGATTTTGCAGACAGACTGACCGACTACCAAAGACCGACCGACCGCCCGACTGACCAACCGACAGGCTGATTCCAGTACCCCCCCCCCCCCTCAAAAGAGTTTGAGGGGGTATAATAAAAGGGATGCAATAATTAAAACATTTTCTGAATTTCAAACAATTTCCAATTAATTTCCATTTTACTGTAAAATAAAATTTATATTTAAGGCTACTTATTGCGTAACCATTTACTCCTTAGATACACATTTTTACATTTTTAATTTATTCCTCCACTGAAGAAAATAGGTCCAATTTATCCAGTCATGAATATGTATCCTATTGTCTATATCATAGAAGATAAAAGTTTAAGAAAGGCTAAAAGTAAAGTAGAATGGGCCTTATAAGGTGCATTCTTCTTTACTTTCAACCTGCTTTAAGTAATCAACTGTCTTCAATACTAGAAATAACTGGAGTAACTTAGGGTTTAGGCATTATGTAAGTAAAGCAGAAAGATCCTTAATAAGCTTTCTGTTTTACTTTCAAATTGCTTTATAAGCTGCCTGTTTTGTAAAGTTAAAGGTTCAGTTTATGTTTCTAGCAGCGAGGACTATGAGGAAAGGGATTAACCCTTTACCACAGAGAAGTGCCTTTTAGTGCATTCAATTCATTCCTCCACTGGTAGTTCTGATTTATACGGTCATCGATATGTATGTGATAAAAAATATTTTCTTTATTCTAGCAGATGATAGCTTAAAGCAGGTTGAAAGTAGAGCAAGCAGATAATAGCTAAAAGCAGGCTGAAAGTAAAGCAGAATGCGCTTTAATGCACATTCTGCTTTACTTTCAGCCTGCTTTAAGTAGTCACCCATTTTTCGAAACTAGAAATGCACTATGGGGTAATGGGTTAAGGAGCATTCTGCTTTACTTTCAACCTACTTTAAGTCGTCACTTGTCTTCAAAACTAGAAACAGGCCATGGGGTAAAGGGTTAAATAGTTATAGCCTCCATGTTTGCATGTAGCCAAAAAAATAAGTGTCTCACCTTCAGTGAAGTCAGCTCCCCTTAGTCCATTAGCCTCAAGGACATTAACATTGACCTGCAACTGCTGAGGCTGAAATAAAGACAAGATACCACACCCAGTCATATTATACAATGACATGTTTTTTAAGGTTTTACTGTACAGTACAACAAGAGCCGCATGCGGCCCTAAATCGCTTACCTGAGGAATATTGTGTTATATATTACTCAATGCAAAATGAAGTTTGTCATTGCATGTAAGTCACGGGACTGAAGAAGTAATTGGGAATCTGTTTGTCATTATTACTATTTGAGCAAAAGGGGAAAATATGGCAATGATATAAATAATGCTAATAAAGGGTCACTTAAACAATATTCATTCAAAATATTATTGAATTCTGACAATGGTTTCAGAGAAGCAATGTTTTTTAAAAAAAACTCCATTATAAGTCTATGTAAAACTGATAAGCCCCGGGGCAAGGCAATTTTTGACCATGGGGTCATGATTTGAACAATTTTGGTAGAGGACCATAAGGCAAAGCTAGATGCCAAATATAAAAGGTCTGGGCCTTACGGTTTCAGAGAAGAAGATTTTTAAAGGTTTTCCTATATAAGTCTATGTAAAATTGATAAGCCCCAGGGCGGGTCCATTTTTGACACAGGGGTCATGATTTGTACAATTTTGGTAGAGGACCATAAGGCAAAGCATGATGCCAAATATAAAAGGTCTGGGCCTTACGGTTTCAGAGAAGAAGATTTTTAAAGGTTTTCCTATATAACTCTACGTAAAACTGATAAGCCCCATGGCAGGGCCATTTTTGACCCTGAGGTCATGATTTGAACAATTTTTGTAGAGGACCACAAAGCAAAGCTAGATGCCAAATATAAAAGGTCTGGGACTTACGGTTTCAGAGAAGAAGATTTTTAAAGGTTTTCCTATATAAGTCTATGTAAAACTGATGATGTAAGTACGGAAATTGACCACGCCCTCTGGCGGCCATGTTTTTTGACGGATCAAAATTCTTTGAACAACTTTGAAAGTATATTAATTGAGAAACATTTTGGTGAAAACCAAATTGAAATCGGACTAGTCGTTCTTGAGAAGAAGATTTTTTAAGATATTGTGCATGATTGCCATGGCGACAAGACTGATTGCCCCTACCACTTTTTTTTAACAATTTTTAAAGCTTACAACTACAGTATGTATTTGACCAAGTTTGGTTAAAATTGGGCCATTGGTTTCAGAGAAGAAGTTGTTTGAAACAAATTGTGAACGGACGACACCAACACCGACACCAACACCAACACCGACGTACGACGGACGGCGACCGATCACAATAGCTCACCTTGAGCACTTTGTCCCATCCATTGGAGGCCATGCATGTTTTTTAAGCTAGGAAATTTATTTTAAGAAACTAGTAGAGGGTAACTCATGGGTGATTTGGGTTCTGACCAGTAGTTTCTGATAAATTCAGACTAGAAGATTTTTTAAAGTTTTTACTATTACATAATTATATAGCCATCATAATTAAAATTGCCCCACCTACTGGCGGCCATGTTTTTTTGGCTACTAAAATAATTTGAATCATAAAATTATTTTCATCTCTGACATGCAATTTCTGACAAGAAGATCTTTGAAGTTTTAGCTTATAATACAGTAATATAAGGAAACATTTCCCCATCCATTGGCGGCCATGTTTTTTAGGTAGGAAAATTAGTTTCACAAATATTGTAGAGGGTCATCTATGGATCATTAACTTTTGTGTGAAATAATTTTCAAATCCTACAGGGCCCGGGTGCATGACACATAGTTAGAGCTTACCTGTATACTAAATCCCTCGCTGAGAGATAAATATCGATTTTTAACTACAAGATAAACTAACTGTGTTGCATGACACACCGCTAAATTCTAGTAACATACTAAAGTTTTAGTTGATAGTTAAAAATCGATTTTAGTAGACAGGTAAGATAACTAGTGTTGCACGAGCGCAAAATTGACTAACTACAAGTTAAGTTTTACCGATAAATTTAGAGGTACTCAGTGCAGCGATAAATCCGCTAGTAGCCAGCTAAGTCAGCTTGCATAGCCGCGTTAAAGAAACATTTGGGATCCAGATCAGAAACATAGCACCTCGGTGTCTTATCAAGGTCAAAATTGTTTGATTATTTTTGTTATTTTATTTCATTTTTCATTTTCTCTGTTTGATATTTACATTTTACTAAGCGCAAACACAATACAATAACATGTTTTAATTGACAACGGAATATGTCGATGATAATGATTCATATTTATCTGAGAGGCAAACAGTTTGGAGTTTGATCAGACGCCGGGTTACCCGTTATCTGATATGGCTCCAACACTGTAAGCAAAGAACATAAAACAATTTAGCTTAAGCGGAATGGAAAGACAAACGTATTATCCACTGTATGGATGTAATAGGCCATAGGATGTTGGTTGCATTGAAATAGTTCAACAAATTCCACGCTTGAAACCTGTATTTTGGAAAAAGCGGGTCCTGATCAGGGTCCAAACTGTTTTTACTGAGACCCTGTTTTCTGTAACATAAAGAAGTACGAACCGATTTCAGAATACAAAGATGAATTTACAATACATAATAATAATTAGTACATTATCGCAGAGAGCTCTGTTAGTAACAACGAAACAATTTATTGTGTGTTCTGCTGCCATAATGTTTTCTTTTAACCCTTTCGGCGCCAATCAATCGTGAGTTTTTACCCCAACACCGTTTTATTGTCGTCTGCTTTAATGTTCTTATTTGTAATATCGCTTAAAAGAAAGATCCTATGTAGTATGACTTAAGAAATGTTGATACGAGTGTCTAACAGTTTGGATCCTGATCAGACGTCGCGTGACGCGGCGTCTGATCTGGATCCAAACTGTTTGCAAAGACGACTTTATGTGACTCCGGTGGTGAAAGAGTTGTTTAATCATGTCTATCAAACACGATTTTCCCATAAAGCACATCTTTAAAGAATAATGCAATAATAATTACACACTAATAACTCTATAATGAAATAACCTTCTAAATTGAATATCGGTACGAGGTTCAATCATTTAGGATCTTGATCAACTACGGGTCAGAACAAGAATACTTAAAATGTACCAAATTTTCGCGTTATGTGTAATGCGTAGTAACTTAACAGCTTAGCAACCGTCTGTCCGCACATCTGTCTGTCTGTCACTGTCTATCCTCTCCCCCCCCTCTCTCTCTCTTTTCTCTCTCTCTCTCTCTCTCTATTGTCTACGCCACTTCTGTATGTGTATATGTATACATGCCTTTTAAAACTCTCTCTCTCTCCTAACCTCTCTTGCTTCCTCTCTCTTTCCTTTCACTTTATGTCTTTGTTCCCCTGCCTGTCGTCTTTCTGTCCCTGTATGTCTGTCCTTCCTCTTTTTCTCTTATTGTAGCTTTTTAATCTGAATAAAATATACTTAGTTTCTAACTAACCTTTTCAACCCATAATGTCGTCTGCTTTTTTACTGCATTGTTTTGATCTAACGCAACATGGGTGCTAAATAGTTGGATCCTGATCAGCTGCCAAGTCTATCTGTCATATCATGATCCAAACTGATTACATTGTAAAAACTAAACTCAGCAATTAAAGTTTATGATTTGCTTGATGCATTGTTGGCATAATTTTGTTGAACTATAGAGAACAAGAAAACGGGTTCGGATCATAAGTTCTTACAACATAAGGACCCCCCCCCCCATTCAATTTCAGTATACAAATGTATATACACAATGGAAAACAAAGTATGAAGTGGTTTTTTAGCCAAAACGCTTATGTTCACTCGTGTTCAATGCATTCACCAAATTTAACCCGACTTTAGCTGGCTACTAAGTGTACTAGCTCCAAGGTAACTACCTACAAGGTAAATTCGACATGTGCACGCCAGTTAGTGGCTCGCTCTAGTTGACAGGTAACTAACGGACAGGTAGAATTTATCGGATAGTTTAGCGAGGAGATTTAGCGGTGTGTCATGCACCCGGGCCCTGGTGGTTTCAGACAAGAAGACTTTTTAAATTTTCACTATATTGCAATATAAGTAAAATCTGCCCCTCCAAGGCCACTGGCGGCCATGTTTTGTGAGATATCGTCAAGTTTTAGCTATTTCAATAGAGGGTCACCTATTGATTATTCCAGTCAAATTATCTTCCCCCCTATTTAACAAAGAGTGACATGTGCAGTCCTAGGTCTTCTCAACCTGCTCCTCTACGTCCCTATAGCTTATTTCTTGGTTTAAAGGCAGGGATCATATTAAACAGGTTAAAAGTACAGCAGAATGTGCCTAAAGGTGAATTCTGCTTTCATTTCAACCTGTTTTAAGCTACCATCTGCTAGGATATAGAATATAATATATCTAATGGAGCATATTCATGATTTAAGAGGCGTAAAAAGGCATATTTGTGGAGTAATGGGTTAAGGAGAAAGCTCCCATATAAGCTCTCTTCTTTACTATACAACCTTGCATTCAGATCACCTGCTTTAATTGCCACAATTAGATATGGGTGATGTCACTTTAACCTATTACCTCTTTCTAGTATTAAAGATTGGTGACACATGAAAGTAAAGCAGAATTAAGGCGCATTCTGCTTTACTTTCAACCTGCTTTAAGCTACCATCTGCTAGGATATAGAAAATACTTTTTGCGATACATATTCATGACTGTTTAAATTGGCACTATTTGCTTCAGTGGAGGAATAAATAAGGTGTAAAAAGCTGTATGTATGAGGTAATATATGGGCTTAGATTGAAGGAAAGGGTTATGCAGAGCTCCAGATATGGGGAGTATTGCAAAATTAAAATCTTTATTTCTGAATTAAACCCTATGGTTAAACCCTTTAAGACCATTCTAATGAGTAGTTACACCATAGGATTTGGGCTAAAATAAGTGAGAAAATGTTGGATTTGTTCAGTTTACTCCCTCTTATCTGGAGCCCTGGTTATGAGTTTACCGATCGAGTGACTCACCCTATTGGGCATCTCCTCCATTATATATAGCTCATGATCTTCTGGCTCAACCTCAAACACCTGCAAAATAAGAACCACAATGGGTAACTCTTCAAACACCTGCAAAATAAGAACCACAATGAGTAACTCTTCAAACACCTGCAAAATAACATAATAACTCATTAAACACCTGCAAAATAACAACCACAATGAGTAACTCTTCAAACACCTGCAAAAATAAACCACAATGTGTAACTCTTCAAACACCTACAAAATAACATATATAACTCATTAAACACCTGCAAAATAACAACCACAATGTGTAACTCTTCAAATACCTGCAAAATAACATATATAACTCATAAAACACCTGCAGAACAACAACAACAAAAGCCCCATGGGGCATATTCGCTCACCTGAGAATAATTGGAAAAATGGAGATATTGGTTTATGTCCAGGACTGACGTAGATATGCAACAGACCGGAACAATTTGAACAAAATATGTAAAGTATATTTAAAAGTGTCACCATACAGAATATAAAAGCTCTGGCCATATTAGAGTCAGAGAAGAAGACGTTTGAAATTTTCTCTATATAACTCTATGTAAAACAGTGACCCCCGGGGCGGGCCAATTTTGACCCTAGGGGCATAATTTGAACAAACTTTATAGAGGACCTGTAGGCGATGATATGTGCCATATATCTAAGCTCTGACCCTTGTAGTTTTAGACAAGAAGATTTTTTAAGTTTTCATTGTAAAAAATCTATTTTTAGCTCCTGTGACCTAGTTATGCAACGGACCAGAACCATTTGTACAATTTTGGTATAGGACATCTAGAAGTGTCACTATGCCAAATATCAAAGCTCTGGCCATATTAGTTTCAGAGAAGAAGACATATGAAAAATTCACTATATAAATCTTTGTAAAACCGTGACCCCCGGGGCGGGGCCAATTTTGACCCAAGGGACATAATTTGAACAAACTTGATAGAGGACCTGTAGGCAAGTCTATGTGCCAAATATCTAAGCTCTGGCCCTTGTAGTTTCAGACAAGAAGATTTTTTAAGTTTTCATTGAAAAAATCTATTTTTAGCTCCTGTGATCTAGTTATGCAACCGACCACAACCATTTGAACAATTTTGGTAAAGGACATCTAGAAGTGTCACCATGCCAAATATCAAAGCTCTGGCCACATTGGTTTCAGAGAAGAAGACGTTTGAAAATTTCACTTTATAACTCTATGTAAAACTGTGACCCCCGGGGCGGGGCCAATTTTGACCCCAGGGGCATAATTTGAACAAACTTGATAGAGGACTTGTAGATGATGCTATGTACCAAATATCTAAGATCTGGCCCTTGCAGTTTTTGACAAGAAGATTTTTTAAGATTTCCTTATTTTTTCACTTTGGACTTTGGTGTTTTTAATTCTTTGAACAAATTTGAAAGAGCTTGACCCAAGGAACATTTCTGTAAAGTTTGGTTGAATTCTGTCAAGCGGTATAGGAGGAGATGTCATTTGAAGCAATTGTTAACGACGATGGACGACGGACGACGCACAACGCACGCCGCCGGACACAGGGCCATCCCAATAGCTCAATAGTTACAATGTGTAACTCTTCAAACACCTGCAAAATAACAACCACAATGAGTAACTCTCCAAACACCTTCAAAATATAACAACCACAATGAGTAACCCTCCAAACACCTTCAAAATATAACAACCACACTGTGTAACTCTTCAAACACCTTCAAAATATAACAACCACAATGTGTAACTCTTCAAACACCTTCAAAATATAACAACCACACTGTGTAACTCTTCAAACACCTGCAAAATATAACAACAACAATGTGTAAATCTTCAAACACCTTCAAAATATAACCACCACAATGTGTAAATCTTCAAATACCTGCAAAATATAACAACCACAATGTGTAACTCTTCAAACAACTGCAAAATAACAACCACAATTTGTAACTCTTCAAACACCTGCAAAACAAACCACAATGTGTAACTCTTCAAACACCTGCAAAATAACATATATAACTCATTAAACAACTGCAAAATAACAACCACAATTTGTAACTCTTCAAACACCTGCAAAATAACTAGGCCTAAAAATAAAATATATATAGTGGCACTCCATGATACCGGTGGCTCCATGGTACCGGTGTCATATCAAAATTGGACCCCCATAAAAAATGGACCCGGGTCCAAATTTGATAGCGAAATATGGACCCGCGGGTCCATATTTCGCTATCAAATTTGGACCCCCCCTGTAAAAAATGGACCCCCCCATGCAAAAATTTAGAATGATAAAAAAACATAATAAAAAGTTAAGAAACAAGAAACCAATGAATATTTTAACCCATTACTCAATAAATATGCCTTTTTACGCCCTTAATTTATTCTTCCACTGAAGAAAATAATCCCAATTTACCATGTATTCCTACATTGAAGAAAATATTTCCATTTTATACAGTCACAAACATTTACTGTATAGGAAATATTTTATGTATCCTAGAAGATGGTAGCTTAACCCATTACCCAATAAAAATGCCTATTTACGCCCTTAAATTATTCTTCCACTGAAGAAAGTAGTTCCATTTTGTACAATGTATTCTTACATTGAAGAAAATAATTCCATTTTATACAGCCACAAACATTTACTGTATAGGAATTATTTTATGTAGCCTAGAAGATGGTAGCTTAACCAATTACCCATTAAATATGCCTTTTTATGCCCTTAATTTATTCTTCCACTGAAGAAAGTAGTTCCATTTTGTACAATGTATTCTTACATTGAAGAAAATAATTCCATTTTATACAGTCACAAACATTTACTGTATAAGAAATATTTTATGTATCCTAGAAGATGGTAGCTTAACCCAGTATCCAATAAATATGCCTTTTTACGCCCTTAATTTAATTGGACCCCCCCCCATCCCTTGGCAACACCCAACCATAAGTCATTTGATTTACACATCAATTTTAATTCTTTTCCATTATTTGTTTTGTTTAAGTAATGTTTTACTCCTTTCCTGAAGTTACTATGCCCTGCAAATTATTTTGGTTGGAGAAGGGGGGGGGGGGGGGGGGGGGTGTCCAAATTTGATCGCGTAAAAATTGGACCCCCCTACCATTTCAACACCCAACCATAAGTCATTTGATGTACACATCAATTTTAATTATTTGTTTTGTTTAAGTAATGTTTTACTCCTTTCCTGAAGTTACTATGCCCTGCAAATTATTTCAATTGGAGAGGGGGGTCCAAATTTGATGGCATAAAAATTGGACCCCCCTACCATTTCAACACCCAACCATAAGTCATTTGATTTACACATCAATTTTAATTATTTTCCATTATTTGTTTTGTTTAAGTAATGTTTTACTCCTTTCCTGAAGTTACTATGCCCTGCAAATTATTTTGGTTGGAGAAGGGGGGGGGGGGGGGGGTCCAAATTTGATGGCGTAAAAAATGGACCCCCCCCCTTTTCAACACCCAACCATAAGTCATTTGATTTACACATCAATTTTAATTATTTTCCATTATTTGTTTTGTTTAAGTAATGTTTTACTCCTTTCCTGAAGTTACTATGCCCTGCAAATTATTTCAATTGGAGAGGGGGGTCCAAATTTGATGGCGTAAAAAATGGACCCCCCCCCCCCCCCCTTTTCAACACCCAACCATAAGTCATTTGATTTACACATCAACTTTAATTCTTTTCCATTACTTGTTAAGTTTAAGTGATGTTTTTCTCCTAATCTGAGGTTACTATGTGCTGCAAATTATTTCAATTGGAGAGGGGGGTCCAAATTTGATGGCGTAAAAATTGGACCCCCCTACCATTTCAACACCCAACCATAAGTCATTTGATTTACACATCAATTTTAATTATTTTCCATTATTTGTTTTGTTTAAGTAATGTTTTACTCCTTTCCTGAAGTTACTATGCCCTGCAAATTATTTTGGTTGGAGAAGGGGGGGGGGGGGGGGGGGGGGGGGGGGTTCCAAATTTGATGGCGTAAAAAATGGACCCCCCCCCCCCCCTTTTCAACACCCAACCATAAGTCATTTGATTTACACATCAATTTTAATTCTTTTCCATTATTTGTTTTGTTTAAGTAATGTTTTACTCCTTTCCTGAAGTTACTATGCCCTGCAAATTATTTCAATTGGAGAGGGGGGGGGTCCAAATTTGATGGCGTAAAAAATGGACCCCGCCCTTTTCAACACCCAACCATAAGTCATTTGATTTACACATCAATTTTCAATCTTTTCCATTAGTTGTTTTGTTTAAGTAATGTTTTACTCCTTTCCTGAAGTAACTATGCTCTGCAAATTATTTTGGTTGGAGAAGGGGGGGGGGGGTCCAAATTTGATGGCGTAAAAATTGGACCCCCCCCTCCCTTTTCAACAGCCAACTATAAGTCATTTGATTTACACATCAACTTTAATTCTTTTCCATTACTTGTTAAGTTTAAGTGATGTTTTTCTCCTAATCTGAGGTTACTATGTGCTGCAAATTATTTCACTTGGAGAGGGGGGTCCAAATTTGATGGCGTAAAAATTGGACCCCCCTACCATTTCAACACCCAACCATAAGTCATTTGATTTACACATCAATTTTAATTATTTTCCATTATTTGTTTTGTTTAAGTAATGTTTTACTCCTTTCCTGAAGTTACTATGCCCTGCAAATTATTTTGGTTGGAGAAGGGGGGGGGTCCAAATTTGATGGCGTAAAAAATGGACCCCCCCCCCCTTTTCAACACCCAACCATAAGTCATTTGATTTACACATCAATTTTAATTCTTTTCCATTATTTGTTTTGTTTAAGTAATGTTTTACTCCTTTCCTGAAGTTACTATGCCCTGCAAATTATTTCAATTGGAGAGGGGGGTCCAAATTTGATGGCGTAAAAATTGGACCCCGCCCTTTTCAACACCCAACCATAAGTCATTTGATTTACACATCAATTTTCAATCTTTTCCATTAGTTGTTTTGTTTAAGTAATGTTTTACTCCTTTCCTGAAGTAACTATGCTCTGCAAATTATTTTGGTTGGAGAAGGGGGGGGGGGGGGGGGGGGGTTCCAAATTTGATGGCGTAAAAATTGGACCCCCCCCCTCCCTTTTCAACAGCCAACTATAAGTCATTTGATTTACACATCATCTTTAATTCCTTTCCATTACTTGTTTAAATTTTAGTGATGTTTTTTCTCCTATCCTGAGGTTACTATTCTCTGCAAATTATTCCAGTAGGAGAGGGGGGTCCAAATTTGATGGCGTAAAAATTGGACCCCCCTCCCTCCCATTTCAGCACCCAACAATAAGTCATTTGATTTACACATCAATTTTAATTATTTTCCATTATTTGTTTTGTTTAAGTAATGTTTTACTCCTTTCCTGAAGTTACTATGCCCTGCAAATTATTTTGGTTGGAGAAGGGGGGGGGGGGGGGGGGGGGGTCCAAATTTGATGGCGTAAAAAATGGACCCCCCCCCCCCCCTTTTCAACACCCAACCATAAGTCATTTGATTTACACATCAACTTTAATTCTTTTCCATTACTTGTTAAGTTTAAGTGATGTTTTTCTCCTAATCTGAGGTTACTATGTGCTGCAAATTATTTCAATTGGAGAGGGGGGGGGTTCCAAATTTGATGACGTAAAAATTGGACCCCCCTACCATTTCAACACCCAACCATAAGTCATTTGATTTACACATCAATTTTTTACGCCATCAAATTTGGACCCCCCCCCCCCCCCTTCTCCAACCAAAATAATTTGCAGGGCATAGTAACTTCAGGAAAGGAGTAAAACATTACTTAAACAAAACAAATAATGGAAAATAATTAAAATTGATGTGTAAATCAAATGACTTATGGTTGGGTGTTGAAATGGTAGGGGGGTCCAATTTATACGCCATCAAATTTGGACCCCCCTCTCCAATTGAAATAATTTGCAGGGCATAGTAACCTCAAATTAGGAGAAAAACATCACTTTAACTTAACAAGTAATGGAAAAGAATTAAAGTTGATGTGTAAATCAAATGACTTATGGTTGGGTGTTGAAAAGGGGGGGGGGTCCATTTTTTACGCCATCAAATTTGGACCCCCCCCCCCCCTTCTCCAACCAAAATAATTTGCAGGGCATAGTAACTTCAGGAAAGGAGTAAAACATTACTTAAACAAAACAAATAATGGAAAATAATTAAAATTGATGTGTAAATCAAATGACTTATTATTGGGTGCTGAAATGGGAGGGAGGGGGGTCCAATTTTTACGCCATCAAATTTGGACCCCCCTCTCCAATTGAAATAATTTGCAGGGCATAGTAACCTCAAATTAAGAGATAAACATCACTTTAACTTAACAAGTAATGGAAAAGAATTAAAGTTGATGTGTAAATCAAATGACTTATGGTTGGGTGTTGAAAAGGGGGGGGGGGGGGTCCATTTTTTACGCCATCAAATTTGGACCCCCCCCCCCCCCCCCTTCTCCAACCAAAATAATTTGCAGGGCATAGTAACTTCAGGAAAGGAGTAAAACATTACTTAAACAAAACAAATAATGGAAAATAATTAAAATTGATGTGTAAATCAAATGACTTATTGTTAGGTGCTGAAATGGGAGGGAGGGGGGTCCAATTTTTACGCCATCAAATTTGGACCCCCCTCTCCAATTGAAATAATTTGCAGGGCATAGTAACCTCAGATTAGGAGAAAAACATCACTTAAACTTAACAATTAATGGAAAAGAATTATAGTTGATGTGTAAATCAAATGACTTATGGTTGGGTGTTAAAAAGGGGGGGGGTCCATTTTTTACGCCATCAAATTTGGACCCCCCCCCCTTCTCCAACCAAAATAATTTGCAGGGCATAGTAACTTCAGGAAAGGAGTAAAACATTACTTAAACAAAACATATAATGGAAAATAATTAAAATTGATGTGTAAATCAAATGACTTATTGTTGGGTGCTGAAATGGGAGGGAGGGGGGTCCAATTTTTACGCCATCAAATTTGGACCCCCCTCTCCAATTGAAATAATTTGCAGGGCATAGTAACCTCAGATTAGGAGAAAAACATCACTTAAACTTAACAATTAATGGAAAAGAATTAAAGTTGATGTGTAAATCAAATGACTTATGGTTGGGTGTGAAAAGGGGGGGGGGGGGGTGGGGTCCATTTTTTACGCCATCAAATTTGGACCCCCCCTTCCTCCAACCAAAATAATTTGCAGGGCATAGTAACTTAAGGAAAGGAGTAAAACATTACTTAAACAAAACAACTAATGGAAAAGAATTAAAGTTGATGTGAAAATCAAATGACTTAAGCTTGGGTGTTGCCAAACGAGGGGGGGGGGTCCAATTTTGATGCCATCAAAATTTGGACCCCCTCTCCAACAATTTTTTTTTTTATTTTTTTTTTTTTTTATTTTTTTTTTTTTATGGGCATAACAACCTCAAGATAGGAGTTATCAATATTTTGCATTAGGGAGAAGCATTACCAACTTTTTGGGGGGGGGTCCAAAATTTACAGGGGGGGTCCATATTTCGCTATCAAAAATGGACCCGCGGGTCCATTTTTTACGGGGGTCCAAATTTGATCTGACACCGGTGTATTTCACAAATCACGTGTTATTTTGTCACCAGCTCCACACGAGCCGCCGATACTTTTTGAAAATGGGCACGTCTTTTCGCTGCATTGAAAATACGAAAGTGCCAAGACAATTAACAGATTATTAACATTAAATGAACGTGTTACCTTTAACAAGAGCCGCATGCGGCCCTAAATCGCTCACCTGGTACTAGTGTTGTAGCGATGATCGATTATATTCGATCATCGATCGAAAAAAGCCATAATCGACGATAATCGATTATTATTTGCCATAATCGATTATGTTCGATTATTTATGATAAAGTTATGAAGAAGCATTGTGCATATAAAAGACAGATTGTAGCTTAATGCAGGTTGGATGTAATGCAGAATGCTTTTATGGGAGTGTTCTGCATTACTTCCTGTTAGTTTACTGTTACCGTCTTTAGCTATGTATTGTGCGCACTTTTATCATAAAATCTTTTTTCTGCAATTTGGGGGTGCGTACAATACAGTGGAACAAGACTCTAAAGCCTACCTTGACAGACGGTTAGCGCCCGTAGGCTGATGTGTTAAGATTGCGCAATACGCTGCAGGGCTTTAATTGACACCTCCCGGGGATTAGGGCTGTTTATTGGAGATGACACGCTAGTGACCCCAATTATAATCAGTTATGATTGTCCGGGTGTAAACTGTTGATGTTATGACACATGATTGCTTATAAGTTATTAAAATTAGTCTCCGATCTGAGAATGCAAGCCCTCGATTATTTGAAGCTTCTTTCGAGGGAGCACGTTAGTCGCTACGTACAGTATCTAATACAATCTAAATCGGTAAGGCATTTTGAACTGAGAGAGAAATAAAGTAAATAAACAAGTTGTTATTCATAATTATTGCGTGAAATCGCTCAAAAGGAAGTAAACTTAGCTATGGTTGCATCGTAGAAACAAAGCGTCACTGTATAAACACCCGCCATTTCCGGGCCCGAACTGCGCATAATCGAATTTACTATTTCCGGATTATTCTTTTGATTGGCGGCACTCGATTTTCAGAGCGAAACTTTTTGTAACTTTTTCGGAACATTCGTATTCTACCGTATTTTTTCATAATTCAATAAATGCTAGTGATGAAATAATTCGATACAATAAATGTTTAGTATTTATATATTTTAATCCTAATAAACGCATCTACAAACGTACACGGAATAATATGGGGTGATTCTAATCAGGAACATATTCCGTTCCTGTTCTAATGTGACGCTAGAAATGAAAATTAAGTATGCCCATAAAAATATGTCTGGTTTCGTTTCCAGCATTTGAAACACAGTCGCAGCTCATTTTTTGACACTTCGAAGGGCGGATTTCACCCCCTGACTATCAGAATACTTGTAATTATCACATATTTAACGGATTTTCTTGGTCCTAAAATATGCCTACGGAACTCTCTTCATTTAAAAACAACTGGGTTCAGCAGGAGAAATCGTGCGTTCGACGGCTGACCAAAACCTTGGGAAAAGTTTTTTTCAAGACATTTAACCCTGAAAACAAGGGTGCGTGTTATACACGGATGCGCACAATACTCGGGAAATGACGGTAGTTAGTTCATAGTTCAATACTTTGTTATATGGGATAACTCTTGGAACAGTTTGTGAATGGATAATCTCCCCTTAAGATAGATCTTCAGTTTGTGGAGGACACTATTGGTCAGCTCATAGAGAAGCACATGGTCTAACAAATGGTAGCAGAGTGAGATTGAATAAAGAAAAAAAGAAGAAAAAGGAGTGTTGTGCTAATGAGTGACAGGGTTACTTGTTCAAAAAGAGTGTGCCATTGAGTGAACAGGGTTTTTGTGTTATTATTGAAGTTCTGGTGCTGCTGAATTGAAAGAAAAATGTCAACAAAGATTAACCCCCCTTCATACAATCCAAAGGTCAAGACTTATGAACTTTACAAGCAAGAGCTTTTAGCTTGGAAAGAAATTACAGATTTGGATGAGAAGAAACAAGGAGTTGCAATAGCTTTATCACTACCAGAGAATGATGAGTCTAAGATAAGAGAGAAAGTGTTTGACCAACTGAGTTTAGAAGACTTAAAGAAAGAAACAGGTTTGGACTCTCTGATAGATTTCTTAGATAAACATTTGGCAAAGGACGATTTAGCAGATAGTCTTGAAAAGTTTGAGGATTTTGAAGATTTCAGAAGATCTGATGGGCAATCTATAAATGAGTACATTTCAATTTTTGATGCCAAATACAGAAAAATAGAAAAGAAGAAAATGAAACTACCACCAGAAATATTGGCTTTCAAGTTACTGAGAAGATCACAGATTAGCAAAGATGAAAAGATGATTGTCCTCACAGGAATGAATTTTGAAAACAAAGACACTCTTTATGAGGAAGCAAAGAAGTCGCTGAAGAAATTTAAAGGTGAAACTTGTGAGGGTAGCAGTACAAAGCAATTAGCCAGCATTAAGCTTGAGCCAGCTTTTTTAGCAGCAAATGAAGAGGCATTATTGGCGGCTGGATACACAAAAGTAAGAGGGAATAGGTTATTCCAAGGATCAGGAAGAAGCGAGAACAGTCGTGGGAGAGGATATACACAAGGACGAGGTTCTTTCAGAGGTCAGAATGGTGGACAGTCAAGGGGAGGCGGTTCAACAATGAAGAAGAGCATCAACCCCTCAAGCCAAGACTGAACACTTTTAACATGCAAGTCTTGTGGGTCTTATAGGCATTTGATGGCAGATTGTCCACATAGTTGGGAAAATATGGCAAAAGTGAATACATGTGCAGTTGAGGAAGAGGAATGTGTATTGTTTACTGGATACCAACCAAAGGAGATCAGTCACTTAGGAATGGAGGCTCGGAACTGTGCAGTTCTTGATAGTGCTTGCAGTAGTACTGTTTGTGGAAGCACCTGGATAGATTCCTACATTGGTTCACTAGATGACAAGGACAGAAGTAAGATAAAGAAAACAGAGGGCAAAAGAATATTTAAGTTTGGTGGAGGAACACGTTTGAGATCTGAAGGAGAATATGCGATTCCGGCACACATTGCAGGGAAAGATGTTGTGATAAAGACAGATGTGGTTAAATCAGACATTCCGCTCCTTTTGTCAAGAACTGCCATGAAGACTGCAGGAGTGAAAATGAATTTGGAAGATGACACAGCAGAGATTTTAGGAAAGACAATGAACCTTAACCTAACGTCTTCAGGACATTATTGCATACCAATAGATAAAGCAGAGGTGATCCCTGTAAAGGAAGTGTGTGCTGTGAAAATTGATGAACTAGACCCTAAACAAAGGTATAAAACACTTCTGAAATTGCACAGACAATTTGCACATCCACCAAGAAAACGACTGGTTTCCCTTCTTAAGGATGCAGGTGTATGGCAAGAAAGCTTTGATGAGGATGTTACAAGTATAGAGCAGAGTTGTGATGTATGCAAGATGTATGCAAGAACCCCACCCAGACCAGTTGTTTCTCTACCAATGGCTTCAAGATTCAATGAGAAAGTGGCAATGGACCTGAAATATTGGAAAGGGAAATGGATCTTGCATATCATTGATATGTGGTCTAGATACACTGTTTCAGTTTTTATTGAGAGGAAGAAGACAACAGATGTGATTGACAAGTTGTTAGAACACTGGATTGGAATTTTTGGTGTCATGGAATCAATAATGACAGACAATGGGGGTGAATTCAACTCAGACGAAATGAGAGAGGTGTCATCTATTTTGAGTGTTAGAGTATGCACATCAGCTGGAGAGAGCCCATTTCAAAATGGCTTGTGTGAAAGGGTTCATGCAGTTACAGACAGAATGCTTATGAAACTAGAACATGATTTCAGTGATGTAAATGAACAGAGTTTGCTGTGCTGGGCAAACATGGCAAGAAATGCACTACAAATGTGGAATGGCTACAGTAGTCATCAACTTGTGTTTGGATGCAATCCTAACCTACCCAACATAATGACAGACAGTTTGCCAGCACTGGAAGGCTGCACTACAAGTGAGACATTTGCACGACACCTGAACTTATTACATGGAATGAGACGTGCTTACATAGAGGCAGAATCTGATGAGAGAATCAGGCGAGCATTGCTGTCAAAAGTGAGAGCTGCTGAACAAAGGTTTGAAAACGGTGAACAGGTGTACTATAAGCGTGAGGGTAGAGATAAGTGGCTTGGACCAGGCAGAGTTGTGTTTCAGGATGGTAAAGTTGTGTTTGTGCGCCACGGTGGAGTGTTTGTTCGAGTGTCACCAAACAGGTTACAGAAGCTTAAACCCAACTGCACAGAGCTAGAAGAGAAATCAGTAAATGATAAGAAAGACACTGATCAGAACCACACAAGACATCAAGCAAGTGAAGTACCATTGCAAAATCCTGTGTCAGAATGCCTTGCAGGAAACAAACCAGAGCAAAACCCTTTGCAAGAGAGTACAAGCAATGTTACACTAAAGACACATGATTGTATACAGTATAAAGTGAAAGACAGAGAAGAAGAAGAGTGGACCAAAGCTACTGTACTGGGCAGGGCAGGCAAAGCTACAGGAAGCCACAGAAATAGGTACAATGTGCGTGATTTGGAGAGTAATGAAGAAAAGAGTATAGACCTTGGCAGACTTTCATGGGAGAAAATTGATCAAATTGACACACATGTACATCTTTCAACTTCAGAAAATAAGAGTAATGAAAAAGAGTATCAGGCAAAACAAAGTGAACTAGAAAAACTTAAGAATTTTGGCACATATATTGAAGTTAAAGACCAAGGACAGGAAAGATTATCCACCCGATGGGTCATCACATTAAAAGATGAACAAGTAAGAGCGAGACTTGTAGCACGGGGGTTTGAGGAAGAATTTTTCATTCCAAGAGACAGTCCAACAGTCGGTAAAGGTGCTATGAAGATATTCTTAACCATAACTGCCAGTAAATTCTGGGATGTGAAAACCACAGACATAAAGTCAGCCTTTCTTCAAGGAAAAGAACTCGACAGAGATGTTTATCTGCAACCACCAAAGGAGAGTAGTACTCCTACTGGAATGATCTGGAAGTTGAAGCACTGCCTGTACGGTTTAAAAGATGGAGCCAGACAATTTTATCTAAGTGTTAAAGAAGAACTGCAGAAACTTGGTTTTGAACAATGTAGTATTGATCCCGCCATGTTCTATCTGAGACAGGAAGGCAAACTTCACGGAATCATTTGCTGCCATGTAGATGATTTTTTACATGCAGGTGATGAGATCTTTGAGGCTCAAATGAGTAAATTCCGAGAGAGATTTGCTGCAGGTAAAATAGCCGAGCGCAGTTTCCAATACATTGGTTTCCAGCTTCAACAAGATGAGGGAGGGATTGTTTTAGACCACTCAAATTATGTTGAAAAGTTAAAAATTGCAGAAATAAAACCCCAAAGGGCAAGTCAGAAGAATGATACCTTAGATGCTGACGAGCAAACCACTTACAGACAAATGATTGGACAGCTTAATTGGGCAGTACAAGGATCCAGACCAGATCTTGCTTTTGACATGATTGACATGAGTACAAAATTGAAAAGTGGCACTGTTGCAGATCTAACCAGGGCAGTGAAAACGGTTAACAGACATAGAGATTTGAAAAATAGTGTGAAATTTCCAGCTTTAGATCTCAACTCATTAAAGATCATTACATTCACTGATGCATCCCTTGGAAACCTGAATGAAGGAGTTGGCAGCACTCAAGGAGCCATTATTTGGATTATGGATAAACAGGGAAACTGTTGCCCCCTTTTCTGGCAAGCCAAGAAGATAAAAAGAGTTGTAAGATCTACTTTAGCAGCCGAGGCACTAAGTCTACAAGAAGGGATAGAATCAAGTTTTTATTTCCGACATATGATAGAAGAAATATTGGGATTACCTGACAAAACATTGGAAATACATGCATTTGTTGATAACAAGAGTGTTATAGATTCAGTGTATTCTACAAAAATGGTGGACGACAAGAGACTTAGGATAGACATAGCAGCATTGACAGAATCAGTCCAGCGAGGCGAAGTGAAGAAAATTCAGTGGTGTTCTGGAAAAATGCAATTGGCAAATTGTCTAACTAAATCTGGAGCATGTGGCTATGATGTGTTGAAGGTTTTGCAAAGTGGTCATATGTTGGCTGACTTCGTGTTTTGAGCAGTGTGCTTAAATGGCTCAAGTTCAAATGTTGACTAATTCTTCAGATATAAGAACTTAAAACCTCTAAAGAAGAGGAAAGTATAATTAATGTTAGTTTACTGTTAGTTAGTTCATAGTTCAATACTTTGTTATATGGGATAACTCTTGGAACAGTTTGTGAATGGATAATCTCCCCTTAAGATAGATCTTCAGTTTGTGGAGGACACTATTGGTCAGCTCATAGAGAAGCACATGGTCTAACACTTCCAACCCAAATTTAACAAAAAGCTGCCTTTCATGTGTTCACTACCGGGTATGTATCCTAAAAGTATGGTTAAGTAAGCTTTGACTGTAATGTTAATCTGAAAAAGTTGTGTTCTTTAATATTTGTTCTTGAAATAATTTTTATAAATTGTTTTACTTACTTGCACCAAATATATAAATGAAACAGTTGATTCCAAACCAAGAGCTTTTCAAACAATGTTTACCCAGATGAACTGCCGCAGCAATAGTAATTACAGGTAGTAAAAGAAGTGGTATACAATAAGTACAAAGCAAGCTCAATTAATTTGCAAATAAAAATAGGACATTAATTTAACTGTTTTATCAAATTGCTGCTTTGTTTTTGATTTGGCTTCATATGGGTGCATTGTTTGCAAAATTATGTAGATATATAACATACAAATGCAAACATGAGTATCACATATATTCAGCTTTTCAGAGTACATATATAATAGTTTATGTTAAAACGATTATATAATCGATCATCGATCGATTATGGCTACCAATAATCGTTTATAATCGATTATGGTTTTCGGACCGATTATACAACACTACCTGGTACCCATGTTATGGTCTGAGTAATTGACCAGTAATGGTGAAGTTTTCACTATATCACAGTGTATAAACGAACTGTATGAATATCAGATATAGCGACTAGATTTAACCACGAATGTTGACATTTGTTCACAGGCCTCCACTAAACCTGTTAATTTTTTTTATTTTCTTCGAACCAGTTTGAGCCAACGCAAGTAATAATGTAATTTATACATGTATACTTTATCGTTGTACACTTGCAAGTGTGTACGTAGAGAGGAAATAGTGCTCTGATTGAAAATCAACACAGAGTGTCGATTTCCCTCTCAAATTTGGGAACAGCTCTTTGAAAATGGCCTTTGTTAAAATCGCATATATTACAGGACTGTACTGTATGGTATCTAAATAGACTGCTAAACAAAGCAACAACCTTTTGTTTATTTTAAATCGCCATTTGATTATAAATTTATGCAAACTTTCTACATGTAGACTGTATCATATATTGCAATCATGTACTATCATTTATAGCGACTATCCACCAATGTGTTTGTATGACATATAGAACCTAGATTCCCCTGAATTTTGTATGACATATAGCGACTTGCTATACACGATTTCGTAAATTCTGCTTGATGTATTGTTATGATTTCTTCTTAAAAGTTGTATCAGAGTGATACGTATATGTACGTGCAAACATCTACTACCATTTATAGTGTGTGCATGCAAATGAAGATTTTCGACCCAATTTTCTAGAATGTGAATGACTTATTGCGACTCGCTAAATATGATTTCACCAATTCTGCATAATGTATTATAATTTCCAAGGACTGTCATTTTCCGGTTTTTCAGAAATCTTCGGACATATGGATTTTTTTCCAAAATTATCGGATCTTACTTTTAAAAGTTGGATCTCAAGCGTATTTCGCGTTGAATACATTGATGTGGTGTCAAAGGAGCCCTCTGATCAGGGTCTGTTTGTCTCTTTGACCTATAATGTAAAAATCAACCCTAAAAAGTAAAAAAAATGGACTAGACTAAATTGAAAATTAGAATTGTCCATTTGCGGTTTGAGGGAGGAAAGGGTAAACTATCGATAATCTTAATCAAATACTTCATTGCGTGTGCATACATAAACATAATGCCGGCATGAGCTTTGGGGTTGGAAGGTAGCGGGTTGGATTGCCAGTTGCGACAAACCAGTGCCGTAAAATGGTTAGTAGCAGCTCTGTTCTCGGTCTACTTTGTGATAATAACAATAAAATAATAATTTTATTTGTGCACATGTTTATGAAAACATATGATAATAGATAAACATATTGTAAAAAGTTTCAAATACTGAATTCACTGTACAAAATAGATATCACATGTAGAAGAAAACATCACAAATAGACTAGTTCAGTTGTAATTTTACGCCAATATATAATTAGTATATGATGGAGATTTTTGAAAAGAAATGGTGCACATGATTGTCCGTAAGGTTTTGCCAATAAGGAACAAAACTTATTTCCAACAGGACCCAAGCTGTCACATAGGTTAAATTAAGCATATGTGCATTATAGTAAAACGATTTGGAAGTAAAAGTAAAAGTATAAACTGGGGACCATGACAATCATCTTTTACAATATATTTAATTGCATAACATTGGATCACCTTCATTTTAGTAAAGTTTTCATACATGCTTGTGGTTTGGTTGTTAATATTTTTATATACATGACTTAGTCGTAATTGTTTACATCTATATTTCAAATTTAAAATCTAAGATCTGCCAAACGAAGAGATATTCTACAATATTAAATATGAATGAAACACACTTTTTTGTGCAACCTGTAGTTTGTGTTTGTTTTTTCAGGATTTTAGACCACAGAACCACGAGAAGGATGCGTAATTTATATGGCATTGTATTCAAGAATAGTGTCTTTCTAAGAGATTTGTAAAAACAATCTTGCTGGCGATATAAATATTTAATTCTAGAGTTTACTTCCTTGATATTATTATTTACAATGGATGTTCCTTACATGTCTGTATCTAAATATGAGCCCAGATATTTAACTGTACTTATAGATTTGATTTCATGACCGTTAGATTCAACGGAATTTTGTTTTGATATTATTCAAATTTATTCGAGATCCAAACAAAATACATTCTGTTTTTTCGAGATGTAACGAGAGTTGGTTATCAATTAACCATTTGCTACAGTTTTCTAGTTCTCGTCATAAAACACGACTGATGTAAAATGGATATTTGTGGGAAAATGATATTGCATTGTTGTCTGCAACAATAATCAATTTAAGCTTATGCTTGTACTTTTAGTATTAACGCATGCTAAAAACATAAGTGGCCCGAGAATACTACCTTGAGGCACACCGTACACAACCCCGAACTTAAATCAGACTTTGGGCCATTTACATGAACAGACTGAGTCCTGCGAGACAAGTATGAGCGGAACCAATCCACCGACTCTACACCCAATGGCATCTCTTGGAGCTTTCGACACATGATTTCATGGTCCACGGTGTCAAGCATTATCATACCCGTAAACATACCCTTTGACGTCTGTGTACGGATATGGTCTGTCAGATGGATGAGACAGGAGTCGGTAGAGTGGTTCCCTTTGAACCCACTCTGATGCTCGTACATGTACAATATACCATTCTTAACAAAGAAAGGCTCCAGATGGCTGTAAACTGCACGCTCAAGAATTTTAGATATAATCGCTATTATACTGACTGGCCTATAATTACAAATGTCAGACCTATTGGGTTTTTAAAACAAGAGCCCCATGGGGCATATTCGCTCACCTGAGAATAATTGGAAAAATGGAGATATTGATTTATGTCCAGGACTGACCTAGATATGCAACAGACCGGAACAATTTGAACAAAATATGTAAAGTATATTTAAAAGTGTCTCCATACAGAATATAAAAGCTCTGGCCATATTAGTTTCAGAGAAGAAGATGTTTGAAAATTTCACCATATAACTCTATGTAAAACAGTGACCCCCGGGGCGGGGCCAATTTTGACCCTAGGGGCATAATTTGAACAAACTTAATAGAGGACCTGTAGGCGATGATATTAGCCATATATCTAAGCTCTGGCCCTTGTAGTTTTAGACAAGAAGATTTTTTTAAGTTTTCCTGAAAAAATCTATTTTTAGTTCCTGTGACCTAGTTATGCAACGGACCAGAACCATTTGTACAATTTCGGTATAGGACATCTAGAAGTGTCACTATGCCAAATATCAAAGCTCTGGCCATATTAGTTTCAGAGAAGAAGACGTATGAAAATTTCACTATATAACTCTATGTAAAACCGTGACCCCCGGGGCTGGGCCAATTTTGACCCCAGGGGCATAATTTGAGCAAACTTGATAGAGAACCTGTAGGCGATTCTATGTGCCCAATATCTAAGCTTTGGCCCTTGTAGTTTCAGACAAGAAGATTTTTTAAGTTTTCATTGAAAAAATCTATTTTTAGCTCCTGTGACCTAGTTATGCAACCGACCACAACCATTTGAACAATTTTGGTAAAGGACATATAGAAGTGTCTCCATGCCAAATATCAAAGCTCTGGCCACATTGGTTTCAGAGAAGAAGACGTTTGAAAATTTCACTATATAACTCTTTGTAAAACTGTGACCCCCGGGGCGGGGCCAATTTTGACCCCTGGGGCATAATTTGAACAAACTTGATAGAGGACCTGTAGATGATGCTATGTGCCAAATATCTAAGCTCTGGCCCTTGCAGTTTTAGACAAAAAGATTTTTTAAGATTTCCTTATTTTTTCAATTTGCCACATGGCAACCAGAGTTCTGCATTGTTTTTAATTCTTTGAACAAATTTGAAAGAGCTTGACCCAAGGAACATTTCTGTAAAGTTTGGTTGAATTCTGTCAAGGGGTATAGGAGGAGATGTCATTTGAAGCAATTGTTAAAGACGACACACGACGCACATACGCACAACGCACAATGCCGGACGCCGGTCACAGGGCCATCCCAATAGCTCACCTTGAGCCTTTGGCTCAGGTGAGCTAAAAAGGGGTTTGACTTGATCACTTTTCATGAATTTTGGTACTGTGTTATGTACAATAGAACTATTTATCAAAAAGTTACATGGATTTTGATAAATGACTTTAAATGGGTCTAAAAAGATTGTGATTGTATTTACATGTATTATCTTCCAGTTGGTCACGGATATAGGTAGTTTTTGCCTTTTTGATAGCCTTTTGTACAGTTTTACGATAAAAGCAGAATTGTTTGTAAAACATTTGGTCACCATATTTCTTACATTTTTACATATATTCATTTATCTCTATTTTTATCAGGTCTTAAATGATGTTGGAGTCCATCCAATGTTCTGTGCATTGTTTTAAACGGACTTCTTTAAGTGCAGCTAATTCATTCAGGACTGACAAAAATATTTCTTTAAAAATTATCCAAGTTTCCTGTATGGATTCAATTACATGTAAAAACATTTTTTTCCCAATCTTTTTGTTTCAATTTGGCAATAAAGTTACTTTGACTGTGTTATGATCATGCAATTTTCCTTTTGTTACTTTCCTAGTTCAGTAAGTTGGTAAATGATCGCTTATATTCGAAGGAAGTGTGCCAGACTGTGATATTTTTTCGCGTTAGCTAAAAAGAACATGATCTAATAAAGACTGGGTGTGTTAGTAATTCTAGTAGGACAAGTTATCAGTTGAGTAAGATTCAATATGTTTAGCAACTTGGTATAATTGTCAACACCGTTTCAATTTTGTCACTCGTTTTTTTTCTGAAAAAGCAAATTGTCAAAGAGAGGCATTGTCTGGTAAAGGGTTGAGAAGATATTATTTTAATTTTGTTAAAGTAACAAAGGAGCGTTTTGGACGTAAAAACGATCCCAGAGTCGTCTGAAATCGTTACCGTAACTTCGCTAAAATGCATACAGTTTAGTCGCTATAATCATTCAGATCACCATTTAGTCTTTTCAATAAACCATACAGTTTCAGTTTCATCTGTGCAGTACTTTCAACGTGAGTATTTTGTTAAATTTCACAGCTATTGTGTTTGCACTGCTATCGAAAGAATAGTACATACTTTTCTCAAGTTTAAACGCCCGACTAGATGTCAGGATGTGTAAAAATTGCGTATTTGACACGTTTGTAAACACGGCTTCGTGTAAACATTGTCAGATGTTTCGTGATGTAATGGCGATTTTTCTTTTGAAAGCTTGATAACGAAACAATAACAGCCAAGTACATATCTTAAATCAATGCACAATATAATGTACGTTTGCTTTTCTTAGTGATCTACTTAGAAAACAATGAAAACAGAGGGAAAACCCTACCGTATATGTCCGCGTGTCGCAATGAATCGACAGAATCGTTACAATCTAGTCGCAAAAGCGGTTTTTTATACAGTTCGTTTATACACTGTGTATATGACATCATCAGTAAATTCACCCCAACCCACTGGCGGCCATGTTTGAGCTAGGAAGATTATTTAAAGATAACTGGCAAAGGGTCATGCACCCATGAATCATTATTTGTGTAAAAATAATCTGAAATCAGTCCAATAGATTCAGAGAAAAAGATTTTTTAAAGATTTTCTATACAGAAATATAAGGAAAACTTGCCCCACCCACTGGCAGCCATGCTTTTTAAGATAACAAAATGACTTTTAAGACATCAGATAGAGAGTCATAAATGGGTCAATTGTGTAAAATTATTTTCAAGTTGGACCAGTAGTTTCCCAAAAGAAGATTTTTAAAGTTTTTACTATACATGCAGTAACAAGGAAAATGTGCCCCACCCACTGGCGGCCATGTTTTTTTAGATATCAAAGTTGTTTTAAGAATTCTAGTAGAGGGTCACCCATGAATCATTTGTGTGAAATTACTTTCAAATCGGACCAGCGGTTTCAGACAAGAAGATTTTTTAAAGTTTTCACTATATAGACATATAAGGAAAATCTGCCCCACCCACTAGCGGCCATGTTTTTAAGATAGGAAAATTATTTTAAGAAATCTGATAGAGGGTCACCATTGGCACATTCGGGTAAAATTATTTTCAATTCGGACCAGAAGTTTCCAAGAAGAAGATTTTTAAAGTTTTTACTATACAGTAATATAAGGAAAATTTGCCCCACCCACTGGGGGCCAATTTTTTTTAGATATCAAAATTATTTTAAGAAATCTGGTAGAGGATCACCCATGGATCATTTGTGTGAAATTACTTTCAAATCGGACCAGCGGTTTCAGACAAGAAGATTTTTAAAGTTTTCACTATGTAGCCATATAAGGAAAATCTGCCCCACCAACTAGCGGCCATGATTTTTAAGATAGGAAAATTATTTTAAGAAATCTGATAGAGGGTCACCAATGGCATATTCGGGTAAAATTATTTTCAATTCGGACCAGTAGTTTTTTACATGAAGATAAGTTTTTTCAATTGGTTGCCATGGCAACCACAATTTCAATTGGATGACCTATATTTGAAGAAATCTGAGAGAGTACCCTACAAGGAACAATCCTATGAAGTTTTGAAGAAATTGGCCCATTGGTTCCCAAGAAGAAGATCGTTAAAGAAAAAGTTTGACGACGGACGGACTGACGGACGGACTTCCTTCCATTTTGGCACTTGTTGGGTTTTTCTTTTGTTTAAAAGTACCCAATAGCAACAAAAACAAGAGCACCGCAGTGCGGCAAAATACGCCCGTCATGGCCAGCGGCTGTCAAAGTCGTCCGGACTCAGGCCGACTGGAAAAAGTCGCCCGGAGTGTAGGCCCGACTATTGATCTCAAAAAGACTATGCTGTAGTATTGCGATAGCTCAAGGACTATCCCGATAGTATTGCGATAGTCAAGAAACTATTGCAATACTATCACGATAGTTTTTCTACCAAATGTTTTCTCATAAACAAATGCTCTTTGGGCGTATTTACATACTTTGGATATATCACGGAATTTTGACAATAAAGGGGGCATAACTCTGCTAAAAATAGTTGCCAACATCTGAAATTTAACAGGAACCAAAATATTCACAGGTGCCTTCCCTGTATGATGAGAAAGCTAAATATGAAATTTGGTTACAATAGACAAAATGTAAGTAAAATTATTATCAGGAAACAATATATTGTTAAAAAAATTGTGTGAAGGGGCACAACTCTGAAAATACGGAGTCAAACCAAAAACCCGTAATATATATTAAGTCACTTCATTCATTGTATCACCGTATCAAATTTGAAATCAATTGAATAAAAGATAAAAAAGTTCTGGGTTTTTTTTTAAAAAATGCCCATTTTTGACAATAAAGGGGCATAACTCTGCTAAAAATAGTCGCCAACGTCTGAAACGCAAACTCGTCTGAGCTATTGTGGTATGGAATATTTGTAGGAAGTTTAATGAAAATCGGTCAATAAATGAAGGTGAGAGAGCGCTAACAAGAAAAGTTGACGGACGGACGTACGGACGTTCTTAGGAGACGGTTGTTGTGGGTTTTTTTGCTATATAAACCCTAACCCTAAAACTAACCCCACATGCGTGATTTTGAACCCCACAATACTCTCTTTAAACCCCACAATCACTAACTGGCCAGGTTAATGACCGAAACGGAGCCCATAAGGTAGCTCCTGTAAGCCCGGACGGACAGCGCTGGGTATACCATAATACGACCGTCGATGACGGGCGTATAAAAACCAACAATAACAATAGGGCAATCACGGAATGAATGGAATCTATTGTTCTCCCTACCCAACAAAGGACCTTTCGTGTGTGAGGACGGACGGACGACGACGGACACAGGGCGATCACAATAGCTCACCTTGGCACTTCGTGCCAGGTGAGCTAAAAATGTCTTTGAGATACAATTTCTTTATGTTTTAACCATTCCTTCAAACTACTACACATACACAACACTTTGTTTATTTTCTGAAAGCGACTTTGACATGTATGACGTCATTCTTGTTCTCCGAAATAATCACGTGACACCATGCCAACCGGAAGTGGCGGGAAATGTATTTTTGGTATGGTGTAACAAACGGAACATTGCTTGATATGTTACGTAGAGCTAAACCTGTTGATTAAATAATTCATTCACACATTTTTGTATTTTTTCAAGACAAATATCGAAAGAAAGCCTAGATTGAGATATAACTTTTTATTTAAAATGTTTTCATTATCATATTTAAGGATTTCTCTGAAAATAAAGGAAGAAAAATAAAGAGAAAAAAGATCGATCTAGATACGATACTAATGTGATTTTTTTTCATTCAAAAATGTTGTAGACTTACAGTTCCTCCTATTTATATGGTATTATTACGTTCTGAACTACTTTAATTTAGTTCAGATTTGTAGATAAGACTGTAACATTGCTTTGGTGAATGTTCGACATTATGCTACATATTGGCTTCCATACCATTGATTGTTTTAGACATTACACCGGTACCATGGAGTGACTCCCCTTTGCGTCTGCTGTACAAGAGTATGGGACTAAACAATTGTTATGAAAATAACCAAAGACTTATATTTTATCAAATTTTAGCATTTTCTGATAGCATGCACTTCCTTCAAAAGGTGAACATTAAATTTAAACCAGTTGAGTTATTATCTGTTTGATTATCGTAACGTAAACACTACGTACACCGGTATCATGGGGTTCCAGGCTATAACTCATTAACCCTTTCCCTTATGCGCGCGTGTCAGAGCGAGTTTCATTATTACCTTATGAGCCCGTAAAAGCGCGACTTTATCTATTCCCTGATAAGCGCGGGTTTCCGCGGGTTATCAATTACCTGATGAGAGCGGGTTAGAGCGAGTCCTCTATTTAACGGCTAAAATCTTATTCTTCTACTGGAATTTTACTGTCCGGGTGTCTACACATTTAAAGTGTGTTCAAATATCTTCCGAAATCCCAAATCTAATTATAGGGTTGCTACACAAATAATTTCATAAAACGAGGCTTAGGTCATTAGGTGTGACCTATTGTTTGATCGGTGATCTCCGTAAGACGTGCATATGATACTGCACGCAATACTCGTCATTTTTCGGAAAGTACGATCTATGTCAACTTATGAAATATGCAGAAAGTTTCTAACTGTTCCTGAGGTCAACATCTAAATATAGTTAACCAATGGAATCGCGGAATTCCATAGAGCACGCTCCACATGCATGCTATCTACAAAAATATCACAGGGGGATGCCGCTTGACCGTTGCGTGACACACCGGAAGCGGGGTAATAAAGTTTCGGCTCGGGGATAAATATAATCCTAGGCGGTAGACGGAAATATCAATCAACTAATTAACCAATCAAGCAAATCACATCTGCAGGTCTGTGACAAATTTTTACTGTCCCATCTCACAACTCGGATTCTCATCTTGATCCAAACTGTAAAATTGAAACGAAAAACTGAGCTGTGAATCATTTTTGATCCTGATTAGAACCAAGCTACTCGGCGTCTCATCTACATGAAATGTGTGTAAAAATAAAAATAAAGTAAAAATTGAATAATGCAAAGGTGTCAAACAGTTTGGATCCTAATGCAGAGCCGATCTACACGGTGTCTGATCAAGATTCAAACTGATTGCGTAGGAATTCACGTGAGAAAAAAATTCTAATAGATATCAAACCGTTACGACGCAGAGTCACTCAAAATTGTGATCGGGATCCAAACTGTCTGAATTTATATCAAAGGAATATTTCTTCATAAAATGTAAATCTGTTTAGATCTTGATCAGATGGCGAGCTACTCGGCGTCTCATCTTCATCTAAATCGCTTTTGTAAAACTATAATAAAAATAATTGAATGTGTTCTAATATGTTAAACAGTTTGGATCTTGATGCAGTGCCGATCTACACGGCGTCTGATCAAAATTCAAACTGATTGCGTAGGAATTTACGTGAAAAAAAATTCTAATAGATATCAAACAGTTACGACGCCGAGTCACTCAACATTGTGATCGGGATCCAAACTGTCTGAATTTACCGGGTTTTTTTTTTCAAAGGAATATTTCTTCATAAAATGTAAATCTGTTTAGATCTTGATCAGATTGCGAGCTACTCGGCGTCTCATCTTCATCCAAATCGCTTTTGTAAAACTATAATGTAAAATAATTGAATGTTCTCTAACAGTTTGGATCCTGATGCAGTACCGATCTACATGGCGTCTGATCAAAATTCAAACTGATTGCGTAGGAATTTACGTGAAAAAAAAATTCGAATAGATATCAAACAGTTGTGACGCCGAGTCACTCAACATTGTGATCGGGATCCAAACTGTCTGAATTTATACCAAAGGAATATTTAATTCATAAAATGCAAATCAGACTCCGAGTTACTAAGTATCTGAGCTATATCATTGCTTTTAGATCCAGATCAGACTCCGAGTTACTGAGAATCTTAGCTGTTAATGCTTAGATCAATATCGGACTCCGAGTTACTCGGCGTATTATCTGGATTATAGTTGTTTTGAAATGCTATTCTATGGTATTCTGTTGTAGACAGCAGGTAAATCGTTACTCCATGCGGTATATATACTTACCATAGTAACATAAATCTTAAGTAAAAATATATTGGAAATATATTGACTTGTATCGTTTTCACCCAATTGCATGCAACTTATTCAAACTTAAAATTGTATGAAAATTACACAGTTAGAAAGGACATTTAATTGTCTACAAACTTTACATTTACACTGTTATAATTTGGTGAAGCAAAAAAGCAGTTATAAGGGCTTGAAAATAACAGGTACCATACATCTAAGTGTCAGTAATAAAAAGGATTGGAAATATATTGACTTGTATCGTTTTAACCCAGTGACATTCTACTTATTCATAGTTCAAATTGTATAAGAATAATACCGTTAGAAAGAGAATTTAATTGTCTACAACATTTACATTTACACTATTATGCTATTGTGAAGCAGAAAGGCAGTTAATAGGGCTTAACAATGACAGGTGTCAAAGTCACACTAATTTTCCAATATTTCCAATTAGGTGTATTGGTGAGAGTGTGTACTCTTATCAGACTGATACTGCTATAGATGGCCATATAAGGCTTATCTATACATCCCTGGCATATACGGATATGGCCTAATTGCTATCAGGTAAAGGGTTAAACACCTGCAAAATAACAATCACGATACAGACCTTTCTATTACGACGACTGTATTGTATATTTATTTGTAAAGTATTTGTCAATTAAATTGTTTCAATTATTAGGTGTTTAAAGAGGCTCGCAACCAGATTTAGCATTAACAAGAGGGCCTGAAGGCCCTGATATCGCTCACCATTTGTAATGAAGCCTGATAGCTTTACCTTTGAATTTCACCCGTTTTATTCTAAATCTATTCAAGTTTGTCATCCTACTCTAGTATAGCAGAGTACATCAAAGGCAGATAACTAAAGCCTAAACAATACTGAAATGAAGCCTTTTTCTAGCATTTCAAAGTATATCAAGGGCAGGTAACTATTGCCACACTGATTACATTTCAACAATAATTGCACTCCTTCCAGAACGTATAGCTACATCCTTTGTGTACAAGTATAATCACAATCCATTGAAAACTGTAGTTGCAAGAGTGTAAACGCAGTAAAATATGGCATTTTCAGCAATTCAAAGGTAGAAATCTCTTGATCTATTTGTCCGATTCCAACCATAATCACCCTTTTTCCGAACTCTTATGGTCATATACAATCTGGGCAAGTTTGAGAGAGCTTGGATAAATATTGGGGCCTCTAGAGCGTAAACACTGTCAAATATATCATTTTCAGCAATTCAAAGGTACATAACTTTTGACCTATTGATCCGATTACAACCATAAATGAACTCATGCGAAGTCTTATGGAAATATACAATCTGAGTAAGTTTGAGAAAGATTGGATAAAATTTGTTTACCTCTAGAGTGTAAACACTGTTAAATATGGCATTTTCAGCAATTTAAAGGTAAATAACTCTTGATCTATTTGTCAGATTTCAACCAAAATCGAACTCATCCGAACTCTTATGGTCATATACAATCTGGGCAAGTTTTAGAAAGATTGGATAAATACTGTGGCCTCTAGAGTGTAAACAACGTTAAATATGGCATTTTCAGCAATTCAAAGGTAGATTACTCTTGATCTATTTGTCCGATTTCAACCAAAATCGAACTCATCTGAACTCTTATGGTCATATACAATCTGGGCAAGTTTTAGAAAGATTGGATAAATACTGTGGCCTCTAGAGTGTAAACACTGTTAAATATGGCATTTTCAGCCGTTCAAAAGTAGATAACTCATGACCTATTTGTCCTATTTCAACCATAATTGAACTAATCCAAACTCTTATGGCAATATACCATCTGAGCAAGTTTGAAAAAGATTGGATAAATATTGTGGCCTCTAGAGTGTAAACACTAAAATTGTTGACGCCGGACGACGCACGACGGACGACGGACATTCAAGGATTGCAAAAGCTCACCCTGAGCTAGCTCAGGGGAGCTAAAAATAGTAATTTGTAAATATATGTCAAACGCTTAAATAAATGGGTAAGAATTTCAATCAAAAATAATTATTGAGCTCTGGTGGGATTCGAACCCGGGACCCGGCATGCAATAATAGAAAAGCAAACAAGGGCCACCATGGCCCTAAATCGCTCACCTGGTACACAATGTTAAACTTGACCTATAGTGACCTAGATTACGACTGGATCAACATGACCCACAATCAACCTTTAGAGTGTTAACAAAATGTTTCTATAATTTGACGTAGTGACCAAGTTTTTGACCAGACACAATCAACATTTTGACCTAGATTTGATGTAGGCAAATATTCTGACAATAATTTCATTCAGATCAAGTGAGAATTGTAGCTTTATGAATGTTAAGCTGTTTTTCTATGATTTGACCTAGTGACCTAGTTTTTTGACAAGACATGACCCACATTCAAACTTGACCTAGATATCAATGAGGCAAACATTTTGACCAAGTTTCATTAAGATCCAATGAGATTTGTAGCCTCTAGAGTGTTAACAAGGTTTTTCGATGATTTGACCTAGTGACCTAGTTTTTGACCAGACATAACCCACATTCGAACTTGACCTAGATATCAATTAGACAAACATTCTGACCAAGTTTCATGAAGATCCAATGAGATTTGTAGCCTCTAGAGTGTTAACAAGGTTTTCTATGATTTGACCTAGTGACCTAGTTTTTGACCAGACATAACCCATAATCAAACTTGACCTAGATTTCAAGGAGGCAAACATTGTGACCAAGTTTCATTAAAATCAAATGAAATTTGTAGCCGCTAGAGTGTTAACAAGGTTTTTCGATGATTTGACCTAGTGACCTAGTTTTTGACCTGACATGACCCATATTCGAACTTGACCTAGATTTCATAGAGGCAAACATTGTGACAAAGTTTCATTAAGATCAAATGAAATTTGTAGCCGCTAGAGTGTTAATGAACAATTGTAGACGGACGGACGACGTACATCCAGCGATCCTAATAGCTCACCTTGGCACTTCGTGCCAGGTGAGCTAAAAAGACAACCATTTAGCCCACTCGACCACCGGGCTATTCATGTCGTTGGGATGGATTTAGCGTACTTCAGTATTGTAGTGATGGAGAGTACATAATTCGGCCTGGGTTTATGTCCGAGCCCGTGATCAATTTCTGTTGCGTCTTTGGACGCAACGGATAAAGCGATGGAAATGTCTAAAAAATTAAGATTTGAAGACTTTTCTTGATGGTGTTTTTAGACTGATCATATGCCAGATGCATGATAATGCTACACATTTGGTTTTATTTGAGTATTTTTTTGCAAAAACACCATCTGGTTGCGAATCCCTTTAACCCTTAGCCCGCCAAATATATTGTCGTCTGCTATATTTCTTGTCTGCTTCAAGTTTCAAAGTGCTTCAAAGTTGCTCAAAATTGCTGAAAATGTTGTCCGAGTGTCAAACAGCTTGGATCCGGATGAGACGCCGAGTTACTCGGCGTCTCATCCGGATCCAAGCTGTTTGCATATGGAGCTATAGTCGTGCGTGGCAGGCTAAGGGTTAAGACACTGCATGGTGTTTGCTTAAAGCAAGGTGAAAGTAAAACAGTAATTAAGCCCCTAATGGACCTTTCTATTTTACTTTCACCTTGCTTTAAGTTGTCACCTGCCTTTAATAATACATGTAATGAATTATCCCTCTTTTTAGTGGTCGTAATAGAGAGGTTTTACTGTATAACTCATTAAACGAGGCATTGCAGAGGATACCACCCTTCTCCAAAAATGCTTAGCTTTTAGCTACGCTTTTAGCTGTGTTTAAAGCTGCGTAAAAGGTGCCTAAAAACTTTTTGACTGCCTTTGATATGGACATAATATAAATGGGGAAAAACGCAGCTTTGTTGTTGTCAGAAAGTTAAATACGTGCCTTTTTCAAAAAGTTTCAAAGTTGCGTTTTCTGATTTTAAAAAAAAGGAGCCTTTTGCAGTGATAAAGTTAAATACGTCACTAATTCCTTTTCTGATTTCAAAGAATACGAGCCTTTTGCATTAAACAAGTTAAATACGACACTTTTTCAAAGTTAGCTAAAAACGAGCCTTTTTATCAATTGTCCAAACTTTTTGGCAAATACGCAGCTATGACTTGAGGCACGTATTTTGAGGCTCGTAAAAGCTACGTTAAAACTGCGTATATCTAGAGCTGCATTTTTTTCTGCAAGGGCAATACCCTTGCCAAGTTCTATTTATACTGACGATGACCTAGTTTTGGACAGCAGGACGTGGAAATGTGAACTTTTGCAAGAGGTGATGTTTGTGAACATATGTGTGAGGTTCGTGTTAAAGGAAATGTACCCTGGACAAAAAACATTTTTTTACAATTAAGGTCAAAGGTCAAGGTCACAGTACCCTGACAGTTACTAAGTATGTGACACTTCGCTATCCCAAGATGTACTCACACGTCACCAAATTTGCTATTCCTAGCTGACAAGGTACAGAAGGAGAGAGACTGAATAAGTTTTAAATTCTTTCGTTTCAATCCTTTTCCTAAGTATTGTTAATTTACGTTAGCATGTATAAATGTAACCATACATATGTACTCCTTGAAATAAATATGTTTAAACTAAGGTACAGGAAATATGCTTCGGACAATTTTCTTTTTACAATTGAGATCAAAGGTCAAGGTGGCCCAAAAGTAAAACGCAACACTCAGCCATCCAAATATGTACTCACGTACAGGCCAAATTTTCTATCCTTAGCTGATAAGGTACAGAAGATACCTTCTATATGCTATGGACAAGCTTTTTTTACAATGACGGTCAAAAGACAAGGTAAAAGTGACCTAAAAGTAGTATATATGCAGCACTCCACCATTCCAAGATGTACTCACACACCAAATTTGCTATCCCTAGCTGATAAGGTACAGAAGATATGCTCGGACAAGCTTTTTTAACAATTGAGGTCAAAGGTCAAGGTAACAGTGACTTAGGAGTAGTGTGCGACACTCCGCCGTCCCATTTAAAAATAATAGAAATTTGATGAATTATGATTGAGTGATAGAATCCTGGGGATAGTGTCCACTGCTAAAAACTTGTCAAAAAATTTGACCAACTGTTATGATAATATTTCCCATTTTCTGACCAGCAAAGATGTATACAAACTATATGTTACTTTACCTCTCTGACATGGTCGAGAAGATCGCCAGGCCTGAGCCCCACTGTAGAGTCTGGGGCCCCTAGAGGGTGAAGAAGGCCCCGTACAAGTCCTCTGTAGATGTTTTCATGCTAAAACAGAAAGAAGATTATCTCAGCTATAGACCGACTTTTTTCACCTGGCAGGGCGGAGCTAACCTTTGGCAAAAATAAACTTACAGTAAACTCCACTTGTAACGATATCGCATGTAACGATATATCGCTTGTAACGATACAGATCCTTTGGTCCCTGCCAGCCTGCTATATAATTCAATGTATCTAACTCCGTTTGTAACGATATCGCTTGTTAAGATCATCTGAATGTAACGATGCTATTTTTTGGTCCCCTTTCTACAGTTTGTTTGCATGTTAAGATATTTTGACCTGTGCAGAGGTGCGAAGACAAGCCCGGGAAAGTTGTGAAAAACTATCGCTAACAAGTTTCAAACAAACAATGGTGCCTGTGCACTGCACCATGTAATCAGTCGAATTATGAGCGTACTTACCGTAACATGAGAGTTTCCAAGTTTTGTTATCTCATCAAATCACTTTGATATGACAAAATTTCTACATTTATTCATATCTTACAGTTGGTGAATAAAAATAATCACTACACGTTCGGTCTTTGTTTTCATTCACTCGCCCACACGATACTTCATTCTTATATGTATCGGACCTGTAATATGAATGTGTACGGTCGGAGAGACAAAGTGTTGGATTATAATCCAAATACCAGATAGCTCAACAGGTCTATAAAAGACTTAGAAAAAAACGTTTTGTTTTAAATGGCCTCGTCTTTGACGAACTTTTTGGGTTATCGAGTCAGTGGTTAGAATTGTTTACCCGCTTATTTGCAGACATCGGAACTCAGAAGTAGCAAAGTGCCTGTTTCATTAGCCAATGATTATTGGGAAAGTCTGTCATTATGTCATTCTTACCAACAAAAAGAGGTTGAAATTGCCCGAGAAGCTATGATTGGCATACGAAAGGTACTCGCCGGTCTACTCGTCCATTTCCGCAAATCTAAATGTTACGGAATAAACCGAGCATAGTCTTTTTGGCATAGCATTTTGTGTAGATGTCCGAAAAACGCTACTCGCATTTTTTTGCGCCACTTGCAATTTTCTTATTTCACTCGCAATTTGCGAGTATGCGAGCTTAATTACGAACCCTGCCTGGATTAAACCATGTTCATTTCCAGTTTACTTTCGTTATCCAGTATGTATGTGTCACGGGGTCAGCCGTTCCATGGTTTGTCAATGTTCATGTTTCTATGTTATATGTCTTTTATACGTGTCATACTCATGTGTAGATCCTTCATCTTCATTTAGATCCTTCATTCTCATGTAGATCTTTCATATTCATGTTTAGATCCTTCATCTTCATTTAGATCCTTCATCTTCATGTAGATTCTTCATTTTCATGTAGACCCTTTCATTTTCATATGTAGATCCGCCCATGCTCACTTTCATTTAGCTCACCCCTTAGTCATGTAGATCCGCCCATGCTCATATAGGTTTATCTAGATTCATGGTCATATACTTACTAACCAATCATTTACTTTCAAGTTCAACTAACCCTTAACCTTTTAGTATAAAATAGCCACACCAACTTGCACGTGCGCACTTTGAATTACACAGATCGTTACTCACGTACGTCTTGAGTTTGAATTGTATGCGCCTCAAATTATTTTCAGGTAAAGTGACTGTTTTATTGCTTTAACATATTGATAAGAGCTATTATTTCATTCATCTATTCATGTATGTTCGTCGCATTTTCATAATATTTCCTGTATCTTCTATGTATTAATTGGCACTTTGAATTACACAGATCGTTACTCACGTACGTCTTGAGTTTGAATTGTATGCGCCTCAAATTATTTTCAGACGCTACAAAGGTCCCTTTTGAGCCAGACCCCTTTTAGTCGAACCCCGGACAGAGACAGAGCTATGTATCTTTGCCCGGCGACATATGAACAAAGACAATGATACGTAAATCATTTGTAAATACCAAACTACCTGCACAATTAGTTTATGTGTGCCAGTTGAAACAAAGAAAGAGATAACAACCATTTAACTTTACTACAGGTCTGAATAGTCTTTATTTCGCCAGTCTTAAAATGTGACGAACTTTATGTAGTAACCATTGTTTCGGGTAGCACACAATTCGGATACTGTCATGAAGATACACCAGATTGCTTGTAACGATATTCGGATGTAATGATACTTATTTCACGGTCCCCTGAATATCGTTATAAGCGGAGTTTACTGTATTTGCATTTGATTTAACGGGGTGACAGGTATAGTTCCGTATTAAATCGTTCTTTTCGGAAACTTTCAACATGGAGAAACGCATGGGCATGCTGGCATATCCACGTGGAAAAGGTATGTACAGTGCTCCCTCTCTACAACAACACCTAATGGGAGACACATATTGCAGGTGTTGTAGGGAAGTTGTTGTTATAGGGAAGGACAATTAAGACTTGCATTACATCGTAACGCGGCGTCTGATCTGGATTCAAGCTGTTTGTCACTCGTCATTGTATTCCTTCAGTCACAATGTCCACTAACATGTAACGTTGAGAAAAGAAGGCAGACGACAACGGTAAATTCTGATAATAAACGAACATGCTGCTGCCCCAAAAGCTTAAATGCAATGGTCTCATCAAAACTCCGACATGCCAGGTCAATAAAATCAGCCTATACAAAGTAAAAGTGCATCATGAACCCAATGTATAGGGTAGACTTTTTTTTCGTGACTTACAGGGAAAATGTGGCATGTATATGTTTAATATGGAAATATAGTACAGGTACCCAGTGATGTTTTAGATGTTTGGAATAAGTTGAGAGGACAAACTAATGGAGAACTATATAGAGAGACTTGGTTGTGTCTGCATGTACCTTTATTACAAAATATTGAAGCAGATCAAAGTCCTGACAACTAATGGAGAACTATATAGAGAGACTTGGTTGTGTCTGCATGTACCTTTATTACAAAATATTGAAGCAGATCAAAGTCCTGACAACTAATGGAGAACTATATAGAGAGACTTGGTTGTGTCTGCATGTACCTTTATTACAAAATATTGAAGCAGATCAAAGTCCTGACAACTAATGGAGAACTATATAGAGAGACTTGGTTGTGTCTGCATGTACCTTTATTACAAAATATTGAAGCAGATCAAAGTCCTGACAACTAATGGAGAACTATATAGAGAGACTTGGTTGTGTCTGCATGTACCTTTATTACAAAATATTGAAGCAGATCAAAGTCCTGACAACTAATGGAGAACTATATAGAGAGACTTGGTTGTGTCTGCATGTACCTTTATTACAAAATATTGAAGCAGATCAAAGTCCTGACAACTAATGGAGAACTATATAGAGAGACTTGGTTGTGTCTGCATGTACCTTTATTACAAAATATTGAAGCAGATCAAAGTCCTGACAACTAATGGAGAACTATATAGAGAGACTTGGTTGTGTCTGCATGTACCTTTATTACAAAATATTGAAGCAGATCAAAGTCCTGACAACTAATGGAGAACTATATAGAGAGACTTGGTTGTGTCTGCATGTACCTTTATTACAAAATATTGAAGCAGATCAAAGTCCTGACAACTAATGGAGAACTATATAGAGAGACTTGGTTGTGTCTGCATGTACCTTTATTACAAAATATTGAAGCAGATCAAAGTCCTGACAACATGCACATCTGTTGTATCTGTGCAAACACTGCCAAATTATGAGTTTGTAATTTTAAAACTCACGGTAGAAGGAGTTAATTATTGGTCAAAGTATGTACCTTAATTGCAAAAACCTTAATGCAAAAGATGACTTAAGTTCAACTGGCTGTTACACTTCGGTGAACAAAAAGTGTGTCACAGTAAGTGACAAATGCCCCCAAAGCGTTTATCAACTCAGAAATGCATTTTGTTTTTGTATGCAAACTTGTAAGTATACTCATAAAGAATATTTGAAGACAGTATGTATGTGACACTCTGTAATCTCAAAATGTACTCACACACCAAATGTGCTATCCCGAACAGAAACGCAATATAGAAAATATGCGTAGGACAAAACTTCTACAATATTAGGTAAAAGGTCAAGGTCACAGTGACCTGCAATTACTTCATGACATTCCAAATTTGCTTTCCCTAACTGATAAGGTACAGGAGATATGGTTCAGACAAGCTTTTTGTACAATTCAGGTAAGAGGTCAAGGTGACCTGAAAATGGCATGGGACACTCAGTCATCCCAAGATGTATTCACACACCGAATTTGCCACACCTAACTGTTAACTTAAGGTACAGGAGATAAGGTACAGGAGATATGTTCTGGGCAAGCTTTTCTTTTTCTTTTCACAAATTAATTATTTATTTTTATCATTTGGTGACCAATAGCAGAGGCCCAATAGGGACAGGCCTCATTAGAATTGTCTGTTGGAGAGAATTCAAATGAGAAATCCTATCATACATGGGGTTTGTAGGAGACACAAGGATGTTATTTAACCCATTACCCCATAAATACGCCTTAAATTTATTTATCCACTGAAGAAAATGGTTCCAATTTATTAGGGATGGGTATTGCCAGAAATTTTGTATCACAATATATTGCGATACTCCATCACTGTATTGCAATACGTATTGCAATATATTGCATGTTATTGAAATGAACTTAAGCAATGGATCTAGGGTGAATATGTGCAGACAAATTGAGTTGTACTGCTTTGAATTTTAACAACCATGTTACATTTAAGACAAAGTGCACTGTTTATAATGATTTTGTATATGAACGTGTTTTTTTTTAAAATTCTGAAATGCTCCCAGACAGCAGACTCTCTTTTCTAGATTTTCATTTATAACCAAATTGTCTGCCATGATGGTAATTCAACTGACAGGATATGGTATATAAAGGTGCCAGTCGACAGTATCAGACAAAGTTCTAATCTGATAAATCACAATTTTTTCAATGAAGAATTATTTTCTTAAATGACCCACACTGTCAGTATTTGATACATATTTGTTAGAAAATATACGTTTTACATTTGGAAATGTTAACTATTCTCATTTTTGATAAAGATATTAAATGAGGTAGAGCGCCTTCGGGCTTCTCCGGATACTTTTAGCCAGTCAAAAGTAATTTTACAAAACACCACTCCGTGTTCAGTATCTGTGAATAAGCAGAAAGCGTGAACTTTCCTTTCCGGTTTTGAAACGTTTCAAGACGCTGTCATTTGAGAAGATCGGAAAACAATATCTTGTTCTGAAGGTACGAATTTTCTATATGGTTCTTATGGGGTATGCTAAGCAACCTTGGTGACATTATTTTCGAATAATATTGTTTAAACTAAAACTTGATGACGCCAATGTGTATTTTATGACGTAAAAAGGTTACAGTCAATAGTGACGAGTATTAATATACCGTCATGCTCTTTGTAAGATTATTACGTAGGTATCCGAAAGATGCGACATCAAACCTTTATAGTCGGCTCTTCCGAATACAGTGAAACCTCTCTATCACAACCACTATTTTTTTAAAAATATCAGATGACTGCTTCAAACAAGGTGAAAGTAAAACAGTTAGCTCGTTTAGGAGCTTTCTGTTTTACCGTCACCTTGCTTTAAAGCTGTTGCTGGTATTTTATGCTGTTAATTAGCCGTCTTTTTAGTTGTCGCAATAGATTTAGAGGGGTTTAACTGTACCTGTTTTAATAGATATATATATAAGAACTTGAACTCACATTGCCAATTGGTAGATCTATTCTATCGCCTTAATGCATTATAAATGATTTGAAATAACGCAATCTTGTCCAGAATCGTTTTGTGAAACAATGGTATTGATCTGACAACACAATAAACAGATATATATATATATATATATATGTGTATCTAGATCTATATAATTCTATCAGCCCAAAATTATTTCTGATCATTTTTGCTATCTAGATCTATTTGGTAAGTTGTTAAGACTGTATTTTCTTCTAGGATGAGTCGCCAACTGAAATATGACAAGAATGCTCTAGAAAATGCAGTTATACCCCCATTCCACGAGACTGCGATCTGATATATGGTGCTCTGTCAGAGCGCCGCAGGTCGCCATGCAGAGCGCCGAGGTCGCAAGGAGTGCTACCTGGTCGCAAATGGGTCGCTATCTGATCTCCATGATCGCCAAGGTCACCGTCGGTTTACTCCCCTGCACAAAGATCAGTGGCGCTCCGGTCAGAACGCCACCAGCTCACGAATTGATCGCCCAAGTCGCCACCGGGGCGCTACTTGATCCCCAAGATCGTAACTAGGGCACTATCGGATCACCTTAGAGCGCCACCATCATCCAACAAAGCAAATCAGTAGCTACTTCGCGCTCCGTGGCGATCTGATAGTGCATTTTAAAATAACCGATAGTATTTTCTATCAATATATCCAAATTGAATGATGTAACTCGACGTCTCATCCGGATCCAAACTGTTATACACCCATACAATGATGATACCGAAAAGTGTGTTAATATAATGGCGTTTAATTATATTGATTTTGATGTGCGTTAGAACATTTGTAGTAACTATTAAATATAACAAGTCGCTCACCATTTGTAATGAAGCCCGATAACTTTACCTTTGAATTTCACCCGTTTTATTCTATATCCTTTCAAGTTTGTCGACCTATTGTAGTATAGTAGAGTACATCAAAGGCAAATAACTAGAGCCTAAACAATACTGATCGAAATGAAGCCTTTTTCTAGCATTTCAAAGTATATCAAGGGAAGGTAACTATTGCCACAATGATTACATTTCAACAATAATTGCACTCCTTCGAGAACTTATAGCTACATCCTTTGTGTACAAGTATAATCAAAATCCATTGAAAACTGTGGTTGCAAGAGTGTAAACGCTGTAAAATATGGCATTTTCAGCAATTCAAAGGTAGATATCTCTTGATCTATTTGTCCGATTCCAACCATAATCACTCTTTTATGAACTCTTATGGTCATATACAATCTGCTCAAGTTTGAGAGAGCTGGGATAAATATTGTGGCCTCTAGAGCGTAAACACTATTAAATATATCATTTTCAGCAATTCGAAGGTAGATAACTCTTGACCTATTGATCCGATTACAACCATAATTAAACTCATCTGAAGTCTTATGGTAATATACAATCTGAGTAAGTTTTAAGAAAGATTGGATAAAATTTGTGGCCTTTAGAGTGTAAATATCGTTAAATATGGAATTTTCATCAATTCAAAGGTAGATAACTATTGACCTATAAATCTGATTTCAACCATAATCAAACTCATCTGAACTCTTATAGTCATATACAATCTGAGCAAGTTTGAGATGTATTGGATAAAAATTGCGAACTCTAGAATGTAAACACTGTTAAATATGGCATTTTCGGAAATTCAAAGGTAGATAACTCTCGATCTATTTGTCCGAATTCAACCAAAATCAAACTCATTCGAACTCTTATCGTCATATACAATCTGGGCAAGTTTTAGAAAGATTGGATAAATACTGTGGCCGCTAGAGTGTAAACACCGTTAAATATGTCTTTTTCAGCATTTCAAAGGTAGATAACTCTTGATCTATTTACCCGATTTCAACCAAAATTGAACTCTTCCGAACGCTTATGGTAATATACAATCTGGACAAGTTTTAGAAAGATTGGATAAATACTGTGGCCTCTAGAGGGTAAACACTGTTAAATATGGCATTTTCAGCAATTCAAAGGTAGATAACTCGTGACCTATTTGTCCGATTTCAACCATAATCGAACTCATTCAAGCTCTTATGGCAATATACCATCTGAGCAAGTTTGAGAAAGATTGGATAAATATTGTGGCCTCTAGAGTGTAAACACTAAAATTGTTGACGACGCACGACGGACATTCAAGGATTGCAAAAGCTCACCCAGAGCTAGCTCAGGTGAGCTAAAAACAAAGATTTCTAGTGACTTGTGGCAGTACGAACGTAATGCAGAAAGCTCTTATAGGAATCGTCTGCATTACTATGTCACTGCATTGAGTGGACACTTGTAGGTCAAAAAGAAAGCAGCTTTATGTATGGGTATTTGCCTAAATGTCTGCTAGCGAATTTAAAACGAATGAGCGCGGCAGAGCGCCACAGGTCTTCATAGAATATCTCCCTAATCAGATCAAGTAGAGCGCTAACAGAGCGGTAATTGATCTCCATCGGTCGCCGACATCGCTGTCGGATCTCTTTTGAGCGCCATAGGTCGCAGTGGTCGCCATCAGAGCGCCAATAGAGCGCAATAGATCGCATCTTAGTCGCCTTTGAGCGCCAACGGAGCGTGTACCGAGCGCAATCTGATCATACAAGAGCGCAACATTTTTATGAATTGGGTGGCGACCAATGACCATGAAGTCCTTATCGGATCTTACAGATCGCTAACGGATCGCCATCGGAGCGTAATCTGAACGCAATCGGATCGTAAATGCTGTTAGATTGCCTAATACTGAGGCGACCTATGGCGCTCTGTCGGAGCGCGGAGATCGCCATCGAGCGCCGTCTCTTGGAATGGGGGTATTAGAGCAGTAACAAGAGTTGTCAGAGAGACAACAAAGCTCGCCACCGGCACCTTTAGAAACTTAAAAGCACACTCAAGGTCACAGAGGTCAACCTTTTTGCCTGCATGGAAAGGTCTTGTCCATATACACTGGCAAATCAAATATGAAAATAACACCTCAAGGGACATAGGAATTATAAGCATTTTTTAACCTAAACGCAGATTTCGAAACCTAAAACCTTTCGCGACCTTAGTTCAAGGTCAAGGACACTGGGCTAATTTTTTTGCATGCATGGAAAGATCGTGTCCATATACACATGCATGCCAAATATGAAAGAAATATCTCAATGGATATATGAGTTAAAGAAATTTTGAGAAACCTAAACGCAGACTTTGAAACCTAAATGCGGGTCCTTAGTTCAAGGTCAAGGTCAGAGGGCTCAAACATTTTGCATGCAAGGAAAGATGTTGTCCATATACACATGCAAACTGAATATGAAAGGAATATTTCAATGGACATAGGAGAAATAAAAATTTTGAAAAACCGAAACACAGATTTCGAAAACTAAACATTGGCCCTAAGTTCAAAGTCACAGTCACAGGGGTCTAAAGTTTGCAGTGCCTGGAAAGGTCTGTCCATATACACACATAAACCAACTATGAAAGCAATACCTCAAGGGACATAGAAGTAAAAGGCATTTTTCAAAATCTAAACACAGGCCCTAAGTTCAAGGTCACAAGGGTCCAATGTTATCTGTGCATGGAAAGGTCTTGTCCATATACACACACATACCAACTATGAAAGCAATACCTCAAAGAAGTTAAATGGATTTTCGAAACTTAAACGCAGATTTCGAAACCTAAACACAGGCTCTTAGTTCAAGGTCAAGGTCACGGGGTCTAAATGTTTCTGTGCATCGAAAGGTCATGTCCATATACACATACATACCAACTATGGAAGCAATACCTCAAAGGACATAGAAGTTAAAGGCATTTTTCGAAACCTAAACACAGGCCCTAAGTTCAAGGTCAAGGTCACAGGGGTCTAAATTTTTCTGTGCATGTAAAGGTCTTGTCCATATACACATACATACCAACTATGAAAGCAATACCTCAAGGAACATAGAAGTTAAAGGCATTTTTCGAAACCTAAATGCAGATTTCGAAACCTAAACACAGGCCCTAAGTTCAAGGTCAAGGTCACAGGAGTCTAAATTTTTCTGTGCATGGAAAGGTCTTGTCCATATACACACACATACCAACTATGGAAGCAATACCTCAAGGGACATAGAAGTTAAAGGCATTTTTCGAAACTTAAAAGCAGATTTCGAAACCTAAACGCAGGCCCTAAGTTCAAGGTCAAGGTCACAGGGGTCTAAATTTTTCTGAGCATGGAAAGGTCTTGTGTACATACAAACACATACAGACTATGGAAGCAATACCTTAAGGGATATAGAAGTTATAGGCATTTTTCAAAACCTAAACGCAGATTTCGAAACCTAAACACAGGCCATAAGTTAAGGTCAAGGTCACAGGGGTCAAAAAATTTCTGTGCATGGAAAGGTCTTGTCCATATACACACACATACCAACTATAAAAGCAATACCTCAAAGGACATAGAAGTTAAAGGCATTTTTCTAAACCTAAACACAGATTTCAAAACCTAAACACAGGCCCTAAGTTCAAGGTCAAGGTCACAGGGGTCTAAATTTTTCTGTGCATGTAAAGGTCTTGTCCATATACACATACATACCAACTATGAAAGCAATACCTCAAGGGACATAGAAGTTAAAGGCATTTTTCGAAACCTAAATGCAGATTTCGAAACCTAAACACAGGCCCTAAGTTCAAGGTCAAGGTCACAGGAGTCTAAATTTTTTTGTGCATGGAAAGGTCTTGTCCATATACACACACATACCAACTATGGAAGCAATACCTCAAGGGACATAGAAGTTAAAGGCAGTTTTCGAAACTTAAACGCAGATTTCGAAACCTAAACGCAGGCCCTAAGTTCAAGGTCAAGGTCACAGGGGTCTAAATTTTTCTGAGCATGGAAAGGTCTTGTGTACATACAAACACATACAGACTATGGAAGCAATACCTTAAGGGATATAGAAGTTAAAGGCATTTTTCAAAACCTAAACGCAGATTTCGAAACCTAAACACAGGTCATAAGTTAAGGTCAAGGTCACAGGGGTCAAAAATTTTCTGTGCATGGAAAGGTCTTGTCCATATACACACACATACCAACTATAAAAGCAATACCTCAAAGGACATAGAAGTTAAAGGCATTTTTCTAAACCTAAACACAGATTTCAAAACCTAAACACAGGCCCTAGGTTCAAGGTCTAAATTTTTCTGTGCATGTAAAGGTCTTGCCCATATACACATACATACCAATTATGAAAGCAATACTTCAAGGGAAATAGAAGTTAAAGGCATTTTTCTAAACTTAAACACAGATTTCGAAACCTAAACGCAGGCCGTAAGTTCAAGGTCACAGGGGTCAAAAAATTTCTGTGCATGGAAAGGTCTTGTCCATATACACACACATATCAACTATTGAAGCAATCAATACCTCAAGGGACATAGAAGTTAAAGGCATTTTTCGAAACCTAAACGCAGATTTCGAAATTTTTCTGTGCATGGAAAGGTCATGTCTATATACACACACATACCGACTATGGAAGCAATACCTTAATGGATATAGAAGTTAAAGGCATTTTTCAAAACCTAAACGCAGATTTCGAAACCTAAACGCAGGCCCTAAGTTCAAGGTCAAGGTCAAGGTCACAGGGGTCTAAATGTTTCTGTGCATGGAAAGGTCTTGTCCATATACACACACATACCAACTATGGAAGCAATACCTCAAGGGACATAGAAGTTTAAAGGCATTTTTCGAAACCTAAACACAGATTTCGAAACCTAAACGCAGGCCCTAAGTTCAAGGTCAAGGTCACAGGGGTCAACATTTTTCTGTGCATGGAAAGGTCTTGTCCATATACACACACATACCAACTATTGAAGTAATACCTCAAGGGAAATAGAAGTTAAAGGCATTTTTCTAAACTTAAACACAGATTTCGACACCTAAACGCAGGCCCTAAGTTCAAGGTCAAGGTCACAGGGGTAAAAATAATTCTGTCCATGGAAAGGTCTTGTCCATATACACACATACCAACTATTGAAGCAATACCTCAAGGGACATAGAAGTTAAAGGCATTTTTCGAAACCTAAACACAGATTTCGAAACCTAAACGCAGGCCTTAAGTTCAAGGTCAAGGTCACAGGGGTCAAATTTTTTCTGTGCATGGAAAGGTCATGTCTATATACACACACATACCGACTATGGAAGCAATACCTTAATGGATATAGAAGTTAAAGGCATTTTTCAAAACCTAAACGCAGATTTCGAAACCTAAACGCAGGCCCTAAGTTCGAGGTCAAGGTCACAGGGGTCTAAATTGTTCTGTGCATGGAAAGGTCTTGTCCATATACACACACATACCAACTATGGAAGCAATACCTCAAGGGACATAGAAGTTTAAAGGCATTTTTCGAAACCTAAACGCAGATTTCGAAACCTAAACGCAGGCCCTAAGTTCAAGGTCAAGGTCACAGGGGTCTAAATTTTTCTGTGCATGGAAAGGTCTTGTCCATATACACACACATACCAACTATGGAAGCAATACCTCAAGGGACATAGAAGTTTAAAGGCATTTTTCGAAACCTAAACGCAGATTTCGAAACCTAAACGCAGGCCCTAAGTTCAAGGTCAAGGTCACAGGGGTCAAAAATTTTCTGTGCATGGAAAGGTCTTGTCCATATACACACACATACCAACTATGAAAGCAATACCTCAAGGGACATAGAAGTTATAGACATTTTCTTAAAATTGTTTACGCTGTTCACGACGACGCAGAAGACAACGACGACGACAACAACGACGACGACTACACCGGGGGGTATTGCAATAGCTCGTCATGTACTACGTACAGGCGAGCTAAAAACCAGGTCTATGGGCTACTTAAAGGCATCAAGGCTTTTTACAATGTAACCACGATCAACGATATTTGACAAAGTCAAGGGTCATTCCAGCATAGAATGCACTATCAGAGACCACATAAAATTCTCACTGCAGCTGAGGAGAAGAGAATAGTCGATTTAATTGTGTGCTAGTAGGCCGGAGTATGAGTTGTTGGCAGAGGAAGAAAGGACAAAGTTGGAATTTGTGTGCCCGATGTGTGATTGACTTGTTTGATTGACTTAATTAGAAGATAATTGGTGTTACTGTTTCACTTGTGTTCCTATTGATTTAACCCTTATCATGCTGAATTGTTGTCTGCTTCAAATATATCATCTGCAAACAAAATTAATATAATTTTAAAGTATTTTAAACTGAAGCCTAGTTGAATATGAGTGTCAAACATTTTGGATCCAGAGTAGAGGCCCAATTACGCTGCATCTAATCTGGATCCAAAATGTTGCAAATAAAACAAGAGCCCCATGGGGCATATTTCGCTCACCTGAGAATAGCTGAAAAAACGGAGATAATGATTTATGTCCAGGACTGACCTAGATATGCAACAGACCAGAACAATTTGAACAAAACATGTAAAGAATATTAATTTTAAAAGTGTCACCATACTGAATATAAAAGCTCTGGCCATATTAGTATCAGAGAATAAGACGTTTGAAATTTTCTCTATATAACTCTATGTAAAATTGTGACCCCGGGGCGGGGCCAATTTTGACCCCAGGGGCATAATTTGAACAAACTTGATAGAGGACCTGTAGGCGATGCTATGTGCAAATATCTAACCTTGGCCCTTGTAATTTCATACAAGAAGATTTCATTGAAAAAAATATATTTTTAGCTCCTGTGACCTTAGAGTTATGCAACCGACCTGAACCATTTGAACAATTTTGGTATAGGACATCTAGAATTAAGTGTCACCATGCCAAATATCAAAGCTCTGGCCATATTGATTTCAGAGAAGAAGACGTTTGAAAATTTCACTATATAACTCTATGTAAAACTGTGATCCCCGGGGCGGGGCCAATTTTGACCCCAGGGGCATAATTTGAACAAACTTGATAGAGGACCTGTAGGCGATGCTATGTGCTAAATATCTAAGCTCTGCATGGCCCTTGCAGTTTTTGACAAGAAGATTTTTTAAGATTTCCTTATTTTTTCACTTTGCTTGCCATAGCAACCAGAGTTCTGCATTGTTTTTAATTCTTTGAACAAATTTGAAAGAGCTTGACCTATGGAACATTTCTGTAAAGTTTGGTTGAATTCTGTCAAGCGGTATAGGAGATGTCATTTGAAGAAATTGTTAACGACGACAGACGACGCACGACACAGGGCCATCCCAATAGCTCACCTTGAGCCTTTGGCTCAGGTGAGCTAAAAAGCTTGCCAAGTCGCGCTTAGCATGATAAGGTTTAAATAATGTAAGACAAGAAATGTTACTAGTTTACTAATGGAGTTAAAAAAAGATTGTTATTATGACAGAATTAATGCTTTAACGGCATACACCAGCAATTCGTGCGACACCTAGTGGCTTTTAACGAAGTACGATAAATCAAGCATCGTTACTCAACGAAATCGTGCATATCGGTTACCTCCCGTTGATACTTTCGGTTTCAAACAATCTCTATAAATCGCGTAATAAAGACGTTAAACGCATGAAAGTGTACTTGATAAATGAAAGTACCTGAATCTTGGTAAATACTCTATCTAATAAGGCTAAGTTAATAACCCAAAACTTCATTCAAATTGAATTTGAGCGTGAACCCGAGATCACATAGAAAAAGCCGTCGGCTTATTTAGGCCATTGGTATATGTATGAAAGTGCCTATAGTTTCAAAAGAAGCATTATAACTTATGCTTTTTTTACCATTTTCTTATTATTCACACCTATAGCTTTTATTGTGAGAAGTTTCATCAATTTATTTCGGGCAGATTTTGATTGAGTGAGTGTTCCATTGAATTGGAGCCGAACACAATTAAGAACAAGAGGGCCTGAAGGCCCTGATATCGCTCACCATTTGTAATGAAGCCTGATAGCTTTACCTTTGAATTTCACCCGTTTTAATCTAAATCCATTCAAGTTTGTCGACCTATTGTAGTATAGTAGAGTACATCAAAGGCAGATAACTAGAGCCTAAACAATACTGAAATTAAGCCTTTTTCTAGCATTTCAAAGTATATCAAGGGCAGGTAACTATTGCCACAATGATTACATTTCAACAATAATTGCACTCCTTCGAGAACGTATAGCTACATCCTTTGTGTACAAGTATAATCAAAATCCATTGAAAACTGTAGTTGCAAGAGTGTAAACGCTGTAAAATATGGCATTTTCAGCAATTCAAAGGTAGATATCTCTTGATCTATTTGTCTGATTCCAACCATAATCACCCTTTTTCCAACTCTTATGGTCATTTATCACATAAACGTGCAAAATATAGAGGGCCGTAAAAATCGTACGGCCCACTGGGCATATATTTTATACTAATTTTCGAATCACCAAAATACTGTATTACTACGCCGACTTTAAATCAGTTTAGAAAATCTATACAAAATAAGATCACAACTAGGGATTTAAAATAGTTCCAAGTGTCAGGTTGCAAATTAGGCTACGTAGAGCTCTAGTAGAACAGTGACTCAGACAGTTTTTCAAATTTAGACGTTACAGTAATAATGACGTCGTGTTGCTATAACGACGTTATTTTGAAAACAAAACTTGATTCTAACTGTCAAATGATCATTTTTGGTCAGTTAGAACAGTTTTAAATTAAATATGAATTTAAAATTTGAATAGGGTATCGGAAGAGTCTTTACACAACACATTGATGTTGATTTTCTTTATTTTAGTTTGATTGGTATTTTTATCTACGGATGAATAAAACCGAATAACTCCTATGACGAATCGTTTTACTAAGAGCCGAGGGCAAAAGTGAAAGTAAGAGCGTTCGGATTTTCGTGTCATTTTGGTGTTTATGTGATAAATAGGATATCAAATTCGTGTGTTGTCAGTCGTGAATTTATTGAACTCGTTGGATAAAATGATATGTTGCTCGCCAAGGCTCGCAACATATTTTTTTATCCAACGAGTTCAATAAATTCACGACTGACAACACACTCATTCAATATCCTCTATATACAATACGGGCAGGTTTGAGAGAGCTTGGATAAATATTGTGGCCTCTAGAGCGTAAACACTGTTAAATATATCATTTTCAGCAATTCAAAGGTAGATAACTCTTGACCTATTTATCCGATTACAACCAAAATTGAACTCATTCGAAGTCTTATGGTAATATACAATCTGAGTAAGTTTGAGAAAGATTGGATAAAATTTGTGGCCTCTAGAGTGTAAACATCGTTAAATATGGCATTTTCAGCAATTCAAAGGTATATAACTCTCGACCTATAAGTCTGCTTTCAACCATAATCAAACTCATCTGAACTCTTATAGTAATATACAATTTGAGAAAGTTTAAGAAAGATTTGATAAAAATTGTGAACTCTATAGAGTGTAAACACCGTTAAAAATGGCATTTTCAGCAATTCAAAGGTAGATTACTCTTGATCTGTTTGTCCGATTTCAACCAAAATCAAACTCATCCGAACTCTTATGGTCATATACAATCTGGGCAGGTTTTAGAAAGATTGGATAAATACTGTGGCCTCTAGAGTGTAAACACCGTTAAATATGGCATTTTCAGCAATTCAAAGGTAGATAACTCTTGATCTATTTGTCCGATTTCAACCAAAATCGAACTCTTTTGAACTCTTATGGTCATATACAATCTGGGCAGGTTTTAGAAAGATTGGATAAATACTGTGGCTTCTAGAGTGTAAACACTGTTAAATATGGCATTTTCAGCAGTTCAAAGGTAGATAACTCATGACCTATTTGTCCAATTTCAACCATAATCGAACTCATCCGAACTCTTATGGCAATATACCATCTGAGCAAGTTTGAGAAAGATTTGATAAAAATTGTGGTCTCTAGAGTGTAAACACTAAAATTGTTGACGCCGCACACCGCACGACGGACGACAGACGACGGACGCCGGACAATCAAGGATTGCAATAGCTCACCCTGAGCTAAAAATGCATATATATCAGGCAACAAACCATACGCTTTGCATCATACTTTCAGTGAGCATCACTTTTTAACTGTTTTAATTATTACTTTACATTATTTTTGCCGAGAATTGCTACATCATACATTTCAAATACCCATAGACAAAAAAATACCATTATAACCTACGTTTGTACTTAGATATGTTTGAAGAACCTATGCTGAAATTTTCATTGAGATCCATCGGAGAATTCATTTGGTCTCGTATGTCCTTAAGCTATTGAAATTAACCCCTTCACTGCCATGACGTCATCAATTTTAAATATTTGTCGTCTGCTTTTATTTCTCAAAATGAAAAATTAGATATTTTGACTTAAGAAATATTGAAATGAATGTCAAACAGTTTTGATCTTGATCAGACGTTTATGCGGCATCTTATCAGGATCGAAACTCACAGTTTGCAAATAACTAGAGTGTTTGGGGTAAGGCATTTAAGGGTTTAAAAGTTTTTACCCGAAATAATTTCATACTAAATCAAGCAAATTAACGATGTTTTGATACTTATTAAATCTAATATTGTAATTAAAACTATCAGTATTTTTGGATTATTAGCAGTCTGTGAAATGAAATGAGTGGAATTTGATAATTCTTCCTTTAATTAAAGGTTTATCTGTGTTTTGTATCATTTTTTTTAAAAAACCTCATAGGTATCCAGAAGACCGGATGGTATCCGAAATTACCCGACAACACTTACTTGGTGGTTCCCAGCATAATTGACAATTTTATATGAGTAGCGCTAAGCGATATATACGAAATAGTTTATAAAAGACTGCTTTAGGTAACCAGCTCAAAATGGTTTGGCACTTTCGGACATTATGGAAATAATCGAAACAAGAGGGCCTGAAGGCCCTGATATCGCTCACCTGTTTTAATGAAGCCTTATAACTTTACCTTTGAATTTCACCCTTTTTATTCTAAATCAATTCAAATTTGTAGTATAGCATGTAAATAACATTGGAATACGACCTACTCTGGTATAGTAGAGTACATCAAGTGCAGATAACTAGAGCCTAAATAATATACTGAAATGAAGCCTTTCTAGCACACTGTTAAATATGCCATTTTCAGCAATTCAAAGGTACATAACTCTTGACCTATTAATCCGATTTCAACCATAATCGAACTCATCTGAACTCTTATGGTAGTATACAATCTGAGAAAGTTTGAAAAAGATTGGATAAAATTTGTGGCCTAAAGAGTGTAAACACTGTTAAATATGGCATTTTTAGCAATTCAAAGGTAGATAACTCTCGACCTATTAATCCGATTTCAACCATAATCAACCTCATCCGAACTCTCATGGTCGTTTACAATCTGAGCAAGTATGAGAAAGATTTGAGAAAAATTGTGGCCTCTAGAGTGTAAACACTGTTAAATATGGCATTTTCAGCAATTCAAAGGTTGATAACTCTTGATCTATTAGTCCGATTACAACCATAATCTAACTCATCCGAACTCTTATGGTAATATACAATCTGAGCAAGTTTGAGAAAGATTGGATAAATATTGTGGCCTCTTAGAGTGTAAGCACTAAAATTGTTGACGCCGGACGCCGGACGACGGACATTCATGTATTGCAAAAGCTCATCCTGAGCTAGCTCAGGTGAGCTAAACAAGGGCCACTATGGCCCTAAATCGCTCACCTGGTTCACCATGTAAAACTTGACCTATAGTCATATAGATTACGACTGGACATGATTCACAATAAACCTCTAGTGTAAACAAGAATTTTCTATGATTTGACCTAGTGACCTAGATTTTGACCAGACAAAATCCATGTTTGATTTTGACATAGATTCGATGTAGGCAAACATTCTGACAATATTTCATTCAGATCTAATAAGATTTGTAGCCTCTAGAGGGTTAACACTGTTTTTCTTTGATTTGACGTAGTGACCCAGTTTTTGACCAGACATGACCCATATTTGAACTTGACCTAGATATCAATTAGGCAAACAGTCAGACCAAGTTGCATTAAAATCCAATGAAATGTGTAGCCTCTAGAGTAATCACAAGGTCTTTCTATAATTTGACCTAGTGACCTAGTTTTTGACCGGACATGACCCACATTCACACTTGACCTAGATATCAATGAGGAAAACATTTTGACCAAGTGTCATGAAGATCTAGATTGTTAACAAGGTTTTCCTATGATTTGACCTAGTGACCTAGCTTTTGACCCGACACGACTCATATTTAAACTTTTTTTTTTTTCTTTTTTTTTTTTTTTTTTTCCAATAATTTTATTCACATATATTACATCCATACATATTTTTACATTTCAACATCATGTAGTATAAGTAGAAAATACAAATACAACAAAATTTTCATGAAGAATCGTCAGAAACTAAATAATATTTCTAATATACAATTTTTCTATCGAATGTAAATATGAAAAACATACATTTTTATTGAAAAAAATTGAAAATGGAATAAAAAAAAAAATACAGAAATATATTAAACTTGACCTAGATATCAATTAGGCAAACATTCTGACCAAGTTGCATAAATATCCAATGAGATTTGTAGCCTCTAGAGTGTTCACAAGGTTTTTCTATGATTTGACCTAGTGACCTAGTTTTTGACCGGACATGACCCATATTTGAACTTGACCTAGATATCAATTAGGCAAACATTCTGACCAAGTTGCATAAATATCCAATGAGATTTGTAGCCTCTAGAGTGTTCACAAGGTTTTTCAATGATTTGACCTAGTGACCTAGTTTTTGACCGGACATGACCCATATTTGAACTTGACCTAGATATCAATTAGGCAAACATTTTGATCAAGTTTCATTGAGATCCAATGAGATTTGTAGCCTCTAGAGTGTTCACAAGGTTTTTCTATAATTTGACCTAGTGACCTAGTTTTTGACCCTAAATGACTCATATTCGAACTTGACCTAGATATCAATTAGGCAAACATTCTGACCAAGTTGCATAAATATCCAATGAGATTTGTAACCTCTAGTGTGTTCACAAGGTTTTTCTATGATTTGACCTAGTGACCTAGTTTTTGCCCGGACATGACCCATATTTGAACTTGACCTAGATATCAATTAGGCAAACATTTTGATGAAGTTTCATTAAGATCCAATGAGATTTGTAGCCTCTAGAGTGTTCACAAGGTTTTTCTATAATTTGACCTAGTGTCCTAGTTTTTGACCCGACATGACCCACATTCGAACTTGACCTATATTTCATCCAGACAAACATTGTCATCAAGTTTCATGAAGATCGGATGAAATTTGTAGCTGCTAGAGTGTTCACAACCAATTGTGAACGGACAGACGACAGACGACGGACGACGGACATCCAGCGATCCTAAAAGCCCACCTTGGCACTTCGTGCCAGGTGAGCTAAAAATCTATAAAGTATCCGGGGACTGCCAACAACGCTCTATACACATTGATTAGGCAGTGACTCATTGGTAAGTACCATGCCATGTGCTAAAAACAACAAGGGAGAAATCCTCCTTCCCTGTAAGTGGCTTATTTAGTTAAAAAACAAAAATTGTGAATATTTTTAGTTGTGAAACAAACAGAATTTAATCAATTAACCAGAGAGGAAAAACCCGGTTTTTCGAGCCACCGTACTGATTTTTATTGTTTTCAGAACGTATTGCAATATATTGGAAAACCAGCTTTATTGCACATCCCTACAATTTATACAGTTATAAATATGTATGATAAGAAACATTTTCTAAATTCTAGCAGATGGTAGCTTAAAGCAGGCTGAAAGTAAAGCAGAATGTATGTGCCTTAAGGCACATTCTGCTTTACTTTCAGCCTGATTTAAGTAGTAACCAGCTATTTTCAAATTCAGAAACAGGCTATAGGATAAAGGGTTAAAAATACCTTACCTTGTGCTCCTATAGGCTTTAAGATTGAATAAGGAGATGCTCAAAAAGTAATGAGATTACATGTACATCACACCATGTACAATAAACACTACCTGCAGGTCGTCATTGGACTGACCCCTATGAATCAACTTCAGTAGACAACGTCTCATTTTCACTTGATGTCAAACACAATGTACAAAATCTTAACTTTTAGTAGGATAAAAATCACAAACTGTTGATTTCATGGCTATTGCCATGGAAACATGACAGGATGTGCTGCTTGTGTTTTGAAAGAAATGTACCATCCTAAATATTATTTAATTGATGACATCACAAATGACTGTCATCATCAAAAGCTGTGTAAACAACACACGCTTAGAAACCATGATGCCAAACATAGGTCACATGGTTACAACCCTCAGGTATACAAGAGGGCCATGGCCAACAAGTCGCTCAACTGAGAACATTGTATCTAAGCTGACTGGGCAAGACAATATTGGGATATATATAGCTATAAAAAGAGTTTTAAAGGTTTTCCTATATACAGTCTATTCACGATACTACGAATCGGCACCGGGTCTCGTTGATTGTTCGTAGTAATGCATCTTCGTAACAACGCATCTTGAGAATACGATGAGATTTCCACTTTTCCTCTTCATGGTATTGCCGTAGCATCAACATACATGTATCTACCGTAAAGCGGTTTTGAAATTGCATATGTGTAATGGCATTGTCGTAATGCGATGTTGTAAAAAGATTGTGGAAAAAGTATTTCATCAACTTATTGGTTTGATTTATATTTCGTGTTTGCCAATCAAATTATACATGTACGAAAGTCCACTCACATTTAATAAAATTACGTGTGTATAGTGGAATGTCGTATGTCATAAGGGGTTATGTATAAAAGAAGAAACGGTAAGACCAGCTAACAGAGGGAGAAAGCGAAATATATCCGACATTTTCTCCGTTATGTTGTCATCAAGACTTTTGTGCTTTAGCCACCCTTAAGCATTCTCTTTTAGCGAGATCCAGTCATCACATGTAGTAAACCTGTAGTAAACCCAATTTAATCTAGAGTCTGAGCCGTTTTTACGCTAGCAATATAAGAAGAGGTAGATCTAATGTAAAAAAGACGAAAATAATCAAAACTTTTACACAACGTATGCTTACAAAATAAATTAAACAGACGGCATAGTTGTGTGTCGTAAAATCGACGTGTATTATAATCGTCTTCGTAGTTGCAGATGTAATATCGTTGATAAACGTATGTTAGCAGTGCATTAGCAGAAATTATGACCAGTGTGTTGTTGTTGCTGCTGCTAAGGTTTATATTCCCGCATAAGCTTTATCAGATGCGTCATCCCATTTTAAAAAGCCTACGGCCACCCGGTATTCCAAGGCGGTCACCCATCCAAGTACTAACCGGGATCGACGTTGCTTAACTTCGGTGATCGGACGAGAACCGTTACTTTCAACGTGATATGACAGTAGACAAGTAACGTTGCGCATTTTATATTCTTTGCGACAACGACATAAGTCACTCTAACAATGTGTGATAAAACGTATCAGAAATCTCAGATAATTAAATAAAACATTTCTTTTTATCATTTGCGACATGCAGTCAATCAGTTTCATAATCAGTTTAATCTTGCTACATACACTGATTCTAACATGCTACGTGTTAAAGCGTATCGAGCAGTCGGGTGTGTAAACAATAGATAATTATGCCGACTCGACCATCGGATGTCTTTGTTGACGTAAGTGTGATAAGCCCACAGGGGCGATTCGTACCAATGCATCTTTTTACTGCTGCTTAGGTGTTTAAGGGGCTACGAAAACCTTTCGTTATAACGTGTTTTTCGTTCTTTTATTTCGTAATAACGAGAATCGTAGTATCGCGAATAGACTGTAAGTCTATATAAAACTGATAAGCCCCTGGACAGAGCCAAATTTGATCAAGGGGTCATAATTTGAACAATCTTGGTAGAGGACCATAAGGAAAAGCTACAGGTCAAATATAAATGATCTGGGCCTTACAGTTTGCAGAGAAGAAGATTTTTAAAGGTTTTCCCATGAATAACTAATAAGCCCGAGGGGGGATCTTTTTTTGGCCGGAGTCATGTTTTGAACAATCTTGGTAGAGGATCACAAGGCAAAGCTATGTGACAAATATTAAAGAACTGGGCCTTATAGTTGAAGATTTTTAAAGGTTTTCCTATATAAGGCTATGTAAAACTGATAAGCACCAGGGCAGGGCCAATTTTGACCCCGGGTTCATAATTTGAACAATCTTATTAGAGGACTATCAGGCAAAGCTACATTTCAAATATAAATGATCTGGGCCTTACAGTTTCAGAGAAGATTTTTAAAGATTTTTTTATGAACAAGAGCCCCATGGGGCATATTTCGCTCACCTTAGAATAGCTGACAAAATGGAGATAATGATTTATGTCCAGGCAGGGTCATTTTTTACCAGATGGGCATAATTTGAACAATCTTGACACAGGACCTGTAGATGATGCTATGTGCCAAATATCTATGAACAGGGTACTAGGGTTTTAGACAAGAAGATTTTTTTAAGTTTCCATTGAAAAAATCTATTTTTAGCTCTTGTGACCTACATATGCAACAGACTGGAACCAATGACCCCCGGGGCGGGACCCATTTTGACCCAAGGGGCATAATTTGAATAAACTTAATAGAGGACCTGTAGGCGATGCTATGTGCCAAATATCTAAGCTCTGGCCCTTGTAGTTTCAGACAAGAAGATTTTTTAAGATTTCATTGAAAAAAATCTATTTTTAGCTCCTCTCCTGTGACCTAGATATGCAACCGATAGGAACCATTTGAACAAAATAGGTAAAGGACATCTAGAAGTAACACCATGCTGAATATAAAAGCTCTGGCCATATTAGTTTCAGAGAAGAAGACGTTTGAAAAGTTAACTATATAACTCTAAGTAAAATGGTGACCCCCGGGGCGGGGCCTATTTTGACCCCAGGGGCATAATTTGAACAAACTTGATAGAGGACCTGTAAATGATGTTATGTGCCAAATATCTAAGCTCTGGCCTTTGCAGTTTTTGACAAGAAGATTTTTTAAGATTTCATTATTTTGTCACTTTGGTTGCCATGGCAACCAGAGTTCTGCATTGTTTTTAATTCTTTGTACAAATTTGAAAGAGCTTGACCCAAGGAACATTTCTGTAAAGTATGGTTTAAATCTGTTCAGAGGTATAGGAAGAGATGTCCTTTGAAGCAATTGTTAACGACGCCGGACGACGCACAATGGACGACGCCGGACACAGGGCCATCCCAATAGCTCACCTTGAGCCTTTGGCTCAGGTGAGCTAAAAAGTGAGATGCCACAATGGTTCATCTCATTCATTCTGATGAGTCCAAACAAGGACGAAACTAGTCAATGATATGTGACACCAATTTAAGTAACATTCCAGCAAGGTTTTCTCTTGTCAGTCTTCTTTATTTTTGTATTATTTAATTATCAACAAAGAGAAAACCAAAATTTGTCGTGCACCAAAACCATGGTTCACAAAGGATATCCTTCAACAGAAGCGAAAATTACGCAGATCTGAACGGCTTTGGAGGAAGCACCAAGAACCCGAACAATATGAAACTTTTAAAGCAGCAAGAAATGAGTATAGTTACCAACTGAATATTGAAAAAAGAAAAACACTCAACCACTTTAAAAACGCAACGTTTTCAAACCCTATTTTTAACGTGTTCCTGAAAAATATGCAAACAGGTAACACGATATCATAATGTGCACGTGCATCAATTTGTTCTTTGCGCCAATGTGTTGTGAAATCATTCAAGCGATAAGTGTCTCTGACGCAATCAATGAAATTCAATGATTTCCACGTGCACATTTTTCCTCGTAGTTCTCAGCAATACTTTTACACCGAATGGACTCTTGTGTGACTCATGAGTAATAAAAACACAACATGTTAAAAAAATTATCGGTTTTGTCCATGCCAGGTCGTTTTGAAAATGAGCGCTCACGCGCATTTAGCCCACTAATGACTGCTTTGTCAGCTCGCACCATATCAAGGGCATTAAATTGTAATATGCCGATAATTATGAGACTTCTTCAACGATGGCAAACTCCTGGCGATGTTCGTGAGCATCAACTATCAGGCAGGCCAACAGTAACCTAACGTCGTCAGGACGTCAATATCAGAACGTCACATATGAGAGTTTGCTATAAAACAGCCACATGAACCACAATACAGAAACGTGGAAGTCATGGGTAAGTTTCCCGCAAAACAGTATCGCTTTTTCACAATTCAATTAAGAAATATTTATTGACAAACAATTGTGACTTTGCTATTTTTTATTCATCACGCTATTTTGACTTAATATGCCGGCACATTTACTGCATCAACAATCTGAAATGTGATTTTGGGGAGACGTGTACGTCATCGTCAACCACATCTGCCGCAGTGCAGAATCTCACAAGAGTCCTCCAGGAAGTGTGGATAAACCTACCACAACCCGCATCTTTCATTCCATGCGGCGTAGATGTCAGGTCTGTATTGATGCATATGGTGGATATACACGGTAACTAGAGTAGTGCATTTTCAGTTCGTGTGTTTATGCCATCGTGTGATAAAATAAGAGTGTTTGGATTGTTTGATTGTCATGAAATTTCGAGTACCTTTGCAGAACACCTTGGATTATATTATGTTGGAATAGCATTGCTATCAATTGTCAATAAAATATATTGTCAAACTTTTCTCTGCTGTTGCGTTTTTAAAGTGGTTGAGTGTACTTTGAGTGAAAGAGTCGTCGATTGTAAAGGTGATTCTAAAAGACTTTACCAGTTTGTATCAGACCTGACAGGTACCAAAACAATAAATCCAATGCCTCCAAGCGAAAGTGCAGAGACTGCACTCAGCGAAAACTGTGCCGATTATTTTATGAACAAGATACAGTACATTCGGGATTCCTTGAAAACTTTTAAAAACTTTGAGCTAATTCAGAAAGACGTTGCAAAATTTGATAGATTTGATGACTTTAGTTAAGAAGAAATTAAACAAGAGCCCCATGGGGCATATTTCGCTCACCTGAGAATAGCTGACAAAATGGCAATAATGATTTATGTCCAGGACTGGGTCATTTTTTACCTGAGGGGCATTATTTGAACAATCTTGATAGAGGACCTGTAGATGATGCTATGTGCCAAATATCTAAGCTCTGGCCCTTGTAGTTTCAGACGAGAAGATATTTTATGATTTCCTTATTTTTTCACTTTGGTTGCCATGGCAACCAGAGTTCTACATTGTTTTTAATTCTTTGAAAAAATCTGACAAGCGGTATAGGAGGAGATGTCATTTGAAGCAATTGTTAACGACGACGGACGACGCACACCGCATGACTGACACAGGGCCATCCCAATAGCTCACCTTGAGCCTTCGGCTCAGGTGAGCTAAAAACTGATAAATGAGTTGAAAACAAAATCCTGTGAGTTAGACGTTCTGCCTACTAAGATTTTAAAATCATTTTTAAATGAAATATTGCCTGTTCTAACAAAGTTAGTCAATACTTCATTAAAACATGGTGTTTTCCCAACTAAATGAAAACAAGCTATCGTTCGACCATTGCTGAAAAAAGCTGGATTGGAACTAGAACTGTCCAACTACAGACCCGTGAGCAATTTATCATTTTTGTCCAAACTAATAGACAAGAGCCACATGCGGCCCTAAATCGCTCACCTGAGGAACTATTGTGTTATACTCGATGCATACTGAAGTTTGTCATTGCATGTATGTGGACTGTTGCATGAAACTGAAACAACTTGGAATTAGGTCTTCCTGTAGAAGTCTATGTAAAACTGATAAGCCCCGATTTTTTACCCTGGGGTCATGATTTGAACAATCTTGGTAGAGGACCATAACGCGAAGCTATAAGCTTAATGTAAAAGGTCTGGGCCTTACGGTTTCAGAGAAGAAGATTTTTAAAGGTTTTCCTATATAAGTCTATGTAAAACTGATAAGCCCCCGGGCGAGGCTACTTTTTACCCTGGGGTCATGATTTGAACAATTTTAGTAGAGGTCCATAAGGCAAAACTACATGCCAAATATAAAAGATCTAGGCCATACAGTTTTAGAGAAGAAGAGTTTTAAAGGTTTTCTATATAAGTCTATGTTAAACTGATAAGCCCCAGAGCGGGGCCATTTTTTACCCTGGGGTCATGATTTGAACAATCTTGGTAGAGGACCATAACGCAAAGCTAGATGCCAAATGTAAAAGGTCTGGAGTCTTATGTAAAACTGATAAGCCCCCCCCCCCCCCCCCCCCCCCCCCCCCCGGGCAGGGCTACTTTTTACCCTGGGGTCATGATTTGAACAATTTTAGTAGAGGTCCATAAGGCAAAGCTACATGCCAAATATAAAAGGTCTAGGCCATACAGTTTTAGAGAAGAAGAGTTTTAAAGGTTTTCCTATGAAAAACTGATAAGCCCCGGGGTGGGGCCATTTTTGACCCAGGGGTCATTATTTGAACAATCTTGCTAAAGGTTCACAACATGATGCTACATATGAAATTTGGTTGTCCTAGGACTTATAGTTATTGACAAGAAGATGTTTAAAGTTTTGACTTTAGTTGTCAATATTAGGTAAATACGGAAAATGACCACGCCCTCTGACGGCCATGTTTTTTTACGGATCAAAATTCTTTGAACAATTTTGAAAGTATATTAATTGAGAAACATTTTGGTGAAAACCAAATTGAACTCCGACCAGTCGTTTTTGAGAAGAAGATCTTTTTAGATATTGTGCATGGTTGCCATGGCAACTGGTTGCCATGGCAACAAGACCGATTGCCCCACCCACTTTTTTTGAATAATTTTTGAAGCCCACAACTACAGTATGTATCTGACCAAGTTTGGTTAAAATTGGGCCATTGGTTTCAGAGAAGAAGTTATTTGAAACAAATTGTGAACAGAAGACACGGACACGAACACTGACGTACGACAACCGATCACAATAGCTCACCTTGAGCACTTTGTGCTCAGGTGAGCTAAAAAAGCAGCTCTTTTAAGACTTAACAACATTCATGTTGATGAAAATGACCTTCTGCCCAAAAATCAGTCAGCCTACAGGCGATTTCATTCTTGTGAATCTGCATTATTAAGACTTGTCCATGACCTACTTGAAGGTATGGAGAAACAAGAGATAATATGTATTTAGGCTTTGCCTATGGACGGAAAAAAGCAACATTGTATTAATGAAAACGGAATAGATCTATCGCCAATGTGTGATCAGCGCTCTTGTATCAGTTCGTTGTGTATTCCAGATCACACTCGAGGCTACGCCTCTCGTGACTGAGATCTGGATTACACAACCGACTCGAACTTTTATTATAAACCTAAATTGTTTGGGACAAGATCTATATGTTGTTACCCAATAATCAAATAGATATATAAGCAGCACCCGTGTATACAATGTTAAAAGTTAAAACTCCTCCGTACAGCTATATTATCAGGGCTGCCATTCTCCGGATTTTTCCTAAATCTCCGGATTTTCCCCCAGGTTATGGTAGCTTAAAGCAGGCTGAAAGTAAAGCAGAATGCGCCATAAGGCGCATTCTGCTTTACTTCCAGTCTGCTTTAAGTAGCCACATGCCAACAAAACTAGAAATCGGCTATGGGGTAAAGGTACGATTCGTAAAATCGCGCTTGAAAAATGCATATTTGGAAATCTTAGGATTTTTCATTTCACCTTATGGCAGCCCTGTATTATAATGCAATCTGAAACTATTTTGGAAGTCATATGACCACCAATAATGACGTCATTATTTATAATGATGACGTATGGTAATCCGTTATTTTTATCGGTTCGAGTGAGAAGTAGCTTTTTGCAAATAACGTTCAGTTTTAGCGTTAAAGGGTATGAAATGAACTGTTTGAAAGTTTGTCATTTGGAGGAAATCATTACAAGTGAGTGTTGTGGGTTATTCATTCTTAAAATGGTTTAAAAATATCATCGAAATCGGGAATTCCGAAACGTCACGCACAACTCTTCGTAAAAGCCGTGACGTCATCATCCAAGATGTCAGCCCCCATGTTTTGTAGTTGCCTAGTTTTGAGGAAATTATTCACGCGCAAATCAAACACTTTTCAAAGTCTGTCAGTGATTAAATAGAATTGGAATACCTTTGATTTTATCATGCATTACTTAAGAACGGAAAAAAGGCAAGCCTTTTTTCCGTATTAACTGCTCTCATTGCAATTGACCTTAGCGCTGCATTCGACACTGTTGACCATGATATTCTCCTTAATGTGCTGAAGAATCAGTATGGAGTATGTGATTCAGCTCTGCAATGGTTAGACTCCTACTTACGATCAAGAAACTGCTGCGTGAATGTTAATACTTCACAATCACTACCTCGTATTTTGGAGTGCAGTGTTCCCCAGGGCAGTTGTCTTGGTCCTTGGTTATACCTCACATACATGTACGCAAGAATTCTTTTTGATGTTATCCCTCCATCTATTTCAGTGTACGGTTTTGCCGATGACCATATTGCGAGTAAACGTTTTAAGCCATCCTCCAATTGTGAAAAACAAGCTATTCAACAACTTGAACAATGTGCCAAAACAATCAATAATTGGATGAATGAAAACAAGAGGCCCATAGGGCCACATTTCGCTCACCTGAGACATTGTACCATAGAAGCTGACTGGGCAAGACAACATTTTGATATAGCTATGACCCAGGTGTCATAATTTGATCTTGGTAGAGGACTACAATGCGAAGCTACATGTCGGATATGGACATAATTTGAACACACTTGGTAGAGAACCACAAGGCAAAGCTATATGTCAAATATTAAGGATCTGGGCATTACAGTTTCAGAGAAGAAGAATTTTAAAGGTTTTCCTATATAAGTCTATGTATAACTGATAAGCCCAAGGGCGGGTCTAAATTTAATCCAGTTTTCATAATTCGAGCAATCTTGGTAGAGGACCATATGGCAAAGCTACATGTCAAATATAAAAGGTCTGGCCCTTACGGTTTCAGAAAAGAAGATTTTTAAAGGTTTTCATATGAAAAACTAATAAGCCCAAGGGCAGGGCCATTTTTGGCCCGGGGTTCATACTTTGAACAATCTGGGTAGAGAACCACAAGGCAGAGCTATATGTAAATTATAAAAGATCTAGGCCATATAGTTTCAGAGAAGAAGATTTTTAAAGGTTTTACTATATAAGTCAATGTAAAACTGATAAGCCCGGGGGCAGGGCTAATTTTACCTTGGGGTCATCATTTGAACAATCTTGGTAGAGGACTATAAAGCAAAGTTATATGTCAAATATTAAGGATATGGGCCTTACAGTTTCAGGAGAAGATTTTTAAAGGTTTTCCTATATAAGTCTATGTAAAACTGATAAGCCCCGGGGCGGGGCCAATTTTGACCTTGGGGTCATCATTTGAACAATCTTGGTAGAGGACTATAAGGCAAAGCTACACATCAAATATTAATGATCTAGGCCATACAGTTTCAGAAAAAGATTTTTAAAAGTTTTCCTAAGAAAAACTGATAAGCCCCAGGGCGGGGCCATTTTTGGCCCCAGGGTCAAAATTTGAACAATCTTGGTAGAAGATCATTAGGTAATGATACATACCAAATATCAAAGGTCTGGGCTTAGCGGTTTCTGAGAGGAAGATTTTTTAAGATTTTCTTATGCATTAAAAGTTGTCTATACGGTCATGTTAGAAAAACTGGCCCCTAAGCAAGGGGAATAACTCTAGCCAAAACTTTGAACAACATTTCGTTCCCCCTTGTCACTGATGCTTCTGACAAAGTTTGGTTGAAATCGGGTCAGTGGTTTCAGAGGAGATGTTGTTTGAAAATGTGGACGTACGACGTACAACGGACACCGGATGCCAGACACCGGACGATGGACGGAATGGGATCACAATAGCTCATCTTGAGCCTTCGGCTCAGGTGAGCTAACAAGCTTAAAATGAATACAACAAAAACAGAATTTATCATCTTTGGAAGTAGACAACAGTTAAATAAATGTACCACGAGTTCTATCGATATTGCAGGTGAGGTTGTAGAGTCAGAGAGCTGTATTAGATGCCTAGGTGCTTTTCTGGATGAAACATTAACATTCAAGTGTATTAGATACCTAGGTGCTTTTCTGGATGAAACATTAACATTCAAAGAACATGTGAAAAGAAAGTGCCACGTTGCATTGCTGAACTACTCCAGAATAAAATCTATTAGGAAATACTTGACGAAGGAAGCTACAGAAATACTAGTCCTTTCACTTGTGATTTCTCATTTAGATTACCGTATCGTATTATTTTATACGGAATATCGCAATGTGATTTAGATAAACTTCAGCGAATTCAGTATATGAGTGCTAAGCTTGTTTTGAATAGACAAGAGCCGCATACGGCCCTAAATCACTCACCTGGTACCTATGTTTACTGTCATGGTAATGGACCAGTAATGATAAAATTCCACTATAAGCCATCACCGTTAAATTAACCCCCACCCACAGGCAATCCTTTTCTTCTGAATAAAATAAACTAACCCACAGGCAGCCATGTTTTTTGAACTAGGAAGATTCTTTGAAGAAAACTGGCGATGGGTCACCCATCATTACTTTTTTATAAAATATTCTTAAATCAGACCAATAGTTTCAGAGCAAAAGATTTTTGAAAAATTTCTATACAGAAATATAAGGAAAACTTACCACCCACTGGCGGCCATGATTTTTAAGATATCAAAATCATTTTAATAAATCTGGTAGAGGGTCACCTATGGATCATTTTGGTAAAATTATTGTCAATTTGGACCAGCAGTTTCACAGAAGAAGATTATTAAAGTTTTAACTATACAGTATATCATAAGGAAAACGTGCCCCACCCACTGGCGGCCATGTTTTTTAAGATATCAAAATTATTTTAAGAAATCTAGTAGAGAGTCACCAATGGATCATTTGTGTAAAATTATTTTCAATTTGGACCAGTAGTTTCCTAGAAGATGATTTTTAGGGCTGGATGTTTACATCCAGCACTTTATATACCACATTTCAAAATTACGACCAGTATGCGGACCCCGTTTTTTTGAAAAACTACTTTCCATTCTTAATTCTATATCATCGGGTGATTCGGCTAATGCGCAGGCTGTGATTTGGCCTCAACCCAAAATAGTTCAGAGTTCTCTCATTTTGATTGGTCTAAAATGTACCACGTGACATACCCACGCTAAAATAGACGCGGAGTAGGCCATATTTGATCAGTTGCTGAAGCTGGAAAGACGTGAGAAATTGCCGAAAGAAAATCAGAACAAGAAGTTCAACAGGTAAATATTGATTCTATTATACATTTGAAAGACAACTCAAATCACCAGTTAATGAACATATTTGCCTTGGGAGAGTTGTAAGCAAAAGTTTAAGAGTTCATTTATCGACCTCCAAAGTCACAGTTAACTCGCTTCGAAATTTCGCCGAGGCTCATGAACCTTGATTTCTGAATATCAGCTGAACATGGCTGAATTTGTCTGAATCAAACTGAATCTGATCTGAACTGTTAATTGCTGTCTGAATCCAGCTGAACACAACAACCATTTTCTAAACTTGTCTGAACTCTGACTGAAACTGCCTGAATACTGGCTGAATAGTTCAGACAGATATTCAGAAAGATTCAGAATATGAAATTTGGCTGAATACTTCTGAACCATTCAGAAATACTGAAACATGACTGAATAGTTCAGACAGATTTTCAGAAATATTCAGAATATGAAATTTGGCTGAACATTTCTGAATCGTTCAGAAATGCTGAAACATGACTGAATACTGGCTGAATAGTTCAGACAGATGTTCAGAAAGATTCAGAATATGAAAATTGGCTGAATATTTCTGAACCCTTCAGAAATGCTGAAACATGACTGAATACTGGCTGAATAGTTCAGAAAGATTTTCAGAAATATTCAGAATATGAAATTAGGCTGAACATTTCTGAACCGTTCAGAAATACTGCAACATAGAAAAAAAATCTGAGGGTTTACTGAAACATGGCTGAACACTGGCTGAATAGTTCAGACAGATTTTCAGAAAGATTCAGAATATGATTATTGGCTGAATATTTCTGAATATTTCTATAGAAATTACCTCCCTTTTAAAGGCAAAAAACAAAAGAGTGGTTTTATTACTCAAATGTCTTTTATATTTTTAGCTACTTTATTTTGAACATTTTTAAAGTAATTAATGATTATACTTCCATGCTGGTAGAGTACAAATCATATAACACATAAATATAACGTGTAAATAATAGTATTTATAAATAATTACATTTATGCATTTTTAGAAACCATGTTGTCAATTAAATGAATGCTTCATAAAAACTGGAGCAAAATGTATGGTTATCAAACAAGAAAATTAACTCTTGTAAATGCCCTGTGTGTAAGCCTAGCAGAGCTACATGGTTTGCACAGGGTTCCTTTTGACCTCCATTGACCTATGGAATTACTAAAATTAAATTTTTAGTAGGAGAAAGATGAACTATAGTGTGGAATCTGATCAAGGCTGAAATTGTCTGAACATTTCTGAATCATGGCTGAATGTCTCGTCTGAACATTTCTGAATCTTGTCTGAAAACTCCTGAATTTGGAGTTTGAAAACGAGCTGAAAATGTATGAATTCTGGCTGAAACAGTCCCAATTTCAGTAAAGAGTCAGAACTGAACAATTCTGAATCCTTGTCTGAAAACTTCTGAATTTTGTCTGAACATTTCTGAAATCTTGTCTGAACATTTCTGAATCTTGTCTGAAAACTTCTGAATATGGAGTTTGAAAACGAGCTGAAAATGTATGAATTCTGGCTGAAACAGTCAAAAACAGTCCCAATTTCAGTAAAGATTCAGAACTGAACAATTCTGAATCCTTGTCTGAAAACTTCTGAATTTTGTCTGAACATTTCTGAATCTTGTCTGAAAACTTCTGAATTTGGAGTTTGAAAACAAGCTGAAAATGTATGAATTCTGGCTGAAACAGTCAAAAACAGTCCCAATTTCAGTAAAGATTCAGAACTGAACAATTCTGAATCAGTCTGAAAACTTCCGAATTTTGTCTGAACATTTTCTGAAATCTTGTCTGAACATTTCTGAAAATATGTCTGAAAACTTCTGAATTTTGGGTTTGAAAACTAGCTGAAAATGTATGAATTCTGGCTGAAACAGCCAAACACAGTCCCAATTTCAGTAAATATTCAGCAATTAGCTACTATGTAATTCAATGTAGCGGTTCAGAAGTATTCAGCTATATTCAGCTAAAATTCAGACGTCTGTTCAGCCAAAATTCAGACATTTTTTTCCATGAGGGCAGTGCCAAATATGACGATCTGAGTGAGGATTTGTACATATTCGGTTCAGGAAAGTTACAAGAAACAGTTTCAGAGTTATTTTTTCAACTTCTGAACTGACATAAGATCGCTACAATTTTTCAACGTTCTTACGTAAATATTCTGAAAGGTTTGCTAATGGCGGCCTCCATTTTCCATTTCTATACCATTTCCGGCATGTATGCACAGTTGTAGTGCGTAATAGAATCTTGGCGCGTATTCGAGCTTCGTCGTGAGTGAGGCTGCGGGAGAATTTCGGAGATAGACGACAAACAATTATCCGGTAAATAATTTTCCTAAGATTTCACGGAAATGTAATCAAATTTCAGCATTTTGCTGAACATTAATAAGTGCCAGACATATAACAAGAGCCCCATGGGGCATGAAAAGCTGAAAAAATGGAGATGATTTATGTCCAGGACTGACCTAGATATGCAACAGACCGGAAACATTTGAAAAAAATATGTAAAGGATATTTAAAAGTGTCACCATACCGAATATAAAAGCTCTGGCCATATTAAGTGTCAGAGAAGAAGACATTTGAAATTTTCTATATATAACTCTATGTAAAACTGTGACCCCCGGGGCGGGGCCAATTTTGACCCCAGGGGCATAATTTGAACAAACTTAATAGATTTTATTTGATTTGTTATGATTTTACGTCGCTTTTAACAGTATTTCAGTCATATCGCGACGTCCAGCTAATTACAGGTGGAGGAAGACCCCAGAAGCCCTTTATGCACCGTTTCAGACACAAATCGGCAACTGGGTAGAACCACCGACCTTCCGCAAGCCAGCTGAAGGCTTCCCCACATGAAAAATCCGAACGACCCTACTGGGATTCGAACTCACAGCAGAGTTCCCATTCACGTACAGATGTACGTGATTCACGTATAATTTAAAAAAATCACGCATAAAATCAATGCCCTGAACGTGCATGCACGTACAGATTTATGTTGCAGATAATGCCGAAATCGGATGTAAGAAGACCAGTTTTATTAACAAACAACAAAATACAAGTTAAACGTCAAAGTCTGGCGTGTCTTCATTTTCCTTATTATGTCTTGTCAGGCGCTTGACCATTCTTATCATTCTTATTACGTAAAGCGCCTGGTTCACCCGCATCGCGAATATGATGATTAAGCGGTTTAAAATAGATTTTGGGATTTCCCGTCTCTGTGCCTAATAAAGTCGCTATTTTTTCTATCAATTTTTGTTTTTATAAGAGTTCAATACTTATTTAGAGGAATACGTGTTTGAAAAATGCTGACAAATTATTAAAACAAAATGTCCGGTCATAGGTCTAATTCTGGTCACTTTCGATTTCAAAACAGCGACGCCATTTTTATGCGAAATCCAAACAACACAGTCGAAAAACTGGACGGGTTATCAGATGTATTTTATCCCGTCTATTAACAATGTTGAGGAAACTGCCTGATTTAGTGAGACACAGTCTTAGCATAGGCCTGTACGCATTCGTGTAGTCTGCAAATATGTCGGGTAAGTCCCAATTGACGGCCTGGTTAAGAAATAATGTGGGAAATAATGTGAGAGATACGAACAGTACACATCCAAACAAATGATATAAAAATTTAGCGGTGGAAACACAAATTTCCAAAAATCATCCCTGGTGCGTATCCATTGTTTGAATACAGATTGCTACTTTGTTATGGGACCACTCGTCGTAGATACGTCATAAGCCTTTCGGCCCTGGCCTCATCGTACTTTGTCCCTGGCGTCCTCGCATCAGAAGAAACAGAAAAACGTTTCATATGCACCCTCTGAAATTTGTCTGCACCCCCAAAAAATAGCCCCAGAGGGTGCATGCACCCTCAAAATTAAAAGCCTGTGGGAACCCTGTCACAGCGGTGAGGAGCTTAGTGATGTAAGTCACCGTGACTATACCACTAGGCCACGGAGGCCCCCAAACTTAATAGAGGACCTGTAGGTGATGCTATATGTCAAATATCTAAGCCATGGCCCTTGTAGTTTCAGTTTTTTTAAGTTTTCATTGAAAAAATCTATTTTTAGCTCCTGTGACCTAGTTATGCAACCGACCAGAACCATTTGAACAGTTTTGGTATAAGATATATAGCCATTATAAGATTTTTACAAAAGTAGGTCAAATGTCAAGGTCAAGGTCACAAGGTCAAAAAGTTTTGTATGGTTGGAAAGGTCTTGATACAGGGAAGACACATGCCAAGTATAAAAGGCCTAGGTACAAAAATGCAAGAGTTATAACCAAGGTTAAGGTTTTTGGCACAGACAGATGGACGGACGGACAGACAAACCAACAGACATGACAACAAGGGCCACTATGGCCCTAAATCGCTCACCTGGTAACCATGTAACCATGTACACAGTGTGACCTAGTTTTTGACAGGGCATGACCCTCATTCTAACTTGACCTCGATTTAAATGAGACAAACATTTTGTTCAAGTTTCATGAAGATTCAATGAATTTTGTAGTCTCTATAGAGTGTTAACGAGGTTTTTCGATAATTTGACCTAGTGACCTAGTTTTTGACCGGACATGACCCACATTCGAACTTGGCCTAGATTTCATTGAGGCAATCATATTGATGAAGTTTCATGAAGATCAAATGAAATTTGTAGCCTCTAGAGTGTTAACAAGGTTTTTCGATAATTTGACCTTGTGACCTAGTTTTTGACCAGACATGACCCAGATTCAAACTTGACCTAGATTTCATTGAGGCAAACATTTTGATGAAGTTTCATGAAGATCCAATGAAATTTGTAGTCTCTAGAGTGTTAACAAGATTTTTCGAAGATTAGACCTAGTGACCTAGTTTTTAACCGGACATGACCCACATTCGAACTTGGCCTAGATTTCATTGAGGCAATCATATTGATGAAGTTTCATGAAGATCAAATGAAATTTGTAGCCTCTAGAGTGTTAACAAGGTTTTTCGATAATTTGACTTAGTGACCTAGTTTTTGACCAGACATCACCCACATTCGAACTTGACCTAGATTTCATTGAGGCAAACATTTTAATGAAGTTTCATGAAGATCCAATGAAATTTGTAGTCTCTAGAGTGTTAACAAGGTTTTTCGAAGATTTGACCTAGTGACCTAGTTTTTGACCGGACATGACCCACATTCGAACTTGGCCTAGATTTCATTGGGGCAATCATATTGATGAAGTTTCATGAAGATCCAATGAAATTTGTAGCCTCTAGAGTGTTAACAAGGTTTTTCGATAATTTGACCTAGTGACCTAGTTTTTGACCGGACATGACCCACATTCAAACTTGACCTAGATTTCATTGAGGCAAACATTGTGACCAAGTTTCATCAAGATCCAATGAGATTTGAACCTGGTAGAGTGTTAACGAACAAATGTGGACGGACGGACGGACAGACGACGGACATCCAGCGATCCTAAAAGCTCACCTTGGCACTATGTGCCAGGTGAGCTAAAAACTATATGCCCCCGAATCGTAGATTCTGGGGGCATAAAAATCTATTTTTAGCTCCTGTGACCTAGTTATGCAACCGACCATAACCATTTGAACAATTTTGGTATAGGCCATCTAGAAGTGTCACCATGCCAAATATCAAAGCTCTGGCCATACTAGTTTCAGCGAAAGAGACGTTTGAAAATTTCACCATATAACTCTTTGTAAAACTGTGACCCCCGGGGCGGGGCCAATTTTGACCCCAGGGGCATAATTTGAACAAACTTGATAGAGGACCTGTAGACGATGCTATGTGCCAAATATCTAAGCTCTAGCCCTTGTAGTTTCAGATAAGAAGATTTTTTAAGTTTTCATTGAAAAAAATCTATTTTTAGCTCCTAGCTGTGACCTAGTTATGCAACCGACCAAAACTATTTGAACATTTTGGTATAGGCCATCTAGAAGTGTCACCATGCCAAATATCAAAGCTCTGGCCATATTAGTTTCAGAGAAGAAGACGTTTGAAAATTTCACTATATAACTCTATGTAAAACTGTGACCCCCGGGGCGGGGGCATAATTTGAACAAACTTGATGGAGAACCTATAGATGATGCTATGTTCTAAGCTCTGGCCCTTGCAGTTTTTGACAAGAAGATTTTTTAAGATTTCCTTAATTTTTCACTTTGGTTGCTATGGCAACCAGAGTTCTGCATTGTTTTTAATTCTTTGACCAAATTTGAAAGAACTTGACCCAATGAACATTCCTGTAAAGTTTGGTTGAAATCTGTCAAGCGGTATAGGAGGAGATATCATTTGAAGCAATTGTTAACGACGACGGACAACGCACTACGCACGACGGACACAGGGCCATCCCAATAGCTCACCTTGAGCCTTTGGCTCAGGTGAGCTAAAAAACATCCCGGGACAACCTGTTTCAAGCACGAAAACATCAAATTTTAGCTGTTGCTTCATCAAATATTACTTTTTAGTAACGATCAGATATTGGAATAACCTCCCAGTTCAAACTAAGTCAATCCCCAGTCTAGTTGCCTTTAGGGTTGGACTTTGAGCTAGAAATGCTGGGAGCAGTCACATACTAAGCACTGAGAGCTTGCTTTTATCTTTTTTTAACTTAACTTTGCACCCTAGTTCTGTATTTTCTGTATACTTTTGTTTCATCTATCTCTTAATTTATGTAACACTTTACTAACACTGTCTTTCCCAGACAATGTGCGTCCCAATCATAAGCAGTTTTGATTGTTCGGAAGTATAAAGTTGATGTTTCACTTTAAACTGTTTCAGATTATAATTATGTCCTTTGGTTTAGATCTACCTTTTGTCTTTTTGGTTATGTTTGCTGAAATTTTCTTTTGCATGTTTTTTTGCAGCATTTTTACTGTGAGGAAGCTGCTGATCAGTTCACTATGAATGTTATTCGAGCTGATATTCTCATTTTCTATCTCTTTTTTTAACCCCATTGATATTTGGTTAATTGCGGTATAAGCAACTCATGGTGATTTTGGGAACTCTTTCCCTCCTAAAGATTTTTTTAGTTTTAAGACAGTTAAAAAGAAAAACTTTGGTAGCATTGTGCTTAACTTGGATCAACTTCTTTAGCAATCACTGTTACAAACAATGAAAGATTAAACTACTGCTTGTCACGATAACACAGAATTGGATTTTCCAATGTTTTGATTAATTCGACAAGGATCGTTTCTTTTGAGTTATTACGGTACGTCTTTCAAAAGATAGCCAACAAGAGAAGGGAAATATATAGTCAAATAATGTGTTTGTTTCCAACACGCAGCATCTTGAAAATTGAAAGTGGAAACAGAATTTTTATGAAAGACTAGCTGGTTCACAATTATTACAAGAAGAGCCAAAATCAAAGAAATGGACTGCCTATGCTCTTATTTGCAGCACGATAGGATGCAACAGCACTGATAAGAATAAGATTTTATACCAGTCAGGGATTTCCCCAGGATTTCCTGAAGGCATGTTGAAATTGGGACATAGGGGGAGGGTGCGGAAGGGAACCCCCGTCCTGCGTGGCAGCAAAATATTTTGCTCTTTAAACAACGAAATAGTGCATGTACACACGTTTTCATTTTTCTCTGCCATACACACTACTGTCACACTCAATCAGATCATACACCCAAATACTAGAAATGCTCACTTGTTTGACAAGTACACGTTTATTCATGCTCTCTCCGTATATCCCAGGTTTCTACAGAAAATATCAAGCTAAACACATTGCTGTTTGACCCCTCCCCCTCCCACACAAATCAAGCAGCCAAATGCTGTTTTGGGCTCTGAAAACTAGACAAAACCTCAAAATCAGCTGGACATTTGACATATTTCTGTCCGATGTATCATGTACACATAGCATGACGATCTCCTGCATGTGTTACTATAATGTGTGTTTTAGGGCTCATTTTGACACAGATCCAAGTGACCTTCAAATGTAAACAACCTTTTCTATTGCACACCGAACTGTTTAGGCTTCAGGATCTCTGTAATTCTTTCATCGGTCTGTAACTGTCCAACGACAGACTAAATGTGAACCCCCATCCCCAAAAATATAGGTTTCTGGTTGTTTTGAAAGCTTTGTGAGGGTATATTCAGGCTATCTGGCCTTAAATTCGTTTTATTGCAATAATAAATGAATTTTAATGCCAGAAGACCCCAAATCCTTGTTAAAATATTGTTGAAGGTCTCAAAATAGTCTTTCTCAAGGTTGTCAAAGTCGCCCTAAACGCCGGTGTAGTTTATTGGAAGAAGCCCCTCTAGACTTTGTCATGGAGGGAGGTCTGGGTTCGAATCCCAGCACCGGCTATATATTGACAAAAGCTTCCTTGAGATTGTTTTAAATGAAGTTTAACAGCCTTTTGCAACATTATTGTCAGATAAATACAGAAGACGGCCACAGCAATGTCTCTTTGCCATGTACTTTGCCATGGATGCTTCCATCTATGTCTGGTGCGACAGAAGAACAGTCACACACCATACACCTCATTCAACTCTCTTGTTGTTTAATGCATGCAACTGAAGACCCACTGATTGTGTATATAATGCATGTGACAGCTTAGAGAGCAGGATGAAAGCTGTCAAAACAGAAAAACTTCTATAAATTTGGATCTGATCAGTGATTAGAACTCAAATTTAATACCCAGAAAGTGTGTATAGGACATATTCTGCAAGAAATCCTGATTAAATCCTATAAAAATGTTTGAAAATCTGCAAATAAAGCAGTGTTTGATACAGGTTATAGCTAAATACAGGAAACAAGAGGCCCATGCGGGCCTAAATATCGCTCACCTGGAAAAACCAACACAAGGGTCACATAACCCCTGGTATGGGATCACTTTTCACCCAAGAGACATAATTTTCATTGAAAAAATCTATTTTTAGCTCCTGTGACCTAGATATGCAACGGACTGGAACCATATTTACAATATTGGTTAAGGGCTTCTACAAGTGTCATCATGACAAATATCAAAGCTCTGACCATATTAGTTTCAGAGGTAAAGATGTTTGAAGATTTCACTACATAACTCTATGTAAAATTACGACCCCCAAGACGTGGTCATTTTTTACCCCAGGGACATAATTTGAACAATCTTGATAGAGGACCTGAAGAGTCACGATGCTTTGTGCCAAATATCTAAGCTCAGAGTACTGTGGTTTCAGACAAGAAGATTTTTTAAGTTTTCATTGAAAAAATCTATTTTTAGCTCCTGTGACCTAGATATGCAACTGACCAGAACCATATTTACAATATTGGTTAAGGGCTTCTGGAAGAATCATCATGCCAAATATCAAAGCTCTGGCCATATTAGTTTCAGAGAAAAAGATATTTAAAGATTTCACTATATAACTCTTATGTAAATTTACTACCCCCGGGGCGGGGTCATTTTTTACCCCAGGGACATAATTTGAACAATCTTGATAGAGGACCCGAAGACGATGCTTTGTGCCAAATATCTAAGCTCAGGGTACTGTGGTTTCAGACAAGAAGATTTTTTAAGTTTTCATTGAAAAAATCTATTTTTAGCTCCTGTGACCTAGATATGCAACGGACCGGTCATATTTGAACAACTTTGAAAGAGGACCATATAAGGATCATTCAGGCCAAGTTTGGTAAAAATCTATCCAGTAGTTTGGGCGGAGATGTCGTTTAAAGAAATTGTTGACGACGAACGAACCAACGAACGAACGGACGGACGACGATGGACAGAGGACGATCAAAATAGCTCACCTTGGCACTACGTGCCAGGTGAGCTAAAAAGTGCGAATAAGCCCCGATTTTAGCTTTATAAATTATGAAAAACACTCTTTTCTCCCAATATTTCTTTGTTATACCTGTGACTCTATCTGTGGTATTTTACATAAATAACCCATTTTACCCTTTAAAATAGCTGTTTTGCTCGTTGCTGGGGTGAAAAGGGCTAAAAATGGGGTTAATTTCACGCATGTAGCGACCTTGTAAAATCCCGTCAAATTTCACTATATAAACGCTTTAACTCACATTTTTTGGCGTTTCCCTCAAGAATAGACATCAATGTACAAGAACAAGAGGGCCATGGCCCTTAATTCGCTCACCTGAGGACATTGAAGTTTGTACCTAAGTTGACTGGGCAAGACAACATTTTAATATAACTATAAATGGAGTTATCTTCCAGACAAGAAAACATGACAAAAGTGAATTTTGTTGCCAAGCTTATGACCCTTATCCATGACACATCCTCTTATCAAGCTATTTCCATTTCCAATAAATGATAATTATTTCACTAGCGTCAACAGAACTGGAATTATTTTCCTGACAATAAAATATGACAAAGGGGAAAAACTAAATATTGCTGCCCTTGTGCATGGCATTTTCTCTCATCAGTTTCTTTCCATACATAAAATTTCATTACAATAGCATCAGTAGAACTGAAGTTGTCTTCTTGACAAGAAAATATCACAAAGGGAAATAACTCAAAAAACAATGATGTCAGAGTTATGGCCTTTGCAAATGGCACTTCCTCTCATCAGGCTCTTTCCAAATAGGCAATTTCATTTTACCCATTACCCCATAGCATGTTTCTAATTTTGAAAATAGGTGGCCACCTAAAGCAGGTTGAAAGTAAAGCAGAATGTGTCTTAACCCTTAGCCTGCCACTCACGACTATAGCTTTATATGCAAACAGCTTGGATCCGGATTAGACGCCGAGTAACTCGGCGTCTCATCCGGATCCAAGCTGTTTGACACTCGGACAACATTTTCAGCAATTTTGAGCAACTTTGAAGCACTTTGAAACTTGAAGCAGACGAGAAATATAGCAGACGACAATTTATTTGGCGGGCTAAGGGTTAATGCACACTTTGCTTTACTTTTGCATCTTACATTTTCATGACTGTTTAAAGTGGAATTATTGAAAAGACATACAGATAACTCTGACAAAACCAATATTAAACATATGTATAAATATGGCATAAGACATAATTACATAACTGTCAGTGGATCACTTCCAGATCCTGTTTCTCTAAGTATGAATCAGACTGAACCATATCTAAACTTTAGCAGACAACATGTTCAGCTGATCATGACCAGTTCTGTGATACCCACTACCAGTTCAGAGTTGCATAATATTTGACCTCAGTGGCTAGAACGCTTGGGCTTACCCTTACCAGACTGAAATGATGTCTGCTTAAAACCTACTGTATGTGAAAAGTGTACAAAAAAACAATTTAGAAAATGTTAAGTTGGTAAATGAGTGGCAAATAGGTTGGATCCAGATTAGATGTAGCATTATGATTATGTTGCATCTGATCTGGATCCAAAATGTTTGCAAATATTGGCTATTTGCCCATAGTATATTAAGGGTAACTCAGGTAAATACAGTTCTGCCTAAATCAAAAATACTGTAAAACCTGCCTAGAGCAGCACTTAAACTGTGCAGGGTGGTGTCAAATGTGACCCTAGGGATTTCATTTTAACAAACTATAGATAGATCCACCAGGAGATTCTACTGTACAAATATCAAAGCTTAGGGCCTAGTAGTTTTGGGCAAGAAGATTTTTTAAAGATTTTTGCTTTTTTGCTTTTTCAAGCAGAGTTTGTGCTTTTTTTCCTTTTTTTTGAACAACTTCCGTAGAGAAGCATCCAAGGAACATCATAAGCAGTTTGAACTCTCCCTACAATCGGCGGGTTTCAGTAGAGATGTCGTTTGAAGTAAAAGTGAACGGACAGACGGACAGACGTACTACGGACGGTGAGCGGTCACAATAGCTCACCTTGAGCCTTTGGCTCAGGTGAGCTAAAAACAAGAGTTAGTGGTAAACAAGAGCCCCATGGGGCATATTTCGCTCACCTGAGAAAATAGCTGAAAAAATGGCGATAATAATTTAGGTCCAGGACTGACCTAGATATGCAACAGACCCGAACAATTTGAACAAATTATGTAAAGTATATTTAAAAGTGTCACCATACCGAATATAAAAGCTCTGGCCATATTAGTGTCAGAGAAGAAGACGTTTGAAATGTTCTCTATATAACTCTATGTAAAACTGTGACCCCAGGGGAGGGGCCAATTTTGACCCCAGGTGCATAATTTGAACAAACTTGATAGAGGACCTGTAGGCGATGGTATGTGCAAAATATCTAAGCTCTGGCCCTTGTAGTTTCAGAAAAGAAGATTTTTTAAGTTTTCATTGAAAAAAATCTATTTTTAGCTCCTGTGACCTAGTTATGCAACCGACCAGAACCATTTGAACAATTTTGGTATAGGACATCTAGAAGTGTCACCATACCAAATATCAAAGCTCTGGCCATATTAGTTCCAGAGAAGAAGACGTTTGAAAATTTCCTTATATAACTCTATGTAAAACTGTGACCCCCCGGCCGGGGCCAATTTCGACCCTAGGGGCATAATTTGAACAAACTAGATAGAGGACCTGTAGGCGATGCTATGTGCCAAATATCTAAGCTCTGGCCCTTGTAGTTTCAGACAAGAAGATTTTTTAAGTTTTCAATGAAAAAAATCTATTTTTAGCTCCTGTGACCTAGTTATGCAACTGACCAGAAACATTTGAACAATTTTCGTATAGGACATCTAGAAGTGTCACCATGCCAAATATCAATGCTCTGGCCACATTAGTTTCAGAGAAGAAGACGTTTGAAAATTTCACTATATAACTCTATGTAAATCTGTGACCCCCGGGGCGGGGCCAATTTTGACCTCAGGGGCATAATTTGAACAAATTTGATAGAGGACCTGTAGATGATGCTATATGCCAAATATGTAAGCTCTGGCCCTTCCAGTTTTTGACAAGAAGATTTTTTAAGATTTCCTTATTTTTTCACTTTGGTTGCCATGGCAACCAGAGTTCTGCATTGTTTTTAATTCTTTGAACAAATATGAAAGAGCTTGACCCAAGGAACATTTCTGTAAAGTTTGGTTGAATTCTGTTAAGCCGTATAGGAGGAGATGTCATTTGAAGCAATTGTTAACGACGACGCACGACTAACGACCAACGACTAACGACGGACGACGACGGACGCCGGACAAAGGGTCATCCCAATAGCTCACCTTGAGCCTTTGGCTCAGGTGAGCTAAAAAACATATATCTTGCCCTAGGCTCCTATTTCACGGAGCCGGAATTTAGGTGCAAAAATTTGAAAATGTCGTCTTTGAACTGACTTTATGACCTTTAACCTGCATTGTGGCATACAAACTGGGTATGTTTGTTTAGGGCATTCAATTTTACACCTTTCCTGAAAATTTGCACAAAATCGGCCTATATATGGAAGAATGGTGCGTGACACATCGAGGTAGGGGGGTCCCAGACGGGGGAGGTGATAATCGGTGTTTTTGTCCTCTGTAAATCCCCCCTCCCCCCATGCGGAAATTGAATTAATTTCTAGCAGGTTTCACTTTCACATTGTTTTGCAGTGTTTCAATCCTTTAATTGGCTGTAATGTAGGGGCTGTTAAATATTTGTTTTGGTTGCCATTCATTTCATTCCAGATTTGTTTCGAGTTAAGTGCTTCTTGATAAAATAGGTACTTACTATCTCTATCTTTCTGTTTAGTTTGTATTATAAATTTTATTTGAACCAAAACTAACCAGTTTTGTTATGCACATTATGCCCTTCTATAAATTGTGTACATGGAGTCCTAAATGTCAAGGTCACCTTGATGTTTTGGCATAATAGATCATTTGCTGTCTGTTCATGGGTCAGCCAAGCCTGACAGTAGCTTCTTCATATAAACAAGAGCATGTCCCAGTTACACGAATGCCCCCGATGATACAGGGAGGGGAATCCAGACTATCAAATGTAGAATGTACGAGTTAGAGAGCTGAAACTGTCGTGGAGTGCCATTTTGAGGAATTCAAGGGCCATTACTCCAAAGGGCCTAGCATAAATTGGCGCCGCTGTTATCCAAATTGGTCTCCATTTTATGTCAACAAACATTTTCAGAAAGTTTGGTGAAGATCAGATGAAAAGCAATGTGTTTGTGAAACACAAATGCCCCCAGCCAGCGTCATGTTCTGTAATGTATTGCTTATTTGCAAAAGTAGGTCAAAAGTCATGGTCATAGGGTAAATGAAACATTGGCATGGTTGGAGAAGTCTTAACACAAGAAACATACAAAGTATGGAAGCTCTAGGCCTACTGGTTCAAACGTAATAGGCGTATAAAGATTTATACAAAAGAAGGTCAAAGGTCAAGGTCACAAGGGCAAAAACGTAGGTATGGTTGGAAAGGTCTTAACACAAGAAATATATAAACAAAATATGAAAGCCGTAGGCCTACTGGTGCAAATGTTATAGCCATTTAAAGATTTCAACAAAAGTAGGTAAAATGTCAAGGTCACAAGGTCAAACAGTTTTGTATGGTTAGAAAGGTCTTGCCACAGGGAAAGCACATGCCAAGTATAAAAGGCCCAGGTGCAAAAATGCAAAAGTTATAGCCAATGTTAAGGTTCATTAAATAGGTCAAAGGTCAAGGTCACATGGTCAAATATGTTGGTATGGTTGGAAAGGTCTTGACACAAGAAATATACATACAAAATATGAAAGCCCTGGGCCAACTGGTGCAAATGTTATAGCCATTTAAAGATTTTTACAAAAGTAGGTCAAATGTCAAGGTCAAGGTCACAAGGTCAAAAAGTTTTGTATGGTTGGAAAGGTCTTGCCATGAGGAATACACATGCCAAGTATAAAAGGTCCAGGTTCAAAAATGCAAAAGTTATAGCCAAGGTTAAGGTTTTTGGTTAAAGTTTGATTAAATAGGTCAAAGGTCAAGGTCAAGGTCACATGGTCAAATATGTTGGTATGGTTGGAAAGGTCTTGACACAAGAAATATACATACAAAATATGAAAGCCCTGGGCCAACTGGTGCAAATGTTATAGCCATTTAAAGATTTTTACAAAAGTAGGTTAAATGTCAAGGTCAAGGTCACAAGGTCAAAAAGTTTTGTATGGTTGTAAAGGTCTTGCCATGAGGAATACACATGCCATGTATAAAAGGTCCAGGTTCAAAAATGCAAAAGTTATAGCCAAGGTTAAGGTTTTTGGTTAAAGTTTGATTAAATAGGTCAAAAGTCAAGGTCAAGGTCACATGGTCAAATATGTTGGTATGGTTGGAAAGGTCTTGACACAAGAAATATACATACAAAATATGAAAGCCCTGGGCCAACTGGTGCAAATGTTATAGCCATTTAAAGATTTTTATAAAAGTAGGTTAAATGTCAAGGTCAAGGTCACAGGTCAAAAAGTTGTGTATGGTTGTAAAGGTCTTGCCATGAGGAATACACATGCCATGTATAAAAGGTCCAGGTTCAAAAATGCAAAAGTTATAGCCAAGGTTAAGGTTTTTGGTTAAAGTTTGATTAAATAGGTCAAAAGTCAAGGTCAAGGTCACATGGTCAAATATGTTGGTATGGTTGGAAAGGTCTTGACACAAGAAATATACATACAAAATATGAAAGCCCTGGGCCAACTGGTGCAAATGTTATAGCCATTTAATTTTTTTTACAAAAGTAGGTTAAATGTCAAGGTCAAGGTCACAAGGTTAAACAGTTTTGTATGGTTGGAAAGGTCTTGCCATAAGAAAAACATATGCCAAGTATAAAAGGTCCAGGTTCAAAAATGCAAAAGTTATAGCCAAGGTTAAGGTTTTTGGTTAAAGTTTGATTAAATAGGTCAAAGGTCAAGGTCAAGGTCACATGGTCAAATATGTTGGTATGGTTGGAAAGGTCTTGACACAAGAAATATACATACAAAATATGAAAGCCCTGGGCCAACTGGTGCAAATGTTATAGCCATTTAAAGATTTTTATAAAAGTAGGTTAAATGTCAAGGTCAAGGTCACAAGGTCAAAAAGTTTTGTATGGTTGGAAAGGTCTTGATACAGGGAAGACACATGCCAAGTATAAAAGGCCCAGGTACAAAACTGCAAGAGTTATAGCCAAGGTTAAGGTTTTTGGCACAAACAGACGGACGGACGTGCCACCGAATTGGGTTAGAGGGCCTTTTCTTTTGTTATTTTCTTTTGTTCGAATAACGGGCCACGGCCCCTTAGTGTATTGTTACGGAATGAACTCTATTGTCTTCTTTTGTTATGTTTACCGTTATCTGGCCCTTTAACCCACTTTAGTGGCGCGGACGGACGGACGGACGGACAAACCAACAGACATGACAAAAACTATATGCCCCTGAATTGTAGATTCTGGGGGCATAAAAAGATTCAAACACTTGAAGAAAAATACTTTATTGTTCCATCATTTCGGATATAACAAACCTCTAATCATCCAGCCCTATTTGTCCTCTCAGGCCTTTCATTACTATATATACAGTATCATAAGGAAAACGTGTCCCACCCACTGGCGGCCATGTTTTTTAAGATATCAAAATCATTTTAAGAAATCTGGTATAGAGTCACCCATGGATCATTTGTGTACAATTATTTTCAATTTGGACCAGCAGTTTCACAGAAGTCAAGATTTTTAAAGTTTTTATTTATACTATATACAGTATCATAAGGAAAATGTGCCCCACCCACTTGCTGACATGTTTTTTAAGATATCAAAATTATTTTAAGAAATCTGGTAGAGGGTCAACTATGGATCATTTGTGTGAAATTATTTTCAAATTGGATCAGCGGTTTCAGACATGTAAGAAGATTTTTAAAGTTTTCACTATATAGCCATATAAGGAAAATCTGCCCCACCCACTGGCAGCCATGTTTTTTAAGATAGGAACATTATTTCAAGAAATCTTACAGGGGGCTATCAATGGCACATTTGGGTAAAATTATTTTCAATTCAGACCAGTAGTTTTTTGACAAGATTTTTAAAGTTTTTCAATTGGTTGCCATGGCAACCACAATTTCAATTGGATGACCTATATTTCAAGAAATCTGAGAGAGTACCCTACAAGGAACAATCCTATGAAGTTTTCATGAAATTGACCCAGTAGTTTCCAAGAAGAAGATCTTTAAAGAAAAAGTTGACGACACACGACGGACGACGACGGCACAGGGCGATCACAATAGCTCACCTTGGCACTTCGTGCCAGCCTAAATACTACTAAATCCTGAGTTTATTTTTCAACTGCTGCGGGTGTCCCTACAGGGGTAGGCAGCAGGCGGCCAGAGTTTCCCACACCTAACCTCCAGGCTTCTCTATTCTGCGGATCAATGCCGTCGAGGCTGCATGTCCTAATGTCAGCCTCGACACATTCCAACCAAGTCTTCTTTGGTGAGCTAAAAATGGTCAGACAGCTCTAAGAAATCTCTTCAAGAGTTACATTGGTTACCTGTTAAGGCACGGATCACGTTCAAGGTATTGACCTACATGTATAATTGTTCACATGATCGTGCGCCTGTGTACCTGACAGAACTTCTATCTAGGTCTACACCATCACGCAATCTGAAATCAACAGACAAAGCTCGTGAAATGTACAGTGTGCCTTTCAATAAGAGAAAGACATTCTGTGATAGGAGTTTTGGGACAGTTGGCTCAAAACTTTGGAATGCGCTTCCAAGCGAGATAAAACATGCAGACAATGTAGCTTTGTTTAAGAAAAGCTTAAAACACATTATTTTAGTCACTTTCACTCATTGTTTTAAAGAATCTTAATAACCACCTGTGTGTCTTAAGGGTGTATCAATGTCATGAGCCATTTTTTCAAAGTATTAAACTTTTTTTCTATCATTGTTTTTTTGGAAGAGCTATTTATGATGAATGAAAAAATGAAAAAAAATATATATGGTGGTGTCCTTTTTTTTGAGCTACAGCGATTTGAAAAAGGTATGTCAAATTTGGATTTTTTTCTTCAAATTTTACCCATTCAGAGTACAAGCTTCAGTAAAATCTATTTCAAAACAAAACAAAAATGTTAATTTGGGTTTTCTTTATTTATTTCATGTCTATGGTGGTATATTCACATATATAAACCAAATTTAGACAAAGCAGGCACCAGGTTTGAACAATATGGATCCTTGAATATCAAAAATATGCTTTATATAGGGCATGATTTTATTAGATTTTTTATTTTATGAAAAAAAGTAAAAACGTTTGAAAATGAAATAGTTCTAGTATTTAACTTTTTCTTATATTCTACCAGATGAAAGCCCATACTAAGGCAGTTCAAAATATGAAAAGAAATTGAAAGGTCAGTGTTGAAAATTTTGAGTTATTAAAGTAAAAAGAGTTATCGCCCCTTACAAAATTTACAAAAAAGTACCATACCGATGATATTTAGAGCTTTATAAATTTCACATTTGGTGCCTATTTTTCTTAAATTAGTTTTTGTATGAAGAAATACAACCATAGATAGGAAATAAATAACACAAAACCAAATTATCATATTTGTTTTCATTTAAAATGGGTTTTATTGAAGCGGGCTGTTTGAAAAGGACAAAATAAGAGGAAGTGGGTGGGGTTAATTTTACATGGCCGTAGAGCCAACTGTTGTTCACCAAAATGTACACTTTTTCTATTTTTTCATTCATCTTAAATAGCTCTTCAATACAAAACCATCATAGAGTGTTCTCATGTACTTTGAAAAGTTCCCAAATCCATGACATTGATACACCCTTAACTGATTTATGTGAAGTATAATTAATTTAAGTGCAGGTTTGACTGTAGATGCAACATAGTTCAGTAAACGAAAAAAAAAATCAAGGTGCTAGGCGATGGTCCGAATAAAAAAAAAAACAACGGCCTTATAAAAATTCATTAATCTGACCAGGGTCTACATTGTTTGCAAAGAACTAGTGTACGTACTCATCACTGGTTGTAAAATAAATGGACAGTAAACTCGTCGCCAGGGTTGATTATCATGTTAAGTACTACGTCAGACCAGGTTCCAAGCTTGCTCGGTACTTGGTGTCTTGCTAGGTCAATCTGAGGGTTAGCCTCTGTACAACTTCATCAAACATGGCTGGTGGCATCCTCATGAAATGCTGGAAGGCTCGTGGATCCTCATTCCTCAGCTCCACCATCAGCTTGTCATACAGTCCATTTTCAGTATCCACGGTCTGACCCACACAACTCTGTCTCTCCTTCTTCTTTCTCTTCTCAATCTGTCAACAGCTTGTTGCAAATGGGGGGGGGGGGGGGGGGGGGGGGGTCTGATTCTGCTGCTGGACTAGTGCACCAACCATAGCAAGTCTCTCAGCATCCATGGTAGTACAGTTTTACTGTAACTTTGAGCCAATTCGATAATGAGGTCTGCACTCAACGGCAGCTCGATTCCAAATGGACTTCTGGTCCATTTCTACCCGTATTTATAGCCAAATTCTGGTCCCGCTCCGACACCTCCATACCAACGCCAAACCAAAGTTTGACACTGCAATGGATCGCTGCTTCAACGCCCAACACCGTTCCAGCAATCACGTGTCCGCTCGCAAAACGCTTACAACCACTCCACCAAAGTTTGTGCAACGTTTAATCACCGCCCGGGCAAAGCTGACTTAGCAGCCGTGGTCCAGCGTTTAAGATTTCAGCGTTGGCCTAGCGTCCACGAACTTGCGTCTAGCGGTGCCAAACTTTGACTGGGCGTTGTTGGAGCGGTGGTGAAATTTGCCCGCTCCTCACCGCTCGCAATATTTTGTGCAGCTCAAAACTTTCGGAGCGGTAGGAGGGACCATCAGCGGTGGCCGAGCGTATACGGCGTTGCCTTAACGGGGGCCAACTTCTGTTAAACGGCGGGGAGCGGTAGAGCGCTCCAGCAAAGTTCTGTAGGTGTGACCGGGCCTTAAGATCACTTCATCAAACAATGGATTTTGCCACACCTGAGTGTTAAAGCAAGAAACAAGAAACTTGGTAATGCCACACAACCAGGTTTTCAATGTTTTACTGACTAATCCCAAGCTAGGTCTAAAAGTAAGCTTGCTAAATGCAAAGTTAGGTGATAATTGCTCTATCTAATCAGCAAATATTGACCAGAAAACATTTTTTCTATTTTTAGTAACAGTAACCTTAACATTGACCCTTGAGCCCTGCAATACAATCCCAAACTACTTTCTAATGCAGGCTTGCTAAATAAAATGATAGTCAAAATTGGTCCATCCGATCTGAAGTTATTTGCCCGAAAATATTATTTCTCTAAATTTTAGTAAGAGCGACCTTGACCTTGACTTATGGCCTGAAATTACAATCCCTAGCTAGGTCTGGGTGTTAGCTTGCTAAATACAAAGTTTGGTCATAATTGGCCTACCTAATCTGAAGTAATTGACCGGAAAACGCTTTTTCTATTTTTAGCAACAGCAACCTTTATGGTCCAGAGGTTACTGAGCTGCACACTCAACTGCCATACCACTGATACCAGGGGTCGTGAATTCGATCTCCCACCGGACCAAGTCCTTCAGATGAGACTTTATAAACTGAGGTCCAATGTATCAGTGCTTAAAATACACTGGGCATCCATAGGAACCAGAGAACTCTGTTGATAATAAGAGTAGGGCATCATGCCTGGGTAACCACAAGTGGGTCATAGACCCATTTATAACCTATAAATACAATCCAAAGCTAGGTCTTCCTGTACACTTACTAAATACAAACTTTGGTCAAAATTGGCCCACCTAATCTGAAGATATTGACTAGAAACCAATTTTCTATTTTTAGTAAGTGACATTGACCTTGACTAGCTTAGCCCCAAATACAATCCCAAGCTAGGTCTTTATGTAAGTGTGCTTAATACAAAGTTTGGTCAAAATTGACCATTATAGATCTTACCTGAAGTTATTGACGGGAAACTGTTTTTCTATTTTAAGTACTTAACAGTGACATTGACCCAATGAACCCCTCAAATACAATTCCAAGCTAGGTCTTCATGCAAGATATAAATAGATAGATAGCTAAATACCAAAATATGTTAATCAAAACTAAAGTTTTTGACCAGAAACACCCTGTTGGATGCTGCCGCCTGCCCTGGCATGTGCCCATTGACATACATACCCCAATCTATAATAACCAGGATTTTCGCAGAAAACCTGGTTAAAAAGGAAATCAAGCTTTCTGCCTTTAAATACTTAATCTTGTTTTAAGCTTGCATCAATCATGCATGCACCTGCCTAAAATGCCAAAAGATTTAGCTCATAATAATAGTGGCCCTTATAGAGGTTTTACTGTACATCAAAAATGAAATTTCTTGATAATTTTTTTACACTTTTTAAAATGAGGGGAATACCAGGCAATATTTCAGATGAATATTTTCCTAAAAAGCCTGGTAAACATTGTCACTACAAAAAGTTAACATACCAGTAGTAAGCGTAAATTCCAAGTTATTGAAGGTCTGGTGATCACGACCTTTGGTAGGTCTGTGCTACTGTAAGACTTTCGCATGATTCCATGAATAAAACAATTGTATAGCAAATCTGGAGAAAGATCAACTTTTTAACCACTGTTTCATTGGAGATTTGTGAAATCTGATTCACGTCTAGTATCAGTGCAGTAGTAATTTTCCCGTTCATTCAACACAACTGTTGTAATTCTATAGCCTGAAGCATGATTTAACTCTTTGCATTGCTAGCGACGGATATAAGTTTGCCACAGTGATAACCTTTGCAAACAGTTTGGATCCTGATGAGATGCCGCGTAATACGGCGTCTCATCAGGATCCAAACTGTTTGACACTATGATACTGTTTTAAGAAGAATTTTTAAAAATTCTATTTTTAGAACAGTAGCAGAAGACAATTGTTGCAGACGACAAAAATTACCCAGCATGCAAAGAGTTACTCCTTTGAACACTGTGTAAATGTAGCCTGCTTGAAAAATGTCATCTTATCAAGTCTGACAACTGAGCTCGTGTCTATATAATTATATGTTTCCAAAAATGATGAGCAGTGTGGATTGTGCGTATCTATAAGGTAACTTGCCATCTGATCTATAGTGAAACTATTTTTGAAAACCAGTATGTTACATAGTAAGAGTTAATAAGTCTATACAAGGGGGGAGGGGGTGTATATAGAGTACGTCATGCTAACCCAGCTGATAGGTATGGTCAAACTGTAAACTAACCAAACATTGTCATTAGATGAGATACCATCTAAAACTGTCATCCATAGTGCAGGCAATTGGGACTTCAAATAACACAAGAGTATAGACGTATCATAAACATTTTCTACATTACAGTAAAACATCTATTTAAGGTACTTCGCATATGCGCGTAGTTTCCATACGATTGTAATGAAAATTGTCATGAAGAATGATAATAGCCTAAGAAACAATGTGTGTAAATATAGGCAACATTTATCGTGTGGTTTGTCTTTAAGGTCTTTTTTCTGACAAAAACCTAGAATTTTGATGATTTTATTTTTCTTAAAAATGAATAAAGCTAATGACTATAATTCTCGTCCAATAAGTAGTCCACAACATTCATTACAAGAAAAGCTAAAAACATTTTGAATAAAGGTGTTCAGAAAGATGTTATCAGCTATTTAAATTTTGCAAAATGCTAAAAAATTGAACTACAAAAAACTGACTCATTCAATGTATATTTGTTTTCATTTTATTCAAATATATGGTTGATGAACTAGTCAGTCTGAAAAAATTAGAAAATATTACAGTCAGGATTTGTTGAAATAACATATTTTCTTATTAAACTGTGGGATATTTGTTGTTTAGATACAGTTACCTACCTTAGAATTAAAACTTCGTCATTAAAATGCATTATTATTTATTCATGGACTTGCATACAAGGTTTATTATATTGTTTGAATATAATTATAATGGGCAATATCGATCTTGAAAAGGTTAGCGTATTGATAAGCTTCAAGGTGTGGCTTTATAGTTCGATCAAATCGTTTACATGTATACCGATTTAATTGACTTGTAAGTCATTAAACTAAAACGTACAGGTAAGTGGACATATACTTGGACCGTAAACATCACAAGTACTAATCAACGAAGACTAAACATAACATGTCTCTTGATTACTGCGTTATGGATTGACAAGTCAATAAATCGGACACTAAAAAAAAATATTTGGATAGGATGGGTCTCGAACCTATGACCTTTGGATTGCTAGTCAACCACTATAGTCAACCACTATACTAACTGCGCTATGAAGGATTATACTAATTTATATCAACATTTCCTTTATATAAATTTTCTAGTATAAACACATACGAAAAAAGTCTGTGTCGTCCAGACGCATATCCGCTCGCCCGCAAGACCGACTTCCGGTAGCGAAAGGCCTTAATGACCACACAATTGTGCTATCTCTTTCAACACTTAAATAAACTCCTGTGGGTTATTAGGTGTCCTTGTGTATCTTTTTAGTTATTGGAATTCTGGATAGTTTTAATAAATACTGCTCTAATTTAGCAAACTGTGTAGACCCTGATCAGAGAGCTCCTATAGGAGTCCTCTGATCTGGGTCTACACTGTTTGCAAAATGTAATGAGTATATTTTTAACAGGTCCATGGTGTTGAAAGAGTTAATTATTAGGTGTTTACGATAGGTGACTGCTTAAATCAAGGTGACAATAAAACAGAAAGCTCTTTTTGGAGCTTACTGTTTTACTGTCACCTTGCTTTAAGCTGTCACCTGTCTTTTATACAATCAATTTCGCCTTCTTTTTAGTGGTCGTTACGTAATAGAAAGGTTTAACTGTATGTTTCAACAAATTTTAGCGTTGTGACTACTCTTTATATCAATCCAGATGATTCTAGTCAAATTGATTAGTACAACATTAGGTTTGATAACAGATAGACATAATAAGCAATTTGAAATAGTCTACCTAACTACAATGTCATGTACTTTGGTACATCTAGTTCTATCTATAGCACTATATAACTTATAGCACTTAAACTCTCATGTCAGTTATCGTGAAGAAAAGGAGCTACACTAGTTTTAAAGAAAGTTATCAAACTGCACCTGCATATTGGTTGGAAATGTTAGCCGACTTGTGTTTAGCTGCTATAATAATGATTCAGAGGTTCAGTCAGCCACTTACACAACAAATCTGCTGACTTTATTTTTGTTTGCTTCAAACATATGATTACGATCCTGAATGTATGGTGTCTAGTCAATGCCTGACTTTATTTTTGTTTGCTTCAAAGTTATGATCCTGAATGTAACTGTGTCTAGTCAATGTCTGACTTTATTTTTGTTTGCTTCAAAGTTATGATCCTGAATGTAACTGTGTCTAGTCAATGCCTGACTTTATTTTTGTTTGCTTCAAAGTTATGATCCTGAATGTACTGTGTCTAGTCAATGCCTGACTTTATTTTTGTTTGCTTCAAAGTTATGATCCTGAATGTAACTGTTTCTAGTCAATGTCTGACTTTATTTTTGTTTGCTTCAAAGTTATGATCCTGAATGTACTGTGTCTAGTCAATGCCTGACTTTATTTTCGTTTGCTTCAAAGTTACGATCCTGAATGTAACTGTATATATAGTCAATGTCTGACTTTATTTTTATTTGCTTCAAAGTTATGATCCTGAATGTAACTATCTAGTCAATGCCTGACTTTATTTTTGTTTGCTTCAAACTTATGATCTTGAATGTAACTGTGTCTAGTCAATGTCTGACTTTTTATTTTTGTTTGCTTCAAAGTTATGATCCTGAATGTAACTGTGTATATATAGTCAATGTATGACTTTATTTTTGTTTGCTTTTGCTTCAAAGTTATGATCCTGTATGTAACTGTGTATATATAGTCAATGTCTGACTTTATTTTTGTTTGCTTCAAAGTTACGATCCTGAATGTAACTGTGTCTAGTCAATGCCTGACTTTATTTTTGTTTGCTTCAAAGTTATGATCCTGAATGTAACTGTGTCTAGTCAATGTCTGACTTTATTTTTGTTTGCTTCAAAGTTATGATCCTGAATGTAACTGTGTCTAGTCAATGTCTGACTTTATTTTTGTTTGCTTCAAAGTTATGATCCTGAATGTACTGTGTCTAGTCAATGCCTGACTTTATTTTCGTTTGCTTCAAAGTTATGATCCTGAATGTAACTGTGCATATATAGTCAATGTCTGACTTTATTTTTATTTGCTTCAAAGTTATGATCCTGAATGTAACTATCTAGTCAATGCCTGACTTTATTTTTGTTTGCTTCAAACTTATGATCTTGAATGTAACTGTGTCTAGTCAATGTCTGACTTTTTATTTTTGTTTGCTTCAAAGTTATGATCCTGAATGTAACTGTGTATATATAGTCAATGTATGACTTTATTTTTGTTTGCTTCAAAGTTACGATCCTGAATGTAACTGTGTCTAGTCAATGCCTGACTTTATTTTTGTTTGCTTCAAAGTTATGATCCTGAATGTAACTGTGTCTAGTCAATGTCTGACTTTATTTTTGTTTGCTTCAAAGTTATGATCCTGAATGTAACTGTGTCTAGTCAATGTCTGACTTTATTTTTGTTTGCTTCAAAGTTATGATCCTGAATGTACTGTGTCTAGTCAATGCCTGACTTTATTTTCGTTTGCTTCAAAGTTATGATCCTGAATGTAACTGTGCATATATAGTCAATGTCTGACTTTATTTTTATTTGCTTCAAAGTTATGATCCTGAATGTAACTATCTAGTCAATGCCTGACTTTATTTTTGTTTGCTTCAAACTTATGATCTTGAATGTAACTGTGTCTAGTCAATGTCTGACTTTTTATTTTTGTTTGCTTCAAAGTTATGATCCTGAATGTAACTGTGTATATATAGTCAATGTATGACTTTATTTTTGTTTGCTTTTGCTTCAAAGTTATGATCCTGTATGTAACTGTGTATATATAGTCAATGTCTGACTTTATTTTTGTTTGCTTCAAAGTTACGATCCTGAATGTAACTGTGTCTAGTCAATGCCTGACTTTATTTTTGTTTGCTTCAAAGTTATGATCCTGAATGTAACTGTGTCTAGTCAATGTCTGACTTTATTTTTGTTTGCTTCAAAGTTATGATCCTGAATGTAACTGTGTCTAGTCAATGCCTGACTATTTTTGTTTGCTTCAAAGTTACGATCCTGAATGTACAGTGTCTAGTCAATGTCTGACTTTATTTTTGTTTGCTTCAAAGTTACAATCCTGAATGTAACTGTGCCTAGTCAAAGCCTGACTTTATTTTTGTTTGATTCAAAGTTATGATCCTGAATGTAACTGTGTCTAGTCAATGCCCGACTTCATTTTTGTTTGCTTCAAAGTTATGATTCTGAATGTTGTAGCTGTGTCTAGTTAATGTCTGACTTTATTTTTGTTTGCTTCAAAGTTACGAGCCTGAATGTAACTGTGTCTAGTCAATGCCTGACTTTATTTTTGTTTGCTTCAAAGTTATGATCCTGAATGTACTGTGTCTAGTCAATATCTGACTTTATTTTTATTTGCTTCAAAGTTATGATCCTGAATGTAACTGTGTCTAGTCAATGTCTGACTTTATTTTTGTTTGCTTCAAAGTTACGATCCTGAATGTACTGTGTCTAGTCAATGCCTGACTTTATTTTTGTTTGCTTCAAAGTTATGATCTTGAATGTAACTGTGTCTAGTCAATGTCTGACTTTATTTTTGTTTGCTTCAAAGTTATGATCCTGAATGTAACTCTGTCTAGTCAATATCTGACTTTATTTTTATTTGCTTCAAAGTTATGATCCTGAATGTAACTGTGTCTAGTCAATGTCTGACTTTATTTTTGTTTGCTTCAAAGTTACGATCCTGAATGTAACTGTGTCTAGTCAATGCCTGACTTTATTTTTGTTTGCTTCAAAGTTATGATCCTGAATGTAACTGTATATATAGTCAATGTCTGACTTTATTTTTGTTTGCTTCAAAGTTACGATCCTGAATGTACTGTGTCTAGTCAATGCCTGACTTTATTTTTGTTTGCTTCAAAGTTAAGATCCTGAATGTAACTGTGTCTATTCAATGCCTGACTTTATTTTTGTTTGCTTCAAAGTTACGATCCTGAATGTAACTGTGTCTAGTCAATGCCTTTTTATTTTTGTTTGCTTCAAAGTTATGATCTTGAATGTAACTGTGTCTAGTCAATGTCTGACTTTATTTTCGTTTGCTTCAAAGTTATGATCCTGAATGTAACTGTGTCTATTCAATGCCTGACTTTATTTTTGTTTGCTTCAAAGTTACGATCCTGAATGTAACTGTGTCTAGTCAATGCCTTTTTATTTTTGTTTGCTTCAAAGTTACGATCCTGAATGTAACTGTGTCTAGTCAATGTCCGACTTTATTTTTGTTTGCTTCAAAGTTATGATATCCTGAATGTAACTGTGTCTAGTCAATGTCTGACAAGAAATAGCCCATTCAAAATATTCTAAGTCCAAATTAGGTCATGGTCAAGGTCAAAATCAAGGTTGGGTGATATTGGTGGCTAGGGAATGGTCCAAGGGAACAATTGTATAAGTATCTAAGCATTTGAATAAGTGGTGTTGATGCTAGACGAAACGGTAAAATCTAGTTAACCAAGAAATAGCCCATTCAAAATATTCTAAGTCCAAATTAGGTCAAGGTCAAGGTCAAAATCAAGGTTGGGTATTATTGGTGGCTAGGGAATGGTCCAAGATTTTGACAAGAAGATTTTTTAAGATTTCCTCATTTTTATTACTTTGATTGCCATGGCAACCAGAGTTCTGCATTGTTTTTAATTCTTTGAACAAATTTGAAAGAGCTTGACCCAAGAAACATTTCTGTAAAGTTTGGTTGAATTCTGTCAAGCGGTATAGGAGAAGATGTCATTTGAAGCAATTGTTAACGACGACAGACGGCGCCGGACACAGCTCACCTTGAGCCTTTGGCTCAGGTGAGCTAAAAATCGGGGGTGCCCAATAAATATTTAAGATATATTCCAAGTTTCAAGTTAATACCTTGATAATTATTGAGAAATTTCAATTTACAAATTGCAAGTAAATAAAACAAAAGCAATAATCTGGAATGACAAATCCAAGGGTTACCATCAGCCTTGTAGTAATGAGTTGCCCTTTTGATATTAAACAAGTATTTAAAGTTTCAAATTTATACCTATGATAGTTATTGAGAAATGTAAAAATGTCTTATAAAAAACCTCAACATAAACACTTAACCAACGCAGACGCACTCGCTGACGCATATGCAGACGACAGTGTGACGACAATAGCTCGACTTTTAAAACCAGGGCCACTATGGCCCTAAATCGCTCACCTGGTACTCATGGCAAACTTGACCTATAGTGACCTAGATTATGACTGGACATGTATACCCACAATCAACCTCTAGAGTGTAAACAAGATTTTCCAATGATTTGACCTAGTGACCTAGTTTTTGACCGGACATGACCCATATTCAAACTTGACCTAGATATCAATGTGACAAACATTCTGACCAAATTTCATCAAGATCCAATGAGATTTGTAGCCTCAAGAGTGTTCACAAGGTTTTTCTATGATTTGACCTAGTGACCCAGTTTTTGACCAAACATGACCCATATTCAAACTTGACCTAGATATCAGTTAAACAAACATTCTGACCAAGTTTCATCAAGATCCAATGAGATTTGTAGCCTCTAGAGTGTTCACAAGGTTTTTCTATGATTTGACCTAGTGACCTAGTTTTTGACCGGACATGACCCACATTCGAACTTGACCGAGATATCATTAAGATCCAATGAAATTTGTAGCCTCTAGAGTGTTCACAAGGTTTTTCTATGATTTGACCTAGTGACCTAGTTTTTGACCTGACCTGACCCACATTCGAACTTGGCCTAGATTTCATCAAGACAAACATTGTCATCAAGTTTCATGAAGATCGGATGAAATTTGTAGCCGCTAGAGTGTTTACAACCAATTGTGGACGGACAGACGACGGACATCCAGCGATCCTAAAAGCTCACCTAGGCACTTCGTGCCAGGTGAGCTAAAAAGTTGGGCTAACTTAAAGTACTTTAACATACCAGTAAAAAAAACTTCCAAGACGTGCAACCATCACAGGTTAATGTAGTGCACTGTTAGTATGAATAAACATGGGAAAATTCCACTTCTTTGTGTGAGAAACAATTCTAGCCATAAACATTTTTTTCCCGTCGCAGACTGGTCTGTTTTTGTCTTTTGACCGCAACTCTATGAAACAATTTAACCAATCAGGAATGATCAGAAATCCTGGTCAATAATTACGTGCTTGAAATGCAGTACTCTTATCGGCCAATGGCCTAGACTGGCGTTCTGTTCTCTTTTCACATCAATCTTGCGAGTCATTTCTAAATTTAGCGTGGATAAGCTCTAAATTTAGCATGTGGGAAAGTCTGTTTACGAAAGATGTTAAGTCAGAATCGGTGTATACACTTGTCTCTGGTTAAGTGAATACTGTACAGTGGAGAATGTGTTATTCTTTCCCAATAAACCTGTTTACGCTAAAACTATTATTTGCAGTGCAAACAATTTGGAGCCAGATCAGACGCCGGGTAACCCGGCGTCTGATCAGGCTCCAAACTGTTTGCTACCAAGATAAACATGAAATATCAGAATTGTCCAAAAGTTGTTCTTTTCTACGTTTTAGTGTTTTGCGTTTGCGTACGTTTGCGTTTAAACGGGAAAGAATAACAGATTCTCCACTGTACCCCACACAAAACTTTAACCTGCGACTGAATATCTTTTTTAAAGATATTTCTTGTTTTCTTTTAGTGAGAAACAATTCTAGCCATATAGAGTAAACTCCGCTTATAACGATATTCAGGGGACCGTGGAATAAGTATCGTTACATCCGAATACTGTTACAAGCAATCTGGTGTATATTCACAACAGTATCTGAATTGTATGCTATCCGAAACAATGGTTACTACATAAAGTTTGTCGCATTTTAAGACTGGCGAAATAAAGACTATTCTGATCTGTTATAAACTTTAATGGTATTTATCTCTTTCTTTGTTTCCACTGGCACAAGTAAACTAATTGTGCAGGGAATTACACTATTTACAAATGATTTATGTATTGTCTTTGTAATTGTTCATACATACTGGATAACGAAAGTAAACCGGAAATGAACATGGTTTAATACAGACAGGGTTCGTAATTAAGCGTGCATACTCGCAAATTGCGAGTGGAATAAGAAAATTGCAAATGACTTTTCCACAAACTCACAACAAAAATGGGAGTAGCGTTTTTCGGACAGCTACACACAATACTACGCCCAACAGACTATGCTCTGTTTATTCCGCAACATTTAGAGTGGCAGGGGAAAACAAGAGGGCCTGAAGGCCCTGATATCGCTCACCTTTTGTAATGAAGCCTGATAGCTTTACCTTAGAATTTCACCCGTTTTATTCTAAATCCATTCAAGTTTGTCGACCTACTCTATTATAGTAGAGTACATCAAAGGCAGATAACTAGAGCCTAAACAATACTGAAATGAAGCCTTTTTCTAGCATTTCAAAGTATATCAAGGGCAGATAACTATTGCCACAATGATTAGATTTCAACAATAATTGCACTCCTTCGATAACGTATAGCTATATACTTTGTGTCCAAGTATAATCAAAATCCATTGAAAACTGTAGTTGCAAGAGTGTAAACGCTGTAAAATATGGCATTTTCAGCAATTCAAAGGTAGATAACTCTTGAACTATTTGTCCGCTTTCAACCATAATCACCCTTTCTTGAACTCTTATGATCATATACAATCTGGGCAAGTTTGAGAGAGCTTGGATAAATATTGTTGCCTCTAGAGCGTAAACACTGTTAAATATATCATTTTCAGCAATTCAAAGGTAGATAATTCTCGACCTATTGATCCGATTACAACCATAATTGAACTCATCCGAAGTCTTATAGTAATATACAATCTGAGTAAGTTTGAGAAAGATTGGATAAAATTTGTGGCCTCTAGAGTGTAAACACCCTTAAATGTGGCATTTTCAGCAATTCAAAGGTAGATAACTCTCTGACTATTATTCTGATTTCAACCATAATCAAACTCATTTGAACTCTTATAGTAATATACAATCTGAGCAAGTTTGAGATAGGTTGGATAAAAATTGTGAACTCTACAATGTAAACACCCTTAAATATGGCATTTTCAGCAATTCAAAGGTAGATAACTCTTAATGATGTAATGACGGACTTTCCCAATTATCATTGGCTAATGAAACACACACTTTGCTACTTTGGAGTTCCGATGTCTGCAAATATGCGTGTAAACAATTCTAATCACTGACTCGACAACGGAGCCAGTTTGTCAAAGACCAGCTAGGCCATTTAAAACAAAATCATGAAATGTTTATTTTTATTTTTCTAAGTCCTTTATAGACCTGTTGAATTTATATCTGGTATTTGGATTATAATCCAACACTTTGTGTTTCCGACCGTACACATACATATTACAGGTCCGTTACATATAAGGATGAAGTATCGTGTGGGCGAGTGAATGAAAACAAAGACAGAACGTGTAGTGATTATTTTTATTCACCAAATATAAAATATGAATTCATGTAGAAATTTGTCATCTCAAAGTGATTTGACGAGATAACAAAACTTGGAAACTCTCATGTAACAGTAAGTACGCTCATAATTCGACTGATTACATGGTGCAGTGCACACGCACTATTGTTTGTTTGAAACTTGTTAGCGATAGTTTTCACACTGCACAGGTGAAAATATCGTTACATGCGATCAAACTGGAGACAGGGGTCCGAAAAGTAACATCGTTACATCCAGATTATCTTAACAAGCGATATTGTTACAAACGGAGTTAACTACATTGAATTATGTAGAAGGCTGGCAGGGACCGAAGGATCTGTATCGTTACAAGCGATATATCGTTACATGCGATATCGTTACAAGCGAAGTTTACTGTACCTCTTACAGCAGCTCATTGGAATATTTTGGTAACCTTAACAACTGTGCACTACAAGAGACCCATGGCCCTAAATCGCTCACCTGGGACCGTTGATGTAAATGTAACATATCTTGGAAAGCTGAGAAATTATGACAATATGATTCTGCCAATTGCTGATTGGATGATGCTGAGTGCAGAATAGCTCAGTTTAGGGTACTGTAGTTTAAATGAAGATTTTTTAAGCTTTTTATTAAAAAAAATCTATTTTTAGCTCCTGTGACCTAGATTTGCAACGGACCGGAACCATTTGAACAATATTGGTAAAGTATACCTCTAGAAGTTACACTATGTCAAATATCAAAGCTCTAGCTATATTAGTTTCAGAGAAGAAGAGGTTTGAAGATTTCACTTTATAACTCTACGTAAATTTGTGACCCCCGGGGCGGGTCATATTTGACCCCAGGGGCATAATTTGAACAATCTTGATAGAGGAACTGAAGATGATGCTTTGTGCAAAATATCTAAGCTCAGGGTACTGTACGTGGTTTCAGAGAAGATTTTTTAAGTTTTTATTGAACAAAAAAATCTATTTTTAGCTCCTGTGACCTAGAAATGCAACGGACCGGAACCATTTGAACAATATTGGTAAAGTATACCTCTAGAAGTTACACTATGCCAAATATTAAAGCTCTAGCCATATTAGTTTCAGAGAAGAAGAGGTTTGAAGATTTCACTATATAACTCTATGTAAATTTGTGACCCCCGGGGCGGGTCATTTTTTACCCCAGGGACATAATTTGAACAATCTTGATAGAGGACCTGCAGATGATGCTTTGTGCCAAATATCTAAGCTCTGGCCCTTACAGTTTTTGACAAGAAGATTTTTTAAGATTTCCTTATTTTTTCACTTTGGTTGCCATGGCAACCAGAGTTCTGCATTGTTTTTAATTCTTTGAACATATTTGAAAGAGCTTGACCCAAGGAACATTTCTGTAAAGTTTGGTTGAATTCTGTCAAGCGGTATAGGAGGAGATGTCATTTGAAGCAATTGTTAACGACGACGGACGACGCACGACTAACGACGGACACAGGGCCATCCCAATAGCTCACCTTAGGTGAGCTAAAAATAATCTAGTTTATACATTAATACTATTTTAATTCCCTATCTGGAATATTGTTATATTTATTGTGTATTTTCATTAACTTCAGCAGATTTTGGCTACAACTTATGGTAGTGTGTGTAGCGCTTTTGATCTTCAATACAGGGGTCTTGAGTTCGAATCCCCATAAATCCAGCGGCCTGACTTTGTAAAGGGAATGTTTTCCAAATCCCAAATGATGTACAGGAATATTCTTGAGCAACTTTTTCTGATATGTACCGGGAACAGCTCTTCCACCCAGGGGTTAAAATGGGTACCTGTGAAGGGTCCGAGATGGTACTGCAGCTGCCTACGTTTGTCATAATGTTAGCAGTGCTTCATATTGTATGCAAGATGGCTCAATGATCAGGTGAGTAAAATGTACAGTCCATCCAACAGTCATTTGGGCTGAATCAGTACACTATAACTTAGTAACTTTACTTTTACAACTTGGAAGTACTTTTTAACTCTTGCACACTAGCAGCAGATATCCTACTAGATGTCGTCTGCAAACAGATTGGATCCAGATGAGACGCCGCGTAATGCGGCGTCTCATCAGGATCCGAACTGTTTGCTATTCTAACACTGAATTTAAAAGAAATTTTGAAAATTCTAACTTTAGAACGATAGCAGTCGACAAATTGCTCTAAAATTGGAATCTTTCAAAAATTTCTTTTAAATTCAGTGTCAGAATGGCAAACAGTTTGGATCCTGACGAGATGCCGCGTTACATCTGGATCCAAACTGTTTGCAAAGGTTATATATGCCTGTGGCCGCTATATCCGCTGCTAGCATGCAAAGAGTTAAGGCCATTAATGTATTGCAATAGCACAGAATGATGTATTAACCTGGAACTACAATGAAGCCTTTACTATAAGTTTCCCTGAACATTTTGAGAGCTAATATGATTGAAAATCTGGAAATTCCATATTAAACCATTTACCCCATAGCCTATTTCTAATTTTTGAAGACCTGCTTTGAGCTACCATCTGCTAGGAAATATTTCTTATGATACGTAGTTATAACTATAAATTGGAACTATTTTCTTTTAAGTGGAAGAATATTTCTAAGGTGTAAAAATGTGTATTTATGGGTTAATGGGATAAGGGCTTATCAAGAGATTTTAAAAGGCCTTCAAACAAAAATCTCGTTTTTTTAAGGTTTTTCCCAAGACAAACATCAAATTTAAGGGTTTTTCAAGACTTGTATGAACCATGTATTAGGCACTAAATTCATTGTTTTTTGCAGGTCAAAGGTAACCCAGGAAAACCACATACATCTGCCAAGATTCCTGTGTTTATATAAACATACTTAATCAGCCGCCCTCACCATGCAGTAGATATGAATCTGTGTCTTTTTTATGTGACAAGGTGATAAGACTTTTCTATACAGTAGTATACCTGTATTAAGCATTCACTTAAAATATAATGAACAGTCGGCAAGACTCGGTATTAAGACGAAAGCATAACACATGATGAAGTAATGTAGAAAGTGTCTCATGAGATTTCTGGCAGCAATTTATAATCCTAGTCTTTATTCAGATCAGACATCTTGATTGAGCCTTAAAAGACTGTTCTTGATATACAATAATTGCAACAAGAGGGCCATGGCCCTAAATTCGCTCACCTGAGGACATTGAAGTTTGTACCTAAGTTGACTGGGCAAGACAACATTTTAATATACATGTAGCTATAAATGGAGTTATCTTCCGGACAAGAAAACATGACAAAAGTGAATTTTGTTGCCAAGCTTATGACCCTTATCCATGACACATCCTCTTATCAAGCTATTTCCATTTCCGGTAAATGATAATTATTTCACTAGCGTCAGCAGAACTGGAGTTATTTTCCTGACAATAAAATATGACAAAGGGGAAAAACTAAATATTGCTGCCCTTGTGCATGGCATTTTCTCTCATCAGTTTCTTTCCATACATAAAATTTCATTACAATAGCATCAGTAGAACTAGAGTTGTCTTCTTGACAAGAAAATATCACAAAGGGAAATAACTCAAAAAACAATGATGTCAGAGTTATGGCCTTTGCAAATGGCACTTCCTCTCATTAGGCTCTTTCAAAATAGGCAATTTCATTTTACCCATTACCCCATAGCCTGTTTCTAGTTTTGAAAATAGGTGGCCACCTATGGCAGGTTGAAAGTAAAGCAGAATGGGTCTTAATGCACAATTTGCTTTACTTTCAAACTGCTTTAAGCTACCATCTACTAGGATATAGAAACTTATTTCGCATCTTACATTTTCATGACTGTTTAAAGGGGAATTATTTTCTTAAGTGGAGGAATAAATCAAAGGCCTAAAAATGCACATTTATGGGGTAATGGGTTAACAAACGTCAGTATTTATTGGGGGAAAGGGTTGAATCCTGGACAACAAAAAATGACAAGACATACAGATAACTGTGACAAAACCAATATTAAACATATGTATAAATATGGCATAAGACATAATTACATAACTGTCAGTGGATCACTTCCAGATCCTGTTTCTCTAAGTATGAAGCAGACTGAACCATTTCTAAACTTTAGCAGACAACATGTTCAGTTCTGTTGGCCTGATCACTGAGGTCAAATATTATGCAAGAGTACCGTAGCATTTGCAGCTGCTGGGGGCTTACCCTTACCAGACTGAAATGATGTCTGCTAAATACCTACTGTATGTGAAAAATGTACAAATTTTTTTTTTAGAAAATGTTAAGTTGGTAAATGAGTGGCAAATAGTTTGGATCCAGATTAGATGCAGCATTATGTTGCATCTGATCTGGATCCAAACTGTTTGCAAATATTGGCTATTTGCCCATAGTATATTAAGGGTAACTCAGGTAAATACAGTTCTGCTTAAATCAAAAATACTGTGAAACCTGCCTAGAGCAGCACTTAAACTGTGCAGGGTGGTGTCAAATGTGACCCTAGGGATTTCATTTTAACAAACTATAGAGGGATCGACCAGGAGATTCTACTGTACAAATATCAAAGCTTAGGGCCTAGTAGTTTTGGGCAAGAAGATTTTTTAAAGTTTTTTGCTTGTTGCTTTTTCAAGCAGAGTTTGTGCTTTTTTTCCTTTCATTTGAACAACTTCTGTAGAGAAGCATCCAAGGAACATCATGAGAAGTTTGAACTCTCCCTACAATCAAGCGGGTTCAGAGGAGCTGTCGTTTGAAGTAAATGTGAACGGACAGACGTTCTCACAGTTGGGCATTTGTTGGGTATATTTTTTGTTTAAAAGTACCCAACAGTACACAAAATACCCAACAATAACAATAGGGTAATCACGGAATGAATGGAATCTATTGTTCTCCCTACCCAACAAAGGACCTTTCGTGCGCTCAGACGGACAGACGTACTACGGACGGTGAGCGGTCACAATAGCTCACCTTGAGCCTTTGGCTCAGGTGAGCTAAAAACTAAATTATAAGCATCATTTCTCATTTTTAGCTCGCCGGACTGTGTCCAAGAGCTAATGTTGTCACCCAGTCCTTGGCGTCGGCATTCTAGTTCGAACATTATGTCATGTATATCTGCAATTCAGTAGACATTTAACCTTGTCAAGGCTGCCATAAGTTGATCATGAAAAATCCTAAGATTTCCAATTTTTCTATTTTTCAAGCATGTTTACTTAAAAGTAGGTTGAAAGTAAAGCAGAATGCGCCTTAAGGCGCATTCTGCTTTACTTTCAGCCTGCTTTATTAAGCTATCATCTGCTAGGATAAAAATCCGAAGATTTTGGAAAAATCCGGAGAAATGGCAGCCCTGAAGATGCCATAAATCTAACAGAACATAATGAATATCTGCAAAGCAGCAGACAACCTTGTCACAAATCACAGTGTTTTATTTCATAAAGGTTACTAAAATGGAACATGGTCGACATTATACCAGGATGGGCATGGGCGTATTGTCCATAATCCTGTCTTGAGTACATTTCAAGGAGTTTAAGTGTCTGTGTTTGAACAATGTGAGATGATTAATGTTAATCTTTCACCCACTTGAATCGACTCACTATTTTTCCCAATGCAAACAAGGGCCACTATGGCCCTAAATCGCTCACCTGGTACACCATGGCAAACTTGACCTATAGTGACCTAGATTATGACTGGACATGTTTACCCACAATCAACCTCTAGAGTGTAAACAAGATTTTCCAATGATTTGACCTAGTGACCTAGTTTTTGAACGGACATGACCCATATTCAAACTTGACCTAGATATCAATGCGACAAACATTCTGACCAAATTTCCCCAAGATCCAATGAGATTTGTAGCCTCTAGAGTGTTAACAAGGTTTTTCTATGATTTGACCTAGTGACCTAGTTTTTGACCTGACATGACCCACATTCGAAATTGACCTAGATATCAATGTGACAAACATTCTGACCAAGTTTCATCAAGATCCAATGAGATTTGTAGCCTCTATAGTGTTCACAAGATTTTTCTATGATTTGACCTAGTGACCTAGTTTTTGATCGGACATGACCCACATTCAAACTTGACCTAGATATCAATAAGGCAAACATTCTGACCAAGTTTCATTAAGATCCATTGAGATTTGTAGCCTCTAGAGTTTTAACAAGGTTTTTCTATGATTTGACCTAGTGACCTAGTTTTTGACCGGACATGACCCACATTCAAACTTGACCTAGATATCAATGAGACAAACATTCTGACCAAGTTTCATCAAGATCCAATGAGATTTGTAGCCTCTAGAGTGTTCACAAGGTTTTTCTATGATTTGACCTAGTGACCTAGTTTTTGATCGGACATGATCCACATTCAAACTTGACCTAGATATCAATAAGGCAAACATTCTGACCAAGTTTCATTAAGATCCATTGAGATTTGTAGCCTATAGAGTTTTAACAAGGTTTTTCTATGATTTGACCTAGTGACCTAGTTTTTGACCGGACATGACCCACATTCGAACTTGACCTAGATATCAATGAGGCAAACATTCTGACCAAGTTTCATAAAGATCCATTCAGATTTGTAGCCTCTAGAGTGTTAAAAAGATTTTTCTATGATTTGACCTAGTGACCTAGTTTTTGACCGGACATGACCCACATTCGAACTTGACCTAGATATCAATGAGGCAAACATTCTGATTAAGTTTCATAAAGATCCATTGAGATTTGTAGTCTCTAGAGTGTTAACAAGGTTTTTCTATGATTTGACCTAGTGACCTAGTTTTTGACCGGACATGACCCACTTTCGAACTTGACCTAGATTTCATCAAGGCAAACATTGTCATGAAGTTTCATGAAGATAAGATGAAATTTGTAGGCGCTAGAGTGTTAACGAACAATTGTGGACGGACAGACGACGGACGACGGACATTCAGCGATCCTAAAAGCTCACCTTGGCACTTCGTGCCAGGTGAGCTAAAAATGACCAGTTCATATTGACACTTCTGACCAGTGTGTCACCCAAAATATATGACAATTAAATTCTAAGACATAACAATAACAACACCCTGATAAGATGGTTCATAAATCCTGAGTTCTACACTGTGTGTTAATTTGCAACAGATTATTTTGCTTGGTCCCTTGTATTGTAAGGGTTGAAGGGAGTGGCCAAATTTTGTCAAAAGTTTGAAACTCACAGTAGAAATTTCATCATTTTCAGAGCTAAAAATGTCTGACCATATTATAGTCACATACCAACAAATGAGATCTGCCTGTGAAGGGGAGGGGGTGATTAGCAGCTGTTATACACATATTACACTCACCTTGTAAACTCTGCCCAAACTCTCCAAAGATGTTCCACAAGAACAACCCCCATCTTCAGACTTTGAAATTGAAACATTCGATGAGCCCCTTTTCCTAACTTTATGTCCGCCTAGAAAACTTCTCATTGTTTTTCTCAGTGAAGAACGCAAAGTACTTAAACCACCACTTTCACCCGTATGGGTTGAAGGCCTTACAAACGTATCTTCGCTCCCATTTCTATACAGTTTTTTATTTGACGAAATTGAGGGTAAAGATTTTGATCTGTACTCTGACATTATGAAACTACAAATGTCTTTTAGTTTAAGTAAACACACTGACTCAAATGTTCTATTTAATCACTGAAAATAACAAGAGGGCCTGAAGGCCCTGATATCGCTCACCTGTTGTACTGAAGCTTGATAGCTTTATCTTACTGTTTCATCAGTTTTAATGTAAATCCATTCAAATTTGTAGTATAGCATGTAAACAATTTTGGGATACAACTTCATAATTCTAGTATGGTAGAGTACATCAAGGGCAGATAACTAGAGCCTAAACAATACTGAGATGAAGCCTTTTCTAGCATTTCAAAGTATATCAAGGGCAGATAACTATTGCTACAATGATTAGATTTCACCTTTGAGAACTTATGGGTATATACTTTGTGTGCAAGTTAAATAAAAATCCATTGAAAACTGTAGCTGCAAAAGTGTAAACACTGTTCAATATGGCATTTTCAGCAATTCAAGGGAAGACAACTCTTGACCTATAGGTCCGATTTCAACCATAATCACACTTATTTGAACTCTTATGGTCATATACAATCTGAGCAAGTTTGAAAAAAGACCGGATAAAAATTGTGGCCTCTAGAGTGTAAACACCCTTAAATATGACATTTTCAGCAATTCAAAGGTAGATAACTCTCAACCTATTAGTCCGATTTCAATTATAATCGAACTCAATCGAACTCTTATGGTCATATACAATCTGAGCAAGTTTGAGAATTGTGACCCCTGGAGAGTAAACACCCTTAAATATGACAATTTCAGCATTTCAAAGGTAGATAACTCTCAACCTATTGGTCTGATTTCAACCAAAATCAAACTCATCTGAACTCTTGTGGTTATATACAATCTGAGCACATTTGAGATAGATTGGATAAAAATTGTGGCCTCTAGAGTGTAAACACCATTAAATATGACATTTTCAGCAATTCAAAGGTAGAAAACTCTAAACCTATTAATCAGATTTCAACCATAATCAAACTCATCCGAACTCTTATGGTCATATACAATCTGAGCAAGTTTGAGATAGATTTGATAAAAATTGTGGACTCTAGAGTGTAAACACCCTTAAATATGGCATTTTCAGCAATTCAAAGGTAGATTACTCTTGACCTATTTGTAAGATTTCAACCATAATCGAACTCTTCCGAACTCTTATGGTAATATACAACCTGAGCAAGTTTGAGAAAGATTGGATAAATATTGTGGCCTCTAGAGTGTAAACACTAAAATTGTTGACGACGAACGCCGGACGCCGGACGACGAACGCCGGACATTCAAGTATTGCAATAGCTCATCCTGAGCTAGCTCAGGTGAGCTAAAAACACAAATGTCCTGAATTTTACTTCATCATTGATAAATAAAAAAAATTTAAATTAAATTATCATAGCCCTTGCATGTGATAAAACTTTGGTGTTTAATTTTTTTTCCTCAGCTGAAAATCATAGTTGACAAGCATCACTGTATATATAGTCGCAGAATTTTGTTCTTTTTGTCCAACCTGCATCACAATATATCCCAGAAAATGTTAACATGTTTCAAAAGCACTGATTACCATAGTAAAGTCTCTCTACAATAACATCTCAAAGTAAGTACTAGTATTATTATTGGTCTTGCCTTAAAGCAGGATGAAAGTATCAATCCAGAATGCTTCTTAAAAAGTTATGTGCATGTGCATTAACTACTCTTTTACTGCCCCCCCCCCCCCCCCCCCCAATATAAGCATGTATCAAAAGAAATATTTCCTATATCCTAGCAAATGTTAGCTTAAAGCAGGCTGAAAGTAAAGCAGAATGTGCCTTAAGTAAGGCACATTCTACTTTACTTTCAACTTGCTTTAAGTGATCATCTGTCTCTTAAATTCCACTCTTCTTTACTAAGCAGTCAGTGTATAGAGAGATTACTACAGTTCACTGGTCAGTCACCTTGCACCCGGAGTATTATGATAAGACTGATTCCTGACCTTCTCTTACTGCTATAACTTTGTCAGTTTAAAGATGACATTTATCACTTTAGCCGACAAAATTATCAAGCCCAGCCCAGCTTGATTTAAAACAATATTGACACAGGGATTGTCTCACTCTATACAAGCCCTAAACACGTAATCTACTCACTGACTTGACGCAAATTGAAAATTTAAATACTGACATTTTAACCCATTACTCCCAGGGTTTTCCTTAAGAGGCGGCTGCAGGCAGATTTGACAGCCTTAAAACCTTTCCTGGCCAGTTCAAATTCGTCTCTTGGCCCCATACCATAGGCATGCTGCCCCATTCTGAAGGAGGACCCCCGGGAGACCTCTCTGCCTTATCCGATTTAAAATTAGCATTTTACTTATACTGATTCTCATTATTTAATCTTAAGGGAAACCCTTTACTCAATTATAAATACACCCTTTTAAGCCTTTAATTTATTCCTCCACTGAACAAAATAGCCCCATTTTATATTCATGGATATACACCAAAGAAAATATTTCCTATTGAATCCTAGCAGAGTGTAGCTTAAAACTAAGGTGAAAGTAAAGCAGAATGCTCCTTAAGGAGCATTCTGCTTTACATTGAAGCCTGTTTTAAGCAATCATCTGAATTCAATACTGAAAGAAAGATATGGGTGAAAGGGTAATGATAAGATACCCAAATACAAAGTTTCTTACTTCATATTGCTGCATCATATTCAGAGCTCCAGATAAGTGGAGTTTTTTAAATACAGTAGAACCTCTCTATTACGACCACTAAAAAGAAGGTTATTTGTCTGTATAAAGGACAGGTGACAGCTTAAAGCAATGTGGAAGTGAAACAGAAAGCTCCTGTAGGAGCTTTCTGTTTCACTTTCACATTGCTTTAAGCAACCACCTGTCTTAAACGACTAATATTTGACACAACTTAGTGGTCATAATATAGAGGTTCTACTGTACTATAATCCTTATTTCTCAGCCAAAGTTTGAAACCCGATGTTGTGACTACTTGATGGAATGACATCAAAGAGCACATGTTAGATATGTACAGTTTTATTAGCACCTTATCTCAAGCCTTACATATTCACAAAGTTTAGCCAACACTTTGCATCAATAATAGGGTGTGGTATACAATCAGGGGTTAATGAAAAATCAATATTGTATCACAAAAGTGTCTGCCTTTATTAGCATTAAGACAACGACACTGATTAATATGTACTACAGTTATCATAAACAAGAAATATCTTTAAACAAGAGGCCCAGACAGGGGCGTAGCTTGGGCGAAATGAAAGTGTAGGCATATCTTTTTAGGGGGGTCCGGGGACATGCTCCCCCGGGAAAATTTTGAGTTCTACAACACTGTAGACGCATTTAAGGAGGGTCTGGGGAGACATTTATATATTTACATTTACTCTGTAAAGTCTTTATGTAATCCTATTAAAAATTTGCAGGTCATCCCTCGATGAACCTACACTTCGAATCTGGTTTTAGCCAGTTCGGATTTCGCCCGTGATATTCGTGGACTTCTTCAAATACACTACATCGGGCACTTAACACTAAGCTCCCATTGGTCGACGGTCATATGACACTAGCGGAGTGATACAGACCCATAGGTCGTTGCTATGTGTGTAAATGGGTTAAGAAAACAACCGCGACCTTTATTTTTAGAATGTGCTTTGGCAATAGATATTCAAGTTGCACTGTTATTTGTTTGCCTTGTAAGTCTTTTCCATTCACAGAGAGAAAGTTTACTGGAAAAAATCCTGAATTTTTAATACAGTTACAGTACATGTAGTTGGGACTACTTTCTCACCATATTTAGAAACTGGAATGGCTATTACATCGACATTACATATATCAAACCTCTTTGACCGGTATATGATAAATTCTTATACAGAAAAACAAAGCTGGCAAATAAACACATTGAATTGACAAGACAGAAACTATAAATATAAGGAATAAACAACATCTCTTTGCCGCTCATGACGGTATGACTACATTAGCTTCGGGGGGTAAATTTAACGAAAACGCCCTTTGGGCGTTTACGTAATTTACCCCCTGCGAAGCTAATGTAGTCATACCGTCATGAACGTCAAAAATATGTTGTTTATTCCTATTGTTGTAAAACTGGAGTTGACCCGACATGCTTGAGCAGATTTCTGCTCAGATAGCAAATTGCTTATTTTGATTCTTTAGACCTGTAGACCAAATATAGTTGTAATTTTGGTCACGGTAGCTGCGAGATAAGTTTCCGCAACTACCGGTGCATATATTTTAGGTTGATATTGCATTTTTAGTGTTTTAATAGAGATTTTCTATCTTGGCCATTTTCTACTATATAACCATATAGAGGAATTGGCTCAGGTGTGAAATCTTATTATATAACCATAACTTCAGTAGAAACTCAGCCTGATTAGGCATTTATACTTTATTTCTACCTTTTCTAATAGTTTTTGGTGGATGACATTGTTTGGATCCTGAGTTACCTGCCAAAATGTAGATATGTTTACATTTGCCAGGTGACCCAGATGTCCCATTCAGACTCTAATAAATGCAATATCTCCTTGTACAGGGATGTTTTTCACACATTTAAATGCCTACTATGTAGACTTTAGTTGTCTTAAGGTTTTTCACATGTTTATTTGTTTGAGTAGAGCCAGATAATCCTGTAATTTAGATTAATTGTGTTGAGGAGCTAGATCCTTAGTAAAGATAGGGTACAAAATGGCCGCCAGCTGGAAAAAGCATGAATTTGCTCTTCCAATTGGGGCTTTATCTCTGTCAATAAATTACTATAAATTCTAGATTTATACTCATAATGTGTCTAAAGGTTTGAAGTTCATGATAGATATTTTTAGGGAACTTGATAAAGTAGGATTTTTGTGTATTTGATGATTTTCGGCTGATATCTGGGTCTAGAAATTCTAGACCCTTCACTGCTCATATTTTGAAACATCACTTATATATTGTATTTGGCCACTCTGAATATAGATTTGATAGTTTTGATTTAATAGCTGTTATTTGAGCTACTTTTTAGTAATTTAGAATGTGTCTTTATAATAAGTAATTAATTTGTATTTAGCCCTTATCAGAGGAAATAGGTTCTAGGAGCCATTAGCCAATCAGAAGGCTTGATTAGGGTCATGTGATTGAAGGCTCTCTCAAAGGCTATATATTGAGGGAAATTTCTCAGTCACACACACTATCTCAGACCAGCAACTAGAAAGATGCATTCTACCCTGCCTTACACTGGCAGGTTAGGATTTGTTCTTCTAGGTGAAACTTATTTATTACTTAAATACACTTAGGAACATCTTCTGCTTTATTTAACTACATTTCTAAATTGAGTGTGTCACTTTTAAAGCCATTTAACTTAGCACCATTTTTGGTCTTTATTTCTTACTTTGAGCATTTTGGCTGTTTGCTATTTAGATCTTTTTGCTAAATTACTGTTTGCTTTTAAAGCAGCACATTTTAACTTTATCTGGCTTTAGTCATTTGTGTAAATAATGCTTTTATTCTTTAGATTAGATTAGATTAGAACTTTTTGATATAAAATACAAGTGATTAACACTGAATTTATTCTTTTGTTTTACTTATTTAGTTTTCTGACCATTTGGTCAGTGGTGTCCATCCTGACAACTGTTTATCTCACTAATGTTATGTAAAACACCTTATCTTCTTACATAACATTGGCAAGGTAAACAATCTTAGTTAAAACCCAGTTTTTGGGTTGCCTTCCGCTCGTTAAAACTCCCCGTTTAAAATCCCAGCCATTTAACACTATAATGAAGAATTAATGAAATGAAAAGCTTCAAACAACAGACAATTTTAATTTTTTGCAAAGGAATATGTCTGCATATTTTTTTGAAACTCACCAAACAACAACACCACGTCAATTAGTATATCATAGGGTCTGATACCGTAATTTTTTCATTAACATACTCGCTACTTGAAATTATTGGGATGTAACTTTCTTTTCAGGACAAATTGATCGAGCACAATTCAGGCCCGTATGGAATCCAAAGTAACTATACCAATTTATGAACTCACTCTTACTAGGAGGGGATTGGGGAGGGTTGATTCCTAGATAGCCTCTGGCTTGTTCTCCTATTCCTATTTTATTGCATTTTTTTACTTTTTGAATTGTTGCAAGTATGAGGACAGTGTGCACGCGGTAGCGCGTGTTTTGCATAAGGCAGCTACATGTACAATTGTACATGCGTGCCAACGGGGTGATTAGACCAATTAATAAGTGTACGCTTTCTTACTAGGGGTTCCGGGGGTATGCTCATTCGTGGTATTTATAATCCTTGATATTGATGTGACTGACATAGTTCATAACACAACATATATATAATCATTGCAATTTTTATAAATTGTGTTTAGTTTTAAGATGTATGTGTGTGTTGTTAGCTATTGTCATGTTACATGATATTGAAATAAATCTATCTATCTATCCCCCGGGACATTTTTATTCCTAGATAGTCTCTAGGTGCGTTCTGGGGTCTTTTCCCGCGTTTGATAATGGCAAAATACTAACATGAATCTATGTAAAAAGAATTGGGGTTCACCTCTAACCCCCCTTAGATGTCAATTTTATTGCTTTTTCTGCATTTTTAGCCTTTTTTATTTTTTGGACTTCTTAAAAAAAGTGTAGGCACGTGCCTACTTGCCTAATAGGAAGCTACGCCAATGCCAGAGGGCCACATTTCGCTCACCTGAGAACATTAGAAGCTGACTGGGCAAGACAACATATTGATATAGCTATGACCCAGGTGTCATAATTTGATCTCGGTAGAAGACCACAATGCGAAGCTACATCTCAGATATTAATGATCTGGGCCTTACTGTTTAAGAGAAGAAGATTTTTAAAGGTTTTCCCGTAAAAAAAACCCTGACAAGCCCAGGGCGGGGCCAATTTTAGTCCGGGGGTCATAATTTGAACACACCTGGTAGAGAACCACATAGCAAAGCTATGTATATGTCAAATATTAAAGATCTGGGCCTTACAGTTTTAGAGAAGAAGATTTTTAAAAGTTTTCCTATATAAGTCTATATAAAACTGATAAGCCCCAGGGCGGGCCAAATTTGATCCAGGGGTCATAATTTGAACAATCTTGGTAGAGGGCCATAGGGCAAAGCTACATGTCAAATATAAATGATCTGGGCCTTACGGTTTCAGAGAAGAATTTTTTTAAAGATTTTCCTATGAAATACCAATAACCCCAAGGGCGGGGCCATTTTTGCCCCCAGGGTCATAATTTGAACAATCGTGGTAGAGGACCACAAGGCAAAGCTATGTGGATCTTGGCCTTTTAGTTTCAGAGAAGAAGATCTTTAAAGGTTTTCCTATATAAGTCTATGTAAAACTGATAAGCCCCGGGACGGGTCCAATTTTGACCCGGTGTAACAGCCAATTCTTTCCCCCCTGCTAAAAGTTTCCCCGGGGAAAGAATTGGCTAGCCAATTCTTTCCCCCCCTAGTCAAAAGTTTCCCCGGGGAAAGAATTGGCTAGCCAATTCTTTCCCCCCTAAAAACTCATAATTGAGAATACTTTTAGCTAGCCAATTCTTTCCCCCCTAGTTGAAACTTTCCCCCCGCTATATTTTCGCAATTCAGAGGGGGGGAAAGTTTTGGCTAGCCAATTCTTTCCCCCCCTCTCAGTCAATCTGCGGAATTGTATCCTTTTGACGTTATATGGAGGGGGAAAGTTCTGGCTAGCCAATTCTTTCCCCCCTATCTGTCAGTCTGTTGAAATGTATACTTTGGCTCTCTTTGAGGGGGGAAAGTTTTGGCTAGCCAATTCTTTCCCCCCTATCTGACAGTGTGCAGATTGTATGCTTTGACTATCTCGGAGGGGGGAAAATTTTGGCTAGCCAATTCTTTCCCCCCTCTCTTTCAGTATGTGGTTTGGTACCCTCGACTATATATGGAAGGGGGAAAGTTTTGGCTAGCCAATTCTTTCCCCCTGTCTGTCAGTCTGTGGAATTGTATACTTTGACTAACTTGGAGGGGGGAAAGATTTGGCTAGCCAATTCTTTCCCCCCTATCTGACAGTGTGCAGATTGTATGCTTTGACTATCTCGGAGGGGGGAAAGTTTTGGCTAGCCAATTCTTTCCCCCCTATCTGTCAGTCTGCGGAATTGCATCCTTTCATTATCTTGGAGGGGGGAAAGTTTTGGCTAGCCAATTCTTTCCCCCCATATCTTACAGTCTGTAGAATTGTATACTTGGACTATCTCGGAGGGGGGAAAGTTTTGGCTAGCCAATTCTTTCCCCCCTATCTGACAGTGTGCAGATTGTATGCTTTCAAAAAGTAAAAGCATACAATCCCACACACTGACAAGAGAGGGGGGAAAGAATTGGCTAGCCAAAACTTCCCCCCCTCCAAGATAGTCAAATGTTGCAATTCTGCAGACTGACAGATAGGGGGGAAAGAATTGACTAGCCAAAACTTTCCCCCCTCCGAGATAGTCAATGCATACAATATCGCACACTGTCAGATAAGGGGGAAAGAATTGGCGAGCCAAAACTTTCCCCCCTCCGAGATAGTCAAAGCATACAATATCGCACACTGTCAGATAGGGGGGAAAGAATTGGCTAGCCAAAACTTCCCCCCTTCAAGATAGTCAAAGCATACAATTCCACAGACTGTCAGATAGGGGGAAAAGAATTGGCTAGCCAAAACTTTCCCCCCTCTTAGATAGTCAAAGCACACCATTGCACAGACTGTCAGATAGGGGGGAAAGAATTGGCTAGCCAAAACTTTCCCCCATCCAAGATAGTCAAAGTATACAATTCCACAGACTGTCAGATAGGGGGGAAAGAATTGGCTAGCCAAAACTTTCCCCCCCTCCAAGATAGTCAAATGTTGCAATTCTGCAGACTGACAGATAGGGGGGAAAGAATTGGCTAGCCAAAACTTTCCCCCCTCCGAGATAGTCAAAGCATACAATTTCGCACACTGTCAGATAGGGGGGAAAGAATTAGCTAGCCAAAACTTTCCTCCCTCGAAGATAGTCAAATGATGCAATTCCGCAGACTGACAGATAGGAGGGAAAGAATTGGCTAGCCAAAACTTTCCCCCCTCCAACATAGTCAAAGTATACAATTCCACAGACTGTCAGATAGGGGGGAAAGAATTGGCTAGCCAAAACTTTCCCCCCTCCAAGATAGTCAAATGTTTCAATTCTGCAGACTGGCAGATAGGGGGGAAAGAATTGGCTAGCCAAAACTTTCCCCCCTCCGAGATAGTCAAAGCATACAATTTCGCACACTGTCAGATAGGGGGGAAAGAATTGGCTAGCCAAAACTTTCCCCCCCCCTCCAAGATAGTCAAAGTATACAATTCCACAGACTGTCGGATAGGGGGGTGTTGTGAATAACAATTTAGCGCTGATGTGCACGTGGCGCGGTAACGACGTTAACGTCTGTGACGTCACATTGTTTATATATAGTATGTATGATTGATTGAAGGAAGAAGAACGTTAGATTACAATTAGTTGAAGACACAACGCGTTTAGTATTTATATAACCCACTATTACGATATTGGTGCCGTGCCACAGAACAGAGAAGATGTCGAAGACAAGTTTACTAAAGTTAAACGCAACGAGAGCTGGCATTCGAGCCACAATTTCTATGTTCTTGAAATCTGCCGAAGAATCGAAGGAGCAGCAAAGAATTACAGAATTTACTCTTGCTCTAAAAGGACTAGAAATGAAGACGAAGAAACTTTGGGAAATTAATGAAAAGATACTGGCAACAACTGATACGGAGCAAATTGAAGAGGAGATGGTAACCACAGAAATGGAGAAGTTTAAATTGGAAGTGAAATTAACGGGACTCAGAGATTTCCAACGTGAGTTAGATGACAATAGTGCAAACATTAATCGTAACGCTCAGAACAACATGGTCAGGAGGGAAAATGCCGCAGACGAAAGTCAAAGTGGGGAAAGCGGATGTGAGGATTGTGATTCTAGGAGGAAAAGTGACACGGAGATTCATCAACAGGAGATAAACAGTGAAGCTATGGCTACTGGATCACAGAACGTAACGGGTAATGTGCCACTTACTTTTAATTCTGCAAACTATCATAGACTGCCTAAATTAACTCTCCCAACATTTGATGGTAATATTCAAACTTGGCAAACATTCTGGGACTCGTTCGAGTCGACAGTACACTACAATTGCAATTTAACAGATGTGCAGAAATTTTCTTACCTGAAAAGCCAAATAGAAGGAGAAGCAGCACGTACAATAGACGGATTTGCACTTACCAATACAAATTACACACGGGCAATTGATTTGTTAAAGGAAAGATATGGACAGAAACATAAAATAATCCACGCGACTATGCAGTCATTAATCCAACTGCCCGTACCAAAAAACACTCTTCACAGTATTAGAAAATTCTACGACGACATGGAGACTAAGATACGCGCGCTCGAATCCCTAGGTAAGCCCCAGGAGAATTATGGTGATGTTCTAGTGCCGATTGTGCTTAACAAATTACCTGGTGAAATCAGAGAACAACTAGCAAGACAACATGGTGACGACAACTGGCTGTTGAGTGATTTACGATGTGCAATATTTAAGGAAATAAATATTAAAGAAGCTGGTGCGTCAAACCGACCGGAAGTTGAATTGTATGGCTCTGCAGCATCGCTGTTTGCTGGTGCAAAGGAATCAAGAAATGACAGAAATCTAAGTGACAATAGACTAACATGTCTACTGTGTGGAGATACCCATATTGCTAGCGAGTGTAAAAAATACCCAAATGTGCAGTCAAAGTTGAAAGTTGTGAAGGAAAAGAAACTGTGTTTTAACTGTTTCCGTAAACATGCTGTGTTTTCGTGCAAATCTAGAAACCGTTGTCAACGATGTGGCAGAAAACATCATACTACAATATGCCAATCTACACATACAGATTCTCAGCAGACAAGATATACAGATTCTCATCAGGCTAACAGAGACGCAACTGTACTGTACACATCAGCACGCCAGTCACGATCTGGTGTTTTATTAAAGACAGCCATTACGGATGTGTGCTATAAGGAAAGTTATAGTTCCGCAGCAGTTCTATTTGATGAAGGTGTTCAGAGAAGTTTTATAACAGAGACATTAGCAAATGAACTAGAATTACCACGGGAAAGTAAAGAAACCATCTGTTTGTCTGCTTTCGGAGGAAGTAGTACAAAAGTACAACATATCGATTCCTCGACAGTCCATGTAGTCACAGAAAAACAACAGAAAATACCCATACGTGTACTTATTGTGCCGAAAATAGCTACACCAATTGACATTAGCCACAGAGCTTACACTGAACAACTGCCATATTTAAAGGGGTTGAAATTAGCACATCCAATATCAGACAACAATGAATTCCCAATATCGTTGTTAATCGGTGCGGACTTTTACTGGGACTTTATAGAAGATAAGATTATTCGAGGTTGTGGACCGACAGCAGTTAAATCGAAACTTGGCTACCTACTTTCCGGGCCATTTAACAGTACTGCCCCGGGACGAAGTGCTCAACATATTCTTAACGTTATGACGACAAACATTCCCGATGAACTCTCATTAGAACGTTTCTGGAATTTAGAAAGTCTCGGAATCACCAAAGAGGAGCCAGACTTAAATCTAGAACAAGAATTACATCAGTACCAGCAGACATCTATCGAGCATCAAAATGGAAAATATACTGCTAGGTTACCATGGAGACCAGAACACCCAGAATTACCAACAAATTACAACATAGTGTTAAAAAGGACTGAAAGTACCGTTCGTAGACTCACCAAAGATCATGAAATGCTGAAGAAATATGGCGAAATTATTGCAGAGCAAGAGCGACGTGGATTCATTGAAAAGGTACCAGACACAGAGTTTAACAGTAACAAGCAAGTACATTATATACCCCATCACCCTGTAAAGAAAGACTCCTCAACCACGCCAATAAGAATCGTCTATGATTGCAGTTGCAGAAAGACACCGGATTCGCCGAGTTTGAATGATTGTCTTCAGTCAACACCCCCAGTTCTGAATGAGCTCACCTCTATTCTGTTGAGATTTCGACTTCATACCTACGCGGTTACTACTGATATAGAGAAAGCGTTCTTAAACGTAAACCTTCACGAAGACGATCGTGACGTCACGAGGTTTCTATGGCTACGAGATCCACGTGACCCCTACAGTGAATTTGTGACTTACCGATTTAGATCAGTATTGTTTGGTGCGACGTCATCGCCATTTATACTCAATGCAACCATACTAAAGCATCTACAAGCTAACCCCAGTGTACCGGCCTCGGAAATTCTACGGAGAGATCTATACGTCGATAATGTCATATCGAGTTTCAAAGAAGATGAAGAATGTGTCCAGTACTATAGAGAAGCGCATACTTTGATGTCAAGTGCTGGTATGAACCTCAGATCATGGAGTTCCAATAGTGAGAAGCTACTCAGCTTTGCCAAAAGAGACAACGTCATAGACACTGATGACGTCACGAAAGTCTTAGGTTTACGCTGGGATCCGTCAACAGACGTATTATCATTTGCAAAGAGAGATATTCCTATTTCCGACGACGTCACAAAGAGATTGATACTGAAACATTCATCCCAGATCTACGATCCCCTGGGTCTGCTGAGCCCTGTGACAGTAAGAGCCAAGATCCTGATGCAAGAAATCTGGAAACAGAAATTTGACTGGGACACCCCGCTACCTAATGATATACAAAATGTGTGGAACAACCTTGCTAGAGATCTGAACACTGCCACACAAATAACGTTTCAAAGACAATATTTAAGCAGAAGCACAGACATTGAGTACAATGATAACAACAGATTACACATATTCGTGGATGCAAGTTTAATGTCTTATGGAGCTGTAGCTTTCATCTGCAATGAACAAGAATCGAGATTGATTATGGCAAAAAAAAGAGTTGCCCCTTTAAAGACTTTAACACTCCCAAAACTTGAATTAATGGCAGCATTGATTGGTGCTAATAAGACTTGCTGAGCATTTGCAAAAGACATTTCCTATGGCAGACATTACAATGTGGTCAGATAGTCAGATAGTTCTTCATTGGATAGCTACTCAGAAAGTACTTCCAAGATTTGTGGCAAATCGTGTGAAAGAAATTCGAGAATTGACTCATAATTATGTGTGGAAATATTGTCCGACGACCGATAATCCTGCAGATCTGTTGACAAGGGGCATAACCGCTGACGACTTTATGAAAAATGATCTGTGGATGACGGGACCTGAGTGGTTATGTGACAAAACTCGATGGCCGAGGTGGGAATTTTCAGAAAAACTACATGTACAGATTATGTTGGAAGAGCCCGGATGTACACAGCTGATTGTCACTGATCAAACAGATAGATCCACATCAGACGAAAATGTACAAAACATTATAAACGTGCAGAATTACAGTAAACTTTACAAACTTTTACGTATTACAGGATACGTCTGTAGATTCATTCAGAATTGCAGATTAGGCCGAGCCAAAGCAAAACGTGATTCTCTCACTGCCACTGAACTTGAGCAAGCAGAGTTACTATGGATACGCAGTTGCCAAGCAACGTACCAAAGAGAAGAAATGCAGCAGTTAAAGACAAATAAACCAAAAGCGTCATCAATTAAACAATTGGGTTTGTTTTTAGACGACACTGGAACTATTAGATGTAGCGGCAGAATTCACAATGCAGCCGTTGATGACGTCACGAAATTTCCTTATTTGTTGCCAAAGAAACACTCATTTACAACATTGTTGGTTCAAGCAATTCACGAACTACATGGTCATTCTGGCATGAACTCAACAGTGACAAGTATCAGACAGAAGTTTTGGATACCAGCAATTCGACAATGTGTTAATGCAGTTATCCGGAAGTGCGTCATTTGCCGCAAAAACCATGGTAACTCATACAAATCACCAGATGTACCCCCATTACCGAAACTACGAGTCACAGAGGCCCCTCCCTTTACTGTGACGGGAGTGGATTTTACAGGCGCACTGTACATTAAGAGTCCCTCAGGAACTGAAAGTAAAGCCTACATATGTCTGTTCACGTGTGCCGCTACCCGAGCCTTACACTTAGAGGTAGTTACCAGCATGTCTGCAGATTGCTTTCTGCAGGCTTTCCGAAGATTCACCAGTCGCAAGTCTTTACCTTCGTTAATGATCTCTGACAACGCTAAAACGTTCAAGAAAGCGTCTACCTACTTGAAGTCCATGTTCGAATCCCAAAGAGTTAGAGACAACCTCGCAAACCGTGGAGTAGATTGGAAGTTTATTCCCGAAAGAGCACCATGGTACGGAGGCTGGTGGGAGCGTCTCATCGGTCTTACAAAACAAACTCTTAAAAAGATCCTTGGCCGCGCCCTAGTTGATTTGGAGACATTACAGACAGTCGTAAGTGAAGTCGAGTCCATCTTGAACGATCGTCCTTTGACGTACGTTTCTTCCAGCCTTGATGATCCTGAACCGTTAACCCCATCGCACTTATTGACCGGTCGGAAGATTCGTTCATTACCACATTTTAGAGCTGACATAGATTACGAAACTTTACTATATGATCGGGAAGACATTTCGAAGCGGGCGAGGAATCTGTCGTGCTTGATTGACCAGTTTTGGACTCGCTGGAAAACAGAATATCTAACATCACTCCGTGAACGAAACAGCAAACTTGGGTCCAACTCCCAGACCATCAGCGTTGGCGAAGTTGTACAGGTCCACGACGATTCCAAAAGGATCCGCTGGAAACTTGCAGTGATAGAGAGTCTCATCTACGGAAACGACGGTTTAGTTCGCGCAGCAAAAATTAGAATGGCAAACGGACTTATCGCCACTAGACCGATCGTAAAACTATACCCACTTGAAGTGATACAAACTTTTGATACGCGAGATCAAACGTGTGATAAGACCTTTTAAGACTAGATTTTAATCAAATATCTACTGCTTACCCAAATGGTAAACTCTAAATTATTTGATTAATTTCGAGTATCTGTATAATTGTTATGTTTATCTAATGTTAAGATTTTTCATATTTGAGTAATATAACTTTTTGTGGCCCCCAGAATGTTGTGAATAACAATTTAGCGCTGATGTGCACGTGGCGCGGTAACGACGTTAACGTCTGTGACGTCACATTGTTTATATATAGTATGTATGATTGATTGAAGGAAGAAGAACGTTAGATTACAATTAGTTGAAGACACAACGCGTTTAGTATTTATATAACCCACTATTACGATAGGGGGAAAGAATTGGCTAGCCAAAACTTTCCCCCCTCCAAGATAGTCAAAGTATACAATTCCACAGACTGTCAGATAGGGGGGAAAGAATTGGCTAGCCAAAACTTTCCCCCCTCCAAGATAGTCAAATCTTGCAATTCTGCAGACTGGCAGATAAGGGGGGAAAGAATTGGCTAGCCAAAACTTCCCCCCCCTCCGAGATAGTCAAAGCATACAATTTCGCACACTGTGAGATAGGGGGGAAAGAATTGGCTAGCCAAAACTTTCCCCCCTCCAAGATAGTCAAATGATCCAATTCCGCAGACTGACAGATAGGGGGGAAAGAATTGGCTAGCCAAAACTTTCCCCCCTCCAACATAGTCAAAGTATACAATTCCACAGACTGTCAGATAGGGGGGTAAGAATTGGCTAGCCAAAACTTTCCCCCCTCCAAGATAGTCAAATGTTGCAATTGTGCAGACTGGCAGATAGGGGGGAAATAATTGGCTAGCCAAAACTTTCCCCCCTCCGAGATAGTCAAAGCATACAATTTCGCACACTGTCAGATAGGGGGGAAATAATTGGCTAGCCAAAACTTTCCCCCTCCAAGATAGTCAAATGATGCAATTCCGCAGACTGACAGATAGGGGGGAAAGAATTGGCTAGCCAAAACTTTCCCCCCTCCAAGATAGTCAAATGATGCAATTCCGCAGACTGACAGATAGGGGGGAAAGAATTGGCTAGCCAAAACTTTCCCCCCTCCAACATAGTCAAAGTATACAATTCAACAGACTGTCAGATAGGGGGGAAAGAATTGGCTAGCCAAAACTTTCCCCTCAGAGATAGTCAAAGCATACAATTTCGCACACTGTCAGATAGGGGGGAAAGAATTGGCTAGCCAAAACTTTCCCCCCTCCAAGATAGTCAAAGTATACAATTCCACAGACTGAAAGAGAGGGGGGAAAGAATTGGCTAGCCAAAACTTTCCCCCCGCTTAGATAGTAAAAGCATACAATTCCACACACTGACAGAGAGGGGGGAAAGAATTGGCTAGCCAAAACTTTCCCCCTCCAAGATAGTCAAATGTTGCAATTCTGCAGACTGACAGATAGGGGGGAAAGAATTGGCTAGCCAAAACTTTCCCCGCCTCTTACTAGTCAAAACACACCATTCCACAGACTGTCAGATAGGGGGGAAAAGAATTGGCTAGCCAAAACTTTCCTCCCTCCAAGATAGTCAAAGTATACAATTCCACAGACTGAAAGAGAGGGGGGAAAGAATTGGCTAGCCAAAACTTTCCCCCCGCTTAGATAGTAAAAGCATACAATTCCACAGACTGTCAGATAGGGGGGAAAGAATTGGCTAGCCAAATCTTTCCCCCCTCCAAGATAGTCAAATGATGCAATTCCACAGACTGAAAGAGAGGGGGAAAGAATTGGCTAGCCAAAACTTTCCCCCCGCTTAGATAGTAAAAGCATACAATTCCACAGACTGTCAGATAGGGGGAAAGAATTGGCTAGCCAAATCTTTCCCCCCTCCAAGATAGTCAAATGATGCAATTCCACAGACTGAAAGAGAGGGGGAAAGAATTGGCTAGCCAAAACTTTCCCCCCTCCAAGATAGTCAAATGATGCAATTCCACAGACTGAAAGAGAGGGGGGAAAGAATTGGCTAGCCAAAACTTTCCCCCCGCTTAGATAGTAAAAGCATACAATTCCACAGACTGTCAGATAGGGGGGAAAGAATTGGCTAGCCAAAACTTTCCCCCCTCCAAGATAGTCAAAGTATACAATTCCACAGACTGAAAGAGAGGGGGGAAAGAATAGGCTAGCCAAAACTTTCCCCCCTCCAAGATAGTCAAAGTATACAATTCCACAGACTGTCAGATAGGGGGGAAAGAATTGGCTAGCCAAAACTTTCCCCCCTCCAAGATAGTCAAAGTATACAATTCCACAGACTGAAAGAGAGGGGGGAAAGAATTGGCTAGCCAAAACTTTCCCCCCTCCAAGATAGTCAAATGATGCAATTCCGCAGACTGACAGATAGGGGGGGAAAGAATTGGCTAGCCAAAACTTTCCCCCCTCTGAGATAGTCAAAGCATACAATTTCGCACACTGTCAGAAAGGGGGGAAAGAATTGGCTAGCCAAAACTTTCCCCCCTCCAAGATAGTCAAACCATACAATTCCGCCAGATAGTGAGAAAGAAATCCTACAGTGCGAAATTATAGGGGGGGAAAGTTTCAACTAAGGGGGGAAAGAATTAGCTAGCTAAAAGTATCCCACTTGCGAAATTATAGGGGGGGAAAGTTTTTGACTAGGGGGGGGAAAGAATTGGCTAGCCAATTCTTTCCCCGGGGGAAGAAATGGGCTAGCCAATTCTTTCCCCGGGGAAGGTTTTGGCTAGCCAATTCTTTCCCCGGGGAAACTTTTGAGGGGGGAAAGAATTGACTGCTACACCGGGGTCATAAATTGAACAATCTTGGTAGAGGACCATAAGACAAAGCTACATGTCAAATATAATGATCTAGGCCATACAGTTTCAGAGAAGAAGATTTTTGAAGGTTTTCCTATGAAAAACTAATAAGCCCAAGGGCGGGGCCATTTTTGGCCCTGGGGTCATAATTTGAACATTCTTGGTAGAGGTCCACAAGGCAAAGCTTTGTGCCAAATATTAAAGATCTTGGCCTTACAGTTTCAGAGAAGAAGATTTTTAAAGGTTTTCCTATATAAGTCTATGTAAAACTGATAAGCCCCGGGGCGGGGCCATTTTTGACCCGGGGTCATAATTTGAACAATCTTGGTAGAGGACCATAAGACAAAGCTACATGTCAAATATTAATGATCTAGGCCATACAGTTTCAGAGAAGAAGATTTTTGAAGGTTTTCCTATGAAAAACTAATAAGCCCAAGGGCGGGGCCATTTTTGGCCCTGGGGTCATAATTTGAACAATCTTGGTAGAGGTCCACAAGGCAAAGCTTTGTGCCAAATATTAAAGATCTTGGCCTTACAGTTTCAGAGAAGAAGATTTTTAAAGGTTTTCCTATAAAAGTCTATGTAAAACTGATAAGCCACGGGGCGGGGCCATTTTTGACCCGGGGTCATAATTTGAACAATCTTGGTAGAGGACCATAAGACAAATCTACATGTCAAATATTAATGATCTAGGCCATACAGTTTCAGAGAAGAAGATTTTTAAAGGTTTTCCTAAGAAAAACTGATAAGCCCTAGGGCGGGGCAATTTTTGGCCCCAGGGTCAAAATTTGAACAATCTTGCTAGAAGATCATTAGGTAATGATACATACCAAATATCAAAGGTCTGGGCCTTTGAGTTTCTGAGAAGAAGATTTTCTTATAATTAAAAGTTGTCTATACGGTCATGTTAGATAATCTGGTCCCACAGCAAGGGGAATAACTCTAGCCAAAAACTTTGAACAATAATTCGTTCCCCCTTGCCACTGATGCTTCTGACAAAGTTTGGTTAAAATCGGGTCAGTGGTTTCTGAGGAGAAGTTGTTTGTACGACTGACGACGGACACCGGACGACGGACGGAATGGTATCACAATAGCTCATCCTGAGCCTTCGGCTCAGGTGAGCTAAAAAGATATTCGGCGGAATGGGTGGTGAAGGTAATTATGTATATATATATGGAATTGATTTTATCCAAGAATTGCAATAAATAGGATGGTAAATCAGGATATTAAGCTCAATATTTATCTAATAAAATACGCGCAGTAATCTATGACCACATACATATAGCTGGGCACATTATTACAAAAATCATGCACTTGGTGATACAAGCATCAAATTTGGTATGTATACTGGTATGCCTCTACTTTCAACAAAAAGCCCGTTAGCCACATCAAAATTCAAAATGGCGGCCATTTTTCAAGATGGCCGCCATTTCCGGTTCTATTATACAGTTTTATCTCTAACATCGGATATATTTGACCGATTTTCAAACTTTTGGTGTCTAATTATATGTTTTCAAGCATATAGAAGCTATTTATATGATCCATAGACTTGTAAGAAGTTTATTTAATCGTATTATAAGCAAAACTGTTAAAAAACGAAGTGTGTGTCAAGGTAAAAACCAAATTCACAGGGGTTTTATAGATTATACACTCACTTTACCTTCTGTCATGTTATTTAATGATATTGTTTTCAATTGCTTTTGTCTGAAGATGCTATTTTGCACATTACAACTATAAAATCTGTACACATCAGTGCTAAAACAAAATCACGAACTTGGTGAAACAAGCATCAAATTTGGTATGTATACTGGTATGACCCTACTTTAAACAAAAGCCGTTAGCCACGTAAAATTTCAAAGTGGCCTCCATTTTTTCAAGATGGCTGCCATTTTTGGTTCTCGTTAAGATAACATAATTATGATAAGGTTTATTTTTGAGTCGGCAATACATACACAAGTAACATAAGCTCTGAAGAGATTTTATAATCGACTATGATCGTTGACCAATTCTTTTCTAACATTTGACATGTTTGACCAAATTTCACCACAAAATTGATTTTAAACATAAGGAAGCCAATTCAGTCAACCTCAAGCTGAACAGAAGTTTACTTTAATGCAAAATGGCAAAGCTACATCGTTTGTTTTCAAAATGGCCACCATTTTATATTGGTATAAGCAAAATCATTTCTTAAATTTGATCAACATTTATGTTTTTTGTGTCAACATAGATGTCATAAAGTATAAGGAAGCTAATTCAGACAACTTCTTTCTCAATTGAAACTAATTTTACTGCACAATTACCAATCTATACAAAATAAGTGTGTTTTGCTCACAGATGCTCGTTACTTTTTACAATAGTGATTAATATCCTTTCTGATCTTTTCTATATACTTCTGGCCACTTGTCATACTTTTGGTGTCAAAGCATTATGATAAGAGCACAGAAAGCTAATTATGTGATCATTTACTTTATTAAGAATCTTGTTCTTTTGGGTAATGACTTATTTTAAAGTCATATAATTATGTGGTGTATGAATATTTTAGCAGTAATTTCTTAGTGTACATGCTGGAGTTGGTGTATAATCGCTGATACTTATGTAGGTGTTCATTTTCACATTTCCAAATATCGGTATATTAGTCTGAACAAGGAAGGCCACATCGTAAATACATGTACTTGCATCTGTCACTGCAAACAGTTTACTTTAGTATCTATGTTTAATCGGGTATTTGCAATCATATCACTAGGTAACAGGGTTGTCCAATGTATCAGCAGTGTTTCATTCATTCCAACTCTATGAGATATTTCCATCATAACACAAGCTACATGTTTTGGTATGCAGAACATTTGGCATGTTCAAACAGAGGGGCTTGACCTTTAGGAACTGCACCTTAAGATCTATACCATCAAGCTAACATGTCCAATCAAACACAATAATCTTATCCCATGACTTGGCATAATTGATGCAATGATTTCCAGATTTTATTGCTTGTACATTATGATTTATGATTATAGACTGGACTTTGCACATGCACCATATCTTTCAGTTTATGTATTCTATGCAGCCTTTTCTCTTTCTTATATGGAAATTTGGCGTGAAACTAGCTCATTATTGACCGTTGACCAATTGCAACCAACACTTTCTGTAGAACAAGATAGTTTGAATTAGCATTTGAAATTCACATCGACATGAAATTATTTGTCATTAGCTTTTAACATGGGAGTGTTGTGGTCTCCGGATATGGCTTGCATTTCATGCATGAACATTTGTGCACACACTTCTTCATGTTAACATTGTATAATTTCTTAAAATGCTGTTGAAGATTACACAGGAATCAATCTCAAATATGATATTAGCAGTATTATGTGTACACATCAAATAGCTTTAGTAAACAGTTGAACCGTTCTGTCTTTATGCTATTGTACCACAAGAAACGTATACTATCTTTGACTATGTATCGACATCATATCGCTTTTAAAAGTCTGTTTTCAGAATAGGTAGACTATACATCCGTCCCTATGTATACAGAGCAGAACTGTTACAACTTTTACACCAAACTCAGGAATGGAAATTCTTTAAAAAGATTCATACGGAGTTTTAAGGGTCATACTCTCAAATGGTTGCATGTATTGCTTTGGAGAAAAGACAAGACTTTTCGTGTAAAGTATATTTCTTAACATTGCTTAAATCTGATTTTATTGAAAGGAGTACACAGTCTGCCTTCAACTTTTTTCACGGCGCATCTAGCCTTTCTTTATTAACAGTGAACATATGGTGTACATATACCAAACTTAATGAAGATGTTGTTTGTGCAAAAATTCAAGCTGTCCAAGATGAAATATTAAAGGATCAATTTTTTTGACTTTTACCTACTATACAGACAAATATCTAAACCATATAAGCAAATGTATTTCTGTTTCATGCAAAAGACGCTTAATCCATATTTATTGGTGTAAAATGGCCCCTTTTTCTGTTGTGAAAATCAGTTTAACCAGTGTCATGATACTATAATGCAAGAAATAACCAGTAATTTAGGTGTTGGGTACATTCATTCATTTTTTTCAAATTTCACCACCAAATCTTTTACTTCGAAATTTTGTTTTCTTCAAAACATATAAGAAACACTGGTTTGTCGTCCGATTACTCGTCTGAATTTTGAACGATATTAATCAATTTATCAGATGCTCCCTTGTTCACATGATTACTTACACAATCATGCAGTAGTAAGATAAATGGTATCCATGAATTATCTAGTCACTATTACTATGGACATGAGTCATAATGGGCATCAACTCTGTAGGCACATTGTTTGAACTTAATATAATAATGACTATTGGGATATGCTAGACTGTATTAAATTTTGGTCACATTTATAACATGTGCCGGAATGCAGATACATGTACGTGCGTCTTACATATACATGTACTTTTTCTGGTAAGAAGTTACAAAGTGGTTAAATGATCTTCAGAATTAGCATGATGTTTGTTATTGGTACAGGGATTAATTATTGAACATGTTAGATAATTAAGGAATTATGTTTGTTTTCTAAATGCAATTATATCTAAATTGAGAAAAAAGAAACATATTCAAGACTTTACAGTTTACTTGAAAGGTAGAATATTTTATGGTAAAGTAATTGCAGTTTCAGACAAAGTAGTATAGTTTGGGCAATCATTGTTCAGATAAATGAAAATGTAAATGTGAGAAAACAGCACCTACATTCAGCATAAGCAGTCACATAACAACAGACAACAAGCGTTGGTCAGCTACGGAGTAAAAATATATGTGTGGCTCTGAAAATAGGTCATTAGACAATGATATGAGTTTCTAACCGACCGGAGGCTCCCATGAATAGTTTTCTAATCCTGTTTAAAACATTCTTTGACACCAAAAAATATGACAAATCGTCATATAAACCAGATGTAAGAAAAGATATTCTACATTAGAGACTATATTGGCAAACATATGCAAACAAACTCAACAAATTTGTCATTACGCAGTTAAGTAATTTTTTTAAAATATTACTGTCTTTTGTCAAAAATGTGTTATTGTGCAAACACAGCAGTCTGATGCTGACAAAATTAGCTTCCTTCTGCTGTAAAAATATATTTTGACTCAAAAAGTGTAAAACCATGACAATGTACGTCAAATGTAAGAAAGAGAATCGTAAATTTGAACCAAAAATAGTGGCCATCTTCGAAAAAACTATGTATTTTTGTAACAAATTGGCCATTACATGATAAGGTAAGTTTCAAAACACTTTGAAATTGACTTAATTAGTTTCCTTATACTTTAAAACATATACTTAGACACCAAAACTGTAAAGAACGGCCATATATGTCAAATATTAGCAACAAAACTGTATTTTCGAACCTGTAATGGCGGCCATCTTGAAAAATGGCCGCCATTTTGATTTTTTTCAAGTGGCTAACGGGCTTTTATGAAATACTACAAATAGAAGTGCAAGTGTGCCAAGTTTGATGCTTGTATCACTAAGTGCATGATTCACCCCAAAAAATGTAATAATCTGCTGACTTAACTAAACGTCTTGAGAGTCGGCAAGAATGAGTTTATGCAATCATTAAACTAGTGGATCTGAGGTTTATCATTAGTTTGTTAAGGCAGTTGGTCTCTCAAAGACTGAAGGTGAAAGTACGATTGTAGGAAAAAATGCCAGAGGAAAATATGCCATAGGTAACAAGAGGGCCATGGCCCTAAATTCGCTCACCTGAGGACATTGAAGTTTGTACCTAAGTTGACTGGGCAACACAACATTTTAATATAACTATAAATGGAGTTATCTTCCAGACAAGAAAACATGACAAAAGTGAATTTTGTTGCCAAGCTTATGACCCTTATCCATGACACATCCTCTTATCAAGCTATTTCCATTTCCAATAAATGATAATTATTTCACTAGCGTCAGCAGAACTGGAATTATTTTCCTGACAATAAAATATGACAAAGGGCAAAAACTAAATATTGCTGCCCTTGTGCATGGCATTTTCTCTCATCAGTTTCTTTCCATACATAAAATTTCATTACAATAGCATCAGTAGAACTGAAGTTGTCTTCTTGACAGGAAAATATCACAAAGGGAAATAACTCAAAAAACAATGATGTCAGAGTTATGGCCTTTGCAAATGGCACTTCCTCTCATCAGGCTCTTTCCAAATAGGCAATTTCATTTTACCCATTACCCCATAGCATGTTTCTAGTTTTGAAAATAGGTGGCCACCTAAAGCAGGTTGAAAGTAAAGCAGAATGTGTCTTAATGCACACTTTGCTTTACTTTCGCATCTTACATTTTCATGACTGTTTCAAGTGGAATTATTTTCTTAAGTAGAGGAATAAATCAAAGGCCTAAAAATGCACATTTATGGGGTAATGGGTTAACAAACGTCAGTATATGGGGGGAAAGGGTTGAATCCTGGACAAAAAAAATTACAAGACATACAGATAACTCTGACAAAACCAATATTAAACATATGTATAAATATGGCATAGGACATAATTACATAACTGTCAGTGGATCACTTCCAGATCCTGTTTCTCTAAGTATGAAGCAGACTGAACCATATCTAAACTTTAGCAGACAACATGTTCAGCTGATCATGACCAGTTCTGTGATACTCCCCAACCGAACTGTTGCATAATATTTGACCTCAGTGGCTAGAGCTCTGGGGCTTACCCTTACCAGACTGAAATGATGTCTGCTTAAAACCTACTGTATGTGAAAAGTGTACAAAAAAACAATTTAGAAAATGTTAAGTTGGTAAATGAGTGGCAAATAGGTTGGATCCAGATTAGATGTAGCATTATGATTATGTTGCATCTGATCTGGATCCAAAATGTTTGCAAATATTGGCTATTTGCCCTTAGTATATTAAGAGTAACTCAGGTAAAATAGTTCTGCTTCATCAAAAATACTGTGAAACCTGCCTAGAGCAGCACTTAAACTGCGCAGGGTGGCGTCAAGTGTGACCCTAGGGATTTCATTTTAACAAACTATAGAGGGATCGACCAGGAGATTCTACTGTAAAAATATCAAAGCTTAGGGCCTAGTAGTTTTGGGCAAGAAGATTTTTTAAAGTTTTTTGCTTTTTTGCTTTTTCAAGCAGAGTTTTTGCTTTTTCTCTTTCATTTCAACAACTTCTGTAGAGAAGCATCCAAGGAACATCATGAGCAGTTTGAACTCTACCTACAATCGGCGGGTTCAGAGGAGAAGTTTGAAGTAAATGTGAACGGACAGACGGACAGACGTACTACGGACGGTGAGCGGTCACAATAGCTCACCTTGAGCCTTTGGCTCAGGTGAGCTAAAAATGCCAGAGGTAAAATTGCCATAAGAAAGCGGAAAATATGCAATAAGTAATGAGAAACCGCCAAGGTCGGTATGGCCGGATTGTCTGCACTTTTGCTTTGTATATATATATATATATATATCGAATTAAAAAAAGAGAAAGATTATGCCTTTGTTTAAACAATATTTAATAAAAACATTACGCTCCTCTACTAAACTAGTTTCGCCTTTCGGCTCCTCAGTAGTCAAGATTGACTACTGAGGAGCCGAAAGGCGAAACTAGTTTAGTGGAGGAGCGTAATGTTTTTATTAAATATTGTTTAAACAAAGGCATAATCTTTCTCTTTTTTTAATTCGATATATATCTAAACTTGTACCGGACCGACTTTTGTCGGACCTTTGCATTTCCGTTTATATATATATATATATAATATAGTTACCCATGGCATGTGATGATGACCTCTCTACAACTGTATATGCCAAATTTGGTTGCTGTAGGACTTAAATTTGACTAAAACTGACACTAACAAAAAGGTAAACCAAGACGCAAACGAAAAGGTTAACCAAGAATTCTCTAAGTCATTGGACCGTGAAATCTAGGTCACAGTGACCTAGTTACCCATGGCATGTGATGATGACCTCACTACAACTGTACATGCCAAATTTGGTTGCTGTAGGACTTAAACTTTGACTAAAACTGACACTAACAAAAAGGTAAACCAAGACGCAAACGAAAAGGTTAACCAAGAATTCTCTAAGTCATTGGACCGTGAAATCTAGGACACAGTGACCATGTTACCCACAGCATGTGATGATGACCTCAATATAAGTGTACATGCCAAATTTGGTTGCTGTAGGACTTAAGCTCTGGCTAAAACTGACACTAACAAAAAGGTCAACCAAAGTGAGGATGGACGGACAGACAGACGGACGGACGTGCCACCGAAATGGGTTAGAGGGCCTTTTCTTTTGTTATTTTCTTTTGTTTGAATAACGGGCCACGGCCCCTTATTCTTTTGTTACGGAATGAACTCTATTGTCTTCTTTTGTTATGTTTACCGTTATCTGGCCAGAAAAGGCCCTCTAACCCATTTCGGTGGCGCGGACAGACAGACGGACGGACGGACGGCATTCGCCAATCTATAGACCGCATTTTCAATCCGGCCAAAAATGCCAGAGGAAAAAATTCCATAGGTCCATAATTTATTCTAATTATTATGTATTTTAATATGATTTATAAAGTCATAAGTACTTATTAAACAACATATTGAGGGTACTAATGAAGTAGTCTGGTAGCAGATAAGGGTATTTTAGCTTAACCTTGCTTGGAGTTGTATAGAAAATGTTTTTGTGGGTTTTGGTAGAATAGACCCTCAGCATTTAGGATCCGATGTATGACCGCCGGTCATCCTTGAGCGTTTCCAGATATTCAAGATGGCGTCCAAGATGGCCGTCAGCATTTATCTGGTTAACTGTTAGGTTTGATTCAATAAGCTATAACGGAATTTTCAGCAAATTATAGTTCAATTTCATCTTTGATGACATAATTAAAGTTCAAAATAGAAATAAAAATAATCTATAATTCAAAATGGCGTCCAAAATGGCCGACAAAGACCATTTTTATGTGAAATAAAATGAAAATGACACTTTACAAGGCTAAGATTTGCTCCAGTTTTTTCCCGTCGTGGTAATATAATTGTTCATAATTAATAAATAAAGCGTGAAAAGATCAAGTTGGCAATTAACTCATTCATAAATGAATTATCAGAGACTTTCACCAGAATACAGTATGCATAAAAACATACAGCTTAAGTTTACACTGAGTAAGTCCATGCATAACGATGTAAAATGACTAGCTGTTGGATTTGATTTAAAATTTTCAGCAGATTATAGTTCACTTTCATAACGTTTGACATTATTTAAGTTCAAAATGGAAGTAATAATAATAATGCTTTATTCAAAATGGCGTCCAAAATGGCCGACAAAGTATTAAAGTGACGTCCAAGATGGTTGCGGGAAGAAAAATGAAACTGCTGTCAGTTTTGATTAGGTAATTGTCCACTGTAAACAAGATTAAAAGTAGTTCAATACTTCTTCGATGTTTATAAAAAAAACAGAGAAAAGTATACTGTTAATTTCAAAATGGCGTCAAAAATGGCCGACAAAATATGCAAAACAGATGCTTGTCTCTTCAATTTTATATAATAAGCAAAAAACAGAAAGTACCCACTTTTGTATTCTTAATTATCAGCGTCTCATACATAAACCTATCATTGTGGCTAAATAACTGGCACATTGTATTGAAAATGAAAAGGTCGATAACTCTTTCCGGAAAACAGTATTTTTTATTATAAACGTTCTCTATAGAGGAGATACAATCGTGCTCATATTCAGCCGCTAGAACATTTGCTTAAAGAAAATAAAATCACATTAGACTTGCATTCATCGCAATATTCACGGCGTTATCAAGACTAGAAAGTCTTCAAATATCAAATTACCTCCCTTTGATTTGAAATAAGAATATACCTTGTGTGTTTCATTTTCGTTACATGTGCCGTTTAATATAAATGTTCCACTGGAATACATTGGTGAACGTATGAACCCTAAAAATCTCAAACAAAACTTGAGTTGAAGAAGTACTTCAAAAGATATGGAGCCTGAAAATTTACTTAATGTAAAATAAATGTAAAAAGTGAGTATATAATCTATCCACCAAGCATACCATTCTTTTTAGCCTCTTTTTAAGACAAATGAGTGTTTTTAAGAATTAATTAGAATTATGAAATAACTGCCTTTGAAAGATTAGTCTTAAGTTGATCTATCTAAATCATCGCCTTCTGCAGAAAAAAATCAAAATTTGAGGTTAATTCAAGTTTGAGTCACCATTGATGTTTGTGTTTTGAACATAAATTATATGATTCGTTTTCTAAATGGCAATCAGAATGGCTGCCAAAGTCAGCGTTTTTGTTTTGTTTGTTTTTAAGAAGTAATATTATGTGAGATGTAATATAAATTGGATACTATTCCTGGTTCTGCATGTATTGTGAATTTGAAAATGAGTATGTCGCACACAACAACCTATGTAAAGGAGTTAATAACCATATTGGTGTCGATATACAGTACGTTTATGAATTAGCACTTGCATATTGTACTATTATATAAATGAATATTCTTATTAGTAGGGAATAAAATTGCACACTGTAAATGATAATAAGAAACAAAAGGTCATGTCAGGTTTCTAACATAGCTTGCTATTAAGTTAGTTGTACTTTACATTATACTGCGTTTATTTCTCAACTGCTGTGGATGTCCTAGCAACTCGGGTAGGCTGAATGTGGCTAGAATGTCCTCAAACCTGATGTATATGCTCCTCTGACACGCAGGACCTGGTCATCTCTTCCATAGTCTAACCATGGCGATTGTGATCTCTTACTAAGTCTTACTAAGCGCAGAATGGTCCTCCTCGTTATTGAGTTGATGCATGAAGTGGCACACCCCACCTGTCCATAACATCCCAAACGTTTAGTTCTCATTTACTTGTATCTGTGGGACCTCCTCGTCCTGTTTAACGCCACATATCCAACTGATCACAGGCTCAATTTCTGCAAACTGTCTGCAAGTCTTCCACAGACGACATTAATGAATAGCATCCATATTAAATGAAAAAAATAACAAACAGGTGTTGAACACTATTCTACGAGTCTCAAAGGATATAATTGTGCTAGGTCTTTCTTTGAAATTTCCTGCCCTGTGATTATGACAAGCTCGAATCCTCTTCTAGCAAACAACATGTTACCGAAGCTTTCTAGACATCAAACGTAGTCCCATCGACACCTAACCGAGTAACTGGTCTTCCATCAAAAAGACAAGTTTAGTCCTGACGTCATAGGCATACACAGTCTGCACTGCTTGTAATTGTACAATTAATGTCACATAACTACTGTAATTGAATTTTCTCCAATCTGACAGTCAGCACAGGAACATTCCCTGCAGTCTCGAAGAAGACCAAGCCAATGACCACTCTGAGATCATGAGCCAAGTATTCTTCATGTTAACTCTCTGTCAACACGGTTTGATAACAACCTTCCATCCAGGTTTTTGGGTTACCCTGTCAGTGAATTTGTGATCACAGAAAATTGTGTACATAAGCGCCAACGGAACACCTTTGCTAGACTCTTATGACAGAGTCTCGTACACTAGTAAAGCAGAACATCAAGCACTGGTACAGCAGAGGGTTGAGATCAAATACCTAATGCAAACCATACACAAAAACTTCTCGTAATACTGCCCGCTTCATGTAAGCGGTTTTCAAACTCTGTTTGACATGCAAATCGCATTCCTCAAACCAAAAGCTCATTCTTGGTATTGAATCTAAAGGCTTTCTCCAGATCAACAAAGGCCACATGCAGAGGTTTGATTTCGACCTTTTACTTGTGCTATAGATGGTACACGGTGAAGAACGAATCAATAGTACCTGTACCATTAACAACTCCAAACTACATGCATCAATGTTGATAATCTCACGCACAGAGGTATCTGTTTAATCGGTTCATCAACTTTACTGTCTACCACATGATAAGTGTCGCTCATGCGAGCTTGTTATTCACTTTTTTATTGTTTGAGGATGTAATTTGCCTCCCTGTCAATTACTGAAAATCGCATCAGTCAGTCGTCTTCAAATCTCAAACCCCTTGTACTCCGAAGCTGCTTTAATCATCTCGGCTATCACTCCTGATAGGCTAGCGGCTTTGCAATATATCATCATGTCAAGAGTTATGCACTTCTTATACAAGATGACCACTTTTGTAGTGACTGAATTTGACAGTAACTGTACCAAAATTCTGTTTACTTTGGTAATTCAGGAGTAAAGTTATGCATTTTTTATATTAGAAATTATATGTGTGATGTCATTCTTTCTTATTCTAATCTATGGTTAAGCCAAAAGACTGTTCAGTCAAGTGTCTGTGTAGCCATGTACTCATTCAGCAATATTTCAAAGATATGATGATTCTTTGCAGCAGCAGTACTAGCTTACCAACTCACATAATACATGCTAAAAGGCTTGATGAAAAGGAATAATGAACATAGTTTTATACTGAAAGATACTGTACACAGTTATCTGGTTCAAATAGGTGCCACCACATCCTCAGGAGACTTGCATCCCAAGAAGAATTATTGGTATCCATTCTACCAATTTATTTCCCTGTTCCTAAGAAGCTCACATGTAATTGAACTATTTAACAAGAAAGGTGACATGTGGTGACAAATATCTAAGTAATGCAAACACAGAACTTTATTTTTGTACGATAATTTCAGCATTCTTTGTTTAAAAAACAGTGAAATTTATATATTAAAGGTAGGTAATTGGGTTCTATGAATTAATTGATAATATTTGAGTTTTGACTTGACTAATTTCTTTTCTGTTAATCTGAAATATTTATTGCATTTTACATGGATATGCATGAACTAATTTAATGTACACTTAAGCTGTATGGTTTTTATGTATACTCTATTCTGATGACAGTCTCTTATAATTCATTTATGAATGAATTAATCGCCAACTTGATCTTGTCATGCTTTATTATTAATTATGAACAATTATATTATCACGACGGGGAAAAAACTGGAGCAAACGTAGCCTTGTAAAGTAACGCACTTACTTTGCATTTTATTTTGCATAAAAAAGTACTTTGTCGGCCATTTTGGACGCCATTTTGAATTATAGATTATTTTTATTTCTATTTTGAACTTTAATTATGTCATAAAAGATAAAATTGAGCAATAATTTGCTGAAAAATCTGTTAAAGCTTATTGAATCAAACCTAACAGTTAGCCAGATATATGCCGGCGGCCATCTTGGACACCATCTTGAATATCTCAAAATGCTCAAGGATGACCGGCGGTCATACATCGGATCCTTGATGCTGAGGGTCTATTCTACCAAAAACCACAAAAACATTTTCTATACAACTCCAAGCAAGGTTAAACGTGTCCGCGGCCGGACTAAAGTGGTAGAAGTGGTAATGTAGATTTAAACAAAATTGGTAGATTTATTTGTTTGAGAACAATATTTTATAATATAATAAATATATACATTTGTTTAAATTATTTTGTAGAGTACGTAATTTTTTAATATGAAAATTGACTGAACTTTCTAAAACAAGAGGCCCATACGGGCCTAAAAATCGCTCACCTGGAAAAACCAACACAAGGGTCACATAACCCCTGGGGTGAGATCATTTTTTACCCCAGAGACGTAATTTCAAAAATCTTGCTGATGAACTTGACAATTAAGTGTTCTGTCAAATATTTTGTACATGGATGGTTTCAGACAGGAAGACTTTTCATTGAAAAAAATCTATTTTTAGCTAATGTGACCCAGATATGCAACAGACACGAACCATTTAAGCAATATTGGTAAAGAACATCTAAAAGTGTCACTATGCTTAATATCAAAGCTCTTGCCATAGTAGTTTCAGAGAAGAATATTTCACTACATAACTCTATGTAAAACTGCGACCCCTAGGGCCTTGGCAGTTTTAACCCCAGGGGCATAATTTGAAAAATCTTGATAGAGGACCTAAAGATGATGCTTTGTGCCAAAAGTTTCAGAGAAGAAGATTTTTTAAGATTTCATTGAAAAAATCTATTTTTAGCTCCTGTGACCTAGATATGCAATTGACGGGAACCATATTTACAATATTGGTTAAGGGCTTCTAGAAGTGTCATCATGCTAAATATCAAAGCTCTGACCATATTAGTTTCAGAGATAAAAATGTTTGAAGATTTAACTACATAACTCTATGTAAAATTACGACCCCCAGGGCGGGGTCATTTTTGACCCCAGGGACATAATTTGAACAATCTTGATAGAGGACCTGAAGACGATGCTTTGTGCCAAATATCTAAGCTCAGGGTACTGTGGTTTCAGACAAGAAGATTTTTTAAGTTTTCATTGAAAAAATCTATTTTTAGCTCCTGTGACCTAGATATGCAACGGACCGGAAATGTTTGAACAAGTTTGAAAGAGGACTATATAAGGATCATTCAGGCCAAGTTTGGTAAAAATCTATCCAGTTGTTTCTGAGGAGATGTTGTTTAAAGAAATAGTTGACGACGAACGGACGGACAAACGGACGAACGAACGACGACGGACAGAGGACGATCAAAATAGCTCACCTTGGCACTACGTGCCAGGTGAGCTAAAAACATCAACAAGAGCGCATGTGGCCCTAAATCGCTCACCCAGGGTTTCCCATAAAAGCCGGCAGCCGGCAGTAATCGCAGGCTATTCCAATATTTCTTCCGGCTATTATTTTCCATTTTTCAAAATTTCAAAAATAGATCCATTTATTTAAGTTTTAAAAGAAGATTCTACAAATATTCTACGCAATATTTGTTTCCTAAAAGCATCGTTCGTAGGTGGAAACGAAGCGACAGTGGTTGCTATGCATTTGTATTTACTCGGCTTTTATCGTCTAAATGTACTCGCTATTTGGATGTACTCGTATTTTTCCGAGATGTTCCAATGATAATGGAGAAACGAGGATTGAAAAGGAAACCTCAATCTCAGACTGGAAAAAGTCTGTTTGACTTTGGGTTTGGTGTTAAAGGTGACTAAATTCATAATTCTCTGTTGAAATATTTATGTATGCTGTCCGGTCCTGCTATCCCTCGATCGCAAGCGAAATCGGCACGGTTTGACAAGGTGTGTTCAAGTTGGACAGCCGCCATAAAGTTTCAAGAACGTCACGAAAAAATACCTGTTAGATTTATAATTTACTGGTTTCTTCGGGAAGAAATTAGCGCATGTGAACAGTTGTTAGTGACTTCTAATCAAGCATTCTGTCAGTTTTAATTACCATTTTCAACGGACGCTCGACGCCTAAAAGTACACAACTATCGAAGTTCCGGACCTTGCATACTTCGTACTGCATTCGGACCATGCATAGTTCGTACGGGTAGCATTCATATCGGAAACCAAGCCTTTTTATGGTGCATCCATGAGTCCGGTAAACGGGCCCATTCCCAATGAGAAATTGTCAAAATAATTCCCAACTTGTAAAGAAAAAAATCCAAATCCGAATCCCGATTTTTTTTTTTTTTTTTTTTTTTTTTACAATTTGTTTCTTATAAGTCAAAATCACATAAAAAATTCCAGAGAAAACATCAAACGTGGTCGATTGCTACGTACACTAATAGGACATAGGGGTAAATTGTGGATAAAATGAGTAAATTTCAGTGAAGAATATAATTTAATAGAAGTTAAAAAGGACACAACACAAGTGTTCATTGAGTGTTTTATTTTATTAGGTAATACGAGGGTTGTTCGGAAAGTTCGTAGAATTTTGTTATATCTCTGGTTAGCTTTATTTGATCAATTTGAAATTTGGTATGTAAGTACCTCATCTTATTTTTAAACTATTTTGTAAGAGAGAAATGAAATAGATAATGTTTACCAAATATACAGGTTACCGTAGCAACGCAGTAACGGGGACCCGGAGCAGCTCGAAAGTTGTAATTTTTTAAACTTTACTCTAATAAAGCAAACGTGATTTCTCTCAATTCTGTTGACGCTAGATAAGCACGAAAAGGTCTGATTGTAACGTGACGTCATGACGTTAGTTACTCATAGTTTCAAAACATTGTAAGCGTTTGAACAGATTTTACAGTATTTAGTCTACAGATAGCGGAAATGCGAACTAAAAAGAAATGACGTCGACCAGTGACATTGACTTGCGAACTGTTGTAAATAAAATTATGTTACTGTAGGTAAATCGCCGACAAAAACTCTTAAAATGATTAAATCCACGGGAAAATATGACAAGAAGTTGAGTCTCGCATTCCTGTATAAATGGCACTCACTTTTTAGGAATGGAAGATAATCGATCCAGGACGCTCCTAGGAGCGACCGACCATCAATCTTAGCTGCTTCCATTAAGGACAAGTGAAAAGATAAGCAAAATGCGGACAGAGTTACAACAGTAAGATATATGCCTGATAAAAATTGTGTTTTTTTCTCTACCGTACATGAACTATTAATAGATGAACTTGGTATGTCTAACGTTAGAGCACGCTGGGTGCCGAGGTTGTTCACGGACAAGGAAAAGAAGAACCGAGTTCGATGCTCTCAGATGTTTCTCTGCCAAAACGATGCCGAAGGTGACGATTTTAAGAACAGAAGCACACCACGGATGAGATACGAGAGAAGCGACTACACATGGATCTTGAGCGTGTAATGCTACATCAGGATAATGAACCGGATCGTAGAGCAGCTTCAACGCAGTTAGAAATCAGCTTGCTATGGTTTGATATGTAAGAACACCCGCCAAACGGCCCCGAATTGGCTCCCATGGGTTTTAGAGTGCTGACAGAGTTAAAGGCGAGCTTACATGGAATTACATTTGTTTCAGCAGCTGAATTTACCAAACAGACCTAGAAATGTGTATCTACATTCAGTGAGGATTTGTATACAGAAACATGCGTAAAATAAGTTAGAAAGCCATAACGAGTAGGTGGATATTGCGGGTGATTATGTTGGGAAAGTGAGACGTTCGCTTGACGTATATAACGTTTGACGTCACGTCGACGTTGACGTGCTCCGGGTATGCGTTATGTATGTATTTGTAAGATGCATAGAAAAAATGTGTTTAAGCGTATATTGCCGATTTTCACAGAATATGTAGCACATATCTGGAAATTAATGTTGATCTAATTTTTTGCATCCAACTACGACTATACGTATTTTTATAGCAAAATTCTACGAACTTTCCGAACAACCCTCGTATAACAACTCTGCATAAAAAAATAATGTTCAGATTTGTATATTATTATTGCAACTAAAACATACATGTTTAACATGTACCCATATGCAATGTTGTTGGTTGTTGTGGGTTTGTTTTTTTTCAAGAAAAATGTACCTTTTGGCAATAAAATCAAGACATCTTGCATTTTTTTGACCAATATTTTGTCTACTTTAAACCTGTCCAAAATGACTCAGAATGCAGGAAATTGCACCATTTTTTCAAAAAAATTCGGGGGCCTAGGCCCACACCCCTCGCCTAGGTTGTCCGATCGCTGCGCTCGCGTTCGCTCTGCTGTCTATTCTTCAAAGTTTGCCAGCTATGTCAAATCTTATGGGAAACCCTGTCACCTGGTATCCATGATTACGGTCATATTAATGGACCAGTAATGATTAAGTTTTCACTTATTCACCTCCACCCACTGGTGGCCATGTTGTTTGAGCTAGGAAGATTATTTGAAGAAAACTGGCAAAGGGTCACCCATGAATTGTAAAATCATTCTTAATTCAGACCAATAGTTTCAGATTTTTTTTGAAAGTTTTTCTATACAGAAATATAAGGAAAACTTGCCCCACCCACTGGCGGCCATGTTTTTTAAGATAACAAAATGATTTTAAGAAATCTGGTAGAGGGTCATCAATTAACCATTTGTGTAAAATTATTTTGAATTTGAACCAGTAGTTTCAGAGAAGAAGATTTTTAAAGTTTTTACTATATAGTAAGATGCCCCACCCACTGGCGGCCATGTTTTTTAAGATAACAAAATGATTTTAAGAAATCTGGTAGAGGATCGTGAAGTGACCATTTGTGTAAAATTATTTTTAATTTGGACCAGTAATTTCAGAGAAGAAGATTTGTAAAGTTTTTACTATTCAGTAACATAAGGAAAACTTGCCCCACCCACTGGCGGCCATGTTTTTTAGATATCAAGATAATTTTAAGAAATCTGGTAGAAGATCATGAATGGATCATTTGTGTAAAATATTTTTTAATTTGGACCAGTAGTTTCAGAGAAGAAGATTTGTAAAGTTTTTACTATACAGTAACATAAGGAAAACTTGCCCCACCCACTGGCGGCCATGTTTTTTTAGATATCAAAATAATTTGAAGAAATCTGGTAGAGGGTCACCCATGGATCATTTGCATAAAATTTCTTTCAAATCGGACCAGTAGTTTTTGACAATAAGGAAAATCTGCCCCACCCACTAGCGGCCATGTTTTTTAAAATAGGAAAATTATTTCAAGAAATCTGATAGAGGGTCACCAATGGCACATTTGGGTAAAATTATTTTTAAATTCGGACCAGTAGTTTTTGACAAGAAGATTTTTAAAGTTTTTTCAATTGGTTGCCATGGCAACCACAATTTCAATTGGATGACCTATATTTGAGAGAGTACCCTACAAGGAACAATCCTATGAAGTTTTGATGAAATTGGCCCAGTGGTTTCCAAGAAGAATATCTTTGAACAAAAAGTTTGACGACGGACGACGGACACAAGGCGATCACTATAGCTCACCTTGGCACTTCGTGCCAGGTGAGTTAAAAAGTGTCACTATGCTAAATATCAAAGCTCTGGCCATAATAGTTTCAGAGAAGAATATTTCACTATATAACACTATGTAAAACTGCAACCCCTAGGGCCTTGGCAGTTTTGACCCCAGGGACATAATTTGAATAACATTGAAAGAGGACCTAAAGATGATGCTTTGTGCCAAATATCTAAGCTCAGGGTACTGTGGTTCCAGACAAGAAGATTTTTTTGAGTTTTCATTGAAGAAATCTATTTTTAGCTCCTGTGACCTAGATATGAAACGGACCGGAACCATATAATCAATATTGGTTAAGGGCTTCATGAAATGTCACCATGCCAAATATCAAAGCTCTGGTCATAATAGTTCCAGATAAATACATGTTTGAAGATTTCACTATATAACTCTATGTAAAATTATGACCCCCGGGGCGGGGTCATTTTTGACCCCAGTGACATAATTTGAACAATCTTGATAGAAGACCTGAAGATGATGTCTATAATGTTTATGTTAGACTATCAATATCAGATCATGATCCAAAGTATAACACATGTTTTTTTATCATGTCACACAGCCAGTCAGCAAGTTATAGTCAGCTTATACTATGACTACAGATGTTAATCTCAACTTGAATATGACACTTGACACATAACACATTCAACCATGAAACTGGTAATGGACAGTTCAAACTTCTAATTAAGTCCAATCATTTTTTGACCTTTTAGGATTGATTTTAACAATTTGCAGGTATTGCAAAATGACAAACTGTGCAGAACCTGACGTCTTAACACAACTACTCACAAACAAAAAACAACCTCTTGCAGTGGGCAAGACTTGCTATAAAACAAGCGAGTTTATTGCGTTTAGCTCAGAAAGCTGATCAATACTAACAAGAAACTAAACAATCTTAACAAATGCGACTGATTACTAACTAGATTCTACGCATGATACGACCCGCCCAGGAAAAAAACCAGAGGCAAAAACCTGTATTAACTCAGGTAAAAACTCTGGAAAACTGTGCCTTAGTGGCGTCTCTAAAGCTTAAGAGAAACGTATCATGACAGGTAAGGCCCCCGTTGTAGATTACTTAAAAGTACCAATTGCTTAAAACTGCACCTAAAATACGCCTTTGATATTTGACCAAGGATAAGTCATATCATACTGCATCTGTAAATCCTAATAACAAATACACATACGGATATATTGTTCCTATACGTTCGAATTTGAAATAACCCGATGTTTACTGGTTGAAGTCAAGCCTAGAACTGACTAATACACCACTGGTTATACCCATAACCCCTCACTGTACACGGAGCACAAATTGCACATGCTAATTTGTGTATTGCTATGTTAAGACATTCGTTCTGCTCTATACTGCGTAACACGCAGAACTATCAATTCTCTTCTGAAACGGTCTAAATTCAGGTCAGATGCAAATTTATTTAATTTCTAAATAGTTAACTGATTTATTAAATGATAAAAACAAATGTATTCGTGACAGAGGTAATTAAAATATTAATATGTTGCTTCAGAAGTTCATATAACTTGTTAAACAAGAGGCCCATGTGGGCCTAAATATCGCCCACCTGGAAAAACCAACACAAGGGTCACATAGCCCCTGGTATGGGATCACTTTTCACCCCAGAGACATAGTTTTCATTGAAAAAATCTATTTTTAGCTCCTGTGACCTAGATATGAAACTGACCGGAACCATATTTACAATATTGGTTAAGGGCTTCTAGAAGTGTCATCATGCCAAATATCAAAGCTCTGACCATATTAGTTTCAGAGGTAAAGATGTTTGAAGATTTCACTATATAACTCTATGTAAAATTACGACCCCCAGGGCGTGGTCATTTTTTACCCCAGGGACATAATTTGAACAATCTTGATAGAGGACCTGAAGATGATGCTTTGTGCCAAATATCTAAGCTCATCCCTTATGAAAATGTGATCTTGAAATAAGATCGCGCGAGCTCGTCGCGAGCTAGCACAAGCACGCGCGAGCTCGCGCAAGCTGCATTTTCTTCCATGAATAGGTTTGCGAGCTCGCGCGAGCTAGCGAATGGTTTTGTCAAGAGTTTGCTCGTACGAGCTCGCACGAGCTCGTCAGATATATGAGCCTTAACTAGCTTGGAGCACAATGAAATGGAACACATATTGTGACTTTCCACAGGTCTACAAGTCGGAGTTTTAGTCTGGTCCCGGAGAATTCTGCTCATGTTTAATTTCACCAATGGTGACTCGCGCGAGCTAGCGAATGGTTTTGTCAAGAGTTTGCTCGTACGAGCTCGCACGAGCTCGTCAGATATATGAGCCTTAACTAGCTTGGAGCACAATGAAATGGAACACATATTGTGACTTTCCACAGGTCTACAAGTCGGAGTTTTAGTCTGGTCCCGGAGAATTCTGCTCATGTTTAATTTCACCAATGGTGACTCAGCAGTTATTTTGAAAAAGATTAGAGCAAAACAACCAGAAGAAAACTGTTTAAATCATGGTAAGTTTTCATTGTTTGATTATAAGTGGGGTTGGGAAATGTTTGTAAAATATTCTTCTTTATTCTTGTGTTAATTGATGTTAAAATTAATGATGTTTTTGTCTGTTTTTTATAATATAAAGACCTCAATGATTACTCTTTGTCTGTCACTCTGTGGTTTTGGTACATTTTCAAATGGTTACCTATACCTTATCCTTTAATGGTTAATTTAAGTTTACATTTATTCACTTTAACCTTACTATGTTCATATTATGAACTTTGATAAACCTTTCAGACATGTACAGCTGCATGCAAGTTTGAGTTTAATTCTTAAAAATTCTCCTGTTACAGCCGAGGACTGCATATGTATGGGTTGCTATCCAATTTTCAAAAGCAAGTCCTTAGTTAGTTGCTTGTTACAAGCTCGCGAAGTTGCTAGTGTAAACAAGCTCGCGATTAGAGGACCTGAAGACGATGTTTTGTGCCAAATATCTAAGCTTAAGGTACTGTGGTTTCAGACAAGAAGATTTTTTAAGTTTTCATTGAAAAAATCTATTTTTAGCTCCTGTTACCTAGATATGCAACGGCCCGGAAATGTTTGAACAACTTTGAAAGAGGACCATATAAGGATCATTCAGGCCAAGTTTGGTAAAAATCTATCCAGTAGTTTCGAAGGAGATGTCGTTTAAAGAAATTGTTGACGACGAACGGACGGACGGACGAACGAACAGAGGACGATCAAAATAGCTCACCTTGGCACTACGTGCCAGGTGAGCTAAAAATGTTATAATACAAAATATTTCATATTTTATTTATGAACCTATGGCATTTTTACCTATGGCATATTTTCCGTATTCTTATGGCATTTTTACCTCTGGCATTTTTTCCTCTGGCATTTTTTCCACATACCGAAAGTACAGCAGAGAGAATTTACCGTTTATGCTTTAGATCGGGCTTCATTTTGCTGCAAGTTGTCAGCTGTTTGTCAGCTGTTTTTATTCCATCAATAAGTTCTTTTTCAGAGATGGTTGTAGAGAGATTTACTTGAAAATTCTTGACAGAAGGTAAAGTTTGCACATGGATCTACTGCTTGGTGCACAGGGGAAAAAATTTCAAATTTCCACTCCCATCTTTAAAAGCCAATTCAATTGCACTTATTTCTTCCTAGGATGTGACTGAAAGTGATGAGATTTTTTAAAGACAGATCTAGATCACGGAACTATACTTCCATGTCTAGATCTACATGTATCTTTTTTTTTTTGTAATTTGTAGATACCATAAATTACTAAAATCCGTATGTGTGTGCTCTTTTGTTAGTTGTTTATACTTTTAAATATGGTTTGATTGTTTAAATATTTTCAATCACCTGATTTTGATACGAGATTTTTGGAAAGCACCCCGAAATATGCCGAATGAGAATTGTTTGAAACGACCCCTCAAATGAGAAATTCATGTTGCCACCGGTAAACAAAGCGAGTGTCCACTTCAAGAATTTGTGTATGGAATTTGCCTTGTAGAGTTAGTTCTATGTTCTGATTTATTATAAGAATATCTGCAAGTGTAGCAAATGTACGTTTTAGGTATCTGCGTGTTGTTGGGATGGGTGATGGACAATTCGTCAAAATGCAAACTCGTCAAAAAAGGAATTATAGTACAAAAGGGGTAGTCAACTCATCAAAAAGGAATTATAGTACAAAAGGGTAGTCAACTCGTCAAAAAGTTTTTATGTAGTAATTTACTAAGTATATGTTGTTCACACATAAAGGTGTTATAATTACCAATTTTTTTGTACTCGTTAATAGATCCTGTATGCAATTGACACGGATTTTAACAGACAGTTTGGATCCAGATTTAGGGGCGAATTTGTGATTGATAAAATCGTTTTAGATCTACATGTATAACAATACTGTTTAACCTTCTGCACGCTATGTGCAATTGTTATACTTTATCAAATAGTTTGGAATGGATCCAGATATAATCTGGCTCCAAACTGTTTGACAATCAGATAAAATAAAATGCATCTAGATCTAATTAAGAATTAAAATGATTTCCGAAGACGGCAAAGACTGATTATCTTTGGAAATAAATTGGTGCAAGATGAGATCTTGATCGAAACTGTTTGACAATGGGGATATTTTAGAAACGTTAGAAATTCATAGGTGAAATAAATTCTCAAGACCAAAAATATCATATAAACTTTTATTACATTGAACCTGAAAGTTCTCCACAGCCGTTGCCTAGTTATGATATCAGATGACCACGTAAAGCAAAATGAGAATAAAGCATCTAGAACGCACATTCTTCTTTACTTCCAGCCTGCATTTCCTATTTATTATTGGTCTTTTTTATAGGGTTAAGTGTAGGCCTATAGAACACACTATGGAGTAATTTGGTAATATAATGAGATAAATTATAATAAATTATGATGTGTAGGCATAATTAACTTAGATTTAGCATCTTTTATAACAAGAGCCCCATGGGGCATATTTCGCTCACCTGAGAATAGCTGACAAAATGGAGAGAATGATTTATGTCCAGGACAGGGTCATTTTTTACCTGATGGGGCATAATTTGAACAATCTTGATAGAGGACCTGTAGATGATGCTATATGTGCCAAATATCTAAGATCAGGGTACTAGGGTTTTAGACGACACGTTTCCATTGAAAAAATCTATTTTTAGCTCCTGTAACCTACATATGCAACAGACTGGAACCATTTGAAGAAAACAGGTAAAGGACATCTAGAAGTGTCACCATGCCAAATATTAAAGCTCTGGACATATTAGTTTCAGAGGAGAAGACGTTTGAAAATTTCACAATATAACTCTATGTAAAACTGTGACCCCGGGGCGGGGCCAATTTTAACCCCAGGGGCATAATTTGAACAAACTTGATAGAGGACCTGTAGATGATGCTATGTGCCAAATATCTAAGCTCTGGCCCTTGTAGATTTTTATAAGAAGATTTTTTAAGTTTTTATAGAAAAAATCTATTTTTAGCTCCTGTGACCTAGATATGCAACTGACCAGAACCATATTAACAAAATAGGTAAAGGATATCTAGAAGTGTCACCATACCAAATATCAAAGCTCTGGCCATATAAGTGTCAGAGAAGAAGACGTTTGAAAATTTCACTATATAACTTTTTGTAAATTTACGACCCCCGGGGCGGGGTCATTTTTTACCCCAGGGACATAATTTGAACAATCTTGATAGAGGACCTTAAGACGATGCTTTGTGCGAAATAACTAAGCTCAGGGTACTGTGGTTTCAGACAAGAAGATTTTTGAAGTTTTCATTGAAAAAATCTATTTTTAGCTCCTGTGACCTAGATATGCAACGGACCAGAAATGTTTGAACAAGTTTGAAAGAGGACTATATAAGGATCATTCAGGCCATTCAGTTTTTGATACATTATATAGCTTGATTATGAAGTTGATACAGGACAAAGGTAAAGCAGATGGCCCGCCCCATAAATCATTTTATTGGAGTATTTGATTTATTTCCACAGCCAGAGAATGTATATTATGAAGACACAGCTATCATACAATAAAACAAGAGGGCCTGAAGGCCCTGATATCGCTCACCATTTGTTATGAACCCAAACAAAAATAAAATGAATCAAATGACCAATACTGAACCAATACTGTACTGTTTAATACATAGTACACGATTAGACCCCTAACAATGTACTAGCAGGGTCTTCCCCAGGAATTCCTGAAGGCGCTGGGGCAGGAGGAGGGTGTGGGAGGAGGTGTTACCCCCTTCCGCGTGTCGAAAAAATTTGAAATTATACTACATAAATGGTGGTCCCTGAGTGACTTTAATGAATTATTTCAATGGTGCACTAAATTTTGTACTAAAGAATATTATACAGCCTGCTGAAACTTGAATTATTTATCAATTTCCTTTTGCCAAAAGATTTTTTACCATTTGTATGAGTGAACACTAACGTGATTTGTGACGACTCAAAATAAAAACTAAAAAAATCAATCAAAACAGCTGCTGCAATCATCCAAGTAATTTGTATTGGAAGGGTAAATCATAAAAAAACACAAAATATAATCAATGAACCCAACAACTTTACTATCATTTGAAAATCTGTTTTATCATTTTAATGTACATGTTTTTTTTGTTATCTAGGTTTTACACTGTAAAGTCTATATACATGTAATATAGTATATTATCAAAAGCAAACACAATCAATTATGAACCACTATATCTCTTGTTGACATCAGAACAAATGCTACATGTAGGAGCTAAGATTTGGGGCTCCGATAAGTAACTAAAGGATATTCCTAACATATCACAGAATGATGTAAGTCAGCTTATATTAAAATCACTCATTGTTTATTTCTAGAGCTCTATCACTTCAGTTTAGTCCTGACTTTGGGAATTGAGTCCTCCTGGGTTTCTCTTTGTGCCATTCTCTGACTGCTTTTGTGAAGTTAACCTGGTCAATTGGAGGTCCTTGCAGAGATACTGCAAGGAGAGCGTTCAGCACCTTGTTACTCAGCTGATTCCTGTTAGAAGTCTTGATCCTCTTCAAGGTGCTGAACCCTCTCTCACAGTCTGAAAATAGACAAAAGAACACATGGTTGCTTAAAAAATAAACATTTTTATTAACAAGAGGCAACAACCCCTGAAAGAAATTACATTTGCGTTGTGAAAATTGATTGAAATTTGTGTAAAATATTGAAATAGTCTAAATTAAATTTTGTAGTGTTTTTCATTGCTCAATTGACAAAATTGAAGTAAGATACAGCTTATGTCTGTCATTAACAGCCATGACTTGAACATTGCTTATCTTAGGTATTTTCACAAGTTATGCATGTCTTTTCCAGTAACAAGATTATAATATGGGTGATGAAAAATATGCTATATCCTTTTGCTGATATGCAGTTTCTTACCAGCTGTAGAAGTGGGCAGAATGAGTCCGATGGCAGCAATCTTTGACAGAACTGGATGACTGGCAGAGAGTTTGGCGCAGATCCATTCCATAGTCTGGTCTGCGGACTTGTTGCTTCCCTCAAGAGTGCTTCGGACCTGACGCCAGTTGGCTACAGCCTCCTCCTCTGGCAGGTTGAAATGCTGAGCCAGCTCCTGAAAAAAAGTTAAAAAACAATTACTGACATGTGGATGAAAAAAGTAATAAACCCTAAAAACAGCTATTGGTAAGAGCCCAGAATCTTAGTAAGACTTCTTGCTGGACATGCCAGTACAGAGTAATTTGATAAAAGTACAAGTTTTGCATCTAAGCAAATACAAGAAATATACATGAAACATGCTTAATTTCTAAAACTGTTCTTAACACTTCTGTAACATGGCTTAAGACAGCATGTAATATAATATAATGACACTTTAGAATGGTTTAGGCCAAGTTGTACTTATTGACTGGCTTTTGGGCAATGGCTTAATATTGACATTTTGCTATGATTTACCTTTACTTCCTGGTCGCCATGACCTTCCAGCAGCTCTTCATTAGATACGGAGAACAGGCCAAACTTCTCTATTGTTGGTAGGTCTGGAAACCTGTCCTCCAGGTTCTCTACAATATTGTTGAGGAATGGCAAGTAGATCTGCAATTTACAGAAAGAAAGAAAACTCTTATCAGCCTTGGGTTTCTCTTTCGGGATTTCTAAATGAACTTTTAAAACATGATAAAAGTAATAGAACAACCTTTTTTATCTCACATATCTAGTTTTAACTACCTATGTTTTCTATAGCTAATATCCTTGTCACCAACATGTGTTAGATAATTTGATGACATCAGTCTAATGTCACTGATAAAGGCGTTATTATGTCACCGCCTATTGCTTTAAAGAATAACTTTAAACCATTGTTTATGCGAGGAAAAGAATCTGTAATTGGTCAATGTTAAAGACAAGTTGATCTCAAACTCGTTTAGAATAGAAAAGTTATTAAGCTGGCCAATGCTTGCTTAATAATATTTCAATGTTAGACTTTTTTTTTAGATCAAGTTAAGTAGCTGTGTTTTTTCTCTATTAGTTGACATTCAAAACAAATTTATTACCTTCTCATGAAAGGACTCAATCTCACTGGGTCTAGGAAGCCTGATGTTGTGCCCAGCCTCCTGCAGGTCTTCCACTCGTTGCTCAGCAGCCTTGTAATGCTGCCCAGGCTCATCTGCAAGGGCTCTGATGATTGACTCTGTACCCTTAACCAGGGGCTTCACTAACGTGTAGACAGCATCTCTTTTCTGAAAAGATATTCAAAATTTTAAACTCTTTCTGATACATGTTGATAAACCATACAATCATAACTAATTTGCAGTGGACCAGATCAGTAACTACTACCGGTAAACAAACTGGATATTTTTCAAGTAACTCATCACACTGTAGACCAGCTTGGGTTTAGCTCATTATCCAATGATCGGTTTTTTGGTTTTGAAGACAGATGACCTCATAAAGCAAGTTGAAAGTAACACAGAATGCCCCTTATCGTGTATTCTGCTTTATTTTTAGCCTGCATTAAGCTACAATTTGCTAAGATATGGAAAATATTTAATGTGGCACATATTCATGGCTGTATAAATTGGCTCTATATTCTTCTGTGGATGAATGAGTAGGTGTAATATGTATGCGGTAATTGGGTTAACAATTTAAATGACTTCTTACCTGCATGGCACATGACAGTGCACTCAGATGGGGCAACACGTCACACATCATCTGGACTGCCATCACAAAGCGGTGATCCTGTGTGAACTGGGCAAGTCCTGCTGCTCTCGAGTCATTCCGCTCTTCTGCTTCCCTTTCCAAGCTAGTGAACACTGCAGGCAGACAATTCCTCAGAGTGGTGGTGGCCTTGTCATGCGACAGCCATCTGACATCCTTTGCCTCTGTCAGCTTCAATTTTGGCTCATTCAGGAGTTCCTGTAAAAGGTGAAAACAAGAGGGCCAGAATGGCCCTTGATCGCTCACCTGACCATGGTGACACTAGGATGGGTCACGTGATTTCAGAAAAGAAGATTTGTAAAAGGTGACCCCCGGGGCGGGGCCAATTTTGACCCCAGGGGCAAAGTTTGAACAACTAAGATAGAGGACCTGTAAACGATGATATGTGCAAAATATCTAAACTCAGTGTACTATGGTTTCAGACAAGAAGATTTTTGAAGTTTTCATTGAAAAAATCTATATTTAGCTCCGGTGACCCAGATATGCAACAGACCAGAACCAATTCATCCATATATGTGAAGGACCTCTAAAGTTACATCATGCCAAATATCAAAGCTCTGGCCGTATTGGTTTCTGAGTAAAAGATGTTTGAACTTTTCCCTATATAACTCTATGTAAAACGGTGACCTCCGGGGCGGGGCCAATTTTGACCCCAGGGACAAAATTTTAACAACTTTGATAGAGGGCCTGTAGACGATGCTATGTACAAAATATCTAAACTCAGTGTACTATGGTTTCAGAAAAGAAGATTTTTGAAGTTTTCATGGAAAAAAATCTATTTTTAGCTCCGGTGACCCAGATATGCAACGGACCGGAACCAATTCAACAATATAAGTCAAATACCTCTAGAAGTAATACCATGCTAAATATCAAAGCTCTGGACATATTGGTTTCAGAGAAAAAGATGTTTGAACATTTCACTATATAACTCTATGTAAAACGTTGACCCACGGGGCGGGGCCAATTTTGACCCCAGGGGCAAAATTTGAACAAGTTTGATAGAGGACCTATAGGTAATGACATGTGCCAAATATCTAAGCTCTGGCTCTTGTGGTTAGTGACAAGAAGATTTTTAAGATTTCCTCATTTTTTCACTTTGGTTGCCATAGCAACCAGAGTTCTGCATGGTTTCAAATTCTTTGAACAACTTTGAAAGAGCTTGACCCAAGGAACATTCCTGTGAAGTTTGGTTGCAATCAGGCAAGTGGTTTTAGAGAAGAAGATGTTTGAAGAAATTGTTGACGCACGACGCACAACGCACGACGCATGACGACGGACGCCGGACATTGACTGACCACAAAAGCTCACCTTGAGCACTTTGTGCTCAGGTGAGCTAAAAACTGTTTTATGTGTGAATCAAATAATACCCTGTAAATTATATTCATAGTAAGATCAGATAATAACCTCTTATTTACAGGGTTATGAGCTAAATATTTGCAGACATTACAATATTGCATTACTTCAACAGTTATTGCTGCAATAATCATTTTGAAATAGTAGTGAACCACAGACCCCAGTGATAATTTTACCTGTGCATCCCGAGTCCTATACTCATTTAAATTGGCCAGAAGCTCATTATTAAAAAAGTTGTGAGTCCACTCATAGCTTTTCTAGCCTTTATCAACCTATCACTCATAAGCAAATGATAGCTTAAAGCAGGTTGAAAGTAAAGCAGAATGTGCCTTAAGGCACATTCTGCTTTACTTTCAATCTGCTTGAAGTGGTCACCTGTCTTCAAAACTAGATATAATGGGATATTGGGTTAATGTTTCACCTCAAGGACTCAATGTTTGTCTAAAGGATTCATAGTTTTACAAATTGTGCATCCCGAGGACTGATTAATCTGATTTCTAAAATTATTACTGAGACCTGCCCAATAAATTGTCGACTTCTTAATTTCTAGTCTGCTTAAATTTTAAACGTCACTTGAAGTTTGTGAAAACAGCTTGGATCTGGATGAGACATGAAGGTACATCTTGATCTGAGCTGTATGCAAGTCATAAGGGCTAATACAGTATAGAAGGTCTGATGCTCAATGCCTATCTTTCTATAATGGCTATCCATGTTAACTTATCTATTATTATACTTAAGCTCATATACTTACTTGGATAGTATGCAGTCCATGGGTACGAACAGGGCTCTTGTCGTAAAATCTGTGTAAGTCTCCTAGTATGTCCTTAAACTTCTGCAGATATGTTATTCCTTTTGCCGCCTGTCCTACCGCCAGTGCCAGACGGTGGGCAACACAGTGGTTGTTCAGCAGGTGAGGCACTCTTTGTCTCAGCTGGGCGGCCACACCGTTGTTCTTCCCAACCATCACTTTTGCCCCATCACTGCCAAACGCACAAAGTTAATGGCAAGTCGTACTCGCTAAGACAATCTACAAGGGATGCGGTGATTGTATCGGCCTTTCCGTCAGGCAGGGGCAGAACTGCTAGGAACTCTGTCCTGCTGGCTCCATCTTTCAGATATCTGAAATAAAGTACACACATATTCTCCTGATATAGTTTTCGAGGAAAAGTGTACAAGTACGCTGCTTATTGATAAAGACATTACAGAAACCCGCCCCCCCCCCCCCCCCCCCTCCCCAAAAAAAAACCCTGTAAAATAAAAAGACAGGCCTAAAATGAAACACTTCACTGATGCTTTGCACAGACATTTCAGCAGTTCTTTATGCTCTAAAGTTAAAACTCCAACTCCATTGCCTTTTGTGCATTATTATAAAACAGGTTAAGCCACTTATTTTAAAGCAATGTTTCAACATCATAGAGGCTACAATCTGACCATGGGTCTTTCAAGTTTTTTTTAAACAATTACCCCATAAATATGTCTGTATACATATTTAATTTATACCTCCATGGAAGAGAATACAACATGTAGTAATTTAAAGTCATAAATATAAATCAGAAGAAATATGTTATATTCTAGCAGATGGCAGCTTAAAACAAGTTGAAAGTAAAGCAGAATGTACCTTAAGGCACATTCTGCTTTCAACATGCTTTAAAACTGGTCACCTGTCTTCAATAAAGGTTTTTGAAATACAATCATCATCATCATTCAGTTTTAATTAACCAGGCCATTGAGTAATCCTTCTTATCAGGGTGAGGCCCGGCTGTCCAAATTTACGTAAAATTCTTTAACACATTAGGTACCTGATATAAACAATCATCTCGCTGATAACCATCACTGCAAACCATGGCGATGCCTTCATATCTTCAAGAAGAGGTTGCTGGACAAGGCGGCCAAGACTCAGCACGGCTTCCTGGATGAACCTCATGGACTCCCCTTTGTTGTTATCTCCCTGGTGGAGATTGTTCAGGATGTCCGCCCCTTGCAGTTTGCCTGTAAAACAATTCATGTCAATGTTATAAAGCACTTGAAAAGTGTAACAATTGTAGAGAATCTTATTATGCTTAACCATCTATATACTGGAAACGAACATTATGCTTATGCAAACAGGTTGGATCCCATTATGAGGCTACATAGATTTCATATTGCAGGTTACTTGCCTTACATTATCATTTAATACCTGTTTTTCCTTTTAACCCATAGCCACCTTTGGGGTGCTTCAAGCTACCATCTGCTAGGATATAGGCTCTTATGATACATATTCTTGACTGTTTAAAGTAGATATAGCTTCTTCAGTGGAGAAATAAATAAAAGGAGTAAAAATGTGTAATAATGGGGAAATGGGTTAATACTTACAAAGCTCAATGAGTGGAAGGTAATTAGTCGTATGTGGCAGTTCCCTCTTCATCAGCCAGTACAAGTTGCGGAAGGCTGCCTCTCGTGCTTTCATGGTTAGTGTTGTGGCCCTCTCCACCGTCTCTTCCATGTGCACTGCACTAAGCCTGTTGACCTCAAACATCTTGGCCTCCTCATGGGTTTCACACCGCTGATGGCGCTGGAGTGCCTCCTTTTCAATCCATGTGCATCGCACATCCACCCAGGCCGCCTTCCCAATTGCCACTCTCTTTGGACGTCTCTGGTGCTTGACATTCCTGAATGAATATTTAGGAATTTTAAATATTTCAAAATTCAAAGTGTTTATAAGTCTAACAAATCTTTTAAACCCTTTAGTAATATACAATCTGAGCAAGTTTAAGAAAGATTGGATAACAATTGTGGCCTCTAGAGTGTAAACACTGTTAAATATGGCATTTTCAGCAATTCAAAGGTTGATAACTCTTGACCTATTATTCCGATTTCAACCATAATCGAACTTGTTCGAACTCTTATAGTAATACAATCTTAGCAAGTTAAAGAAAGATTGGATAACAAGTGTGGCCTCTAGAGTGTAAACACTGTTAAATATGGCATTTTCAGCAATTCAAAGGTAGATATCATAACTCTTCACCTATTGGCCCGATTTCAACCATAATCGAACTCGTCCGAACTCTTATGGTAATATACAATGTGAGCAAGTTTGAGAAAGATTGGATAAATATTGTGGCCTCTAGTGTGTAAACACTAAAATTGTTGACGCCGGACGACGCACGCCGCACATTCAAGGATTGCAAAAGCTCACCCTGAGCTAGCTCAGGTGAGCTAAAAAGACTGGATTCTGACCAGAAACCGCGTAACAACCGTCTTACAATGGGGACAAGATTTTTTTCTAACAGTTTGTGTCGTGAAAAGACTCCTGATCAGAAGCCAAACTATTTGACACTCATGACAATAGTTTGAAGATCACAAGTCAAAATCATGTCAACTAGGTTAGAGCAATTAAAGCAGGCATTTCTTTAATATAATAAAGTTTGGTCCTAACTATTATTTACTATTGAAAAAGTTTTCAGATGTGCAATTAAAATAAAATCTGATTTTTTTATTCTCAACTTTAAGATTTTAGTTACTTAATTATTATACTCAAAATTTAAATTTCTCATTGCGATTGTATAATCGATGATTAATTGAAGTGGTCTGTCTTATTATACCTGATAATCGATTTTGAAAATCAGATGATTATGAAACCCTATTTCAAAATCACTTAGATCTTTCAATTTACAAATTTTAAGTAAATAAAACAAGGACAATAACTCTGGTAAGATAAATCAAAGGTTTAACTGCCTTGTCGTACCCATGGTTACAGTCATGGTAGTTGACCAGATATGGTTAAGTTTTAACTATAAGCTAAGCCCATCATCTGTAAATTCATCCCCATCCACTGGTGGCCATATTTGAGCTAGGAAGATAATTTGAAGAAAAAGGCCAAAGGGCCACCCATGAATCATTATTTGTGTAAAAATATTCTTAAATCAGACAAGTAGTTTCAGAGATTTTTTTTAAAGATGTTCTATTCAGAAATATAAGGAAAACTTGCCCCACCCACTGGCAGCCATGTTTTAAAGATAACAAAATGATTTGAAGAAATCTGGTTGAATCAATGGATCATTTGTGTAAAATTCTTTTCTATTTGGACCAGCAGTTTCACAGAAGAAGATTTTTAAAGTTTTTACTATGTAGTAACATTTGTAAGGAAAATGTGCCCCACCCACTGACAGCCATGTTTTTTTAAATATCAAAATTATTTTAACAAATCTGTAAGATGATCATCCATGGATCATTTGTGTCACTGTGAAATTACTTTTAAATCCGACAAGAAGATTTTTAAAGTTTTCATTATATAGTCATATAAGGAAAATCTGCCCCACCCACCAGCGTCCATGTTTTTTAAGATGGGGAAATTATTTTAACCCATTACCCAATAAATACGCCTCTTGTTTATTTATCCATCGAGGAAAATAGTTCCAATTTACACAATTATGAATATGTACCATAAGAAATATTTTCTGTATTCTATCAGATTTTTGTTAAAAGCAGACTGATAGTAAAGCAGAATGCGCCCTAAGGCACTGGCAAAGAAATATATAATTCTATCAAAATCTATTCTAATTTATAGACACAAGAGCTCTGAGAGCATAAACAATACTGAAATAAAGCCTTTTCTAGCATATCTGAGTACACTAAGGGCAGATAACTCTCAACAAAATGATCCTTTTTCAATAATAATCAACCCTTTCATGAATTTATACTTAGAACTATAATTATACTGTTGACAAATATAATCAAAATCCATTAAAAACTGTAGTTGCTAAGTGTGTTAACACTGTTAAATAAGCCTTTTATAGCAAATTTGAGAAAGTCAAGGGCAGATAACTCTGTAACGAAAAATCAAATAAGTCTCAAACTTGACTCAGCTTCAGATTTTTATGCATACGAGTAAAATTTGTGTGAAGTTTCACCTTTTTTTTTATAACATATTTGAGTTTATCAAGGGCAGAGAACTGCAGAAAATTGAATGAACCTCAAACTCATCTCAGCTTCAGATTGGATGACCTATATTTGAAGAAATCTAAGAGAGTACCCTACTTTACAAGGAACAATCCTATGAAGTTTTGAATAAATTTGCCCAGTGGTTTCCAAGAAGATCTTTAAAGAAAAATTTTGACAACGGACACCTGTAGGATGATCACAATGGCTCACCTTGGCACATGAGCCAGGTGAGCTAAAAACTTCCATGCAGACGACAGAGTGACGAAGATAGCTTGACTTTTCGAACAATTTATTCTTCCACCGAGGAAACCATTTTGATTTTGTACAATAATGAATTTGCACCATAACAAATAATCTCTTTATCCTCATAGATTGTTGCTTAAAGCAGGCACATTCTGCTTTACCTTTTACCTGCTTTAAACCTAGAAACAGGTTTTGGGGTAATGGGTTAAGGCACTTTTTTCTTTACTTTCAGCCTGCTATAAGCTACTATCTGCTAGAATATAGCCTAAGTTTTAATGTGCCTTCTATTTTTCTTTCAGCCTGCTTAACCCATTACCCCATAGTCTGTTTCTATTTTGTCTAGCTATATCTACCATCTGCTTTAATATAGAAATTTAATGCCCTTCGACCAATATACTGTTTACATTCAATATTCTGACACTGAAAAGAAACTATTTTCTATGCATAACTATTCATGACTTGATAAATTGTCTCTCATAAGTGTCCCTTCTCATAATCATCATTCTTGATGGAGAGAAGTAAAAATAAGAAAAGCCTCATTTCTAGCTATTTCAGCAAAGTCTTTTTTATAAAGAATATTAACACATTCAATCATAGTGAGTGACAAGTATATTCTTCTTTCTTCTTTTACAATAATGCCATTGATCACTAATGATCTGATTATCACCAGTAAACACGTAATAAGTCTACACTTATTCTATGCAAACAATGCCTACGTTGATCAGGGTCTGCACTGTTTTTCATCTTGCAAGATATTATTAAAATCAATCCTAAACAGTAAGAAATGGACAAGACTTAATTGAATATTGGAATTGTCGCTTATAAATTCTAGGGGTGAATGGAAGTATACTCGTCATTTACAAGTAGTGTACCTGTCAGGATTACACTTGTCCCATGCAAACAGTGTAGACCCTGATCAGAGGACTCCTTAAGGAGCCCTTAGATCAGGGTATACACTGTGTGTCATTTTGAATAAAGGAGCCCTTAGATCAGGGTATACACTGTGTGTCATTTTGAATAATGCTAAATTCAATCCTTTAAAAGTCGAATATAGATTAGACCTAGATCTATATTGAAATTGGAATTGTTTATTAAAAGTTTCAGGGTGAATGAGTAAACTAATAATCAATATAGGTAATACCTCCTTCTGTTTCTTTCACCCATGGAAATGTCTTTGCCAATCAGGATTGAATCCTGTACCCCTGTGCTTGGTTCGTTTTACTGGAGAACTGACGACAGATTCATCTGTACGACTTGTATTAACAACTACCCTTGTCAAAAAAGACGTTATCATGGGTGAAGCAGGTCTCTTTTTCCCTTTACTTAGACTCATCTTTCTAATTTGGAAGCTTAGAATCAACTATGTTTGTATGTTAGTGAGAAATGATTGTATGACAAGAAATCAGGGAACCGTTACCCCACCCATTCCGCAAAGTCATGTTTGACCTGCTATTTGACTAATTGACACCTTCCTAACACCTCCGTTCATTAGGAATACTTACCATCTTTAGAGCAAACTGTCAAACTTCAAATAAGCCGCAGACAATTGTTGTGATTGCTATCCACAACCAGTTGCTAGTCTTGTCGCAGTCAGGGGTGTCATAAAAACTTGCGAAAACAAACGGAAGCTGCTGGTATTCTTCGCGGACTTTCATTGGCCGATCAAAATAGCTCCGGCCAATCAAACCCCGTAATATTAATTGGTCACATTACCAATCACGTGACAGAGCATATGGCGATACGAGTGTTTATGCAGCCGTTATTGACAGATAATCTGCGGTAATTAGCGATTGGGGCAATATAGGGGAAAAAAATTTTTATGCGCTGGGGCAGCATATTTTAAGCGCAGGGGAGAAATTAAGGCGCTGGGGGAATTGAGGTCCGGAAATTCAGGCGCTGGGGCACCCCAGCGCTTAAATGGCCTGGGGAAAACCCTGTACTATATTTCAGATTCACCAGAGTACTTTGATAGTTCAGCATTAAGCAGACAGTTCATTATTAATTCAGCATTGAACATTAACTTTCTTCTACTGTACATCATTGGTTCTTTATTAAACTTAAAAAATCTGGATAGTACATTAATAGTTCATCATTTAACATAGTTCTTCTATAACTGTTCAGCATTGGTTCATAATTAAACTTAAACAATCTGGATAGTACATTAATAGTTCATCATTGTTTATACATGCGGTTATTCCCCTTTTTGAATCTACTCTCCACTTCGGGAGAATTCAGCAGAAATTCAAATCTGGAAAATTGTAACCAACAGCGAGCGATCGATGTTTGTCCAAGATATCTTGCATAAAGTGTGAAGTTGAACCGTTAATTAATACACGCAGTCGACGATGCTTGGGTTTTCAACTGTGTTTTGTTAGCGAAGCCGATGAAGGTTAGTTCATGAGAATTTTCCGTGAATGTTTACAAAATTTAGAAGATCCCGGGTCAATTCGGTCCCTCGTCAAATCTACCCCGAATTGACTCGACCTCTAAACTATAGAATAATACATGTACTGTTTATCTAGATAGAAGTTTAACGTTTTGTTATAGGCTGCCGCATATTCTTTTTACAAATCAAAAGTTTCATTGAAGGAAAATTGCTTGTTTTAAATTGACAAAGGGGTCAATGAAATCTGCATGCCTATGTAGCTCAGAAATGGTGCAGAATTAGTACATTGTTAACAGTTCAGCATTAGTACATTGTTATGAGTACATGATTAGTACATTGTTAACAGTGCATGGTTGTGATCGACAGTACAAAATTGGTTCATTGTTAGTTCTTTATTAGTTCATTGTTGGAAGTTCATTATTAGTACATTGTTACTAGTACATTGTTAACCTCATTTGCATGTGATTTGACAACCAATTATGTATTAATAATGAACTGTACAGATTTAGTTCATTGTTATAGTTATTTGTTACCCTGTTTTTTTTGTTTGGGAAGCCTGATAGCTTCACCTTTGAATTTCACCCGTTTTATTCTAAATCCATTCAAGTTTGTCGACCTACTGTAGTATAGTAGAGTACATCAAAGGCAGATAACTAGAGCCTAAACAATACTGAAATTAAGCCTTTTTCTAGCATTTCAAAGTATATCAAGGGCAGGTAACTATTGCCACAATGATTACATTTCAACAATAATTGCACTCCTTCGAGAACGTATAGCTACATCCTTTGTGTACAAGTATAATCAAAATCCATTGAAAACTGTAGTTGCAAGAGTGTAAACGCTGTAAAATATGGCATTTTCAGCAATTCAAAGGTAGATATCTCTTGATCTATTTGTCTGATTCCAACCATAATCACCCTTTTTCCAACTCTTATGGTCATATACAATATGGGCAAGTTAGAGAGAGCTTGGATAAATATTGTGGCCTCTAGAGCGTAAACACTGTTAAATATATCATTTTCAGCAATTCAAAGGTAAATAACTATTGACCTATTGATCCGATTACAACCAAAATTGAACTCATCCGAAGTCTTATGGTAATATACAATCTGAGTAAGTTTGAGAAAGATTGGATAAAATTTGTGGCCTCTAGAGTGTAAACATCGTTAAATATGGCATTTTCAGCAATTCAAAGGTATATAACTCTCGACCTATATGTCTGATTTCAACCATAATCAAACTCATCTGAACTCTTATAGTAATATACAATCTGAGCAAGTTTAGATTTGATAAAAATTGTGAACTCTAGAGTGTAAACACCGTTAAAAATGGCATTTTCAGCAATTCAAAGGTAGATTACTCTTGATCTATTTGTCCGATTGCAACCAAAATCAAACTCATCCGAACTCTTATGGTAATATACAATCTGGGCAGGTTTTAGAAAGATTGGATAAATACTGTGGCCTCTAGAGTGTAAACACTGTTAAATATGGCATTTTCAGCAATTCAAAGGTAGATAACTCTTGATCTATTTGTCCGATTTCAACCAAAATCTAACTCTTCCGAACTCTTATGGTCATATACAATCTGGGCAGGTTTTAGAAAGATTGGATAAATACTGTGGCCTCTAGAGTGTTAACACTGTTAAATATGGCATTTTCAGCAGTTCAAAGGTAGATAACTCATGACCTATTTGTCCGATTTCAACCATAATCGAACTCATCCGAACTCTTATGGCAATATACCATCTGAGCAAGTTTGAGAAAGATTGATAAAAATTGTGGTCTCTAGAGTGTAAACACTAAAATTTTTGACGCCGCACACCACACGACGGACAATCAAGGATTGCAATAGCTCACCCTGAGCTGGCTCAGGTGAGCAAAAAAACCAATGACAAGCCTTGAAAATTCTGCATTAAAAAGCCAATAAGTACTGTGTTAAACGGCCACTCTAAAGTGTATTAGTAGCAGTTTTTATGCTCCCCTTTTGGCGGGTGAGGGGTCAGTCCCGTCCATCAGTCTGTCCATTTGTCTGTCCGTCACGCTTTTTTGTCTAGAGCATATCTCAGGAACGTTACACCGTAAGTTGATGAAACTATACAGTGATACAGGATGACAGAAGGAGGTGCAGTTACGGTTGGACACTGTTAAGAATGAAACGGTACGATACCGATACCAATGAAATGATACCGGTATTTTAATGATTCTTTTCGATACCATGTGATATGATACAAATTTACAAAAATGACACAAGAACATGGCTATTACTGAGCAGAATAACATAGGTTTTGTGTAATCCATTATCAGTTACTTATCAGGACTTCAGATAAAGATATTAAGAGGGAGTAAACTGAACAAATTCAACAAATCCAACATTTTCTCACTCATTTCAGCACCAAATCCTACTCATTTTCCTGAAGAGACTATTCTTATGTCAAATGAGTAGATCTTTCTGACGCCATAAAAATTAATGCAGAAATAAAGATTGAAGTATTTGAAAAACTCCCCTTTTCTGGAGTTCTGCTTATGTACGGAACAATTTCAAAAAGATTCTGGTAAAATTAAGGACAAAAATTAATGCTGCACAAAATACACAATTTTAATTATGTTAATGATTGAACCGTCTAACAAAATTTAATTATTGAACTAAAAAGTGTTCTAATTCTGTACCCTAAAGTCTGTCTGCTTTTAGTTAAGACAGGTAACCACTTCAAGCAGATTGAAAGTTTAGTAGAATGTAATTTAAAGCGCATTCTTTTTATGCCCCCGGCATCGATAGATGCGGAGGCATATAGTAATCGTCCTGTCCGTCCGTAACAGGTTAAGGAGATTTTACCGTTTCGTCCAGCATCAACACCGCATACTCAAATACTTGGATACTTATACAGTTGTTGCCTTGGACCATTCCCTATCCACTAATATCATCCAACCTTGATTTTGACCTTCACTTTGACCTAATTTGGACTTAGAACATTTTAAATGGGCTAATTCTTGGTTAACTTGATTTTACCCTTTCGTCTAGCATCAACACCGCTAACTCAAATGCTTAGATACTTATACAGTTGTTGCATTGGACCATTCTCTATCCACCAATATCACCCAACCTTGATTTTGACCTTCACCTTGACCTACTTTGGACTAAGAACATTTTAAATGGGCTATTTCTTGGTTAACTAGATTTTACCGTTTCGTCTAGCATCAATATAACTGACTACAATGCCTTGATAGTTCTACAGTTGTTACCTTTGATCACTACCAATCCACCCATGCATATTACCAATTGACCTATATTACCCAAGCTCAGTTTGACCTTGACCTAATTTTGACTTAGAAAGATTCAGAATATAATTATTGTCAAGGATGCCACCGGGGACATAAGCGTTTATTGAACGCGCAGTCTTGTTTACTTTCATTCTCTTTTGAGTTTTATTTCCAGCCTCTTTCTCATGCATTGTGATGCATGGCCTGGAAAATATGATGATTCATTGATAATTTAAAGCTTCTCCAAACGCCTGCAGTTCCACGGGCAACAACATATATTTAGATTATTGTGAAATGTCCAAGTAAAAACAGTTTTAAATAAGAACCTTCCTATTGGATAATCAATAAAAGTACCGGTATTCATTTTAAACGGTTACGATCCGGTACAAATTTAAACGATTCTCGATACTGTTTCGACACCGCTTACCCGTGTCTAACCCTAGACCGTGCAGTACACAAGAACCATAACTCTGTCATCTCCCAATATTGAATTATCTCCCTTTTTTTCTCATAAAAGTTCAATTTTGTCTGGATCATTTGTCCGGAGTTATATTTTGGTATCACCAGTGTTTAGACCTCAGGATCCATAACAAGAAAGTGTATTTTAGGACATACTTAAAACAAGAGACCCAGAGGGTCACATTTCGCTCACCTGAGGACATTGTACCATAGAATCTGACTGGGCAATACAACATTTTGATATAGCTATGACCCAGGTGCCATAATTTGATCTTGGTAGAGGACCACAATGCGAAGCTACATGTCAGATATTAATGATCTGGGCCTTACGGTTTAAGAGAAGAAGATTTTTTAAGGTTTTCCTATAAAAACTTATAAGCCCCTGGGTGGGGCCAATTTTGGCCCAGGTGTCATAATTTGAACACACTTGGTAGGGAACCACAAGGCAAAGCTATATGTCAAATATTAAATATCTGGGCCTTACAGTTTCAGAGTAGAAGATTCTTAAAGGTTTTCCTATATATGTCTATGTAAAACTGATAAGCCCATGGCGGGGCCAAATTTGGTCAAGGTGTCATAATTTGAACAATCTTGGTAGAGTACCATAGGGCAAAGCTACATGTCAAATATAAATGATCTTGGCTTTACGGTTTCAGAGAAGAAGATTTTTAAAGGTTTTCCTATGAAAAACTAATAGACCCGAGGGCGTGGCAATTTTTGGCCCGGGGTCATAATTTTAACAGTCTTGGTAGAGGACCACAAGGCAAAGCTATATGTCAAATATTAAAGATCTAGGCCATGATACAGTTTAACTCTTTCCTCCCTGAAACTTTAAATGGACAATTCCAGTTTCCATTTTAGTCTAGTCCATTTCTGACTTTTAAGGGTTGTTTTTGTCAATGTTTGGCATTATGACAAACAGTGAAGACCCTGATCAGAGGGCTCCTTTCGGAGCCCTCTCATCTGGGTCTTCACTGTTTGCATAGGACATGTGTACCATTCACATGTACACTGTTTGCAAAGGACGCCAATATGCGGGACTAGGGTTCAAAGGGTTAAGAGAAGACAATTTTTAAAGGTTTTCCTATATAAGTCTATGTAAAACTGATAAGTCCCGGGGCGGGGCCAATTTTGACCCAGGGGTTATAATTTGAACAATCTTGGTAGAGGACTATAAGGCACAGCTACATATTAAATATAAATGATCTAGGCCTTACAGTTTCAGAGAAGAAGATTTTTAAAGGTTTTCCTATGAAAAACTGATAAGCCAGAGGGCGGGGCCATTTTTGGCCTGGGGGTCATAATTTGAACAATCTTCGTAGAGGACTACAAGGCAAAGCTATATGTCAAATATTAAAGATCTGGGCCTTACAGTTTCAGAGAAGAAGATTTTTAAAGGATTTCCTATATAAGTCTATGTAAAACTGATAAGCCCCGGGGCGGGGCCAATTTTGACCCGGGGGTCATAATTTGAACAATCTTGGTAAAGGACCATATGGCAAAGCTACATGTCAAATATTAATGATCTAGGCCATACAGTTTCTGAGGAGAAGATTTTTAAAGGTTTTCCTAAGACAAGAGGGCCATGGCCCTAAATTCGCTCACCTGAGGACATTGAAGTATGTACCTAAGTTGACTGGGCAAGACAACATTTTAATACGAGAGCACCGCAAACGGGTGCTGGACGCTCGACTTTCATATACTTGAGACGGTTATATTTTTCAAACTTAAAGAATGTGTATGGGTGTTTAATGCCCTATTGATCATAGAAGTTTGTAAGCAACAACAACTTAAACATACTTGGACAGTCTACATTCCACTTAAAGTAAACTATAAGTCAAAAGAAGGACAATATCTTTGCCTGCTTTACCTGCCTTGTTGCAATGCGTTGTTGCCCTTTTGAAACTAAACAAGTATTCAAATATATTTGAAGTTTGAAATTAATAACTTTCTACGGTTACTGAATAATTTCATATGCAAATTCTTAGTCAAACAAGGGCAATAACTCTGCAATGACAAATCCCATGGTTATCTGCTGTGTTGAAAGATGATGCCCTTTTGAAACTGAACAAGTATTCAAAGTTTCAAGTTAATACCTATGGTAATTATTGAGAAATTTCAATTTATAAGTTTTATGTAAATAAAAACAAGGGCAAAAACTCTGGAATGGCACATCCCCGGTCACCTTTCTTGTTTGAATGAGTTGCCCTTTTGTTATAACACAAGTATTTAAAGTTTCAAGTTAAAACCTTTGACAGTTATTAAGATATTTCAATATACAAGTTTTAAGTAAATAAATCAAGGGCAATTACTCTGGAATCACAAATCACAGAGTAACCTACCTTGGTGTAATGAGTTGTCCTTTTGATACTTAACAGGTATTTAAAGTTTCAAGTTAATATCTTTCATAATTATTTAGATATGTTAATTTACAATTTTTAAGTAAAAAAAACATGGGCAATAACTCTGAAATGACAAATCTCAGGGTTACCTGCCTTTTTGTAATGAGTTGCCCTTTTGATACTAAACAAGTATTCAAAGTTTCAAATGGATACCTTTGATAGTTATTGAGATATGTTAATTTAAAAAAATTAAGTAAATAAAACAGGGGCAATAACTGTGAAATGACAAATCCCAGGTTAACCTGTCTTGTTGTAATGAGTTGCTCTTTAGATACTTAACAACTATTCAAAGTTTCAAATGGATACCCCTGATAGTTATTGTGATATGTTATTTTATAATATTTAAGTAAATAAAACAAGGGCAATAACTCTGAAATCACAAATCACAGGGTTACCTGCCTTATTGTAATGAGTTGCCCTTTTGATACTGAACAACTATTCAAAGTTTCAAATGGATACCTTTGATAGGTATTGAGATATGTTAATTTATAATTTTTAAGTAAATAAAACAAGGGCAATAACTCTGAAATGACAAATCCCAGGGTTACCTGCCTTATTGTAATGACTTGCCCTTTTAATACTGAACAACTATTCCAAGTTTCAAATGGAGACCTTTGATAGTTATTGAGAAATGGACTCTTACAAAAAACTTAAGCAAAAAACTTAACCGACGCAGACGCTGACGCAGACGACAGGGTGACGACAATAGCTCGACTTTTTGAAAAAGTCGAGCTAATAACTATAAATGGAGTTATCTTCCAGACAAGAAAACATGACAAAAGTGAATTTTGTTGCCAAGCTTATGACCCTTATCCATGACACATCCTCTTATCAAGCTATTTCCATTTCCAATAAATGATAATTATTTCACTAGCGTCAGCAGAACTGGAATTATTTTCCTGACAATAAAATATGACAAAGGGCAAAAACTAAATATTGCTGCCCTTGTGCATGGCATTTTCTCTCATCAGTTTCTTTCCATACATAAAATTTCATTACAATAGCATCAGTAGAACTGAAGTTGTCTTCTTGACAAGAAAATATCACAAAGGGAAATAACTAAAAAAACAATGATGTCAGAGTTATGGCCTTTGCAAATGGCACTTCCTCTCATCAGGCTCTTTCCAAAAAGGCAATTTCATTTTACCCATTACCCCATAGCATGTTTCTAATTTTGAAAATAGGTGGCCACCTAAAGCAGGTTGAAAGTAAAGCAGAATGTGTCTTAACCCTTAGCCTGCCACTCACGACTATAGCTTTATATGCAAACAGCTTGGATCTGGATTAGACGCCGAGTAACTCGGCGTCTCATCCGGATCCAAGCTGTTTGACACTCGGACAACATTTTCAGCAATTTTGAGCAACTTTGAAGCACTTTGAAACTTGAAGCAGACGAGAAATATAGCAGACGACAATTTATTTGGCGGGCTAAGGGTTAATGCACACTTTGCTTTACTTTTGCATCTTACATTTTCATGACTGTTGAAAGTGGAATTATTGAAAAGACATACAGATAACTCTGACAAAACCAATATTAAACATATGTATAAATATGGCATAAGACATAATTACATAACTGTCAGTGGATCACTTCCAGATCCTGTTTCTCTAAGTATGAATCAGACTGAACCATATCTAAACTTTAGCAGACAACATGTTCAGCTGATCATGACCAGTTCTGTGATACTCACTACCAGTTCAGAGTTGCATAATATTTGACCTCAGTGGCTAGAACTCTGGGGCTTACCCTTACCAGACTGAAATGATGTCTGCTTAAAACCTACTGTATGTGAAAAGTGTACAAAAAAACAATTTAGAAAATGTTAAGTTGGTAAATGAGTGGCAAATAGGTTGGATCCAGATTAGATGTAGCATTATGATTATGTTGCATCTGATCTGGATCCAAAATGTTTGCAAATATTGGCTATTTGCCCATAGTATATTAAGGGTAACTCAGGTAAATACAGTTCTGCCTAAATCAAAAATACTGTAAAACCTGCCTAGAGCAGCACTTAAACTGTGCAGGGTGGTGTCAAATGTGACCCTAGGGATTTCATTTTAACAAACTATAGAGGGATCCACCAGGAGATTCTACTGTACAAATATCAAAGCTTAGGGCCTAGTAGTTTTGGGCAAGAAGATTTTTTAAAGATTTTTGCTTTTTTGCTTTTTCAAGCAGAGTTTGTGCTTTTTTTCCTTTTTTTTGAACAACTTCTGTAGAGAAGCATCCAAGGAACATCATGAGCAGTTTGAACTCTCCCTACAATCGGCGGGTTTCAGAGGAGATGTCGTTTGAAGTAAAAGTGAACGGACAGACGGACAGACGGACAGACGTACTACGGACGGTGAGCGGTCACAATAGCTCACCTTGAGCCTTTGGCTCAGGTGAGCTAAAAAGGCTATGGGGTTAAGGTACGATTTGTAAAGTAGCACCTGAAAAATGCAAATTTCGAAATCTTAGGATTTTTCGTGTCAACAGTTGAACTTATGGCAGCCCTGCATCCGTTTCAGCACCAAATCATATGGCGTAACTTGAGACAATTCTAATGGGTAGTGAGTGACCTCATAGGGTTCTATCATGGTTAAATGCAGAAATAAAGATATTAGTTTTTCAGTTACTCCCCTTATCTGGAGCCTTGTTAACCCATTACCCCATAGTCTGTTTCTTTTTTAGCTCACCTGGCACGAAGTGCCAAGGTGAGCTTTTAGGATCGCTTGATGTCCGTCGTCTGTCTGTCCGTCCACAATTGGTTGTGAACACTCTAGCGGCTACAAATTTCATCCGATCTTCATGAAACTTGATGACAATGTTAGTCTTGATAAAATCTAGGCCATGTGGGTCATGTCGGGTCAAAAACTAGGTCACTAGGTCAAATCATAGAAAAACCTTGTGAACACTCTAGAGGCTACAAATCTCATTGGATATTGATGAAACTTGGTCAGAATGTTTATTTCATTGATATCTAGGTCAAGTTTGAATGTGGGTCATGTCCGGTCAAAAACTAGGTCAAATCATAGAAAAATCTTGTGAACACTCTTGAGGCTACAAATCTCATTGGATCTTAATGAAATTTGGTCAGAATGTTTGTCACATTGATATCTAGGTCAAGTTTGAATATGGGTCATGTCCGGTCAAAAACTAGATCACTAGGTCAAATCATTGGAAAATCTTGTTTACACTCTAGAGGTTGATTGTGGGTATACATGTCCAGTCATAATCTAGGTCACTATAGGTCAAGTTTGCCAATGTGTACCAGGTGAGCGATTTAGGACCATAGTGGCCCTTGTTTCAAAACAGGTAATTAGATCTATCTACAGAATGAAACTGTTGGCTGAAATGTAAAACAGAATGAGCCCGGAGGCACCAGCTTTACTTTCAGTCTGCTTCAAGTTACTATCTGCTAGGATAAAGATTTTTTTATGATTGTGCAATGCATATACTTGATTCTATTAGGTTGAAATATTTTTTCTACAGTGTAAGATTGAAAAAAAAAGAGTGTAAAAAGGCTATTTTCATTATTTGCCTGTTACAAGATAAACATGTGGTGCCTTAACATGTAATTTGTTCAACAACTGAGGTATTTTCAAGGTATCCAGTGATTCTTGTGTGGATTAAACTGTTAAAGGACCAAGAAGACAGCAAGTTGACTATTATATTGAGGACAACTGAATGCAGTGAATAGCAGGGCTTTTAGTGGTCTCATGTCTCTGGTAAATGCTGTTTTATTTGACAGTGTTTCATTGATATGGGGCTGTTATTACCCAATATATCAACACATTGGTGACCATATGCCTACAGTACAGCTTTGAAATGTCACAAAATACAACAGATCTACATGTACAAGTAACAATTACCTGTCTATACCACGATGGTAACTGGTGAGGGTGTCAGGCTCATATTCATCCCCATCTGCTTTTCTGATGGAGAGAAGGAAAGACCCTATCAAGGGATCCCACTCGACAGGCTGTAGCTGCCAGATTGGTCTGTTTTCCTGCTGTGGAGGCTCACACAGCCAACGCTGGAACACATTCATTGTGGAATCCATTTTCCTGATGGTGTTTCTGTTCTTCATAGACTGCACAAATTTGTCTTTTTCTTGAGAATTGATTGTAATGAATCTTGGAGCCTTGTCTGATGGTTTAACAGTTTGACCAGGAGCACTTACAGGTTGATCTGGAGCACATGCATTTTGAGGTGGAGAAATTGCAGTTTGATCTGGAGCTGGAGCACATACATGTTGAGCTGGAGCACTTGCAGGTTGAGCTGGAGCACTTGCAGTTTGAGCTGGTGCACTTGCAGTTTGAGTTTGATCTGGAGCACTTGCAGTTTGAGTTTGATCTGGAACACTTGCAGTTTGATCAGGAGCACTAAACACCAGGTTAAGGCAGTCGCCCAGATCTTCATCGGAAAAAAATTCCGCCGGCGTACAATCAAACATTCCCCATTCATCAATCGCGTTTGACATTTCATTTGACATTTCGTTTGTTTACAAACAGTTTGACCACAGCAGACGGACAGTTAAATCTCGCAGTTTAGCGAGAAAAATAAGCAATAATACAACAAAAATTGTAAATTCATATTTATTCATTATAGTTATATTATTTTTGCAAGAGTTGAACAATGGTTTAAGCTAAGAAAGTTTGATAACAATCTTCGAAAAAGTAAAAAGAAATGCAGCGGTCGCAAACAATAACGTTACTATAAATAGCTGCTAAAAATAGATTATATGGTCACACTTGGATGACGTATGAAAGTAGTTCCGGCCTACACAGAAAACATTCGATTCCCATTACACACGGTACATGGGTAATACGGAATTTTCAATCCGTCAAGGTGTATTTGATCGATAAAATACGGCAATATTTCGGGCAGATCATTGGGAGGTATATAATAAATAAGAAATAAGATTTTATATGAATAGCTTGTATCCAGATCAGCCGCAGTGTAACGTAACGCTTACCGTCCTAAGGGCGACATGGGCAATATTTGCAAACAGCTTGGCTCCAGATCAGACGCCGCGTTGTCGTGGCTTATAGCGACTTGGCTAATAGTTGCACAGGCTTGTTTCTAGACCAGCGGACCAGAGACCACGCTGCGTCTGATTTGGAATATGTTATCAAGTTTAATTAAGATCCGAAATTAAGTATTGCCGCTTCCGAAGACGAAATATTTTAAGCATACAACATTTCATGATAAGGATTGAAACAAAACTGAAATCCAAACTGTTTGCTACTATATTACTTTAGTCATATAACTCGAACATATTCAACAATAGAGACAGTATTATATGTGTTTTTGCAAACAGTAATGGAACAGTCATTAAAGCTGCTTTGGAAATGATCAGGTTCTAAACTGACTGCAATAACACCTGCCTATTCCGTTCATACACATATATACTTGGTTGTAACTGGTCAGTAAATTTCTTCCCTTTTTTCCACATAAACCGTTGAAAGTATAGCAGAATGCGCCTTGAAGAAGATTAGAACTATGCTTTACCTCCAACCTGCCGATTTACCGGGTGTTTGATTTGGACTTTCAGATTGTAAATTTTGCTGGTATTTATGTGCTTGGAACTGGTGACTGTATGTCATTAATAACCTTTTGGATGGTGTGCAGATAATTTTCAGATGGAAGTCACTTGGTGTTATCTCTGGATCCACACTGTCTGTACATGTCGTCGCAATGCTCTCATTTGCAGGCTGTAGACATGTCTAAACATATTTTAATGTTGTGTATATATACATATATAGCTAAGCGTAAGGTAATTAATATACCTTAAAATAATAATGCTACCACCTCCCTGTGGTTTACAATTGAAAACAGTTTGGATTAGGGTAAAAAAGCATGGTGTTTGAGCCGGAACACGCTTTTTTATACGCCCACCTGTAAAATGTGCGTTCTTGTTGCATGGGAAATCCTTATCCTTTCTCAAAATATGGGCTTGTGGTCCGTTTGAAGGTGCCAAGCGTAGACAGTTTGGATCCAGATGAGACACCGAGTCACTCGGCGTTTGATCAGGTTCCAAATCGCCGGACACGTTATGAAGCGAATTGTCGACATCTGCAATGAACTGTGATTTTCACATTTTATTGCTAATTGCGTTTACGCTCAGATCTCTAAGTGTCTACAAATTAGAATAGATTTTGATTTCTTTGTCAGTGGGCGTATAATGTACCGCTTGCAGTGCTCTCGTTTTGGTTAGTTATTAAAGTGTTCAGCTCTCTTAGGCTTTATAGGAAATATATAGCAATATAGGTGACAACCAGACATTTTCAAGATCAAGCAATAATTATTATCCTTAAATACAATGTATGCAGGGCTGCCATAATTTGACATGAAAAATCCTAAGATTTCCAACTTTGCATTTTTCAAGTGCGATTTTACGAATCGTATATTTACCTTATCGTCTGTGTCTAGTTGTTTTTTTACACGTGGCTGCTTAAAGCAGGCTTGAATTAAAGCAGAATACGCCTTAAGGCGCAATCTGCTTTACTCTAAGCCTGCTTTAAGCTTCTATGTACAAGAAAAAAATCCGGAGATGTAGGAAAAATCCGGAGAAATGGCGTCCTGTTTATGTTCAAAGGACTAAGTTCACTAAGGGGTGAAATTGGCCTAGAAATTCATAAATTATCCAAGTTGTTAATCTTTTTGAATATCCTACTGGAGTTGGTTGGTAATACATCGAACTTACTGGAAAACATTTTATTTTGTGTTAAAACGCTATATAGCATAGTCATCTGGTCAACAGAACTATCCCTTCTCACCGTGATTTTCGTCAATTTCACCCAGAAAATTACGTTGATACTGAATTTAAAATATGAGCACAGTCGTCGACAGTCAAGAAATTTCAGCAGTACAATTCTTATGTAAATCAAGATTGTCGACAACTGTGCTCATATTTAAAACAAGAAAAAAACGTAAATCTGGTGGGGGAATTTGAACCCAAAGCTATGCTATTAACCTATGTCAAACCAGCAGATGTGTTTTCCATGGATAAGCCATGTTTCATACATTTCCTGTCCTATTGGTGTCACTGTAAAATTAAATTACAACAAGACATGTTAAAATAATTATATAGAGATAAATTTTTCTATACTAAACTTTTTGTTGCTATGGTAACATAATTTATTTTTTTGTTCGTGATGAGGTTTTCGATTTGGCTATAATGCTATCTCATTTTTTTGCATTTCAAAGTTATCAAAATGCATATTTGCATGATGATGTGTAGTGCGCAATAATTGATAAAATGTGATAGTAGAAGAGTACATGTATATTAAACTTGATCATGCCTAGGAAAGGCAGGGCTGCCATAACTTGACATAAAAAATCCTAAGATTTCCAAATTTGCATTTTTCAAGTGCGATTTTACAAATCGTACCTTTTCCCCATCGCCTGTTTCTAGTTTTGTTGACACGTGACTGCTTAAGGCAGTGAAAGTAAAGCAGAATGCGTCTTAAGGCACATTCTGCTTTCCTTACAGCCTGCTTTAAGCCATCATATACTAGAGAAAAAATCCGAAGATTTAGGAAAAATCCCGAGAAATGGCCGTCTTGAGGCCATACTTTGGGGGCTTTTTATGCTAGTTTTCTGAACTATTTGCTGCTAATAGTGCAGATCTAGAATAGAGAGCTCTTGAATGAGATTCTGATCTGATTCGTGCCGCTAATAGTTGAAAAAGGCGTTAAGGCAGTACAAATAGATAGATAGAAAGAATGTAGTCAGGAGATTGTGGTTTCCAGCGCACATTTGATCACATAGGCGATTTTTGTGAGGAAGAAGACGCCGGCCAAGCATAATTAGTTGATACCTGTACTATACTGGACAAGTATCTGCTTCCGAACTTCGGTGATGTTACTACGACATATGTTTTATTTTCTTTGTACAAGTGTACTTTCAACAAGTGCACTGTTTACAGAAATATGTATGCATGACTAGAGCACACACATACGCTTCCATCAGTTAGGGGCCATTGAAATGGGTCTACACGTTCTACTTGGTGTCAAGTGTACTTTCAACAAGTGCACTGTTTTCAAAGGACACACGGCACCTAATGTTTCGGATTATAGAGGATGATGGAAATCGTAGCAAAATGCTATTTTTCAAAGACTGTCCACAGTGTTCCGGATACGAAATTCATTAATGTCTTGGTGTGTGGTGCTTGACCAAACAAGACTTGTAGAAGTCTTATTTTTGTATCGAGATGTGAAAATAAATAGAGATTGTGGTGGAATTACTAAGGCCGGTGTGGATCAGGCTAGAATCAACTTAAAGGGACGAAAATTGCATCATCACGCCACTTTTCAAATCCACTTTTTTAAGTGGCTTATACGCATAAATTTATAGAGTTACCGTGTTTTTCAGTATACGATTGAATTTAATCCATTTCGTGAAGAGGGTTATATTTTCATGAGAGGTTTCGCCCCTGGAAACTGTACACCTGTATGTAGTGGTTCCCTACTGTGATAATTGGTATCAATACACACACCCTTATCAGAGAATGTTCATTGCAAACCAATTAACACAGCTGGGTAGTTGTTAGATGTAGATTACGATCAGTGAACCTGAAGTTGCAATTAACCCTTATCCTGTGGATCGCGAGTTGACATTGTTCTGAATTTCTCTGTCTGTCTCTCTCTCTCTATCGCTCTCTCGCTCTTTCTCTTTCACAAGATAGAGAGTGCGAGAGCTGGAGAAAAGAGAGTGAGAATAAAGGCAAAGACAGAGAGACAGAGATATGACGAGGATGACAGAAAATAGCAAAAAGAAAGAAGAGCCTTCATTCTCTTTGCTATATTTCTCTTACCTTTGTCATATCTCTCTTTTTCTATGTCTCGGATATCTCTTATATCTCTTCTCTCTCGCTGTCTAGTCTAGACTCTGTAAAAAATTCACGAGACTATGAACGATATATCACAATATTTACAATCGCCCCATTCAATTCCATTGACAAAAAGTGTGTTCATTTCAAATAAACACCAATTTTCAAGAGGGCGGGACTTGTGGAAAAGTTTCGAAGGGGAGGCGGGGCATATGCAGTTTTCATTCGCGAATAAATCTTTGGAACTTGGGGTAGCAAACATTTGGCGGATTTTTTCAAAATTTGTTCTTAACCGATCTATGCCTTCCTACTAGTGGAAACCATGATTCCCGAATAATATTCTTCTTTATAAATGAGATAAATTGCAAGAAAATTGACATAAGAATCTACCTTATAAACAGCGGCCTATATCTGCGTTTCTTTATGACAATAAAACCCCGATATATTTATCCTACTTTAAAATTACGTCACTTCTAATGACGTCATAAATCAGCATTTTTCGCGCCAAACTGTCAAGTTGTTGACAATGGAACTTATTTTTTCTGCTTTCGAATGTACACAGATTCAGTAAATCGGTCATGGCTGTTCCTTATAGGGTACACATTATTCGTGTTATCGACCTCTTATATGGATTAAACATACATGCGTACTGACAAAATGTTTATTTAATGCTAGAAATTACAGCAAATATATTGTAAATATAAGAAATGAACTGATTTTTTTCTGCGTTCAAGCGAAATGAACAACAGAAAATTATCGGCAAATTTACCATGAATCGCTAGCGCGATTCATGGAATTTGTCGATAATTTTCTGTTGTTCATTTCGCTTGAACGCCGAAAAAAATCAGTTCATTTCTTAAACAGATCCAAATCACATCGCGAGATATTTAGGGCCCTTTGATCAGGGTCTACCCGTTTTACTTGGTGTCAAGTGTACTTTCAACAAGTGCACTGTTTACAAAGGACAAATATATACGTGACGAGTGTTCCAAGAGTTAAAATGCACACACTGTCATGGTAAATGCTATTAAAGACTGTCATAGGGTTCAGGATTCGAAATTCAATGTTTTGGTGTGTGGTGCTTGACAAAACATTAATAAAGACTTTTAGAGTGTTTTTTTCGAGATGTGGAAATAAATGAGGTTTGTGGTGGAATAACTAGGGCCGGTGCGGATCAGGCAAGAATCGGCTCAAATGGACGAAAATTGCAGCATCACGCCACTTTTCAAAGATTGTCAAATGTTACCGGTGAAGAAAGTCTTTAATTTTTTAGTGTGTGTTGCTTAACAAAACATTTATAAAGAGTTGTAGGCGGGCTTTGTGGTCGAGATGTGAAAATAAATGGGGTTGTGGTGGATTAACATCTCGTTTGAATGGGATGTACACGGACATATAAAATGTGCTACGAAGGTAATGTCTGTTTATATTTCCACATTATCACTTCCATTTTCGTGTGATTTAACCCTTTCTAAGAGGGGTAAAAAAAAAAAAATCTTTTTTTTTTTTTCAATTTTTTTTTCAATTTTTTTTTTTTTTGTAGAATCTGAACTTATATCACCTTATAATAACATAATTAATAGATATTTCAAGGTTTGTGGCTGTAAACTACCCCTACAGTTGATTTTTGATGGGGTTTTGGGTAATTCCGGGGTTTGTGGGGTTTTGGGTAATTCGTTCCACCGCACATTAAAGATTAAACAAGGCCGCAGTCTACTGTAAATCTTCTACAACATAAAAGTGACGTCATAACCTCATCTAAAAGCTCGGATGACGTAGTCATGTATTTGTATGTGAGCGAAATACTAGATGCTGTCTGGGAGTGCCGATAATACCCGCATGCCGATAATACCGAGCATCTACCCGAATGAAATATGCCATTGGGGTCTTGTAATGATTGATTGAAAAATACAAAAATCGATTATACAATGTTGTATATTATTAGATGTAGATCTACATCACGAGATGTTATTATTAGTATCTGTACATTATATTATACCGATATACTCAGTAAATACATGTACATGTATATATATAGAGAAGACTGCCAATTTGGGGTGGAAACAATACGGGAAGCTCCTATGAGAGCTTTCTGTGTTGTTGACAGCCTGAATTGAGTAACTAAGGTATAAGGATAACAGTTACTATCTGTTTCGCGACTGCTCACTAATTATAACAGCCCAAGTCGGGGGGAAAGCTCCTGCGGAATTTTTCTGCGTCGCTTTCGTTCTGCCTTGAGCGACTACCTGTATTGAAGACTACACATGGGTTTTCTATTGGGTGGTCGCTTAACAATGTCTTACATCATTGACTTTACGTTACTTATGTATTGTAGATAAATTTAACAGGTCACAAGCTTTTGGGACGTTCTGTGCTGAGTCTTGGATCGCTCTCGCGTGTTGGATTGGTCAGGTTTGATCTTTAAATAACTCAGGTCTGGTCGGTCGGATGTTTGGGAGCGGTCTCGGACTCGGCTCGGGGGCCTTAAGGCCTTGGACCAATGTGATATATGTTGGGTACGTTTAGTTCTGTTGTTTATTCCTCATAGGAAGAAGAAATCATTATACAGTGGGTCCTGTCTAACGAATGTAAAATTGATGATCTCCTATGACAATTAGATGGAGGTTGGGGTGATGCGGACACTCCTGAAATGTTTATAGGCATTACTTTAGACCAGCATTTAGTGTAGATCTAGATCTACTCCTTTTAACTCTATGTAGATCTACCCCGTGAAAATTCAAATCGAAAAATTCCAATATCAAATTAAGCCTAGAGTCCTTTTATGATTATTGGGTTGACAAGCAGTGCAGAGCCTGATCAGTTAGTCCCTTTAGGAGCCATCTGATCTGGGTCTGCAATGTTTGCATAAATCAAGCGTACTCTTTGTGGAATGCGGATAGTTACCACCATGTATTCTGATGTGTTTATTATGACGTATAAATGTAATAATAATGACGTCATAAATATTTGACATAAACCACTGAATATTTAAATTTTAGCTCCCATGACCTATGACGACACCGTATACATGGCAATAATGACGTGTAACTATGACGTCATAAGCCAGGAGGAAATTATGTACTATATTTGTAAACTGGGAATTCCATGATGTGTGAGTTTCAAAATTTATAGATCTGAACTTATAAGTCAAATGTTTGTGATCTGTTTATTGATGTACATAGATCTACTATGCCAATTTATTTTCTTAATTGTGTTATGTTTTCTTACTTGTGTTAGATCTATATATATTCAAGTGATAATTTATGTAGACCCCTTCAGTGCAATAATATCGTACCCGCGAATAATTTAACTCGCGGATGCGTTGGTGTTGCGCCGAATTGTTGGTCTAAGATTGTATTCACGAATTAATAGCCTATCATATCTATGTTACAAAACACTGAATATGCCTTCTCAGTTTGGATAGAAAATGACATGGAAGGCTCCCAATGGATATTTCCACACTAAGTTCAGTCTAAAATGAGAAACTACAATTTACGACATCGGCTGTAGTTTTAAAATTTTCGAAGTCGCAAGTGCCGGACAGTTTGGAACTAGCTGTGGCGCTAAGTAACCGTGTGTCTCATCTGGAAATAAACTGTCCCTACAGATGTATAAATCTATTTTTATCTATTTCAAATCTATTTATTGCAACTTACAAAACTTACAACCATTGCCGCGAACGGCGGTTTAATTGTAAATTTCATTGTAGCTCTCCCACCTGAGCCTGTAGCTAATATCTTTAAAATACTTAATTGTTAAAGTTCTCTTTCATTACCTGTTTAGTTTGTATTACACCTTCAATTAACCTCATGTATTCATGTGAAAACATGTACTGAGCGAAATAAAGAATTTGAATTTGAATTTGAATTTGATAATACCCGCATTTGCTCTATACTATTTTGTTACAATCTTCATTCTTCGCTTTCTGAAGATGGTTTAGCCACAGAAGTATAATTCCGTGGTTTAGCAGTGCTCGCTTATAGGCTTTGCCTATTCCATATTATAGTCGGTTATAAAAGCTCTTGAGAGCTTATGTTATTTGTATATGTCTTGCCGACTCAAAATAAAGCTTATCTTATCTTATCTTATTTTATCTTACTTACCAGCTGCTCTAATCTTCCCGCCAAGCTGTAAGTTCTGCAGCCAACGGTGTTCTGGTTATTTTCTTCTCGTGTAATTTCTTGGCTACGCATCCCGTGATACGAGTGTGCAGTAATTACAGACGATTCGTCACCATGCAAATTCGTCACAAAGGCGATACATGTATATAGTAATGGCAAAAGACGATTCGTCACCAAGGACTTTGTGTACAGTAGGGTATTTTCTTACCTGGTATATATATAGATCTATATGTGATTTAAAAAAATAGATGAATTGATGTATTAAAGCTTTTAAGGCTTTTAAAAAACAACTTTATTTCTTCAAACAATGCGCGACGCGTTTCACTATAATTCATCAGGCGCAATACTATTGTTTATGACGTCATGACGTTGTTGTCATGCTATCGACGTCGTCACTTCCTGTTGACGTACATCTAAGTTAAATAACTGCGTTTTATTAAAGGGAGATATTTATTGAGAATTAAGAATATTAATATATATACTGCTCTTTTCTAATATTTCGACCTCTAAGGGCCTTTTTCAAAGAAAATCACGTCAAAACACACGTCACATTTTTGTTACATGCATTCAGCCATAAAATCAAAGAGAATAATGTTAACAACATTGTTTGTTATTGCCGTTGTCATGACGTCGTTATGACGTCATCTTCATGACGTCATGTGTGCAATGGCGTCATGCATGCATTAGCGCATTATCCTCCTTGACATTACAGCCAAATGGTCTGTACGTTCTCAGCTTCCAAATCCAATCGGTTTCATAGATCTGTCTTTCAATTCTACTTCCATTAAACATTCTCTTCAAAATGACAAACTCGATGCATGTAGGGAAGCCCTTGCAAGCAGGAGGAATCCATTAATAGGAACTGAACATGTTCTGAAGATGATTCAAACAGTTTTAGACAACAACACGTTTTGTTTTGGTGATAGTACATTCATACAAAAGGATGGTATAGCAATTGGCTCAAAACTAGGAAAATTTTTTGCTTGTACTTACATGAGGAAATGGGATGAAAAATTAATGGCACACAAAAAAGTGCCATTGTTTTATAAACGATTCATAGATGACGGTTTTGGGATTTGGAATGGTACAGTGCAAGAATTAGAAGATGTTACCAAACATGCAAACAGTATCCACCAAAATATCAAGATAGAACTTAGATATGGTTTGGATAAAATAGAGTTTTTGGACACTTTAGTGAAGATGGACAATGGTCAGATATATACAGATCTTTATGTTAAGCCTACAGATAAACAACTGTACCTTAATAATTCTTCTTGTCATCCTCCCAATACAAAGAAAGGCATAGCGTATGGTTTGGGTTTAAGAATTAAACGTATATGTGAAAGAGAGTCAGACTACATTAGGGAAAGAAGTAAACTTAAGGGTCAGTTGAGAAGGAGAGGGTATAGCGGTAGGATGATAGAAAGTCAATTAGTACGGGTTGATAAGCTTAATAGATCAGATACTCTTCTCAAGAAACAATCAGATAATAGGAAATTGAATAGGGTTCCTTTAGTTTTGACTTATTCAAACCTACTGCCAAACATACACGACATTGTAAAAAAGCACTCAAAAGTTTTACACAAATCTGAGAGGCTGAAAGATGTATTTCAGGAATTACCAATTGTAGCATTCAGGCGTGATAAAAATCTCTGTGACACACTGGTACATTCTAAGACTAATCGCATTGTTAAACCTAACAATGTGGTTTGTTCACAAGAATGTGCTACTTGTAGTATTCTTGAAATGTCAAGTGTTAAAGACACATATGAACAATCAATTTTCAAGGTGTGTACTAATATTAACTGTAGGGAGAGAAATGTCGTGTATGGAATAAGATGTAGTAAATGTGATAGGATGGTGTATGTAGGCGAGACTGAGAGAGAAATCAGAGAGAGAATGAAAGAACATTTGAGTGATTAAAACGAACTTAAATTTCTATACGAAAGTTATCTGTATCAGTAGTTTATCTTTATCATGCACATTTATGCTGTCATTCAAACATATTTGAACCGTAATGTGCCTTTTAACAGTTTTTTTATAATAACAAATCTATAAAATCAATAAATTTGATCTCTAAAATAAAGAAGCGCACGAAGTTTATATGAAATTAAAAAAATATATGAAAACGGCCATAATTTCAGTCATGGCACTATTAATGAATACAATCGTAAAAGAGGAAAATGGAGAAAAAAATCAGAAAAAAAACGAACAGACTAACTGTTAAGTTGCCAAAGTAAGTGTACATCGCGGATAAAAGTAGTAATTCATTTGACCAACATTCTCTTAAATCGGCTTAATTATAAACATTCTCCAAAAAGTACCTAAAAAAGGAAAAATCGGGCGTGCGGGTCCCGACGAAGTGCTTAAAATCGGCAAATATTGAATTTAAGCTTTAATGAGTTTAAATTTACAGTAAAAGCGTTTCAATAACGTCAGACTAGTCTACTGAATGACGTCTACTGAATGACTTATAAAAACGAAAGTAAAGCGATGACAATTTACAACTTCCAACTTCCAAAACTGTCCCGGGGTTGGCTCGAAAACGAAGACAGCTACGTTCATGATCTAAAGTTGTGAGCTTTCTTGAAACCGGTGGTCACCTGATGCGCATATACTTTTTATTCAGAAATGTATTAAAAATGTTGAAACTTACCACAATTGTATCCGTTTCATCCAGAAAACATCACGTTTTGTCCGCCATATTACTAACATTCTCTAAAGCGTCGCTTAAATATCAACATTCGCTACATTACGTTGCGCCCCCTGAATAAAGGTTTAACCTATTTTAATCTGTTTCTGTGTCAGCATACTTTCTGCTTGTGATTAGTTTTTGCTTTCTTTATTAATATATTTTGCTTTGAATAATTTGAATCTATAATAGATCCTAAAAGCAAGTAGAAAGTACGCTGAATGAAATGACGTCTTTTGACGTCGTCAACGACGTCGTTAACAACATATGACGTCATAAGCATTATTCGTTTACTTTTTATCTCTGAAGAAGAAATAAACTAATGTTCATTTTATGGAGTTTTTCTCTGTTACAAATATATTATCAATCTATAATATGGATTAAACATACATGCATACTTATAATCTGTTCATTAATTTTAGAAATTACAGAAATATAATGTAACTATAAGAAATGAACTGATTTTTTCGGCGTTTAAGCGAAATTAAAGACAGAAAATGATCGGCTGGAATTTGCCGATCATATTCTGTCGATTATTTTGCTTTTAAAAACGCCGAGAAAAATCAGCTCATTTCTTAAATTCGACATCACATTCACAATCATTCACATAACCGCACTCTGTGTTGACGATAGATACATGTAGCTGCCTAAAGCTGCTTAATCAAATGATCAAATTATTCGGGAGATTTTTACGGTTGATAGTCACAAGGCCGACCCTACCTAAGGCCGACCTTAATTTGTATAGTAGACCTATAGTCACAAGGCCGACCTTATCTTTATATAGCAATTTAGGTTTCACACCTATTTTACAGGTATGTTAGGCGCGTGGTGACAATTATCGATAGACGCATAATTATTGTTCATACCCAGATCATAATCGCTTTCTATTTGATGCAAATGAGTGTTATTGCAGAATTTCATTACCGTATTTTAAAGGGCTGCCAACTCTCATACATAATATAATTGTTCAGATCTTTTTAAAATTTTATCCATACCTTTATTTAATTTAATCAAAATCTCCTGAATGTATGGAAAATGTTATCATTTTGTGTGTATTGTTGTTAGAAGAGACTTATGGTAGCCCTGTCGTACATATGTACATTACACAAGATAAAGCATTAACATCAGAAATTAAACAACATGTAAATAAATACTAAAGTCCTTGATGAATTAATAAAGGGTTTTCACTAATTATAATTAGCACATCTGACAATTTGCACGATATTACATATATATGTTACAGTCAATCTGTGTAATCAGTCATTACGCGTAATGACTAGTCAATCTGTGAAATGACTTTTTCACATAGTCCTTTTAATGACACTATTTATGATGATAGACAATGATATTTTTTAAAAGTTCAAAGATAGGCAGGCTAATTGCCATCACGCCCTAATGGAATAGGCTAACATTGATAAAAACATAAATGTTTAAAGCGACTCGCAACCGGATGGTGTACTTGTCAAAATAAAATAAAATACTCAAATAAAAGCAAATTTGTGGCATTATTTGGCTTCTGACATTAAAAAAATATGATCAGTCCAAAAAAAGTCTCAAGAATCGTCACCGAATCTTAGTTTTTTAGATATATTCCATCGTTTTTCAATAGCGTCAGCTGACGGTTTTGCTGTTGTTGTTGCTTCTCTACACGGGCTCTGACATAAACCGGAGCCGAATAATATAGTATTAAGCGCTACCAGTGAAGTACGTTAATTCGCTACCATATATATAGAGAGCGTCCGTGGTCGAGGCGGTAAAGGCGTGTCAGTCCTCATTTTTCTTGTTTGTCTTCGCAATGGAGGGTCACGGGTTCGAATCCCACCAGAGCTTCTTCTCTTTTTTTTTGGGAAATGCATTTTTTAACAGAATTTATTATCCTAAACTAAATCTTACCCATTTATATAATCATTTGACATATATTTACAAATTACAATTTTTAATGCTAAATCCGGTTGCGAGCCTCTTTAAGCATACATGTGATATCTCCCGATCTCGTCGGGAGCTCCCGAAATTTTAGCACTACTCACGATCTCCCGGTCAGGAGACGAAATCTCCCGATATTTCATTAAATCAGGTTCATTTTTTTCAATATGAACTTTTATATCATTTACCTAGTTCGCCGACTCTAAAAATCTGAAAATTGGCTTCAGCGTTCTCCGGCTAATCCATACACACCTTATCACCAAACGCTACTGATGCGTGTAAACACGTTACGCAATCGTCGATAAGTTTGATAGTGTAGCACTATACATGGCATGTTTATGGCAGGCTGCAAACAATGTTTGATCACCCGCGACGAGTGGAGTTTTACATATTGCTTTTAATGTGTTGTAGATCTAATTGGTTATCAAAAAAGTGATTGACAGGTTTGCCCCGAATCGGAGACCTAGCAACGACAATTTTTAGAAGCGGTGATGCGAAGAATAAAGATCTATGTCGCCGATACGGGTCGGATTAAAATCAGATATAATTCTCCGTAAGTTCTGGACAAGCACACATCTTATATGAAAGCTACATTTATGAATTTATTTCTACCACAAAATACATTGAATGTTCACGTAACAGAAAAATACTTCGAAAATTATACCGTTACAAAATGACGGGGTGCCTTAATATTTGCTACGGGAATCACGTATATTTTGTTAGTCTAAAAAGTTTTCCCCAGCATCGTTTTCTAACAATTAATTAAAATTAAACATTGGACCTAAATTCTTCTGTTTGTTACATACGATTTGTGCAAATGTATAATCATTAAGTTTGATTTTACAACCAATTACGCTCGTAAAATTGATTTGCAATCAGTTTTCGCGGTAGAAATTTCGTGTTAAAACCACGCCCACTAAATGGCGCTAGTAAATGTCGTCTGCAGACTTTGTCGTCTAAAACAATTTCTCTGAGTTAATCTTTGTGCATTTTCTTTCAGAAACTATCATTGTCAAGCAGTTTGTATCTAAAATAGATGATGCAGCGTATCATCTGGATCCATACTGTTTGCAAACTTTAATTAATAACAGATTGTTAAGTTGCTAACTCTTTCTAGATCTACTGACTCCATAGATAGAAATCTAGACCATTTGAACTACTTCATTCATTCTCTCAAGAAAATAGATATAGTTCCAGTTTATCTTTACTAGTCATGAATAATATAAGAACCATAAGAAATAGTTCTTATATCCTAGCAGATGGTAGATCTAGCTTAAAGCAGGATTAAACTTTTACTGAAGCAGAATGCTCCTGAAGAGTATTCTGCTTTACTTTCAGCCTAGATGCTAGAATAAAAGGCCCATGTCAGTATTATAAAGACTATATCTCTGGGTGAAAATTGTCTCTGTCATAGTGGTCTATCAGAGACAGTGTAAAGCTTTACACTGTCTCTGGGTCTATAGACTTATCTATTCACTGATTAGAAAAAAAATAAGCAATTAGTGATTAATTTATGAAAATAGATAAATTTGTTGGATTTTCATCGCCAGCGCCTAGTTTTGTCACGAAAAAAGTGTCGCGAAAAAAGCTCCCTATTTGGCACCCCAATCTCCCTATTAAAATTTCCAGATCTCCCTATTTGGGTCCAAGAAAATATCACATGTATGTCTTTAATACTTATTTATCTACATACCTTTTTTTTTTTTTTTTAAATAACATGCTTTTTAAAATAAAATTATTATGGTGATCATGATCTGGATCTGAACTATTATTGCGGTTTTTGCGACAATTGCCGACTCGTGTCGGTTATATAAAATATAAATGTTTAATATTTATTTATAAACAATTACATGCCGTCTATTTTTAAATTACATGATTTTTTAATAAAAATATTAATGTTATCAGGATCTGGATCTGAACTATTATTTGGGTCTTTGCAACAATTGCCGGCTCGTGTCGGTTATATATACAATCTATCATCAAATACATGCCGGTAAAAGAGGTGTGAAAACCTAATTGCTACATAAACATATAAGGTCGGCCTTGTGACTATAGGTCTACTATACAAATTAAGGTCGGCCTTAGGTAGGGTCGGCCTTGTGACTGTAAATCATTTTTACCCCGTCACCGCTTTATTGTCGTCTGCTTCAGTATTGTTGTCTACAAGACACATTTCAAAGTTAGATTTAAGGTTGTTTGACTTAATAAATATCGATAAAAGTGTCAAACAGTTTGGGTCCTGATCAGACGCCGCGTAACGCGGCGTCTGATTAGGACCCAAACTGTTTGCAAACGCGCTTTTAGGCGTCATTGAGAGTGAAAAGGTTAAACCTGAAGCCACAGACAGGCATTGTCTGTTTTAATTTGTCCCGGTCCACAGGGGCGGAACTCTGTCACACAATAACTGGAAACGGGACGACGCTCGGTCACACCTGCACGACGATTAACATTGTTGATTTTGTAAACACGCGTGGCGATTGTACTTTCATGTTTGCATACGCAGTAGCTCAAGTCTGTCTGAAAGGCATTTTGTTCAATTGAACTTGATGAAATGTTTGCAATATTGTTTAAGAATAAATACATGAAACAAGTGACACGTTTAAAGGGATTTAGAGCTATGTTTAATAAAGAATGGCCTGTTAAAGTCATCGTTTATCTTAGAAATGTCTGTTTAACGTGTCTTTGCTACAATAACTCAGCAAATTTCCTTTGGAAATAAAAAAAATTAGTTTTAGTAAATTCATTCATGCAAATTACTCATAAATCAGCGAATAAACCGGTATTTGCTTTAACCAATAACGAGAAAATGAGCATCTAGTGGACAGCCAGTGAATGCTGTGTATGTAACGCACACCGTAGACGACCTGTTAACTTGTGTAACGCCTGCATGTCGACTCTGTTTCAGACACGGGACGATCATGAAAGTCAGTTTTGTTGAGGACGAAACAATGTGAACATACTACAGGATACAAATCCTATTAGATCTGCAAGAAACTTAGTCAAAATGTTTGTCTCATTATTTTCTAGGTTTAGCCAAAATAGCGCATTTTTTAAACCTGAAAATTCAGGCACATACGTAATCTAAACATATAAAAAGTAGTAATCCGCGATGATTATGGAGGCAATAACTCGACTTTTAAAACGGTTTATTGCCATCCGATCAACGACGGAGATTTTCCGTGTTCGTTCGGCTTGCGCCCGGTAAATATTTTTCATAGCTCATTATTAGTGTTTTCTTCTGACTTGACAGGGTTATTTTTAGATTGGAACATTCTAAAACTTGAAACGGGATGAGTATTCCCTACATCCAGCAAGAAACATTGATAGCTGTATTTATTGTGCGCAGTATACAGTAGAGAATACATTTTACTTTCCCGTTTAAGGCCTTTGGCTACCGGAAGTCGGTCTTGCGGGCGAGCGGATATGCGTCTTGACGACACAGACATTGTAGCGGCCCTATATGTAACTAGGCCCCAAATGTAACTACGCGGCCCTACTTGTAACTAAACGGCCCTAAATATAACTAAACGTCGAAATGACGTCGAAAAAAAAGTGGCCCTACTTGTAACAAAAAACGGTCCTATATGTAACTCCGGCCCTATATGTAACTACGCGGCCCTAAATGTAACTAAAACCAATGACTGTAAGTACCAAATATTTAAGATGATATTTGTGTTGGTATAATCATCATCACCACCATCAGCATAATCAACACCATCTTTATTTAAAGTCCTTGCGTCCACCGGTCCGTCAAAACTTTTGATATGTCACGATAAATCAAGTTCTTTACATATTAAGTATGTACACTTGGTATCTTGAGTGAAACAAACTTAAAGTGTTGGGATTGAATCTGATCATTATGTCAACAGTTACTTGCCTAGATTTATAAAATAAAATGCAAAACTTAACCATGGTAATCCTAGTAACCTGATTTGTTCATAAATCGTCTTTATGTTTTGATAGAAAGTATAGTTGGGTAAACTCGGAATAGACCGTAAAGAGTTATTGCCCCTAATTTGTTATAAAATGCTTTATTCTCATGTCTTTGGTAATATTTAAGGTTGATTAATATTGACAAGACGCGTTTTAGCTCGAATACTGAAGAAATTAATTATTAATTGATGATCAATTAATTAGCTCTGAACTTATATTGGCTGACAGATAAGTACACTCTAGCTCTAGAGACTTATTTGCTGACCGGTTTTTATTTGATTGGATTTGTTTTTTAATCATATCGTGACACCCAGCTAATTATAGGTAGAGGGAGACCCCAGACGCCATCTATAAACTGTTTCAGGCACAAATCGGCAACAGAGTAGAACCACCGACCTTCCGCAAGCTACACCAAAGGCTTCCCAAAATTAAAAATCCGAATGCCCAGACTGGGATTCGAACTTATCTAACCGGTTTTGAGGATAATTGCTGTCTTCACGTATGTTACGAAGACGCATGAACTGTTTTTGTAAATACAGAATAATAGAATCAAGCACGGCTTTTGGTAAAGACGGGGAATTCTATACCCGAGGTTTGTCTGTTCCCAGTCGGAAACGAGCTTTAGCCGTGCTTGATTATTTTTCTCGCTTAAAATTACCGTTAAAACGAGTTAATTAAAGGAATTGTAAAGACCTACTTTTTATCCGAATCACACATTCCATATCCAATAGCAACAAACAGCTGTTTAAAAGTCGCGCTATTTCAGCTTGGCTTTAACATTTATTTGTACACACGTTTTAAAAAGAAAACATGTCCCATTTTAGATCACAACTCAGAAATACAAACGTTTTTATTGAATCCAAGCGATTTTGAATAGTAAAAGTTATCAAAACGTCCATTCCTTTCTTTATATGCGTTCTACTTTCAAGCCATAACAACAACCGACGTCAACGACGTCATATAAGAACGTGACCTTACGCGTATACTCGATCATGTGAAACAATCAACAACAACAACATAAATTATGGTTTAAACATCGGATCATTGAATTGTCGAAAGCCACAGACAACTGTAGAGTCTACTGTAAAATTATCGGTTTCATTTCTCTCTATAAACGTAGTTTGTGGTCCATTTAAGTTTTAGGGAATTTCTGTAAGAGTAACGTCCCTTTCCCTTGCTTTTAGCCAATCGGGCGGAAGGATACCGTACCAGACAAGGTTTGCCGCACTGCTATTTATAGTAACAAAATGTGGTCTAGCACCCCTGAAAAGCGAGAACATATTATATACAGTGGAGAATCTGTTATTCTTTCCCGTTTATGCGTACGCATGTGTAAACGATGCGCAAACGATACGCAAACGAAACGATAAACGCGTTTGAGCGTTTATAAGTGGATTTTGCGTTTATAAGCGGATTTTTCCGTTTGTAAACGCGTTTCAATCGGTATACCTTTGTTACTATCGAGACCGATCAATTATACGAATTACAAAAAATATGAAAGGTATTTAAATAATTATACTGGGTTTATAGTACCCTTCTTATGGCTACATGTATGCCTAGATAAAACTGTGAGTGTATACAGTATGACCGGGTGTATGTATATCTAATTGGTGATTGCCAGAGGCCTTGAGCGGATAATGCCTGCTGTGTGTCCGGCTTTACTATCTCCCATATATGGTCATGCTGATGCAGTCACCAATAATTGACATTCTAGTCATGCCTAGTAACTCGGCGTCTGATCTGGATGGAATCATTTATGTAGACCAGGACCTGAGTAACTCGGCGTACGATATTGATCCAAGCATTGGTTCATATCAAATGATTAGTAACTCGGCGTCTGATCTGGCTCCAATCAATGCTACTGTTGGAAAATCTTCCCGTCTGAAAATTGCGACACGTATGCAGTTTGTCAAGATCAAATAAATACTGTTCTTCATCTACGCAAATGCATTTTCTCAATATCGCTCAATTTTATGTGACCTTTGAAAACATTCTATGTACATGTAGATGAGACGCCGATAAGTTCGCCATCTAATCAAGATCTAAACTGATGTACGTTATAGAACGAATTAATATTTTGATTAAAAAACAGACAGTTTGGTTCTCCATCATAATGCTGAGTGACTCGGCGTTCCAACGAGATCTTAACTGTTATATTTTATTAGATTAATTAAAATTATATTGATTTCTAGGCAAACGGTTTGAATCTATTTCAATTACTTTGGGGGAGTTAGGGGTAAAAATAGTAAAATGTTAAATCGGCAATACATCAGGATCCAAACTGACAGCTTTGATCAAGTCAAATTAGATCTACTTTATATGATAGATTTACACTAGTGGGGCCATTTCTTATAGGAATAAACAACATCTTGTTGACGTTCATGACGGTATGACTACATTAGCTTCGCAGGGGGGTCAGTTTCGTAAACGCCCGAAGGGCGTTTTCGTAAAACTTACCCCCCGAAGCTAATGTAGTCATACCGTCATGAGCGGCAAAAAGATGTTGTTTATTCCTTATATTTATATTTTCTGTCTTGTCAATTTAAAGTGTTTATTGGCCAGATTTGTTTTTCTGCATACGAATTTATCATATACCGGTCAAAGAGGTTTGATAGATGTAATGTCGATGTATTAGCCATTCCAGTTTCTAAATATGGTGAGAAAGTAGTCCCAACTACATGTACTCTAACTGTATTAAAAATTCAGGATTTTTTAAGGTACACTTTCTCTCTGTGAATGGAAAAGCCGTTCAAGGCAAACAAATAACAGTGCAACTTGAATATCTATTGCCAAAGCACATTCTAAAATACAGGTCGCGGTTGTTTTCTTAACCCATTTACACACATAGCAACGCGATGGCAACGACCTATGGATCTGTATCACTCCGCTAGTGTCATATGACCGTCGACCAATGGGAGCTTAGTGTTAAGTGACCGATGTAGTCTATTTGAAGAAGTCCACGAATAGCACGGGCGAAATCCGAACTGGCTAAAACCAGTTTCCAAGTGTAGGTTCATCGGCAGATGACTGCATATTTTTTAATAGGATTACATAAAGACTTTACAGGGTGAATGTAAATATTGTGAAATAAACCTGACCATAAAAATGACAAGTTTGGTGGCGGACTATAAATTGTAAAATAGCCCCCACAGACTCGCACCCCTAATTAGGATTATTTTTACTTTGATAAGCCGAAGTTTTATTACCCCATATCCGGTTGATGACGCAACGAGATGTCGGGTACATACACCACAGAATTATATTATACAAGAATTCCGTGGCTACACGATGAGCAATTATTATATTGCTGTTTGACCATGTACAGTTATACTTTACAGATAGATAAAATCTTTATTTATAGCTCATCAATATATTATGTGATTTAATGATTCTTTTGGATATGTTGACACTGGAATAATGTCTGAACTTATCAGGTATGCGTTTAGATGATTTTATTATAATTTTAGATTAGTCTTGTTATAACCTATCACTCTATAAACTCCAAAAGAATGGACCTAACAGGGTCTACACAGTTTCAAGTCCATGTATAGAATTTAGTACAAATGTGTGAGTGTAACAACATATATGTGTAAGAAATCAGAATGTGCACAATTTGATCATAGTAACTCGGCATCTGATCTGGATCCAAACATTGATGCGAAGCAGATGCTCAGTAATTTAACAACTGATCTGAATCCAAGCAATTAACAAATCTTTCGGTTGGAACAAAAAGCACCACCATATTTTTAAACGAAACACAGATAGTCGAATTTAACGATCGATCGCTTTAGAAAACAAAATCCGCACAACTTATAACTAGATATAAGACTTTTTTAAAGTACAGAATGAGAAAGAACCTTTATTTCGTTGTTTAAGCATAAAAAATGACCTGCGCAACGATAAATTGACTATTGACTTATAAGTGCGTTTAAACGCACTTACAAACGCACTTATAAGTTAATAGATGAACGCGTTTACTAAACGCGTTTACTAAACGCGTTTAAAACGCACTTAGTGGGAAAGAATAACAGTTTCTCCACTGTAGGTGACCTGGACTCTGATTGACAGACGGATAATCCACAATATTATATTATCGAAACGGGAACGGTCTAGCTTATTTCAGCTTGATAGGTCCATCAATCGGACACAAACTTACCACTAGGATTTATTGTCAAAGGTGTTATATGTATATATAGAGTTTTGTAACCACTAGAAACTGTTAAGTTTACGTGAAATAAAATGCTGTTCTCTTCTGTTCTGTTCTGTATTATAGCGACTGAATTTGATATTTGCTATGTTGACTTAAGTTAACAAGACGGATCAATACTGCTGGATGAGTATGCACATACTTATCAGGTGATATAGGCCCTGATCATCTTTAGAAGCTGTATGTATCAACAATTTTTTTTATATTTCTTAAATGACCTTATATTAACCCATTACAACATAAATATACTCGTTTACGCCTTAAATTTATTCCTCCACTTAAGGAAATCGTTCCACTTGATACAGTTATGAATATGAACTATAAGACATATTTTCTACAGCGTAGAAGAAAGAAACTTAAAGCTGGCTGAAATAAAGCAGAATTCACCTTAAGACGCATTCTGCTTTATTTCCAATCTGCTTTAAGTGATCACCTTCCTTAAAAACTAAAATTAGACTATGGGGTTAAAGGCAAATATGGATAAAACTGACTTCCTCAATCCTGTCAATGACTCGTATCCTGATTAGATACCGAATTACAAAGCTTCTCATCCCGCTCAAACCTGTTACATTCTGTAAATACATCCAGTGTTAGGGAGGTCCACGGGTTACCTAAAATGTGTCAACTGCATTCTCTCTTTATCTATCTCTCTCTCTATATATATCTCTCTTTATCTGTCTATCTGTCTCTCTCTATAATAATATATATCCTGTTCTTGTCTTCCTGTCTGTCTCTCTCTCTCTCTCTGTCTTTTTTTATGTCTCTGTCTCTATGTTTCTATCTCTGTTTATCTGTGTGTATCTTTCTCTCTCTCTGTCTCTATCTATCTGTCTGTATGTGTGTCTGTGTCTATGTCTCTCTTAGTCTCCATATATCTCTCGCTGGCTCTCTCGCTCTCTGCCTGTCAACATCTCTGTCTGTCTCATTATCTGTCTCGTTGTCTCTGTCTGTCTCTGACTGTCTATCTCTATGTCTGTCTACTGCCTGTCTTTGTTTCTGTGTCTCTGTCTGTTTTTCTCTCTGTCTTTCTGTATGTCTCTGTGTCTCCCAATGTCTGTCTATGTCTCTATGTCTGGCTCTGTCGTTCTGTATTGCTGTCTCTCTCCCTATAGACGATTCTATTTTCGATAATTAGACGGCCGCCATTATGAGTCACGTGACCTAGCCGCCATTAATAAGCTGCACTTTAGGCAGACGGAGAGTGAATCAGTTAATATAGCGTATAGTGACACAATCTCTAGTAATATATCATTTCTTTCATGTATTCATGTGAAAACATGTACTGAGCGAAATAAAGAATTTGAATTTGAATTTGAATTTTTCGAAATTAAGTTCGCTTTAGACAAACTGTTTCTTCTGTTAGAGACAATAATGCTAAGAATTAGAGTAATTTTTATGTCGACTGATATAATAATAATTGGTCATTTACAAAACAATGATCCCGCCGCCTCCATCTTATGCAATGAAAACGACTGACCGAACTTGTTAAAAATAATCAATTACACAGCCTTTTCCCCCGATATTATTGTAGATCTAGTTCTTTATTCAACATCTCCGGAATGTCGAATTAAGTAATGTCTTTTAGTTCGGTATTTCTGACTGAGCTCCAAAAATGTTGTTTGTAAAGTACACATTCGTTTCAAAATCGTTTCTCTTAAATAAAGCGGTAGCCATAATTTCATAAATTCGGGTCATTGTTGGCTCGGTGACAAAAGTTACATCACTGTGCATGTAGGTCATTTAATTACCAACAGATGTGCAATATTTCCGGTTGATTGGTTTACCCTTCGAGCAGGGGGTAGATTGCGTAAGACACCCGCAGTTTCATTACCCGCTAGTAAAATATCCCATGTATCATAGATAAGACGCATATAGCTCTGTTGGTTTAAAGTAAAACTGAAATTCTTTTATAGAAAATATCACCATAGGATTTCAATTTAATCTGCACACAGTTTGGATCCAGATCAGACCCCGATAACATGGGCGTCTGATCTGGTTAAATACTGCGCTTGATACTTGTATAAGTGTTGCTTTCCTATTCACCGTTAGAGTGTTAATCGCTACATGAGTAACACGAACAGTGTGAATCCAGATCAATCGGATGCAAAGTAATTGGAGTAGTGTTCTGGATACAGACTTCAAATAACTTCATTCGACAGCATTGTGGATCCAGATAAAAAAAACGGACCAAGTTATTTAGCATATGATCTGAATTAGATAAGTAATTAAAGATTTCATACGACCCCTATCAAGTTTGTAAGCCACCAGAGATGTATGTTAGCAAATCATAAAGATCTAATTCTAATCAGTGATTAGGTTGATGATTTCTATTGTCACCTCTAACTTTCATTCATGTTTACATTCAACAGTAAAACTTTTGAGTTATTTTGATATTTTGCCTGCCGATCCAGACTCCACACTTATATTTGCAAACAGCTTGGAACATAATCAGACACCACGTAACGCGGCGTCTGATCTGGATCCAAACTTTTTTACACTAATATTCAGATTTTATTCCGTTTAAAAAAGTAAATTATTATAGTGAGGCTTAAATTCTGCTGAAAATATTTCGTATGAATTAATATATAAAATTAAAAAAGTATTCCGTATCATTAAACTTATAAAGTAGGTCACCCCTGAATCTTCAAATGAGCATTTTCAGCCCCTGTTTGACAATGTCTAGTTTGTTTTTGTTGTTTTGGGGGTTTTCTTTTGTGTTATATTTTTATTCGCCAATATTGTTATCAGTGCAGACCACGAATGAATAAGCACGTGCTTATTCATTCGTGGTGCAGACCTTGCACTGATTCCTATATTCAGCTTGATTGGTGTTAACAAGATGAAAGCAAATCAGAATGTTTATATAAGAGTTTAAAGCTGTACTTTCATTTTGCTTTAAAAATATGTAATCAAGACCATCACAAGATATCTAACAAATTGTCAAGCGTAACGGACCCTAGAACAGTAGACAGAACGAGTTTCGACAAGATCAACACCTTCACTGCCATGCCGTCATCTGCTTTAACCCTTTTCTCTATCGAGATTCGATAGAATCTACCAATTTTTACGCATTTACGAAATACTTTCTATATCACTGCAGATGATTGCTTAAAGCAGAATGCGACTTTAGTCCGTAAGTCGCAGTCTGCATTACACCGAATCTGCTTTAAGTGGTCATCTGTCTTCAAAACTAGAAACAGGCTATGAGTAAAGGATTATAACAAGTGTCGTTTGCTTCTATATTTCTCACTTTGAACGTTCTAGGAAAGCTTTAACTGGTTACTTAAATAGAGCTTATGAGTGTGAAACTGTTCGGTTCCTGATCAGGAGCCGAGCTATGCGTCTGATCTGGGTTCAAACTGTTTGCAAATAACATTTGTATAGATCTATTCAGGGTAAAGCGGTAATGATTGACCCTTTATCGATTTAGTTCGTTATGCAGCGTTTTAATGGCGGACGGAGATATTGAAGAGTAGTTATCAGGGGAGGTAAATCATGCAAAACTTTTAAATAGAATCGTCTATACTCTCTCTCTCTTTATTTGTCTCTATATCTCTCCGTCGTTCTCTCTCATTCAGTGTTTGTTTTTTGGTTCTCTCTGTCTCTCTGTGTCCGTCTCTCTGTCTGTCTATATACCCGGTATATGTCTCTCTTTCTCTGTTTGTTTTTACTGTCTCTCTCTCTCTGTTTCTACACCACTTTCCGTCTCTGATTGTCTCTGTCTGTTTCTCTCTCTGTATATATCTCTGTGTCTGTCTCTAACTGTCTGTCTGTCTCTCTTCCTGTCTCTGTATCCGTATATCTGTCATTGTCTCTGTCTCTGGTATGGGGACATGTACACAGGCATCCTTAATAATCTCAGAGAGAATGTCGTTTGCGGACGTGTCCCCACTTCTATACGGGAAACAGAAGAGAACAGTATGCTGTTTTGTTAACCCTTAACCGGATAAACACATAAATGTATTTTTAATTCCCTATGAAAAAAAATATAATCCACCTTAAAAAAATCATGAATTCGCAACATAAATAGTTCCTTTATCCTCGCAGATAAAGGAGCGTTCTGCGGATGGAAACCGGATGAACGGACTGACAAACTTTAAATAGTATCTCTCTGCCTTTCGGGGAGGGGGGTAATAATAATGGCAATCATCATCATTGTTATTTTTGTTATGCAAATCAGCATCACAATCATAACCATATTCACAATCATCATCATCATTATCAGCATCGTAAGGTTCTTAGGTTTAGATGCAAATAAAAGACACAAAACCTTAATGCCATTTGCATGTTTTATTGAACTTACTTAAATTTGTCAAACACTATGCACTACTATCAGCAGTCTCTATTTGGCCACTTGCTAGTCATACAAGGAGTGTTTCATAATAAATGCAACTTGATCAAAAACTTTAATAATATAAGCGCCAAATGCATGTTTGACAAATCATTAGAAAGAGCAATTCATTGCATACACCATGGTATAATGCACGGTAACATAACATAACTAGATAAGTCGCCACACTGACTAACTGACCCTAAGTCAAGGTCACTGGACCATTTTGGTTTATTAATGAGGTAAATTATCGAACTAATATTGATACTATCATTCCTATATTGAAATAATTTTATGAAACTTTCGGTCAAATAAAATCAGATAACTATGCACATCCTACGCAGTTTAAGAATATATCATTTTATAGAATGACAAAAATATATCTAGTGTTTAACTCGTACTGAAAATATCATAAAAATAACACTCCTGTTATGTTCAAGAGTGAAACACATTTTGTTATATCAAATCAGGCTGTAATTGAAGCAATTCGGATCAAGAAAACTTTCATAATGTTTGAAAATCCATGTCATTTTCTTTCAGTAGCAAAATTAGACCTATCACAAATGGTGATTCATACCAAAAGTAGTGTCTTGTGTAAACTTAAGTGCCCCCTAACTTGGAATAAAATTACAAAGGACAACAACAAAGAAAATAGCTCTTATTATTTGGAAGTTATGTTCTGGACAAGCCTAAATTGGATAAAAAATATAACAACAAAGGGAAATAACTCCAAAAATACGGATGACATAGTAGAGGTTCTTATGCACTGCACTCCTGGTAAATGAGATCTATCTGTATATGAAGTTATAAGTCAATAGCTCTAACACTTTGGAATTTATGCTCCGGACAAGCCTAAATTGGATAAAAACATAACAACAAAGGGAAATAACTCCAAACATACTGATGGAAGAGTAACGGTTTTTGCACACTGCACTCCTAGTCAATGAGATCTATCTGTAAATACATTGTGTAGTTTGAAGTCAATAGCTCTTATTTTTTCGAAGTTATGCTCCGGATAAGCCTAAATTGGGTAATAATATATCAACAAAGGGTAAAAACTCCAAAAATACTGATGACAGAGTTATGGTTCTTGTGCAAGTAGTTGCACTCCTAGTCAATGAGATCTATCTGTATATGAAGTTTGAAATCAATAGGTCTTATTAATTTGAAGTTATGCTCCGGACAAGCCTAAATTGGATAAAATATAACAACAAAGGGCAATAACTCCAAAATATTGATGACAGAGTGAATGTTCTTGCGAAACGCACTCCTAGTCAATAAGATCTATCTGTATACGAAGTTCAAATTCAATAGCTCTTATACTTTGGAAGTTATGCTCCCGACAAGCCTCAATTGAATAAAAAATATAACAACAAAGGAAAATAACTCCAAAATTACTGATGACAGAGTTAATGTTCTTGCGCATTGCACTCCTTGTCAATGAGATCTAACTATATATGAACAATGAAACCAATAGCTGCTATTCATTTGTAGTTATGCTCCGGATAAACCTAAATTGGATAAAAATATAACAACAAAGGGCAATAACTCCAAAAATAGTGATGACAGAGTGAATGTTCTTGCGCTATGCACTCCTAGTCAAACAGATCTATCTGTATACGAAGTTTAAATTCAATAGCTCTTATACTTTGGAAGTTATGCTCCCGACAAGCCTAAATTGAATAAAAATATAACAAAAAGGGAACTAACTCCAACAATACTGATGACAGAGTTAATGTTCTTGCGCATTACACTCCTTGTCAATGAGATCTAACTATATATGAACAATGAAATCAATAGCTCTTATTCATTTGAAGTTATGCTCCTGACAAGCCTAAATTGGGTAATAATATAACAACAAAGGGCAGTAACTCCAAAAATACTGATGACAGTGTTATGGTTCTTGTGCACTGCACCCCTTAGCAATATGATCTATCCGTATATGAAGTTTGAAGTCTATAGCTCTTATACTTTTGAAGTTATGCTCCGGACAAGCCTAAAATGGGTAAAACTATAACAAAAAGGAAAATTAACTCCACAAATACTGATGATAGGGTAACGGTTCTTGCGCACTGCACTCTTGGTCAATGGGATCTATTTGTATATGAAGTTTGAAGTCAATAGCGCTTATACTTTGGAAGTTATGCTCCGGACAAGCCTAAATTAGATAAAAATACACGTATAACAACAAAGGAGAATGACTCCAAAATTACTGATGACAGAGTTATGGTGCTTATGAACTGCACTCCTAGCCAAAAAGATCTATCTGTATATAAAGTTTGAAGTCAATAGCTCTTATTTTTCTGGAAGTTATGCTCCGGAAAAGCCTGAATTGGGTAAAATATAACAACAAAGGGCAATAACTCCAAAATATTGATGACAGAGTGAATGTTCTTGCGAAATGCACTCCTAGTCAATAAGATCTACATGTATCTGTATACGAAGTTCAAATTCAATAGCTCTTATACTTTGGAAGTTATGCTCCCGACAAGCCTCAATTGAATAAAAAATATAACAACAAAGGAAAATAACTCCAAAATTACTGATGACAGAGTTAATGTTCTTGCGCATTGCACTCCTTGTCAATGAGATCTAACTATATATGAACAATGAAACCAATAGCTGCTATTCATTTGTAGTTATGCTCCGGATAAACCTAAATTGGATAAAAATATAACAACAAAGGGCAATAACTCCAAAAATAGTGATGACAGAGTGAATGTTCTTGCGCTATGCACTCCTAGTCAAACAGATCTATCTGTATACGAAGTTTAAATTCAATAGCTCTTATACTTTGGAAGTTATGCTCCCGACAAGCCTAAATTGAATAAAAATATAACAAAAAGGGAACTAACTCCAACAATACTGATGACAGAGTTAATGTTCTTGCGCATTACACTCCTTGTCAATGAGATCTAACTATATATGAACAATGAAATCAATAGCTCTTATTCATTTGAAGTTATGCTCCTGACAAGCCTAAATTGGGTAATAATATAACAACAAAGGGCAGTAACTCCAAAAATACTGATGACAGTGTTATGGTTCTTGTGCACTGCACCCCTTAGCAATATGATCTATCCGTATATGAAGTTTGAAGTCTATAGCTCTTATACTTTTGAAGTTATGCTCCGGACAAGCCTAAAATGGGTAAAACTATAACAAAAAGGAAAATTAACTCCACAAATACTGATGATAGGGTAACGGTTCTTGCGCACTGCACTCTTGGTCAATGGGATCTATTTGTATATGAAGTTTGAAGTCAATAGCGCTTATACTTTGGAAGTTATGCTCCGGACAAGCCTAAATTAGATAAAAATACACGTATAACAACAAAGGAGAATGACTCCAAAATTACTGATGACAGAGTTATGGTGCTTATGAACTGCACTCCTAGCCAAAAAGATCTATCTGTATATAAAGTTTGAAGTCAATAGCTCTTATTTTTCTGGAAGTTATGCTCCGGAAAAGCCTGAATTGGGTAAAATATAACAACAAAGGGCAATAACTCCAAAATATTGATGACAGAGTGAATGTTCTTGCGAAATGCACTCCTAGTCAATAAGATCTACATGTATCTGTATACGAAGTTCAAATTCAATAGCTCTTATACTTTGGAAGTTATGCTCCCGACAAGCCTCAATTGAATAAAAAATATAACAACAAAGGAAAATAACTCCAAAATTACTGATGACAGAGTTAATGTTCTTGCGCATTGCACTCCTTGTCAATGAGATCTAACTATATATGAACAATGAAACCAATAGCTGCTATTCATTTGAAGTTATGCTCCGGATAAGCTTAATTGGATAAAAATATAACAACAAAGGGCAATAACTCCAAAAATAGTGATGACAGAGTGAATGTTCTTGCGCTATGCACTCCTAGTCAAACAGATCTATCTGTATACGAAGTTTAAATTCAATAGCTCTTATACTTTGGAAGTTATGCTCCCGACAAGCCTAAATTGAATAAAAATATAACAAAAAGGGAACTAACTCCAACAATACTGATGACAGAGTTAATGTTCTTGCGCATTACACTCCTTGTCAATGAGATCTAACTATATATGAACAATGAAATCAATAGCTCTTATTCATTTGAAGTTATGCTCCTGACAAGCCTAAATTGGGTAATAATATAACAACAAAGGGCAGTAACTCCAAAAAAACTGATGAAAGTGTTATGGTTCTTGTGCACTGCACCCCTTAGCAATATGATCTATCCGTATATGAAGTTTGAAGTCTATAGCTCTTATACTTTTGAAGTTATGCTCCGGACAAGCCTAAAATGGGTAAAACTATAACAAAAAGGAAAAATAACTCCACAAATACTGATGATAGGGTAACGGTTCTTGCGCACTGCACTCTTGGTCAATGGGATCTATTTGTATATGAAGTTTGAAGTCAATAGCGCTTATACTTTGGAAGTTATGCTCCGGACAAGCCTAAATTAGATAAAAAATACACGTATAACAACAAAGGAGAATGACTCCAAAATTACTGATGACAGAGTTATGGTGCTTATGAACTGCACTCCTAGCCAAAAAGATCTATCTATAATCTGTATATAAAGTTTGAAGTCAATAGCTCTTATTTTTCTGGAAGTTATGCTCCGGAAAAGCCTGAATTGGGTAAAAATATAAAAACAAAGGGCAATTACTCCAAATGTACTGATGACAGAGTAACGGTTCTTGTGCACTGCACTCCTAGTCAATAAGATCTATCTGTATATGAAGTTTGAAGTCAATAGCATACATATACATATACGTAATGAGTAATCTGATTACCTCCCCATATACTTAATAGTTAATATGTAAAGAAAATGAGTTATCGTGACATATCAAAAGTTTTGACGGACAGACAGACGGACAAGTGGACGCAAGGACATTAAATAAAGATGGTGTTGATTATGATGATGGTGGTGATGATGATAATACCGACAAAAATATCATCTTAAATATTTGGTACTTGCAGTCATTGGTCCTAGTTACATTTAGGGCCGCGTAGTTACATATAGGGCCGGAGTTACATATAGGGCCGTTTTTTGTTTTCAAGTAGGGCCACTTTTTTTCCGACGTCATTTGGACGTTTAGTTACATTTAGGGCCGTTTAGTTACAAGTAGGGCCGCGTAGTTACATTTGGGGCCTAGTTACATATAGGGCCGCTACAGACGATCATGAAAGTCAGTTTTGTTGAGGACGAAACAATGTGAACATACTACAGGATACAAATCCTATTAGATCTGCAAGAAACTTAGTCAAAATGTTTGTCTCATTATTTTCTAGGTTTAGCCAAAATAGCGCATTTTTTAAACCTGAAAATTCAGGCACATACGTAATCTAAACATATAAAAAGTAGTAATCCGCGATGATTATGGAGGCAATAAATCTGACAAACACATTAGACTAGTCGGAAATCTCAGAAATATGCTCCCAAAAAATGTTAGAGGCATTTTTGCGGAAAAGTTGACAGGCCACCTTTTTATCATAATTAAAGTGTGCTGAATCCATTTAGGGTGCCTGTCACCCTCTCCGGTGCCTTGAAAGCCTAAAAAATGGTAACAAAAAAAATGGCCGCCAAAACGCTATTTTTCGCTATTAAATCCCATTTTTTTGGGATTAAATATACCTAATACATCTGGTACTCCTAATCTATATGGTTTATCACAACAAATCTTCACAGGAATGTTCCTGGGTTGATTCTCCATCAAAACAAATTATATATATATATATAACATGAAGATGTCTGGTTGCCATGGCAACCAAAGTAAAAAAAATAGAGAAATCTTAAAAAAAATTAAAATTCTTGTAAAATAAATCACATTGCCCAAAGCTTAGATACTTTATTTATATATGACAGACCCCCTTTTAACCATAATTAAAGTGATTTGAATTCAGTGTGTTGCCTCTCCCCCTCTCCAATAAAGTTTAAGGTCAAACATGAGTAAAAAAACCAACACAAAATGGCCACCAAAAAGCTCATTTTCGTTATTCTATGCAGTCTTTCTGGGATCAAATACACAATACATTTTCTTCTCCTAAACCACATGGCTGATTACAACCAAAAAGCTCTGTACAATACTTTGTTTTGGGTCAATCTCTTTAAAAATGATTTCATGAAGACTTTTTGTTGCCATGGTAACCAAAGTTAAAATCAGGTTGGTTTACTTTTGTCAAAATTTGCTAACTTTGGGCTAATTGGACATCAGAGAGAGAGAGAGAGAGAAGCGGATATAGAGGTACCCGGGCGATACCCAACTTTTGTTTGCCCAGTACATGTATAAATCACTTATACATTGTATATATGTACACAATAACCATAGCGAAATTGGCGGATAAGGAGCATTTTGCATTTAAAGTAAATAGAGTACAATTACGATTTACAATGCATCATGCTCTACTTAAATTACTATCTTATAATATGTAACAGTGGGAAACTGGTTTTTTTCCTGTTTAAAAGGAAGTAAATGCTTTCGCAGTTCAATAAATGTTGGAAATACCTTTTGACTTTGTATTAAAATCTTAGTGGCAAATATTTTGGAGATTGATAAAACTGGTGTCTAATCTGGTCTCAATTTGTTTACAATGGACATCATTGTTTTGGCACAAACATGGTTTTAAAGAATACAGTTGTAACTACTGTAGTTACTCTTGGTTAGTTATAACTGACATACTGCATTCAAAATATCATATAGTTCCTATTCATAATGGTAGTTGTCGTTATCCTTGGATTTGTATTGTGATGTGGACACTGGACAGTATACGGGATATTCCGCACAAGTTTACACTGTTAAATCATATTGTTAGTATAGTAATTACAGGAAGTCAGTTTCAAACACAACTTGGGTATTGGTGTAAATATCATTAAGATGGAAAGCCATTGATATTCACTCTACTCTAATGTCTGGAAATGTGAATGCTTCACATGTAATGATAGTGCATCACTTGTTGTGACCGACTATAAGGAATGGGACTCGAGAAACAGTCGAGATTGACACTGTCTTGATTAACGAGTCAAAGTGTTCCATATTGTACTTTTTATCAGATAAATCTTTAGCATTTGTTTATTGAAAATTTCTATTTACAAAGCTTTGCATCATTCCATGATTCTCTGCAAAAACATTTTATGCAGTCTATTTGCTTTGGCTAGGGAATAAAGATGTTAAAGCGTGTACGACTGGAATGGTTTCCAGGACAGTTATGTCATACAACATAGTGTGAGCAGGAATAGTATACTCATTTCTGTGACCCCAACTCTCTCGGCCAGAGTTTGGTGTAATACATTGAATGGCAGTGAGACAGTAGAAGAATCTGACCAGAACAACTATTTTGTCAACATCGCTTGTAAGAAAAGAGTAAAATAATATTCTCCTCTTGTCAAGCTTGGGTATTTACGTGTCTACATCAGGCTTGTTTGATTCGGCTTCTGACTTTTTGCTCATCAGGGAACCCACCAGCCACAACTATGATTTGGTCATGTTTATCAAGCTCTGTAGCCTGTTCACAGAGAGAGCTCCTGACAAGTCAGTCTTGTTACTTGGAATTGCCCAAATCAACAGGCAGGGGTACCTTATATCAGCAAATAACACACCAACTGGGGCTGATACCCTTGGCACTTCTCTTACATGCTTTAGATTTGATTGACATCCTATAATACCTGCCATGTTTATTAAAACACCAATAAGATCTTCAAATGTAGAACCTTTCTGTGTCTTCATAATGGCAATCAGAAAGGTATGCCCATCAATAATAATGAAGACAGTAGTTCAGCTGCTGCCTACATTTGTGGACACATTGTTTCTGCTGTTACAATCTGATATAGAATGGCTGAATATCCTAGCAAGCGCTATCAGCAAAGACAATTGCATGTGGTTCATCTAAGTCCACTGTATGATAGACCGGTCAGCATTTGATACGGTATGTTTCCTGTCTCTAGAACATAAGCCTTTCTATATCAAATAGAGATGAAAACATTAGTGGTTTGTTCTTCTACAACGGTATTGGAATCTGACATTCCTGTCCTTACATGGCAATAGGCTTTCCTCAACAAATGCGTTGCGTTACCTTTGTCCTTTGCATTTAGGAATTCATTGTCATTTGATGTCTAAGTCCTTTGTTACAATGATTGGATAATCTGCATACTCTTCAATGGCAAGCATATGGAATCATATACGACATAATTTCTGACACCAATTCGTCTCCGATAGCTTGTGTCTGTTTTCTGAAGAATCAACAAGTATTGGATGAGTGAATTGGGTTTATCATCTCACCAACAGTTTTTCAGCTATAAAGAGATAATGTCTTCTTGAGACCGATACATGTATAGTGCAGCAAAACCATGATATCAGTCCATAGATACATGTCATGATACCGTAATCCATCACATTATAAACTTATATCGGGCAGACAAGTAGTGCTAGTTCAACATTTCACCTACATCGAGAGAATATTGGATATGATTTCAGAAACTTAACTGCAGCTGGAAAAATAACTCTCTTTTGATCATACAAGTGGTATGCTGTGGTCCCTTGAAGTCTTGTGAATAGGTTTTAAGAGCCGCTTGGGGCTCATTATCATGACATTACATATTGATTTGTTTGTCAAAATTCAAGCGGCACACTTCTCTTGTAATTTTCTATGTGGATCTAATATCATACGATAAAACTCACTTTCTTAAGGCAGTTGTGGTCTTTGTGATACAAATAACTCCTTCTCACCAGTCTTCTTTCTGTTCAGCAAACCATGGCATTTGTCTAGATCAACTTGATTAAATCAACACCTTGATCTAACAAGTTTCCATTTCAGAAATTCATGAAACACATCTCTAGGAAGCTGGTGCATTTTATTCAATTATCCATCAAGCATTATTTGTGTGATCAAAATGGTTTAACGAGAGGACCCTACTGACTCTATATAGTTCAGCTGTGTCATTAGAATTTGACATAAGAGCCGCTGGGAGGGTACGGTTTTGATAACAGGCTATGATCTTAACGTCTACAACGTTATTCTTTACAAAACAAATATAGTATGTGTCACCTTATGTTTTTGACAATGTATTAAAAAAAATTCATTAACTAGTAATGTTTGACCTTATGGCAAAATGTTTACAAACTTTGAAGAATTCTACAGTGCTCCCTCTCTACAACAACATCCATCGGGAGTCAAAAAGTGTGTTTGTTGTTTAGAGGGGGTATATTGAAATAAATTAATGTTGTTTATGCAACTGTGACAAGCATTGTTGTAAAGAGGGTATACTTGTAATGAGAGTAGTTGTAGAGAGCACTCTACTTGATGATGATTTACATTAGATATCAAAGCTTTGGGCCTAGTCAGGTTTTTGACACGAGGTTCTTACATGGACAAAAGTAACTTACAAGAACGATAGGGCAATGTTAATTTTTATCACGGAGATATGCTTTTTAAAAAGATTGATAGATGTCTTCTAGGCCGTACTATACACAAAATGTCTAAGCTTTGCGTTGTACATGTTTTTTATAAACACTGAACGGTTTGTGATGGCAGGGGCCTAGCGATGATTTAAACAAACAAGATAAAGGTCTACTGTGTTATGCTAATATACAAGCTTGAGCTTTGTGGTTTTTGACAATATTTCTTTTCCTATAGAGGATAAGTCTATGCACAACTGTTGACCCTAGTTCGGGCCAATTTATTAATTTTGTAACATATTGAAATACCGTTTTGAGTGTATTGTTACACCCCTAAAATTTAGATCCAGGTATAAACTTGATAGAGGTCTACTAGGAAGTAAGTATCCATCAATTTTCTAAGCTTTGGGACTTGTGTGTACGTGTGGAGATGGGGGGTTACAAGTTTGTAATTCTTGTTTTTTAGGTTTCTCTTTTTCATTACCTTAGTTGCCACGGCAACAAATGTTTTTAAGGAGATACACCCCATGAACATTCTTGTAATGTTTTGCTTTACTAAACCATGAGGTTAAGGAAAAGCATATGTATTAGGAGTATTAATTTTAATCCAAGTATAACTGGATATAATAACGAAAAACCTGATTTTTCACTTTTGTTCCCATGACAACAGAAAGTCTGCATGAAATCATTTTTTAAAGAGATTGAACCAAGACATAGTCTTGTACAGTTGGTTCTTATCAGCCATATGGTTGAGAAGAAAGTGTATTAGGTGTATTAAATCCAAGAAAGACTGCATAGAATAACAAAAATTTAGAGTTTGGGTGGCTATTTTGTGTTGTTGATTTGTTTACCAATGTTTGGCCTTAAACTTCATTGGAGAGGGGGACAGACAACAAACTGGATTCACATCACTTTAATTATGGTTAACATGTGGTTTGCCAGTTATCAATAAAGTATCTAAGCTTTGGGCCATGTGATTTATTTTACAAGAATTTTGATTTTTTAAGAATTCTCTTTATTTTACTTTGGTTGCCATGGCAACCAGACATCTTCATGTTATCAATTGTTTGATGGAGAATCAACCCAGGAACATTCCTGTGAAGATTTGTTGTGATAAACCATATAGATTAGGAGTACCAGATGTATTAGGTATATTTAATCCCAAAAAAATGGGATTTAATAGCGAAAAATAGCGTTTTGGCGGCCATTTTTTTTGTTACCATTTTTTAGGCTTTCAAGGCACCGGAGAGGGTGACAGGCACCCTAAATGGATTCAGCACACTTTAATTATGATAAAAAGGTGGCCTGTCAACTTTTCCGCAAAAATGCCTCCAGAAGTTTGATTTCCCCAAAATCCGACTAGTCTACATGAATTTGGTGGAAAAAATCGACTTTTAAAACGGTTTATTGCCATCCGATCAACGACGGAGATTTTCCGTGTTCGTTCGGCTTGCGCCCGGTAAAGATTTTTCATAGCTCATTATAAGTGTTTTCTTCTGACTTGACAGGGTTATTTTTAGATTGGAACATTCTAAAACTTGAAACGGGATGAGTATTCCCTACATCCAGCAAGAAACATTGATAGCTGTATTTATTGTGCGCAGTATACAGTAGAGAATACATTTTTCTTTCCCGTTTAAGGCCTTTGGCTACCGGAAGTCGGTCTTGCGGGCGAGCGGATATGCGTCTTGACGACACAGACTGTTTTCGTACGTGTTTATACGAATTAGTATAATCCTTCATAGCGCAGTTAGTATAGTGGTTGACTAGCAATCAAAAGGTCATAGGTTCGAGACCCATCCGATCCAAATATTTTTTTTAGTGTCCGATTTATTGACTTGTCAATCCATAACGCAGTAATCAAGAGACATGTTATGTTTAGTCTTCGTTGATTAGAACTAGTGATGTTTACGGTCCAAGTATATGTCCACTTACCTGTACGTTTTAGTTTAATGACTTACAAGTCAATTAAATCGGTATACATGTAAACGATTTGATCGAACTATAAAGCCACACATTGAAGCTTATCAATACGCTAACCTTTTCAAAATCGATATTGCCCATTATAATTATGTTAAAACAATATAATAAACCTTGTATGCAAGTCCATGAATAAATAATAATGCATTTTAATTCTAAGGTAGGTAACTGTATCTAAACAACAAATATCCCACATTTTAATAAGAATTTTTTTTCAGACTGACTAGTTCATCAACCATATATTTGAATAAAATGAAAACAAATATACATTGAATGAGTCAGTTTTTTGTAATTCAATTTTTTAGCATTTTGCAAAATTTAAATAGCTGATAACATCTTTCTGAACACCTTTATTCAAAATGTTTTTAGCTTTTCTTGTAATGAATGTTGTGGACTACTTATTGGGTGAGAATTATAGTCATTAGCTTTATTCATTTTTAAGAAAAATAAAATCATCAAAATTCTAGGTTTTTGTCAGAAAAAAGACCTTAAAGACAAACCACACGATAAATTTTGCCTATATTTACACACATTGTTTCTTAGGCTATTATCATTCTTCATGAAAAGTTTCATAACAATCGTATGGAAACTACGCGCATATGCGAAGTACCTTAAACGCAAACGCAATTTTTTTTTGCACTAAACTGTGGAAATTTACTTTTAGAAGTTTTAACTATTATTTTTTAATCTGAGTAGCAAATAGGTTGGAGCCTGATCAAACACCGGGTTACCCGGCGTCTGACATGGCTCCAATCTGTTTGCAATGGACATAATAGTTTTGTAGACAAATGCGTTTATTGGGAAAGAATAAAATATCAGTAAATTTAGCGCAGCGGTCTCGTGCTACACGGGAACCATACTTATCTCAAGTAGGAAAGTGTACGATGATGTAGTCGATGTTACCTTGCTTACAGTGGAGAAAATGTTATTATTTCCCAATAAACGCGTTAACGCTAGAACCATGATTTCAATTGCAAACAGTTTGGAGCAGATCAGACGCCGGGTAACCCGGCGTCTGATCAGGCACCAAACTGTTTGCCGCTCAGACTAACATGAATGGTCAGAATTGTCTAAAGGTTGTCCATTTATGCGTATCATTGCGATGCGTTTGCGTTTCGTTTGCGTTTAAACGGGAAAGAATAACGTTTTCTCCCATGTTACCTTAATGGTTATGAACTATTCTGTTCTAAAAATAACCCAGACAAGTCAGGAATATCGGATCGATCTCGTGACTCTTATCAGACCTTGCGGAAATTCTCGGAAGCCGACACGAAGATTTGTTATGTAAACGAAAAGCTTATTTTTCCAACCATCTCGATAAGAAATCGGCACATTTATGTATGGTTCTTAAAGAAAGGGGGCATGTTTCAGGCACCTGACAACGGATTTCGATTAGTTTTAATACATAGAAAATGTTCTAATATAAGAAATTGCGCGATTTAAACATAAATTTGGGCGGTATTCTGGCTTTAAGTTTGAATGTGGGATATGTCCGATCAAAAAGTAGGTTATTTCATGTTAAATCATAGAAAAACCTTGACAACACTCTAGAGGCTACAAATCTCCAAACAAATTCATGAAACTTGGTCAAAATGAGTGAAATATTAATACCAAGGATACATTTGAATGTGGGTTACCTCGAATTAAAAACTAGGTCACTAGATCAAATCAAAGAAAAAACTCTTGTTAACACTCTAGAGGCTACAAATCTCATTCGATTTTCATGAAACTTGCTAAAATGTTTGCCTTGTGGATTACTAGATCAAGCTTAAATGTTGATAATGTCAGATCAAAAGCTAGGTCACTAGATCAAATCATAGAAAAACCTTGTAAACAACCTAGAGGCTACACATCTCATTAGATCTGAGTAAAATCTTGGTCAAAACGTTTGCCGTTTTAATTTTCTATGTCATGTTTAAATGTGGGCTATGTCGGGTTAAAAACTAGGTCACTAGGTCAAATCATGAAAATACATTGTTAACACTTTAAAAGCTACATTTCTCATTTGATCTTAATGAAACTTGCTCAAAATGTTTGCCTCATTGAAATTTAGGCCACGCTTAAATGTGGTTATGTTCTGTTAAAATCTAGGTCACTTAAGGTCAAGTTTTACATGGTGTACCAGGTGAACGATATAGGGACATCATGGCCTTTGTTATTGTTATTGTTTACAAACAATTTGAGCTTTCGATTTGATAAACCTTAACTTGACGTTTGGTCACCTCAATGCCTCTTTCAAATCGCCCAAATCAAAAGAATTTGTCCTGAAACAGGTTAGAAGCGTCGTCGCGTACCCATTACATTGAGAATTGTGTCGTCCCGGTGTTTGTTACAGCGTCTTCCTACAAGCGTGACATTTTACTTTTAAAACTACTGCTTATTTCCGCCATACGATTGATCGAAATTATAAACAAACTCGCACTTAATAGTGTTTATACATAATTTGATTAATTACATATCATTTCTCTATTTTAGCAGTTCACTGTTGAAGGTCAAAGTATAAAATGCACTATAATAAGGAATGTTGCAGTCAGTTTGGCATTTGTAGCTACAATGTGCCATTTTTAACTCTGTTTCCGTTTATGTTGACATTCATTAAAACTCAATCAATATGAATATACTTATTTCAAGTAATATTGTGGAATGAATAAGTGCTGCAAACTATCTTAACGGTTCCTTCCACGTCCATAAATTGTTTTCCAACTCAATTGTATCGTGTTCGTTACCTAAATCGACATGCAGGCGTGACTGAGCGTCGTCCCGTTTCCGACTTCTGTGTGACAGAGTTCCTCCCCTGTGAATACATAATACGTGTACATATAATCGGTATATGTGATAGTAGACTGGAGCTATTTCCTGGTGAGCTATGGTCACTAGGCATTTTTTGTTAAAATTAGACAGACAACATATATTGGGTAATTGAAGGGTGCTGAATCCATTGGTGTTGTCTGACAAGCTGAATTCCTTCAACTTTTCAAGATGGCGGCCAAAATGGCCGACCTCATATTCAGAAAATACTTTGGCATCTGAATAAGATTTTTACTCGATTATTTTTGAACGTTTGTCCACTTAACTCTGTAAAATATACATAATATGTGACTAAATATACTATCAAATCATCTTTACTCAATGTTTTGCATACCTTTGCCTAATACCATGGCAAAGATGGCAAACACACAGTTTGAAATGCATAAAAACTTGAGATCACGCACCCTTTCTAATTTTAACATTAAGTACAATTCAACATAGTTATATTTTGTAAATCAACTGAACAAAATATAGGCTGATTAACAAGTATATATGCTTTAAGCCAAGCAATAGGTCTAAAGTACATGTATATCTAGTAAAGGTTTCTAGTGAACAATTAAGACTCTGATCATATGCGTGCTGACTATGACCAAACTGGTAACAGTCAATTTAAGGTATGTTTCGTAATTGGTTTCATAAGCGATGGCACTGTAGAACTTTTGAGGCATTATACCCCCACAAACAGAGTTTGAGGGGGGTATACTGGAATCAGCCTGTAGGTTGGTCGGTCGTCGGTCGGTCGGTCTGCTAAATCTTGTACTTTCAACTCCTCCTTCAGTTTCACCCCGATTCATTTGATACTTGGCATAAATGTTACTCAGGTATAGTAGATGTGCAAAACACAAATTTCAGGTCTCTGTGACCTTGACCTTTGGCCTTGAAATTAGTCTTGAAATTGGTGGGCAAAATCTTGTACTTTGAACTCCTCCTTCACTTTCAACCTGATTCACTTGATACTTGGCATAAATGTTACTCAGGAGTAGTAGATGTGCAAGACAAAAATTTCAAATCTCTGTGACCTTGGCCTTTGGCCTTGAAATTGGTCTTAAAATTGGCAGGCAAAATCTTGTACGGTGAACTCCTCCTCACTTTCAACCTGATTTACTTGATACTTGGCATAAATTTTCCAAGTTTTTATGATAGTCCCAGCACCCTGCCATTGTAAAATCTCATTGAAAACGTCTGCAGAGTGTGATAGAGTGCTGTATAATGGGGGTATTTATCACCTTTAGTGATAACCGTTCTAGTTTGCGAAAAGTTTAGATGTCTTTTGAAATGTATTGGGTAGGTCATTCATGAAGATCAGGAAAAGTAACGGCCCAAGTATATATCGGCACCCCACTGATAACTTGAATCCAATATGATGTTTCATTCCTTTATACTACTTTCTGTCTACAATTAGACAGAAAAGATTCAATCCAATCACATACAAGTGTTTTTATAGTGTTTAAACTTGTGTTGTAAATGTAAGAATGGCACAGAAGTGTCAAAGACCTTAGAAAAGTCAAGATATATGATGTCCGTTTGAAAACTAAGGCCCACATGTTAGTCCAATCATTGAGAGTCTCCAAAAGCAGGGTGACACTCGAACTTTTAGCTTGAAAGTCATGGTTGATCACAAGAGATTATACCATTTCTCGAAAAAATGAGCCTCCAGGATTTGGTTGAATAAAATTCTCTCCAGAGTATATACCACTTGAGAAGTGATCATGACAGGTCTATAATTACTACATGATTTCTTGGATCCCCTTATACATATATTGGATTAATAATACTGTCTCTCCAGTCTTGTGGAATACTTCCTGTCAAATCTGAATAGTTGAAGAGCAGCTGATGCTGTTTAGTGAAGGTAATGACAATTTCTAATACATTGACATGAATATCACCCAGGCCACAATCATTGTTGAGTTGTCAGTTTTTAATAACCTTCACTATATCTTGCTCTGAGATTTTCACGAAACCTTAAATCATATATATAACTTTATTTAAATAGACAACTCTTAAACGTTAATTTATGCTGTCGACCATAGCATAACTACATTTGCATTACCTTCATGCTGGTATTTACTTGATACGAAACAGTGAAGTGAGGCGATGTGACATAAATATACAACTAGAGTCGCTCATTTTATTCTACTTTGCTTCAATCACCCAATCAATAATCATCTTACAAATCATTTATCCAATTAGTCTTGTTTGATTTGATTGGCTACAAATGCATATAAATAGAGCTATTTCATTCGCATCAGATCAGAACAGTTACAGATTCCAGAGATAAAACATCTTGCAGTGAACACTATGTTTTTCTGTAAATAGTATTATACATTTGCTCATAGAGTTGCCCGGCCTGAGCAAGGCCCCATTCTCTGCGGCAAATATAGTGAGCACCTTTAATAAAAAAGGTTATTCATCATTGAGCTTCAGTAAAACCTAATCGCCATTAACTATCTCTGTAATTTGACTCAATTGCTCATTTGTTGATTAAGATATTATATATTTTCGAATCATCTGCGAATCATTTTGCTCAATACTGTCAGCAAGTTATCTGTGGGTTCCCGTGTTCATTATTTTTTGATTGATGTTTAATTCTTTGTGAAATCATTTATTGAGCAGGTAGCTCAATCTGAATTGAGACACCGTTCGGCTGGCGTTACAAAGTGGAAGAGCATGATAATTCTCTTCCTAACAGAAAAGAATAGCGACATTCAAAGACTTTTTTGCTTGTGTCCTTTTTTGGTCCTTGAATAATCAAATATGTAACCGTTACAGTTCTTGAAAAATGGTAATATTAAATCTATAGATAGGCAAAGCCCGTTTAAACTGAAAATAAACAATGTCCCAGTATACAGAAAAGGGAATTATCCATTGATTTTGATCTGTGCATTGTTTGTCAAAATCATAAAATGATAAGTTGTTTCATTCGGACCAGGGTTGCCTGTCTCTGAAAACGGCACCACAATCTAGACGGACATTTTTTGACGCAAACAACAGACATGCGATTGATAGAATTATGTCAAAGACAGAAAATGCCATGATATTGTGTATTGTGGTCCCATTTGCAGAACACTCTTGATAAATTCATCTGCAAAATTACCAAATGTTGCATGAGACAGGCTAACATACTTCACCCAATATTACCTAATCCTCAAGTAATGGGTTGGAAATTAGAGAAAGGTAAACTTGTACCAATCCTGGTGACACTACAAACAGTACCTGAGACTTGCATAGAACTGATCTCTTGCAAATGTGCAACACGTTATGCAAGTACACGCTGCAGGTGCAGAAAATCTGGTCTTGCATGCACAGTGGCTTGCAAATGTAGGGAAATGCATGATGATTGTCACAATAACTAGCAGATCTAAACATGCATAACGATTGAATTTGAAAAATACTCCAAATATGCAGAGACATTATTCTATCTTGGTAATACTTTAAATGGTAAAAGTTTGACAAAATAAACAAAGCTAAACGTATATTAGTGTGATATGCAAACTCTTGTGACTAAGAATCTCATCAATGAAGCTCTTTATCCAAATAAGAGAAAACATACCTTATTATGACAAGTGTTACATGAACTGAACAAAACATTACTCGGCTTTGACTTAAACACCACGCTTATGACATCTTACTCCCAAATTTGACCGGCCCTATTTGTTGCAATGTCTTCGCCGTTACGGCTAGAAACGTAGGCGTCAATCATTAGCACCAACGACCAATAGCAACGTTTTCTTAAATTGTATTCGCATTTACATAATGAAGCTATCAATATTTAACTAGAACTGCTATCACTAAAGGTGATAAATGCCCCCATTCCAACTGACCTGTCACAAACAGCACAATGCCATGTAGAAAGAATAATATATGCATATTAAGGAACAAATTTCAAGTTTAAAAGGGGCATAATTCTGTCAAATTTTATGCAAGAGTTGTCAGACTTTAAAGAAAAGTCTCACAATACAACACTAATAATGTTTACCACGTTTGAAGACAATATCATGAATAGTTTGCAAGAAATGGCATGTTCAAAGAGAATAGAACAAAAGTTAAAAAGGGGCAAAATTCTGTCATTTGTTGGCAAGAGTTATGTAACTTCAAGTAGAGTCTGCAAACATCACGATTATAACGTGTTCCAAGTTTGAAGACAATGTCATGAATAGTTTTCAAGAAAATGACATGTCCAAAGAATAAATGCATATTAAGGAACAACATTTCAAGTTTTAAAGGGCCATAATTCTGTCATATTTTGTGCAAGAGTTGTCAAACTTCATGAAAAGTCTCACAATACAACACTTATAATGTGTACTAAGTTTGAGGACAATATCATGAATAGTTTTCAAGAAAATGGCATGTTCAAAGAAAAAGAAAAAATTCTGAATTAAGAGACAAAAAAATGAAGTTAAAAAGGGGCATAATTCTGTTAAATTCAATACAAGAGTTATGAAACCTGTCAATGACTGTCCCCAAATAACATTGATAATGTATACCAAGTTTGAAGATGGTATCATAAACAGTTTTCAAGAAAAAAGCAAATGTCTCGGAAAAACGCGAAAAAACACTGATTTTCTTAGGTGTCAAGAACAGAATTACCTCCCTTAAAGTAGAACTTTCACTAAAGGTGATTGATACCCCCACAGGAAACCTCCATGTCACAGGGCGCCAATATAACGTAATATAACGTTTTGTTTGTTTAATTGATATTACTAATATATCGTTAATTCCAAGACAACGCACGTGGAAAAATACGCGAATTCATACAACGTTAGAAAATGACATACCAAATCGCGCCCGATTCCAAGACAATGCTCGTGGAAAAATACGCGACTTCATATAACGTAAGAAAGTGACATACCAGATCGTGGAAAAGAACACTGAACTAATCCAGAGAAAATCAAATAATCACATTTCATAATCGAGACAATACTACTCTCAACGGAAAAAAAATTCACAACAGAAAAGGGAAATCACACTTCAAAACTAAACCGGAAGTTATTTATTCGTCCCATTACCTGAACGTAACTACCACATGGTTAAGTAGGATGAGTTATCTCCCTTCCTACTCACTTCTTAGTCACTGGAAATAATATAGGATGAGTTATCTCCCTTTCCATCAGAGTAACCGCTAAATGACCACTAAATGACCTTTACCTTTGTCGGACATGACTCAAATTTTACTGAACTCAAGAGCTTCTTGAGGTAAATGCACATACCAAATATAAAGTCTCTATCTTAAGTAATCAAAAAGTTATGGCCAAGGTGTCACAGAAAGTGACAAATGCCCCCGAGGTGTTTTGTCACTGCAGTGTATTCATTTGGCTTTCAAGTAAAATCATACAGCAGGTTATAATTGTACTCTTGTTGTTGTTGTGATGGAAATGTACAAAGAAACAAGCTTTTTCTAGATTTTTCAAATGAATCATCACCATAGCGTCATGATGTCATCATGACATCATGATGACGTTGTTGTCATAACAAGGTTTGTCATGTGTCATATTGAGGAATTATTTCTAAATTTAGAAATGATCACATGATCAGAGTGTTATGGCCAGTTTGGATCAGTTATCTCCCTTCCTATTCACTTCTTAGTCACTTGACATATGTATTTAGGCTTTGCCTATGGACGGAAAAAAGCAAAATTATACTAATGAAAACGGAATGGATCTATCACCAGTGTGTGATCAGCGCTCTTGTATCAGTTCGTTGTGTATTCCAGATCTGAGATCTGGATTACACAACCGACTCGAACTTTTATTATATACCTAAATTGTTTGGGACAAGATCTATATGTTGTTAAACCAAATAATCAAATAGATCTATAAGCACCCGTGTATACAATGTTAAAAGTTAAAACACCTATAATGCAATCTGAAACTATTTTTGGAAGTCACATTATTATTTATATTGATGGCGTATTGGTAATCCGTTATTTTTATCGGTTCGATTGAGAAGTAGATTTTTGCAAATAATGTTCATTTAAGCGTTTAAGGGTATGCATTGAACTGTTCGAAGCTTTGTCCTTGGAGAAAATCATTTCAAGTGAGTGTTGGGGGTTATTCATGCTTAAAATGGTTTAGAAATAGCACCGAAATCGGGAATTCCGAAACGTCACGCACAACTCTTCGTAAAAGCCGTGACGTCATCATCCAAGATGTCAGCCCCCATGTTTTGTAGTTGCCTAGTTTTGAGGAAATTATTCACGCGCAAATCAAACACTTTTCAAAGTCTGTCAGTGATTGAATAAAATTGGAATACCTTTGATTTTATCATGCATTACTTAAGAACGGAAAAAAGGCAAGCCTTTTTATCGTAAGATAGGATGAGTTATCTCCCTTTCCACCAGATGTGCATATTAAGGAACAAAATGTAAAGTTATAAAGGGGCATAATTCTGTCAAATTTTGTGCAAGAGTTATGAAACCTGTCACTGAGTGTCCCCATATAACACTGATAATATATACCAAGTTTGAAAATGGTATTGTAAAATACCGCGACGGACCGACTGACGGACGGACGGACAAGGCATTTCCTATATAGCCCCCACCACACAGTGTTGGGGTATAATAAACCGTAAGTTTCGGTGATAAGATGAAACAATTCTGCCTGTCAGACAGTTTCAATGGATTCAGCACCCTTCAATTATGTTAAAAACAATGTCTGCCAAATTTTTACAAAAAATGCTTAAGTACTTTTTAACCGAAGACTTTATTAGGAAATAGCTCCAGTCTATAGATAAAATTATGCAAACTCTTAGTTTACACTGTACGTAGTCCTTTTATGATACCTTATAGTGTTTCAAATTTATAGTCACAGTCCTAAAACTGAATGGTGCATGAACTGCCTCCCTTGAGAAGCCTGCCCACTATTTAAGCAAGCACTGTTGATTGTTTTATTGAATTCGGTTTTGTCGCGGTACCGTAAAACCCAACTCAATCAACCAATCACGCAAATGAACCAGTCTTTGCTTTTAAATACTAGTGGGCACAATGTTCCTCAAGGGAGGAAGTTCATGCATCATTCAGTTTTAGATTTTGCATGAGTTGCTTCCCTTGAACCATCATTATTTTTTTTATTTATGTGTTGTATTTGTATTCATTAAGTTCAATTATGCTGCCATATCTTCATTTAGTGACCACGAAAAGGTGATATATTTATAGTGCTTATAAGTGGTGTCAGTTTGGTGCGGGGCGGCAGTAATGCTGATGCCTAATAGAAGCCTTGTGCATTGCTTTCCCTGCATTAGGCGACCACCTCTCTTTAACATTCAATGTGCTTCTTCATCCGGTGCTTCTTCAGCGACATTTCAATGTTGTTTTTATATCAAAATGGTGTCTTACCCAATCAGTTTAGTTACAATGTCCTCAGGTGAGCGAATTGAGGGCCATGCCCCTCTTGTTGTGTTTAGTACTGCAACTAGATTTGTCATTTTAATTCAATGTACTCGTGCTCCTCTACCTGGGGCCCATTTCATAAAACTTCGTACGACAAAATCGGCCGTAAGTCAAAACTTTAAAATACATTTAATTTCTGATTTCGCTATCTTATTCTGTCTTGTGATATCTTTTGGAATCATCTTGAAAAGACGATTCCAAAGAGATGTCACAAGACAGGATTAGAATGAGAAATAAATAAAAACTGAGACTTTTATATTCCGACAACATTTGCTTACGAAGTTTTATGAAACGGGCCCCAGAACATACAGTATGTTGCATCGTCATTCGGTGACCTTGACTGACAATACAGAAGAGTGGAGACAAATATTCAATTTTTGTGCAAACAGTTTGGATCCTAAACAGTCCCTTATGGAGCATTAGATGCTTTACTTTTGGCATGCTTTAAGCAACCATCTTTATACTGACATTAGGTCATGGGGGAGAGAGTTAACTCATTCCCCCTGAAACTTTTAATGGACAATTTCAATTTCAAAATATGTCTAGTCCATTTTTGACTATTTAGGGTTGCTTTTCACAATATATTTCAAAGTGACAAACAGTGTAGATCCTGATCAGAGGACTCCTTAAGGAGCCCTCTGATCAGGGTATACACTGTTTGCATATGACAAGTGTAATCCTCACAGGTACACTGTTTGTAAATGACGAGTATACTCGTCGCTAGGGTTGAATGTGTAAAGTAAGAAAACGAAAAAGTCACAATTAAAAATAAGGAGATAAATGAACAAATCAACAACAAAGGTACTTTATAAATACTTTATTCATAACCTGTAGATTCTATATTTTTGCAGTGAGACACTATTAATTTATTTTTTTTGCAAGTCAATGTCTTAAATAATCAATGATATGTTTTTGTTGTTTGTGTACATAAACTATTTTTAAAAAGTGTACATACAGTTCTGAGAAGTTCTGTTTTAATAAAAAAAACTATTGATATACATGTATATCTTTCATTTATCATAAAAATCTTTCATTTTTCATAAAATCTTTAAATCTATATCTTTCAATATTTCATTAAATCTTTATATCTATATCTTCCAATTATTTATAAAATCTTAAAATCTATATATTCCAATTTTTCATAAAATCTCAAATCTATATCTTCCATTTACATTAACATATATCAAAAGTTTTTATATACATAATATACAGCTAATCATCAGGTTCTATTAACAAGTCAGTGGTGATGCCAAAATCAATTTTCCTCTGTTTGAACTCGGCTTGGTATCTTTCTCTAATCAAGTTAAGAAGAGTCCACTCCACATGTGACAGTCCACAACAGGTCATGTGCAAATAACACAATCCTAAACGACAAAAACAACAATGAAGTTAAGAAAAAATTACTTTTTGAAAAAGACTTTAAAACAAATCCTAGCAAATTGCTAATGTGCTTACTATTGTACCCATTTATTACCACAATACTCTAAACTGGATATATATAAAAATAGCAACACGTGTAGACCAAGATTTGATGGTTCCCTTAGGAGCCATCCAATCTTGGTCTACACTGATTGCTTTACTAGTAAGTATGTGCATCTTAAGTTTTTTTTATGTTGAAAAACAACAAAACACGAAGCAAAATATAGCTATGCCCCAGCTAACAATCCAATATACATGTCGTTGATTTTTTCTTCAGTAATAGCGGTAATAGATGAGTTTATGTTAGAACATAAAGTTTATACCTACTTGCATGTGACCTGTTGTGTTACAAAAAGCATAGACTTATTAATAAATAAAAAGAGTGGCTTGAAATGTCATGTTTAGAAATCAAATCTGTTGAGCTGGAAATCAATCCCTTGTCCACAAAGAATCTCTGTGTAATGTTGGCGCATGCGCTGATAGACTTCCACCTGATGCCATAGTATTCCACTAAAGGTCACATGCAGCTTATTAAGGTCTAATTGATGGACAAAATAATTGAATAAATACTGGTTATTTAAACTACTTTTCTTATAGCAAATAACAACAGCAACAACAACAACAAAACAAAAACAAACAAGCAAACAATAAAACCCCAAAAAATCCAACCAAACAACAAAACCAAACAAACAAACCCTGTTTTCTCTATTTCTGTTAAAATGATAAACTTTCCATGGATAACGTAGTTTTACGCCCTTATCTGTTCCCCCTTAAAATTGGTTTTCTACTCCTACTATGTAATTTTCTGATAATTAAGCCATTATACCATGACAGGTGTATGTTAGCCTTTTACTCCATAAATATGCATTTTCACGCCTTTAATTTATTCCCGTACTGAAAAAAAGTTCCAATTTGTACAGTCATTAATATGCACCTTAGAAATAGTGGGTTTTTTTATCATATAAAGCGCATGGTAGAATAAAGTAGGCCGAAAGAATAGCAAATTGCGCCTTAAGGCGCATTCTGCTTTACTTGTCACATGCCTTCAAAACTAGAAACATGCTAAGGGGTAATGAGTTAAAAGCACACAGAGAGTAAGTCATATTGTTTACAGTGCTCCCTCTCTACACAACACCCAGAGAGAGACACAATTTGTGAGTGTTGTTCGGAGGAAGTTGTTATAGGGAGGGAAAATTAAGACTTGTCTTACATTTGCAAACAGCTTAAATACAGATCAGACGTCGCGTAACGCGGCGTATGATCTGGATTCAAGCTGTTTGTCACTAGTCAATATATTTCTTCTGCCAAAATGTCCAAAATTGTATTGTTTAGGGAACTGCGGAAAGCGTTGTTGTAAGGAGAGAATCGTTGTTTGAAGGGTGGTTGTAGGGAGAGAGCAATGTACCCACTGCCTGGTTGGAACCAGTTCACTGTCAATAGCGCCAAAATGCGTCTGTGCTAATAATTTGTATCCTGGTCAGTCGTCGTGTAAACACGGCGACTAATCAGGATCCAAAGGGTTTGACACTCGCTTCGAACTTTCGTCAGTCATACTGCCTTAAATATAAGTTTGAAATGATTTGGCAGACACACTACTGAAGCAGACGACACTATGGCGGTAAACAACTGCCATACTGTTGGTGATGAAAGGGTTAAATCAGTTATCTGTCTTAAACACTGGAAACAAGCATAGGACATATGGAAGTGTCATACAGCAAACTAATCAACAACACAATTTCTCTATTACATCTTGCTATGGAGCAAGCTTAGATATTAATTCATTCCCCCCTTAAACTTTAAATTGGCAATTCAAGTTTACAATTAAATTTAGTCCATTTTTGAATAATTAGGATGGTTGTCAACAATTTATTCCTTAAGGAACCCTCTGATCAGGATCTACACTATTTGCATAGGACAAGTGTACTCTTGATAGGTATATTAATTGTTCAATCATGACGAGTATACTATTCGTTAGGGTTCAATGTGTTTTTAACAGTGATCCCAGTGACGCCTATACCAGCCCTTTACTACAGTGTACAGGCAGGAACCCTTTGACCAATCTGAGCTATTTTTGAAGGTATCTTGATCAATCTTTGAAAACATATGTAGTTGATTTCAGCGTCGATTTTCCAAAAACCTTTACTATGTGACAAATGCAATTGAAAAAGGTTTAAACTATGTAAAACAAAAAGTCTGGCCAATCTAGAAATCTCTTATTCAAATTCACCATCACCATAGCATCATGGCGTCATCTTGACGCCGTGATGACGTCGTTGCCGTTACAACGTTTGTCATATTTAGGACTATATTCTAAATTTAGAAATGATCACATGATTAAAAGCGCCTCAATATAAAAAACTTGTAAAATACAAGTTTTTGTCAAAACCTAATCTGATGACCACGACCTTTGTCGGACATGACCCAAGAGCTTCTTGAGATGACTACACATACCACATATATAAAGTTTCTATCCTATGTAGTTTCAAAGTTATTGCCAAGGTTAAAGATGTGGACAGACGGACAAACAAACAGACAGACAGAAAACAATATGCCCCCGCCTAGGTCGTGCGGGTGCATAAAAGTGGAACTTATTGGAAACTGGAACTGTTCATTAAAAGTTCAGGGATGCATAAGGCAATTACAGCCATATGTATACGTACCTATCTTTCGCTCCCTCAGTAACTCGCATATTACCTCAACTGTTTCAATACCTATTAGGGCGTTCAGGCTGAACTCTTTCAACCTTCTACACTTTGTGACCAGCTCTAAAACCTCCGAGTCTACAATTTCTTGGGTATTGTCCAGCTCAAAGGATAGACATTCTGTTGAATAAATATCTTCACATAAGTAAGGAAATTTCAATTACATGTATCACGTTTTTTTAAGCTGAACATTTTACATGTACAAGGAACATAACAAAACCATTAAGAGTAGTGGTATATACATGACACACAGGCATGACAATAAAGATTAACTATATCTAAGAAATAACACCAAGAAAAACCTTTTACTCCATAGTCTGTTTTTAGTTTTGAAGACAGGTGACCACTTAAAACAGGTTGCAAGTAAAGCAGCATGCGCCTTAAGACACACTATGCTTTACTTTAAGTCTTCTTTAAGCTGACGTCTGCTATTCTAAATGAACATTGCAAATCCGTTGCTGTATAAAAATTTCTTCAGAAGAGGAATGAATTAAATGCATAAAAATGTGTATCTAACTATCTATTCTATGGAGTAAAGGGCTGAGATAATTCGCTTACATGTTCAAACCTCGTAAATTTTGATGTCTACATTTGAAAACATAAAACCTTTCCCACTGTATAAAGATGTGAAGCTTACCAAGGCTATTTGTGTACATTTCCTTAATATGGGCGATCGTGTCTGATAGCCTCCAGTTGGAATCGTCATCGTACCCTGTCCAGATATGCACGTCCTTTACGGGCGCCTCTCTCACCAGTATTGCCGCCATCTGCTCATACGCTCCTATACTCTCAAACCAAAACGCCACGCGCAGCCTCGGACACGCAGCCGCCAGTTGTTTCCAACAGTATCCGGATATACGATGTAAGTGGGGGTCGTTGCGGAATACTTTGATATTGATGAACTCCAAATTCTTTTGCAAAGACTTCGACAAAGACTCCAGTATTTCCTCACATATGCAGTTATAATTGATGGAGAGGTATTTCAAGTTTGTAAATTTTCCTATCACTTTCTGAAACTTGGTCATTTGAAAGATTGGCAGTCTTGAATGAAAGAAATCCTCGATTAGCATGTCTTGTATTGTGCCACCGGAAAGATGAGCCAGCGAGTCTAGAACCCGACAACCCCCATAAGCTGGAAACTTAGCCGACGTCATATCGAAGCTAAAAATCTTCTTTTGCGTTTTGAAAAACTTTGAAAATATTGCAACAATTTTCTCTCTCGGCGTGTCGTACTTCCAGTATCGCTCAAGCTCCAATCTACACATTTCAAATTCTTTTAGTTGAGTGTTTTCTGTCTTGAGCACCGCGAATAAATCTTCGAGAGTTTTCTTAAACAATCTACACGTGTGATACGAGGGATGACTGCAGGTAATTAGTAAGTACCTCAGGTTTTCTCCGAATCTTTCTGCAAACTTGATAGCTCTAGTACCATTGGTCTGTGCCCTGAACCCCCCTAGTTCAAATGTCCGAGATCTCCATAGACATGGGGCCTCAAAGGCGCGGTACCACTGCTCACATACCTGGGAAGCGTTTATGCGACCAATATCCGGCAGAAACTTAAATACCTCAACCAAAGCTACTAGTGGTAAGTTGTTCCATTCTGTCCCATTGCTGCCAATGCCCCTCATTGTCCAGTTCGTAATAGGATTAAATAGATGGTCCATGAACAATGTACCGCTACCCGGCAACCAAGCCTCGATTCAGAATCGCGACGCACTGTGACGTCATGATTGTTTCGGCGTCCATTACAACGTTGACTATTGATACGTAATTAAGTGACGTTACGTAAGATGTACTGCAGTGATTTTACTTTTCGTCCACATAAGTGCCATAGGACGCCTTGATCCATTCCTCTGCATAATCATCCCAAATAAGTAAAGCAGAAACATATTCTTGTTTTATGCAGTATAATGTATTCTGCCTTAAAACATTAAAACAATTAGATACTAAAGGTAAGCTTTAACTTGGTGAAAGGCTTTGAGAAAATTGTGTCTGAACAACACCCCCCACCCCCCCCAAAAAAAAACCAAACAAAAAACAAAAAAAACCCCAACAATTCAGCTACTTCCTGCTAAATGCAACTATATACTTCAAGTAAATTCTCTAATCTTCGTTACCTCTAACGCTACCTGCGGGGTGGTGGGGGACATGTTTCATAATCATTTTCATTCTCAAATCCCTTCAATGAGATTCTTGTGGAAATTCAACTGTGTGGTTCATTATGATCAATTTCAAAACTTTTAAGTTTCACACACAATGTATATTGAAAGCTTTACATTTGGGAGCTTTCGCTTGTGTACTACAGGCTTTATCTACCAACTAATGTTTCACTGGGACTTAGCATCAATGTCCCAAATGTGTGGCAAATTATAGCGACCAGCGTCCTTGTTGAGCGCCGGTGTAACGAAGTATTTTGACCCCCATCGAAAAGTGACCCCCCGGTCAAAATTCGACGTCGTAGAATGACCTCCCATCGTCGAATTATGCCCCCCATCGTTGAATTATGACCCCCTGTCGAAATATGACCTCCCTTTAAAAATCCTTGATATTTTGTTTAAAGTCAGTTTTGCATATGTTAAAGTTGTTTTAAACCTAACTAAGTTTTGAGTGAATAAATTATATTGATTGAATTGTAAGTGTGTCTGCCTATCAATGGACAACCTTATGGGTATCGAACCCAGAACCGTTTACCCTTTTACAAGTATACATTTACGATCTATCAATTACTGTTGTTCGATTATTGATTTAATTTCGACGTAGCAGGCTGCGTAAACCCCAATCACACATGTACCACGTCTCCGAGAAAGCGTATGATCAGAATTTACAATACGCTCATACTGACATTCATTCCAAGAAATCTTCCTATCTTGCCGCGGTTTCTTTGGTTTAACCAAGTACCCCACATCCCTTTTCTAGCTTTAAAGACAGATGGCCACTTAGAGCAGGTTAAAAGTAAAGCAGATTGGGCAGTCTGCTTTACTTCAGCCTGTTTTAAGGTACACTTTGCTAGGATATAGAAAATATTTTCTTATGGTATATATCCATGACTGTATAAATTTGATCTTTTATCTCCAGTAAAGGAATAAAAAGATCAAAGGCGTACAATTCGTATTTATTAGGTAATGTCTTAACATATTTTCATAGAGGATGTTTTGATTTGTCGGAACTTATCCCTTTTGTCAAGAAATAAGAAGAATGCAGGTCGGTTGTTTTGAGTGGGCTTTTTTGTCTTTTGTCAACACTTGCTATGTTGTGCGTTTATAGTTTACCATGTTAAAGATATCTCCTGACGACCTTTTGGTCATAACGCCTTGCCAGATTATTTACTGTCAATTTCCTTGCAAAAAGCATGGGTATTGGGTCTTGTGCATATTGAACCATTGAATCGTCTTGTGTGAGACTCTACCTTTATATTTGATAGTTTGGATAGAAATAATCATTGAAAATCACTAGAGCATGAGTATTATCTGACCCTCACCAGATAAACTGAGATTGTGATGCACGTGATTTGAGGTTGCATTGACACCTCCAGAACAATGGGGGACTCTCTCTATGGACTGAGGAAAAGTCTTTAAGTGTAAAGTTAATTGCATTTACTAAACAAATAAGCAAACAAACAAACAAGCAAACAAAAAGCGATCAAAATCGGAAGCTGTGTTATGTTGCCTCATTGCACATCACACCATTCAGTGTCGTAGAAAGACTCCGGTCATTATTCTAGGTCGTATTTTGACACCTCGGCCATTATTCGATATCATAGTTTGACTCGCCGGTCATTATTCGATGTCGTAGAATGACCCCCGGTCATTATTCGATGTCGTAGAATGACCCCCGGTCATTATTCGATGTCGTAGAATGACTCCCCGGTCATTATTTGATGTCGTAGAATGACCCCCGGTCATTATTCGATATCGTAGAATGACCCCCCTGATATCATTCAATTTCATAGAATGCCACCCCTGCCCCGATATGGTAATTACCGTATTTGATGTCAAACAAAGACCCCTTGTCATTTTTCAATGTCGTAGAATAACCCCGACATGGTTGCGATCAGCTCCCTGAGGGTAAATTCATATCAGATTGCTAATTACCTAAATCATTGGATGCTTCTATGTTGTACAATATACTTTCAATAATCTAATGAATTTTCATAGTCACATGCCGCAATGTTTCTGTTGCGACACATTGTTAGATGACGAATGTCATTGGAACCGATGTAAATATTACATATACATATTCTGTAAAAGGGGGATACATATTTGCACTCGTTCACGTAACGTTTATTGGTATGGAGTCCCACTGATAGACTGTAAACTACGTTCAATAAATTGTCACATATCTTCAAGAATAGAAACAGGCTAAGGAGTAAAGGGTTAAATAATCAGGTCTGACATAATGCATCTAACAGACAATGTATTTGCAACTTTAATGATGTTATGTGCAACAGTGACATTTATACATTTTGTTTTTGACTGTTATCGAAATGTAATGTGTGATGTAATGCATTACTTTGCCAACTTACTTGTAATTTAATACATTACAAATGTAAACGTAATAATAATTGTAATATAATACACTCTTTAGCAATGTAATTGGTGACACTTGTAATGTAATGTATAACTTTCTCAAGTAATTCACACCATGCCTGTTCCCGCCCCACAGACCTGCATACTCCATGACTGAAATACTACCTTAACTTATTTATAAATAAGCTGTCCACGAATTATACCACAGACCCGCAGCCACCTTGTTTCCCTACAATCAGTATCCAACAGATAGGCACAAGGTTAACGTAACCCATCGGGAACAGCATTTAGTATACTGTACGTTTCCAAGGCGCGCTTAGCATAAGTCTGAATTTTGACTTGTTTATCATCTAAATTTTATATATCTTTTAACTTATTCACACCTGAAACTTCAAGTGGACAAAACAATTTTTTCTAGTTATGTCAAGTCAACTTTTGACTAGCTAGAGTTGTTTTATACAATATATTTCAAAACTGACATATATTGCAAACATATCAGAGAGCTCCTTTGGGATTAGTCTGATCAGGGTCTACACGGTCTACAAAGGACAAATGCACTATTGCTAGGTAGACTGTTTGTAAATGACTAATATACTCGTCGCAAGGGTCCAATGGGTTAAACTGTGTCTGTTAATTGCTAAAGAGGGGTGGGGTCATTTTTCGATGGGGGCCAATATATTTCAGGAGGGGTCAAAACACTTCATGAGGGGAGTCGTAGTACTATGACCGGGGGGTCAAATTTCGACGTCGAATTATGACCGGGGGGTCATTGTACGATATCGAAAAATGACCGGGGTCATTCTACGTCGTCGAATTTTGACCGGGGGTCATTTTTCGATGGGGGTCAAAATACTTCGTTACACCGGCTTATGTGCTCTGATGTAGATTGCCTCTTTGAACCCTCGTTCAAACCAGAAAATATGTGCACTGATTTTGTAGACACAGAGTGTCCTGGATTGTCCTGATTAATGTGGCGTGATACCTCACTATTACTCGAACTTGGACGTCTATAATCCATGTATCGTGCCTTGAGATCTCTCTCCGTCTCTCCGTCTCTCCGATGTAGTCTTTGTCACACTTATGGTTCTTATTTCCTTCACAGTTGATGTGATAAATGGGGCCACAGACCTCCAGTTTATCGGACTTGTATTTTGGATGTACTAATAATTGTCTTAGAGTTTTGAATGGTTTAAAGCACACGTTGACCTTATGCTTGTTAAAAACTCTTCTTATTGTTTCACTTTTCCCTTTCAAGTAGGGTAAAAATATGTTGCCCTTGGTGTCTCACTTTTTTTAAGATGGTTTCTTGGTATTTTCCTTTTGGTTTTTCAGTTTCTTGTCTATTGCCCATCCGGGATATTTACACACAGTCAAAGCACTGTTAACATGACGTATTTCTGCTTTCAACTCATATTGATGTGAGATCACTGTCTCTACCCTCTGCCTGGTGTAATGTTCTAATGACACCAAGCCTGTGTTCTTCTGGGTGCGCGGATTCAAAATCCAGGTATTTATCAGTATGTGTTGCCTTTCTAAAATCCGTTGTTTTGATGGTACCATCTGGTTTCCTGATGGTATTGGTGTCCAAAAATACCAAGGTGTTCTTATCCTCTTTCTCAACATATATTTTAGCCATCGCCACTCTTCTTCGCTAATCGGTTTCTTAACACAGATTTGATTTTTGTAACATTTAAAAAAAGTACGTGAGCCGTTCTCCAAGAAAACCTGCTATAATGACATTAGAAATGACTTCGGGAAATCCCGATTAAAAAAACAATATTGCGGTTTATTTATGCTTTTCGGTGGATTACCACGAAATAGCAGTGTATTATCACTTGGTAATCCACTGCAGTGGATTATCACCAATCGCTTTTGTTATGAATTTTCCCCGTAGGGCTCCCCAAGAATCGTAGTCAATCGTGTCTTATCGTTAAATTCCGGCAGTCCGATTTGTCGCGAACTACTCACCGGAAGAGCACGAATCCAAACTCGGGAGCAACGAAGTAATTCGGATGACGTCAAATCAATAAATAAGTGACGTCATCGTACGGGAAAACTGTTTCGAAAATGTGTTATAAATGTGATATAAAGTTGGGGCTCAACACGGGGTAAATCATTTACTTTCGCTTTCTCAATTGTCGAACAATTTCGTTTAAAAAGTGGCTTAACAGCATAAATAAATAGAATACTTGTATTTTTTCAGTATAAGATCGAATTTAATCAATTTCGTGAACATCAGACTGTTATATTTTCAATCGTGGCTTCGCCACTCGTGAAAATATAACGTCGTATGTTCACTCAATGGATTAAATTTCTATCTTATACTGAAAAAAACAATTATCCTCTATATATATATACAGTGTGGTAATAGCACGTGACTTTGACGTTATAAAAGCTACCATGTCCAGACGTATTTAGCCTCGATTGAACTTTTGAAAGAGCTGTTACACAGTAAGTATTTTATTTGCCTTGCAAATGTGACGAGACCCGGCCAATTCGAACGAGAAAGTAGTAAGCTTTGATCGGGTCAACCTTTATCGCGGATTAAATACGGTGATTTTGCTAGATCGGTGGAAAACTGGCTGGAGAGCACGCAAGACGAAGGGCTATTGTGTTCAGCGAAACCAATTTCTCGGTAAAATTCTAGGTTTGCGTATCTCTAAAAGTACATTGTCAGCAAAATTTGCAGTTAAATGGAAAAATAATCGAATTATATGCTACTGGTTCTGAAAAACGCAATGGAAATAGGGAAAAATCAGAAATATACGGGAAAGCTACTTTGGGAAGAAGAAAAAAAATCGAGCAAGGCTACCTTGGGAAGCGGATTCGATAGTCAAATTAAGTAAATATTGATTATGCCTATTAAAATATTGTTTTTGCCTCCTTAATTGTTATTGAAATACTTTAGTACCTACCAAAAGATCGTGGACAAACACAGCTAGCTGGATACACAATTGTATATATTGAACGCAAGGCCTATGTAAAAAATATGAATTGAGAGTCAGACCACGAGAAATGCGGGGCCTAATCCAAGATCCAAACTATTTTAAACTCGCATAGCCCGCCTGGTTACATGACGCATATTTGAATTACGGAATGTGATATATTGGACGATATACCGCAGTAGAACATCGTTTTTTTCGGTTTTACCATGAAATGTTGATATGTCACCAATTTTGACTAATAGATTGGCATAACTCAAAAAATGCTTCAAGACGTCATTTACCATTATATTTTATAACGTCATATCACAACCGTGGTATATCGCAAAATATACCACGGTCAGATTGCTCTGTTTTTATGGTGACGAAAGAACGTGTCAAGATATAATTGATAATACTGTCAATTTTCCCTTTGCTCATGCAATGTAACAATATCTTAATTTCTACATATATAACGTCATATGTGAAATGGTGGCTTATTGAGGGACAGCTATCGTAATCCCTGACTAGACGACACGCGTAAGGCGCTGTGTTTGATCAGGGTTTTAGAATTTTGTCGCTCATGAGCATATACAGCTCCCTGTGCAGTGTTAAACATAAATACCATCACAAACGTGTGAATATAGCTGACCTAGGATGACACTGTGTGTTCGGCAATATGCCACCTTTTCCCCATATGATGTCAGATATAAAAAACATGATAAAAACTTAACGCATGTTTGTTTTATTTTCAGAATAATGAGAGCTCTAACCTGCGTACGAAAGACGCTGAATACAGAGAAAAAGTGGAGAGAACGGAAACGGTCCGACGTCATGTATAGGTTTCAACAAAGGCATAGTATGTTAAAATAGACATCTGTGATAATGCCACACATGATACGACCGGAAAATCACAAGACAAGCCACAAACTCCTAGGTTCAAGAGCCCCCTTAAGAGAATGAAAATTATCATGAACAAAAGAATTTTAACAACGCCTTCAAAATCACCAAAGAAATATCGTAGAGCCTTTTATATCAGAACAAGACCAGAAGAAAGAAAACATCCAAACGCTCAACCATGATGCCAGTTTGTGCTGTGCTTGTGCTTGTGCTGCAATGATGTGATCAATGACTTGCTTGGTGGTTTTCCTATTTCCGAAGGTGACGAAATGCAACAGGACATTGCTCAAGTGATTGACTTGTTTCCATCGGTCATGGAAAATCTATCAAAAGAGGATCACGCAAAGAACATGCTTCAATTCTTGAAAATGACAAATGATGACAAATTTCCACTGCATGGTTAGAAGTGGTAACGTGGTTTGGGTGTGAGAATGCAACAGCAATGAGATACTCTGAAAGCACTAAGAAGTTTTGGAAATTGGGATATAGGCTGTTCGGAGGGCGACGATAGAGCAAGGCAGGTTACTCTGTACAAACAATATTACTCGTATTTATATCTGATATAGACCACACTGTGACGCATTAAAACAAACATGTGCCTTGTTGATATTTTTTAATTCATTTATGACATACAATTCTCAGTTGAGTTAGTTCAGTAATTACGTTCACAGAGGGCTGCACTAGTACACATCCAATACAAAGAAATCAAATCGCCACTATGAAAACAGCGCAATCTGACCTTGGGATATTTTGCGAGCTCGTATCACGGTTGTGTTATGACGTTATAAAGTATACAGAGGATATTGAATGAGTGTGTTTGCAGAAGGTGATTTATTGAACGAGTTGCATAAAACGACATGTTGCAAGCATTGGCCAGCAACATATATCGTTTTATCCAACGAGTTCAATAAATTAAATACTGAAAACACACAAATTTAATGTTCTGTTTATCACATAAACACCAAGTGACAAGAAAACCCGGACGGTCTTACTTTCATTTTTTCCCTCGGCTCTTAGGTAAACGATTCGTCATAGGTGTAACTCGGTTTTATTCATCCGTAGATAAAAACACCTATCAATCCAAAAAAAAAGAAAAACAACATCAATGTGTTGTGAAAAGAGTTCTCTTGTGCCATATTCAAATTACAAATTCATATCGAATCTAAAATTGTTCTAATTTACTTAAAATGATCAAATGACATTCAGAATCTAGTTTTGTTTTCAAAATTACGTCGTTATTGAAACGTGACGTAATTATTATTGTAACGTCTAAATTTGAAAAATAGTCCGAATCACTGTTAATTCTAGAACTCTAAGTAGCCTGATTTGCAGCCTAAATCTGCAGGACTGTTTGGGATAATGTTTTGGGGACACTTGGAAATGTTTTAAATCCCTAGTGGTGATCTCATTTGAATTTTAGTTAAAGTAAGTATTTGAATAATAATCAAGGGTACAAAAGCAATATTTAAATAGGCATAGTCGTTCGTTAATTAATTTGACCATCGAATCCACTTCCCAGGGTAGCCTTGCTCGATTTTATCTTCCCGAAGTAGCTTTCCCGTATATCTCTGATTTTCTCGATTTCCATTACGTTTTCCAGAACCAGTTGCATACAATTCGATTATTTCTCCAATTAACAGCTAATTTTGCTTGCAATGTACCTTTAGAGATAAGCAAACCTAGAATTTTACCGAGAAATTGGTTTCGCTGAACACAGTAGCCCTTCGTCTTGCGTGCTCTCCAGCCAGTTTTCCACCGATCTAGCAAAAACACCGTATCCAATCCGCGATAAAGGTGGACCCGTTCAAAGCTTACTACTTTCTCGTTCGAATTGGCCGTGTCTCGTCACATTTGCATGGCAAATAAAATACTTACAGCTTTTTCAAAAGTTCAATCGAGGCAAAATACGTCTGGACATGGTAGCCTTTATGACGTCAAAGTCACGTGGTATTACCACAGATATATATATATATGAGCGCGGATCTGGAAAAAGGGGGCTTATGGCCAAAAAAAATAGATTTTTACTCTTTTGCAATTTCTGAAAATATATGGATTTCAGTTTACAACTCTGAAAGAATTTTTCAAAAATCTCGATTTTTAACAAAGTTATGACCATTTTTGTACACCTATTATATCCCGAAAAGCAAAACCAAAAGTAGACGACGTCGTCATGACGTCAAAAGTACGGAAATAACATCGTTACAATACTCGGCATACTTGCTTTACTATGTGACCTCTAGACGATATTTATTAACCATTATCTGATCGATCGTGAACATGGGACTATATACAAACAGCTGGGAATCTGATTTAACTCTGAGTAAGTCTGTGCATCATTCGAATTCAAGCTGTTTGTCTACATTTTCACGCACTTTGAAAATTTGAAGCAGACAAGAAAGTTAGCAAACGATAAGGGTTAATTACAACATTGATAAGGTCATGGGAGGGGAGGGAGGGATAGACAGAAAGAGAGACAGACATTGACAGAGAAAAAGAGCGTGATAGTCAGAGATAGAGATAGACAATGGCAGAAATAGATAGAGAGACAAGGAGACAGACAGAGAGGTATACTAATACACGGGAAATTTAAAATTGAAACAAGTTCATCATCATCATTCATGTATTTCACTCTGGGCATTATGGTACAGGGCATGCGATATCCTGGTTGGCTGGGCGCACGTAGGGGCGTATTACACGATACAGGTACGCTTGTCGCTCTCGTGATAATCCTGCTGGCAACATCAAATCTGGCATCACGTCCCGACAACGTTGTTATCATGCCTCAGCATGCGGATGGTCGATTCCGTACCCCCGTATTCTCGCCGCACGGTAACTACCCCTGGGGCGTCTGTACTGAATTTGAAGTACATACTGGTAATTCCTGAAAGAAAACAAAACAGGTCACAACCTGTCAGGTCGCACGTATTCACGTCAATCACATAACCATCGTATTACCCTTTGATGAAAAGCTGTACTTTTAAAAATGAACGTTGTTTTTGTTATTACTATATCGATACAGCAATGAAAGCACCGTGTGTAAATGAACAAAATGCACGCATATGCCTAAAATATATACGGCTTTTGCAATACATACAATCATTACATTTTACAGAACGCCATCTTGTGTTGCTGGGAAGCCCTTTAAAACATAATACTAGTAAACGCCTCTTTCTCCGCTGAAGAAAATAGTTCAGTCATATAATCATCACCATATTTCATAAGAAATACTTTCTATATTCTAGCAGAGGTAATTTAAAGCTGGCTGAAGTTCTATTTTTAGCGCCAGATGTTAGGCTGCTCACATTTCACTGTCTTGTTAAACTTGAGTTTTAGTGTTAAATAGTATTAATATTGACATTTCGAAAATTCTCGAAAAAGCAGCACTATCACAAATAACTGACCATGTTGAAACCAATAATCTCTTACCACCATACCAAAGCGCTTATCGCAAATTTCATAGCGTAGAAACAGCAATGTTAAAAATGCACAGCGATATCCTGGAAGCAGTTGAACTGAATCTAGTGACGATTGTTGTGATGATTGACCTCAGTGCAGCATTTGACACTATTGACATTCCTATAGTACTTCAACTTCTCCGTGATGAATTTGGCATTATCAATACTCCTCTAAATTGGATTAAATCCTACTTGACCGATAGGACAATGAAGGTTAAGATTGGAAACTCAGCTTCAGACACCGAACCGTTAAAATTTGGCGTTCCACAGGGCTCTTGTGCTGGCCCAGTTATTTTCACAATGTATATTGCTGCTCTTAATAGAGTTGTTAAAAACTATACAGCAGATCTTTATGGGTACGCTGATGACCACAAAGTTGCTTTTAGGGTTCAAGCTGGTGATCATCAGAGTGAATCCTCTATCTTTCACGATCTAAACAACTGCCTTGATGACATTATTTCGTGGAAGACAAAATATAAGCTTAAAATGAATAATGCAAAGACTGAAATTATCGCATATGGAACAAAACAACAATTAAATAAACTGAATATTACTAGTATGACTGTTGGTGGCTGCGAGGTGAAGTGTGTCGATCATGTGCGTGACCTTGGTGTTTATATGACAAGTACTCTGAATTTTGATTTGCACATTCGTAAAAAGTGTCAAATAGCACATGGTCAGCTAAGAAATTTGAGGTGTATCCGTAAACATTTATCACAAAAGTCAGCTGAGACTCTCATACACGGACTTATTCATTCACACCTCGATTTTTGTAACGGACTATTTGCTAACATTCCAGCATATCAGCTAGATAAACTTCAAAAAGTCCAAAATCATGCTGCCAGATTAGTAATGAAAGCAACATATGAGCAGCATAGCTATGACATTCTTAAACAGTTACACTGGTTGCCTGTTCGTGCGAGGATCATGTTCAAAGTGCTTGTCATTGTTTTCCGAGTTGTACATGGGACCGCACCGAGTTATCTCAGAGACTTTTTCACTAGGGTGCGAGGGAATTACCGCCTGAGATCGTCTAGCGACATTCAGTTTGTTGTACCTAGACATAGGACGAAGATCGCTGAACGGTCACTTGCGATGGTTGGCCCAAAATGGTGGAATATGATTCCTAGAGACTTAAAAGCAGTAAAAACTGAAACTGCTTTCAGGAAAAAACTTAAGACACACTTGTTCAGTCAATTCTACAATGAATGACTAGTGTTTATTAGTGTTCTTAGTGACTTTGATACCTATTGCCTGATATTGTAATTATGTAATAATTAGTATGATCAATTGTAAAGCGCAATTGAATATTTATACTTTTTGCGCTATATAAGTGTTTCTGTATTTGTATTTGTATTTTACTTTCAACCTACTTTAAGCGGTCACATCTCTTTAAAATTTAAAACGTGCTATGGGGTAGTGGAATACATAAACATACCTTATCCCTTTAATTGGACGGAATAGCTGTCCGAGGAAGTACTTCCAGTCCCTCCATTGCCAGGTGGGGAATCTTACGGCCACGTTTGACTCGGCTGACCTATTGACGACATCTTCCAGCTGGTCGATACTGTCACAGTCGGATCGGCGATATAGCTGTTTGATTCGCCCAAACCCTCCGTCTATCCGACAACGAGCGTGTCCGGGAATCTGCATCATGTATTCGATTTGGAAATGGCGTCCGGTCATCACCCGCCACATCAAATACCCAAACACATACTGATTTTTGTTTTGTCCTGAAATTGGATAATGTATACTTGAATTCTTATTTGATTAGATTGGCAAATGGGAGTCAGTTAGCTTTGAGCTAAGCTGGCAGATATCGGAAAACACTGATTTCCTTCCATTATCGTTCCGAATAGTATGCCGAACGCTAACGGAAAGCAACCCGTGTTTTCCTAAGGCATCATATGACTAATTAACGCTAAAGGCTACATTTGAAGAAAAAAAGTGGGGTTTATCGGCTGAATTTTATATTGAAAAACAAAGCATGGGGTTTGGTTCACATTTAATGAGAATTACATAAATACCTATCTATTACGACCACTTAAATGAAGGCTATTTCAGTGAATAAAAAACAGGTTACAGCTTAAAGCAAGGTGACAGTAAAACAGAGAGCTCCTAAAGGAGCTGTCTGTTTTACTGTCACCTTGCTTAAAACAGTTACCAGTCAGCTATGCCTAATAATTAACACAATTATAGAAAGGTTTCACTGTAGGTTTATAAATAGGTAAACCTGAGTTCAATTTTTCTAGTTGTCAACAGGACAAGCCAGCCAGAAATTCGAGTCATCAGACCATATGACTTGACTAAGTGTCAAATCTTATCAGTAGTTTTACTGTTAAATAACTACAGATTATACCTCAATATGTGTTTCATACGCCTATGACATTTCGTGGTTCAAAATTTTAAATTTGTAAGTAGAGAGAATGTTCTGTATTTACATGGGCAGTTATCAGCATGGAGGGCACATGTTGGTTCATCCTTGGCATAATTCTCTAACACCCAGTCAAGCATGCTGATGACAGCATAGGGACCATGCGTCAGTGAGCCATCCTTTCCAATGGTCTCTTGCTCGTCTAGGAGAAAATTCATCTGTCTTGGTATTCCATCAATCCGCACACCAAATATATGTATTTTCCTTGGGGTGGTGAAATACAAGGGGCCCATCTGACGCCCATGATGTGGAATTGTAACATTTTGACAGTAGTCAAATGTTACATGAAAATAGTTTGTCCCATCTTCATTCCCATCCATACCCAACTTTCAGTCCATTTTGACTGGCTTAATCAAGTGGGTTGTCCCCCTTGCTAAAAGCCGATAAAGTCGATATCGAGAAATTTATCGACTGGCTGGCCTATATAAAATAAAGAAGGGAATAATTTTAAAAGTCATATTTTAAAGGGTTGAATATATTTGGCAATATTTTAACAGTTATAGTAACAAAGTTTATTTTCTTCTGTTTCACATGGTGTAAATTTTAATTGTTTATTTAAATGACTTTTTGCTTCCATTTTGATTTGAAAATGGTACGTGTCGGACACATTAAACATATAGTAAAAAAAGGTGAAAGTATCTACTTTGCTGTTTTTAGACGCAAATAAATCATAAATCATCTTTTTCAACAATTGCGAATATTTTAACAGTTATGAGTAGAAAGAATGTTTTCTAAGCAATCCAAAAAGTGTTTTTACTTTAATTTTGAAATAAGTCTTTTTGCTTCCAAATTCAGTTGAATATTGAGAAATGTCGTAATGCTGAAATCGGACTCCCCCCCCCCCCCAACCCACCCCATAATCGGCTATTTCCGTAATTTACCGGAAAACAGAATCGGTGTCGCTCTGGAGCAGTGATCACACTCTTCAGATTCCCGCTGTGCATTGTGTTATTGGGGCTGATGTCAGTGCCGCAGGGGATATAGGACCCGAGAAACTTATGTCTATTATACATGTTTTCTGAGTACCGAATATTTTGATTGAATGAATTCAAACTTTACTATATCAAACTTTCAAACTTTTATTTATAATAACTGAACAAGGTCCATTTTACTATGGACAGCATTGGATCCAGATCAGGCGCATTTATAAACGAGACCCCGCTGAGAACAAGTAAGACATCGGAAGCAGTGTTCCGGAGGCAGCCGAATGATAACGGAGCATTCGTGATTTCTTATCAAGGCTAAAGGCGAACAAGCGAATCGATTATTGATATCGCGGACCACGGGAGATAATGGTTTACGTATCACCAACACGGCTGAACAAGGGAGACAACTATGCAAATATGTCCTGCATTCTTGGACATGCTGTGCCCGTTCTACACTTGTTATACAAATCACGCTCTAACTGGGCAGCAATAATATGTTCCCTGTATGCTGCTGTAGTTGCCAGTTTATCTTCTTCACTTCTTGCATCTGAGATCTTTTTTCGTAGCTTCTCTCACAAACGTCGTCTCTGAGCGATGCAATTCGTATATGAGGCACACAACTTCGCCATAGTTTTACCCAGGTGGTGTATTTGACAATGCGATGGTCATCTCCGGCTGCTTCAAGGTACTCACTGTGTCGGATGTCATTATATATCGTGAGTCCACTGTACTATACATACATCATCAAATACAGTAAAATTATCTTTATATTACGACACTAAAAAGAATGTTATTTGACTGCATACAAGACTGGTGCCAGCTTAAAGCAAGGTGCACGTAAAACAGAAAGCTCCTTTATGAGCTTTCTTTTTTACGTTTACCTTGCTTTAAGCAGTCACCTGCCTTAAAACTTGAAAATAATTACATGTACAGTTTAGTGGTCGTACTTTAGAGGGTTTTTACTGCTGTCTTCTTTTGAATGTTCGCTATGGCGAAAGTTTACTATGAATAACCATAATCATACCAGAGGCCCGTTTTAATAAACAACTTACGCAAATTATTTGTGTAAGTCAAAATTTTAAATTTTAATTTATATTTTTCATTATTACTTGCTACAAACAGCTTTTAGCGCGTCCTCTGATCTGGCTATTTGCTGTTTGCAAACGTTTATGATCGAAAAATAAGAGTTAAACGATTTTGACTTACGCAAAATTTTTGCGTAAGTTGTTTAGTAAAACGGGCCCCAGTTCAGTAAGATTGGCAGACTTGTTTAGCCCATAACTCCATACCATTTTTCTAGTGGTGGCCGTGTCATTTACTTCACAGGCTCCGCCGAGTCGTGACAGGTGCTATATAGAATGAAGAAGGACCAATTGACGTTTTATTTAATTATAATACTTGTACTATTCACAGAGCCTAGCCACAACCGGCATTACAAAGTTAAAGTATACTCCTATCGTCTCCTATATACGCTATATAAAAAAGTGCCAAATTGCCTGACCTGGCCTACTTCAACGCCCCTAAAAGCCAACTTTCTTTGTTTTATTATCTTAGCCTTGAAAGAAGAAAGTGCATTTTTATACGCCCACCTCTAAATGTGGTCGTATATTGGCGTGGCCCTGTCCGTCCGTCCGTGAATACGTTCGTTCATCCGTGAACATTTTTTTGTCCGGAGTTTTTCCGGAAAACTATCAGAAGGATATTATGAAAGTGATTCCAAAGAGTTGGCCTTCTGTCATACAAACCTTTTATTTTACAAAAATCGTTTCTAAATAGTTTCTTTTTCTTTCCAAATGTCTTTATTTCACTTAAAACGAAAGTACCGGTACAGGTATACGTATAAGCTAGCAATTATTATGTTCTTTAACGCTCTTATTTAAATTAGGGACTGGTCTTCCCAGTTACGGTTTGTCACAGCCGAAATGTAAGAAACAGGCGATTGTGTTCGTGTTTAGAACAACTATTTTAATGCCCATGCAAACACTTAAATTTTTTAATTATTTAAAAAAAAACTGTTCAATGGACGAAAAGATCACGAGCTTATAAGGCCAAGAAATACTTCATTGTTACCTCTGGCAACACTTAGTACCTCTTGTGGGTAATTGGGTTCCCTTGTGGATCTTTTTAGTTGCCAAAACATCAACCAGTTTACTTGGAATTCTCAGTAGTTTGATGAATAATGTTCTTAATTAGCAAACAGTGTAGACCCAGATCAGTGGGCTCCTATAGGAATGTTTAGGTCCATGGTGTTCAAAGAGTTCAACATAAACAGTGCTCCCTCTCTACAATGGCCCTCCGAACAACGATTCCCTCCTTACTACAACGCTTGTCGCTGTTCCCCAAACAATACCATTATGTCTAACGCTTCCACTTCTGCAATATCGTCTGCTTAACATTGTCGTCTGCCGTTTTTTCTCAAAGTTACGTATAGGACTTTTTGACAGAACTAAACTTATTGACGAGTGACAAACAGCTGATATTCAGATCAGACGCCGCTGTTTGTTCAAGCTGTTTGCACATTTCCCTCCCTCTAACGACTCCTTCCCAACAACGCACATAATTTGTGTCTCCCGATGGGTGTCGTTGTAGAGAGGGAGCGCTGTAGATGTATAAATATGTCAGTTTAACCACCCCACCCAGGAGAACCTTAAAGCGCTGTCTGCTTTACTTTAGTCTGTTTTAAACTAAGTTCTGTCTGCTAGGATAAAAGTTATTTCTAGTGGTATATGATTATATATTCATGACTGTTTAAAGTGGAAATCATTCATTCAACGTAAAAAGCATTATAATTGAAACAATTATGATAAAAAACCAACTTGTGATTAAACACATATCTGTGTTATGAACAAGTAGAACAGGGTATATTCTCCCATGATCTAACATCGGGGGACCCAAACAGCCTCTGTTTTGTCATAAAATTTAACAATTTGTATATGGCTGTAAAAAAGAAACGTCAGATACGTTAGTATAGGCTGTATGTCTCTTTATCCATTGACAATTTATATAAAGCAAATAAATGTCTAAATAGTGAAACTAGTTTCAAGTATTACCTAACTATGAACAGAGTACATGTGTTTTACCCAATGTTTTAAACACTTGATTGAAAAAAATAGTAAATTGTAACGCATTTACTTTTAGTATTATGTTTAAAGCAAAATGTTAATCCTGTCAGTTTGTACAATTTTCTTTTTAACTGCTATATGCAAAAATAAAAATGTTTCTCAATTAGTTTAAAGACACTGTTTTTTGACTGAACAAAGATAAACGTAGTCTGACAAGCAAGCCAAGAAACAGAATACAGAATTACCTGTTAACGTATCTGATGTTAAAACTGACCAAAAAACATGAACAATAAAACACACATTTTGTTTACTTTATTTTATGTAGAACAACCCAAATTTGGGTTGCACAATGTTTAGCAAACTTTATTTTGTTAAATTATTCAATATCTAACTTAAAAAATTAACTGAGGAATCGCAAAACATGCAAATCCTAAGTAGTCGATTTATCTTATTTAAATAAAAAGAGAGTCCAAATCAGGCCAAGATCAATGTATATTTTGTGGGTTGGTAATGGTCCAAGGCAACATATGTGTACGTATCAAGGCATTCTAGTTGTTGGGTGTTGACACTAGACGAAACTGTAAAATTTGGTTAATCCCGTACTCATGGACGGAAAGGACGACACAAGATTATATGCCTCCACGTCTAGATTTTTATAGCACTTTTTCAGACAGGGTATGTGGTTTTTTCCCTGCAGCCTTTAGCTCGAGTTCTTTCTTTTTTTTCTATAAAAGGTCTCGTCTTTTAATACATTGCGTTCTTGTGCACGCTTTCTGGTATTCTGCAGCTGATTTGGCCATTTTCTTGAAATTTAAAAAAAAATGACATCAGATACGTTAAATTCAAATCAAATCCCCTTTTGAAGCAAGGAAATAGAAACCGTTTGTGGACTAATGTATATATATTATTTTATCTACTGCTCATTAAAAGACAGAAAATGGGATTTTATTGGGAAAAGGTTCAGTAACTTAGCAATTTTCACCCGAATACGGTTGACATCAAATACGTTAAATAGATCTTTCAGATACGTTAAATCTATAAAAATGAGGTAGATCTCTAAGTAGTGTAATATACATTGCAAAAGTTTTAAACACTATAATTTGTTCATTAATAACAATACTATGCATGTTCAACTTATAATATAAAAGTGAAACCTGATATAAAGTAAAATCCTACCTGTTTATGGCCGATACGGCGACAGACCAAATGTCGGAAAATTATCGAGCCATTATATCCAGTATATAGCATGTGTATTCAAGGCAGTGACGTCATAAGTGTAAACGATTTATTGCGTAAGTGTACAACGTCATAACGTCGCAAACTTGATTATTTTAAGGATCATGCAGTGAGTCTGTGACGTACAAAACAGTGTATTGATTATATCCATTAACGTATTTGAGACTTAACGTATTTGATGACCTTGTTGATATATTCACCCTTGAGCCGACCCATTGATGCATTATGTCACGCCCAAATTTGATTTCATAACCACACCAACACAGCAATATATCTATCGTGAGTTTTAACCAAAATAATCACTGCTTTAACGTATCTGATGATTCCGAAAGTATATTTTAGCATAGAGCAAAATGAACTGTTAATTTCAGCTTTTAAAAGGATTATAGATCTACTGGAAAACATTTTTTCCGATCGAAAGGAACTAACGTTTCAGACCAAATTTTTTCCAGAACATTTGATATTTGATGTGTATATATTCATTTGTTACCCACATGAAAACAATTAACGTATCTGATCTTACTATGAAGGACACGTGATATAAAAACTGTAGGTAATATTTTTTATCATCCTCATTTAAAATGTTCACTTGAATAGAAATAAATATCCATTCCTGATATAAAAGAACTAACAACAGTGTTTCTGTTTTATCAATTACTGATATTTTCAAGTCAGTACATTATGATATGCTTAAAGGACAGCTGTTTTCTATACAAATGTGACCCTTTCACTCTTTCGTAAAAGATAATAACAACACAAAACAAAGCATTTAATTAGGCAAATACTCTCAAGTAGGTAGTATGAAACAAATCAGGATGCAAATGTGGGGTTGACTTGTTTCAGACTTAATATAAATAAGGGAGACATGTGCATGGTGAAATAATGTAGTTTAGCGTAGAATGAATGAATTATACTTTCTTTAGTAGAGGAATATATTTCTTAAAGGCATATAACTTGAGGCGTCTCTATGGAGCAATGGGTTAAACAGAAAGCGGGTCTCTATTTGAACAGCCGTTATGCAGATTCTATTCTGTATCCCATTTTACTAAGATGTTTATAGGTCACGTATCTTGAATAACAATCAACAGCTAACATGCTGGGCAGTTTTTTTCGTCTGCTGCAAGTCTCAGCTTTAATTTATCTAAGTATCATGAGAAGGTCAAAAATGTTGGATCCAAATGACACGCCCAGTTACTCGGCGTCTCCTCTGGATCCAAACTATTTGCAACAGTTATTACAAATTGGCATATATATGTATGTAGCGTACCGAAGGTTAACTTATGCAAACTCTACATAATTATAAATACATTAAATTTCAACCCCTTCACTCCCTTACTCCGAGTACAACGGTTATTTGCAAACAGTCTGGATCCTAATCAGACGCCGCGATGGGGCGTCTGATCAGAATCCAAACTGTTTGACACTCATTTCAATACTTCTTAAGTCCAAAAACCTAAAAATTAAATTTGAGCAATAAAAGCAGACGACAATTATTTAAAATTGATGACGTCATGGCAGTGAAGGGGTTAATGGCAAATAAATGTCAAGTAAGGAGTACAGACACATCAGACATCTTATTGAAATAATATTTGAAATTGGGACACGCATATTCAAATTACTAATTTACATGTATAACCCTTGCTCTGACATAATATCGTGTGCCTTAAATAGTGTCGCCGGCGAAAACATGTAATGTCTACTACTATACTACTACATCTATACTACACTATAAGCTACTACTTCTTCTTCTACTACTACTACTACTACTACTACTGCTACTGCTGTTGCTGTTACTGTTGCTGCTGCTACTACTACTACTACTACCACTACTACTACTACTACTGCTACTACTACTACCACTACTACTACTACTACTACTGCTACTGCTACTACTACTACTAGTACTACTACCACTACTACTACTACTACTACAACTACTACTACTACTACTACTACTGCTACTGCTACTACTACTACCACTACTACCACTTATACTACTACTACTGCTACTACTACAACTACTACTTCTACTACTACTGCTACTGCTACTACTACTACTACTACTAGTACTACTACCACTACTACTACTACTACTACTACTACCACTACTACTACTACTACTACTACTGCTGCTACTACTACTACTACTACTACTGCTACTACTACAACTACTACTTCTACTACTACTGCTACTGCTACTACTACTACTACTACTAGTACTACTACCACTACTACTACTACTACTACTACTACTACTACTACCACTTATACTACTACTACTGCTACTACTACTACTACTACTACTACTACTGCTACTGCTACTACTACTACTACTACTAGTACTACTACCACTACTACTACTACTACTACTACTACCACTACTACTACTACTACTACTACTACTACTACTACCACTACTACTACTACTACTACTACTACTACTACTACTACCACAACTACTACTACAAACTAATATTGCTACTAATACTACTACTTCACTTGTACTACTACTTCTGCTGCTGTTGCTACTACTGCTGTTACTGCTGCTGCTGTTACTTCTACTACTACTGTTGTTGCTGCTGGTACTACTTATACTGCTACTACTTCAACAACCACCACTACTACTACTACTACACCTAGTTCTACTCTTACAACATTAATGCCGTCGCTAATACTACTACTACTATTTTTGCTACTACTACTACTACTGCTACTACTGCTTCAACTACTACAACTATTTCTATACTCTTACCATATTACTGCTGTTGCTACTACTTCTACTACATGTACTACTACTACTATTTTGCAAAAAATGCCATTATAATGGCGATGCTAATGATGATGATGCTACTACTGGTATTATATTTATTACAATCAATGACAATCCTAGAAATGATAGCCACAAAACTTGTAGTTTAAAGGTTTATTACCTGAAGTAATATCTATACGAGTGTCAAAAATAGTTTTGGTTTTAGATTGACATCTGATCTTGGAACAAACTGCTTGTAAATGTCAATGCAATTGCGATTGGCATCACACAGGCTGATAGGGAAACATTATCTCTGTCTTTATTCTAAAGAATAAATACGTATTTATGTTACAAACATCTTTGCTGTTATACAAAACACGTTCATTTGATACAGATTGAGTTAGAAAGCTTTTAAGTTGAGTCTGAGTCGTTCTCAAGCATTTAATTGGTCAGATTTGGGTTTTTTTCTTCGAAAATCAGATGAGCTAAAATGAAATCGGTCTGGATCAGAACTCTAGCTGAGAAAGCAAAACAAGAAATGCGCTAAAATATAAATCTACATAACCCTTTCGAATACATGCAGGGACATACTTTTGATCCTATTTAAATTTTTCAGCGGAGCTGCCTATTATCTATTTAGACCTACATTTTTATTTAGACAAACATTTCAAACAATCATATTTGATCAGAAATTTAGAATTAAGAGCACCTATTGAAACTGAATTGTCTGATTGGATAGTAGCCAGGGCTCCAGATAAGAGAATTATTTCAAAACTTAAAAACTTTATTTGTGGATTAAACCCTATGGTGTCCTACTCATTTGAATTGTCTCTTCGAGACGATAAAAATGAGTGGTAACACCATAGGTTTTGGTGCTGAATTGAGTGAGAAAATGTTAGATTTGTTCTGTTTTCTCCCCTCTTATCTGAAGCCCTGTAACTAGCCTGGCTGGTTTATGCTCTGAGGCAGTGTGTAGTACTGAGCTTCTATTTTAAGATATGATAGAAGATGTCTATTTATAGATACACAGTGGCAGCTAGGTGTTTTGTTAAATAATGGTTTTACTACCAATTTATTTTAATTGTTAACTATTTGTTCAAATTTACCATACATTGATAGCAATATAATAAATGACCTCAAGTGAGTTAGTTTCATCATTTATTTACAAGAGTGAGGTGTTATAGAACTGTTGTTCTGTAAGGGCATGCACAGTTTATTTAGTTAAAACTCTCCATGAATGAAGTTTGATATATAGAACAGTAGTTTAATCTGAGGATCTCCTACCAGTAGCTAGGATACGGGTTATATTATTGTTTTGCATTTCTGTACATTTATAGTTTTTTAGTCAGTGTTATAGTTATCCTTGAATGTGTATTTTTTGCTTATTACAATTCTTTGAAAAACCCCAATTTCATACAATTTTTTTGCACACCCATCTACAGCATGAATTCCACCACCCATTCCGCTGAATATCTTTTTTAAAGATATTTCTTGTTTAATTTGAAGGGTGTAAAATAAAGATCTACTCCATCCAGAGTTCAAGTAGTAAAAATGATGGGAAAATTAAAAAAAATAAAAAATTCGGTGATTTTTCTTGAGGATGTTTTTAAACCGATCAAATGCGAATATATGCAATTACTTAAAAATTTGCAGACGACAATTCCAAAGCAGACGATATTTCAGCAGCGGAATGGTTTACTGTTTGTGCGTTGTAAAAACAGTTTGGTCGTGTAGCAGTCTTCGTCTGCAAAACGTTTTGTCAGCACTCAGCAGCAATTCAAAGAGTCACCGGTGTCAAACAGTTTGCATCCAGATGAGACGCCGAGTTACAACAGTTATCACACATTCGTCGATAACAAGGGGGAAAAGACAGTAATTAATGTGGCGTTTGTCGTCAGACAACGCCACAATGTCAATACAAACTTTGAACAATCGTATCACATGCTACAGTCGGTCTTTAACGACCATCAAAATGAGGTTATCTAGGTTTCAAAGACAGGTGACTGCTTACTGCAGGTTGGCAAAAAATGCAGACCGCTCCCATAAGACCGTTATTCATTACATCTGACCTGAATAAAAAGCCATCTGTCTTTAATGTGCACTTTGCTTCCTCATTGCATGCTCGCTTAAAACAGGAAATATTGTGGTCCACTCTGATACCTAATAACATCGGCCAATATTCCGAGCATGACGTAATAACAAATAGACCCTCAATATATGGGCGATTGCTTAACTAATTTATCACATAAAACGTGGAAAGCAGCCCTGCGTTATTAGGGCGAACCTCTTGCCGGTGGCGTTTTGCTCGGTGAGAGCTACTAATGAACGCTAAGTTCGCCACAAAACGTTTCGTCTACTCTCTGTGAAGGAGATTTACCCATTTCAAGGGGTGCTAGTGTATTCGCCCTATGAACAATTCGCCGAATGAAATAGATCTATAGTAACCTGAATGGTGAATCCGCCTAGAAAGCAATTACACAGCAATTGTATTTCGCACTTTAAGGTATATTACAGGTAGATCTACCAGTAATATACAAAAATTAAAGATCAACTTTCCTTGTTGTGTTGTTATCCAGATATTTTCAACTAAAATGAAAGATCAGTGTAGCCTCTAATCACTAAACACAACCTGTCTGATACAGGGTGGTTTTAAAAAAAATAAAAAAATACATCATATCGTACTGAAAGTAAAATACGAGTAGTATTTCATATAGATCTACCGGTACATGTAAGATGATCGGCGTCTAGTAAATATTGGGTTACGTTATTAAAAATGAAAAGGTAAAATCATGTTTAAACAAATCAGCAAATAACTGAATATATACACCATCAGCGACTTTGTAGGGAACCCAAATAAGAAATTTCCTTTACAATTCTACCCGTGGAGAGTACATTTGTCCTAAGCTTAGAGTGTAGATCCAAATCAAAGGGTCCTCCAGGAGGTCTGCACTCGTTTTGTTTGGTAATACATGTACAAATGTATATCTTAACAAGAGTGACATTGGCTCTATATCGCTCAGAACATGGTGTTACTAGAGTTATAGTGAAATATTGTTGTTGTTTTTTTTCAACAGAAAACAATTCTAGCTCAGATAAGACACTGCATTATATCTGATCATTTTCCAAACTGTTGGCAATTCGTGTCAATTTTTAAAGGTAAAGAAATTCCAGCAGACGACAATTATTTTAAAGCAAACGACATCACAGCAGTGAAAGGGTTAAAAGCGAATGCTGAAAAGGTACAGCCAGGTCCACTTATATTAAGCGTCAATTACAAGATACATTGGTTGCTTTATAATGGCATCTGGCAGCTGAGTGAAAAGAATAAACATGCAGAAAGATTTAGGATCTTTCTGCATCTCCGAAGTTTTCTCAATTTAAAATTTGGATTTTTACAGTGCTCCCTCCATACAACGGCCCGCTGAACAACGATTCCCTATTTAAAACAATGCTTACCGCTGTTTCCCAAACAAGACAAGTATGTCTTAAGCTTTCATTGCTGCAATATCGTCTACTTAAAATTGTCGTCCGTTGGTTTCGCTCAAAGTAACATATTAATGGACATTTTGACAGAATAAATATATAATGACGAGAGACACACAACTTGAATCAAGATCAGACGTGGCAATACGCCGCATCTGATGTGGATTCAAGCTGTTTGCAAAGGTAATCCCAGTGTAAATTTCCCTCCCAAAACAACTCCTTCCCAACAGCACACACAGCCTTAGTCTCCCAGTCCATGGGTGTTGTTGTAGAGATAGGGTATTGTACTTTGTAGTATTTGTCTAAACACATTGTTCTACTGTACAGTTACATTTTAACTGCAGAGATGGAAGGTTTAGTAGTATTTCTGGTTTTTGTACTACATGTATTTAGAACTAAGTTGATTTCAATTACTTCTCTATGAATTTACTATCAGAGTGCTTCAACCGTTTCCCCCCATAGAAGCGACTTTTAGCGTATTTTATGTATTACTCCGCTGAAGAAAATAGTTCCAGTTTATACCGTCCTGTACAATTACAATAACAAATATTTTATATAGTCTAGCAGATGGTAGTCTAAAGTAGGCTGAAAGTAAAGCAGAATGTTCCTTATTGGGTAAAGGGTTAAGCTGACATGTGCTAGGCATTTGCTTATTTCAGTAATTGACTAGCTTTTACTATTTGAATTTTTAAGTTATTTGCTTATTTCAGTGTTATTATTTTAGAGCAGGCTGATATTAAGAAGGAAACCTTCTGATTGGAGACTTTTTCTTGCATTTCAGCATGCTTTAACATGTTTCACTCCCAAACTGTTTGCCAACAGTTTTGATCCCGATCAGACGCCGCGTTACGCGACGTCTGATCAGGATCCAATTTGTGTGGCACTCGTATTGAAATTTTGTCAGTCATACTGCCTAAAAATTAACTTTGCAGACATCAAAATTGAAGCCGGCGGCAATGAAACGGCGAAGGAGTAAAATCGCACGAAAAGCTTGGCAGTGAAAGGGTTAAGCAGTTATTGGTACAGTGGAGAAAAAATTATTCTTTCCGGTTTAAACGCAACCTAACGCATAAATTTGCGTGTTCACATTGCATTAAAATGGCAACTTATTGACAATCCTTATAATCAATTTTAAGCTGAGTGGCAAACATTTAAGAGCAAAATCAGACGCCGGGTTACCCGGGGTCTGATCTGGCTCCAAACTTTTGCAACGGATATAAAGTTTTAACGTAAAAAGCGTTTATTGGGGGAAATAAAAATGTTTTCTCCACTGTATTAAAGAAACGAATCTATGGAAATAATAATAATGATTATTTTAAAAAAAAAAGTCAAATTCGCTACATGCGTGAAATTTACCCCATTTTTAGCCCTTTTCACCACAGCAACGAGCCAAACAGCTATTTTAAAGGCGTAAAATTGGTAATGTATGTAAAATACCACAGACAGAGTGGTACATGTATAACAAATAAATATTGGGAGAAAAGAGTGTTTTTCATAATTTATAAAGCTAAAATTGAGGCTTATTCACACTTTTTTTAGCATTTTATTTGCTTTTTGGCCCTGTATTTGCACTAAAAAGCAGTTGTACTGCAAATGTCAGGAAAAGGTGGATAGACCTGAAGGGATTGATAGGAATATAACAACACCATAAAAGTCATGTTTTCATTTCTTATTTCACACACACTCGTGGATATTTCAGATATATTGGAGAATTTTCTGTGCATATGGCTGTTAAATTTCATTAAAAACAATCTCAAGGAAGCTTTTGTCAACATTTTTTTTTTATATATAGCCAGCGCTGGGATTCGAACCCAGACCTCCCTCCATTATAGAGGACGTTCTAACCAATTAAACTACACTGGCGTTAGGGGAGACATTAGCAACGTTGAGAAAGACTTATTTTGAAAAATTTAATGCCACAAAGTTTACACCATACTTCTTCCCATCAGCTTTTTGTAAGGACTTTGGACCTTCTGGCATTGAATTCGTTTTATTATTGCAATAAAACAAATTTAAGGCCAGGTAGCTTTAGAAGAAGTGCAGGCAGGCTCTCAGGAAGTGTTGAAATTGTCAAGTATTTCCAAAATGTCACATTATACTGATTTTTCACACTTTTTTTCAGTTTTTCATTATTTTTCACTTTGCTTTTTTTGCTTTTTTTTTTTAAAGATATGTCCAAAAGTACACTTCCTGGTTATGGATCTTGGTCTAAACACTGTGTTGAAATTGTAAACTATTTCAAAATTGTCACATCATACTGAATTGTCAACTGCTTTCAACTTCCATCTGCTAGGATATAGGAAATATTGCACATAATATAATATAACTGTATAAATGTAACTATTTTCTCCAGTGGAGGAACAAAGTAAATGTGTAAATAGGCGTATCGATGGAGTAAAGCACAACCTTTACTCAAATACTTCAATAATAAATAATTAAATATACCTTTTGGCCAGCTGCTTTACCTTTGTCCTGTTTTATTCTACTAATTTAGCCATAACCTGTACCTATCAAATACTGCTACTTAATACACTTCTGAGTGACCGGTTAACACAGAATTGGCGGTTTAATGCAGCATTTTCAAACATTTCATGGCTTGTCAATGTTTTTTTCTTGTAAATGTCCTATATACAGTTTCTGACTGTGGAAATAAATTACATACTTCAATGAAAAGACATTTGGGCCATCTGCTTTACTTTTGTCCTGTTATAAACTATAACCTGTATCAAAGACTGCTATTTGTACAGTCTTCAGTAGTCGCTTAACACAATATTGACTGTTTATTGCAGAAATTTCAAACATTTTCAATGCATTTAATAGTTCTCCTTGCAGAATCTGTCCCATATACACCTTTTGGGTTTGGAATTAAATGAAAGACTTCAGTGAAAAGACATTTTGGCCATCTGCTTTACTTTTGTCCTGTATTTAGCTATAACCTGTATCAAACACTGCTTTATTTGCAGGTTTTCAAACATTTTTATAGGATTTAATCAGGATTTCTTGCAGAATATGTCCTATATAAACTTTCTGGGTATTAAATTTGAGTTCTAATCACTGATCAGTAGGGCGTTCAAGTACCGTATCAGCGAACAGTAACGTTAACCGATGCAAACAACCCATATAGTACGACATCTAACGTTCACCGATACTCTTCAATAATAACCCATTGCGCCCCAATGTTTATTAACTTTTCAAGGGTACGAACGATTTATGTGCGAATCTTAATAACACAAGTAGGGGGGAGGGGGGTCTTCTGATGCACCAGTACATGGCAAAGCGTCATTGCTGTGGCCGTCTTCTGTATTTATTTGACAATAATGTTGCAAAAGGCTGTTAAACTTCATTTAAAACAGTCTCAAGGAAGCTTTTGTCAATATATAGCCGGTGCTGGGATTCGAACCCAGACCTCCCTCCGTGACAAAGTTATGCCTACACATACTCTAGATGTTTTCCAATGTTTATTTCTAATCCAACTAAAGTCGGGCCTCACATTAGACGCTTTTAGAAAGGTAATTGCGTGACTAATTGTTATCACCGAAAGTTGGTCATGAAATGTCTTTAAGGGTAATCCCCCTTAGGTTTTGATTTGTGTGGCCTTTCTGGCCATATTTGATTTTACATTTTCTATTTCTATTTATTACTTCTACGCCATCAATTCTGATGATTATGAGAAGGGTCACTTTTTAGGTGCACCATTTGGACTGTACCCGGCCAGTCACTTTATCCTGACACAGACGAACCAGTCGTAATGCTTAACCGAAATCCCGAGTGCCAAGGAGGGAAGCCATTACTACCAATTTTAAATTTTTTGGTTTGACCCGGCCAGGCATTGAACCCGCAACCTCCAGCACTGCAAGCGGACGCTCTACCACTGAGCCATAAAGCATGTGGTTAAACTGTGTCGCTTAATTGCTGGAGAGGGTGGGGGGTCATTATTCGATGGGGGTCGATATATTTCAGGAGGGGTCAAAATACTTCATGAGGGGAGTCATAGTACTATGACCGGGGGGTCAAATTTCGACGTCGAATTATGACCGGGGGCCATTGTACGATATCGAAAAATGACCGGGGTCATTCTACGTCGTCGAATTATGACCGGGGGTCATTTTTCGATGGGGGTCAAAATACTTCGTTACACCGGCTCTGATGGAAAACACTGATATTATTAATATTAAAAATACTAACCTTTTCTACACTCCATGGCTGCATCTTTTAAAATGGCGACAAAAGTGTCTATCAAAGCGCTGGGTAGGTCACGTGGTTTATTTTCAAAACGAGGCTCGATGCATACTAGTGTAAATTAGCTACAGCTATTGTGTAGCAATACATAATACATATGCAATACATAACGATATCAGACTCAACTCAAACTCTTTATTATCTTGAGCTTTGGTCACTACAGAATTAAAGGTCAAACTGAGGCAACAGATTTCACGATACTCACAATATTGGTCACTTGCTGAATACGACAAGAGTACATTTCGCTGTTGCTAAGTTATGCAGGGTAAAGAGTCTTACAAGTAAACATTACTATAATACTTAAGCCATTCGAAGTGACACTACCTTATTAAGATGTACAGCCGGGGAACACTAAAACACAAGTAATGGTAATAAATAGATGACCAAACTATACCAAACTATACCTGCAAGTGCAGCTTAATAAAGGTTTTACAGTTGTTTGATACCAACTTTACTTCAGATTTAACGACCGAGATCAAACTCGAGTCAGTATCTTGAGACTAGAACAGATGAAACGAACCCCGCAACCAAAGCACAGATTATATCAAAGTTTGTTGGCCAAACTGAGATACTTTTCAACAGTACTGTTGTGTTTTCGCAAAAATAAATGTAAACCTTTAGTCATGTATAAAAAGAAATGCATTAAGAAAATTCAAAAGCTTTTGTCACGGAGCCCCTTCAAAATCTCCCAACTTTGGGCACTGACGTTTTAACTTGCAAACTGACAGGTATCCTTCTAAATCAATAGAACGTACATGTATGAGCGCCGTGGTACCAAATAAAGGCCATAAAAGTTGTTTATCGAAAAATAATGTCAAAGGTCAAGGTCACAGTGACCTGAAAAGTGAAAATTTACAGGCTATGTTATAGGCCAATTTGCCATGGCAAGCTGTACTCACACACCAACTTTGGTAAATCTTGCTGGTGTAATAAAGAAAATATGTTCTAAACAAAAGGTACATGTGAAGACGGAATCACTTCCAGACACGCGCAATTATGTCACTACATACGCCCAAAATTGAGCTTTGGGGTATAAATACACATTTAGCACTTGCAAAACTAACTTTAAACCAAATATAAAGGTAAGTATAAAGGGGGTCATTTTTCGACAGAAGGGGGTCAATATTCGACGATGGGGGTCCTTTTTCGACGACAGGGGGTCATTCTACGACGTCGAATTTTGACCGGGGGTCATTTTTCGATGGGGTTCAAAATACTTCGTTACACCTGCAGCCGGTGTAACGAAGTATTTTGACCCCCATCGAAAAATGACCCCCGGTCAAAATTCGACGACGTATAATGACCCCCGGTCATTTTTCGATATCGTACAATGACCCCCGGTCATAATTCGACGTCGAAATTTGACCTCCCGGTCATAGTACTATGACTCCCCTCATGAAGTGTTTTGACCCCTCCTGAAATATATCGACCCCCATCGAAAAATGACCCAACCCCTCTTTAGCAATTAACAGACACAGTTTAAACCATTGGATCCTTGCGACGAGTATATTAGTCATTTACAAACAGTCTACCTAGCAATAGTACATGTTTCCTTTGTAAACCGTGTAGACCCAGATCAGACTAATCCCGAAGGAGCTCTCTGATATGTTTGCAATATATGTCAGTTTTGAAATATATTGTATAAAACAACTCTAGCTAGTCAAAAGTTGACTTGACATAACTAGAAAAAAATTGCATTGTCCACTTGAAGTTTCAGGTGTGAATAAGTTAAAAGATATATAAAATTTAGATGATAAACAAGTCAAAATTCAGACTTATGATAAGCGCGCCATGGAAACGTACAGTATACTAAATGCTGTTCCCGATGGGTTACGTTAACCTTGTGCCTATCTGTTGGATACGGATGGTAGGGAAACAAGGTGGCTGCGGGTCTGTGGTATAATTCGTGGACAGCTTATTTATAAATAAGTTAAGGTAGTAATTCAGTCATGGAGTATGCAGGTCGGTGGGCCGGGAACAGGCATGGTGTGAATTACTTGAGGAAGTTATACATTACATTACAAGTGTCACCAATTACATTACAAGAGTGTATAATAGTACATGTACAATTATTATTACGTTTACATTTGTAATGTAGTAAATTACAAGTACGTTGGCAAAGTAATGCATTACATCACACATTACATTTTGATAACAGTCAAAAACATTACTGAAAAATAACTAATAAGCATATCATATATAACTGATAGGTTATCATTTACAAGTTCTTTGTCAACTAAATAATCAAAGATTCTAAACTTAAGAATACATGGATGCAAGTTTACAGTTTGAAAAGTCACAGCCTTTTTAAAGTGCCCACAGGGTAAGGAAGTATACTTTTGTAAGCAAGTGAGCCCTTAACCCTTCCTCCACAGTAGCGCCTCAGGCCGCCTGCACCTACATCTGCAAATAAGATTAAGATAATAAAATCCAATAATAGTTTTAATTACAGGCGTCAGCTAACAACAAAATGAGTGTAAAGCAGAAAGCATACATGAGCTTTCTGCATAAAATTCATATTGCTGTATGCATTGTCCTGTCTTAATCACAGTTAAACGTAGCTAATTTGCAAGCTTGCCTATGGAGCAAAGGGTAAATACAGACCAAAAGTTTTGTACAAAGCTCTTTGAAGTGCTTTCTACATATTAAACCTGTTATATGAAATGGCATGTCTTTTTTGCCTGTATACTTCTTAATTGAATTACTGCTAATTACCAAGACAAAATGTATAAATGTTACTGTTGGACATAACATCATTAAAGTTTCAAATACATTGTCTGTTAGATGCATTATGTCAGACCTGATTATTTAACCCTTTACTCCTTAGCCTGTTTCTATTTTTGAAGATATGTGACAATTTATTGAGCGTAGTTTACAGTCTATCAGTGGTACTCCATACCAATAAACGTTACGTGAACGAGTGCAAATATGTATCCCCCTTTTAAAGAACATGTATTTGTAATATTTACATCGGTTCCAATGACATTCATCATCTAACAATGTGTCGCAACAGAAACATTGCGGCATGTGACTATGAAAATTGATTAGATTATTGACAGTATATTGTACAACATAGAAGCATCCAACCTTTTAGGTAATTAGCAATCTGATATGAATTTACCCTCAGGGAGCTGATCGCAACCATTGCGGGGTTATTCTACGACATTGAAAAATGACAATGGGTCTTATTTTGACATCAAATACGGTAATTACCATATCGGGGCAGGGGTGGCATTCTATGAAATAGAATGATATCAGGGGGTCATTCTACGACATCGAATAATGACCGGGGGTCATTCTACGACATCGAATAATGACCGGGGAGTCATTCTACGACATCGAATAATGACCGGGGGATTCTACGACATCGAATAATGACCGGGGGTCATTCTACGACATCGAATAATGACCGGCGAGTCAAACTATGATATCGAATAATGGCCGAGGTGTCAAAATACGAGCTAGAATAATGACCGGAGTCTTTCTACGACACTGAATGGTGTGATGTGCAATGAGGCAACATAACACAGCTTCCGATTTTGATCGCTTTTTGTTTGCTTGTTTGTTTGTTTGTTTGTTTGCTTGTTTGTTTAGTAAATGCAATTAACTTTACACTCAACATGGTAAACTATAAACGCACAACATAGCAAGTGTTGACAAAAGACACAAAAGCCCACTCAAAACAACCGACCTGCATTCTTCTTATTTCTTGACAAAAGGGATAAGTTCCGACAAATCAAAACATCCTCTATGAAAATATGTTAAGACATTACCTAATAAATACGAATTTTACGCCTTTGATCTTTTTATTCCTCTACTGGAGATAAAAGATCAAATTTATACAGTCATGGATATATACCATAAGAAAATAGTTTCTATATCCTAGCAAAGTGTACATTAAAGCAGGCTGAAGTAAAGCAGAATGCGCAATCTGCTTTACTTTTAACCTGCTCTAAGTGGTCATATGTCTTTAAAGCTAGAAAAGGGATGTGGGGTAGTTGGTTAAACCAAAGAAACCGCGGCAAGATAGGAAGATTTCTTGGAATGAATGTCAATACGAGCGTATTGTAAATTCTGATCATACGCTTTCTCGGAGACGTGGTGCATGTGTGATTGGTGTTTACTCAGCCTGCTACGTCGAAATTAAATCAATAATCGAACAAGAGTAATTGGTAGATCGTAAATGTATACTTGTAAAAGGGTAAATGGTTCTGGGTTCGATACCCATAAGGTTGTCCATTGATAGGCAGACACACTTACAATTCAATCAATATAATTTATTCACTCAAAACTTAGGTTTAAAACAACTTTAACATATGCAAAACTGACTTTAAACAAAATATCAAGGATTTTTGAAGGGGGTCATACTTCGACAGGGGGGGTGGGGGGGGGGGGGGGGGGGGTCATAATTCGACGATGAGGGGGTCATAATTCGACAATGGGAGGTCATTCTACGACGTCGAATTTTGACCGGGGGTCACTTTTCGATGGGGGTCAAAATACTTCGTTACACCGGCTATTTTCGCAAAAGTTAACAAGTTTTTTCATCCCTAATTGGTCGAGACATCCGACCTAACGTAATATCCTATGCTAGGAATACGCCTCATATCCTGCAATACGTATAATCGTATATCCCCCCTCAACGGAACATTCATCTGTGCCTAAAAATAAATTGATATTTATAGACCAAACGTGGAATTTCCTCGAATTTGTCGCGCGCCTGAATGAGATTGGTTCCAGGTAATTACTTATGACTCTCAATATAAAAGGTACCAGTAATGCGCGCGCATAGAAAGTCAACATCCACCAAAATATATGGCTATCTCATACAGACGACGAATGAACGTTTGAAAAGTTTCTCAAAAGTATATCCGATTCACAGGAATCGCGGAGTAGAAAACGGATCGAGACGGGTATCGAGACAGGTTTGTTGGTCACGTTTGTTTTCATTCTCGTCAAATAATTCTAAATAACGTTAATAATGGTTTGTTTATCTGTCGCCGTCTTTTCACGAGTTTTTTTTTACTGTCAACGCCTCGAAAACAAATTCGTCGTCCGTTAGTCTTTTGAAACTTTGAGAGTCACTATGAAAATATTTTGATCTGATTAGATATATGCTTTCTACTGTTGAAATAAATGTTTTGGTTATGATATAATTAAGAAATGATATCAAATGAAAATATCAACATTAACTGTACTCCCGAACAATCAAGACTGATTATGATTGGGAGGCGCATTGTCTGGGTAGGAAAGTGTTAGTAAAGTGTTACACATGTCAAATTAAAAGATCGTAGATTAGAGATAGCTAAAACAAAAGTATACAGAATGTACAGAAATGCAAGCTTAAGTTAAATAGGTAAAAGTAAGCTCTCAGCGCTTAGAATGTGACTGCTCCCAGTCCTACCCCAATGAAACATGGTCGCTGCCCACCCTAAAGGCATCTAGAACGGGGCTTAATAATAAAAAATGTAGAAAATTGCACCATTTTCCCCCCCCAAAATCCAAAATATAAACACATGATATCAAGTCAAAATTGTCGTTGTAATAGTGATCAAAACACCTTAAAATGCAGGAAATTGCAACATTTTTCAAAAAAATTCAAGGAGGAGCATTAATTCTTCCAATCATTGTCTTTTAAAATTCTTTCAATTAAGACACAACCAATCAGAAAGCAATGGAAATAATATTAGTACTGAGCATCCCTATATCTTATAAGATCTTCTAGCATTTAGTATTCTATCAAGAATTTCAAACCACAATTACAGAAAGAACTTCAAACTCACAGATATGAAGCCTAAGGATCCAATCTGGGCCAGGGTTTTTTACAGCTTTGATAAAGAGAATGCCACCAGTTATGAGATGCAATGACCGTGGTCATTTCAATCGACCAGGCTGGTCGTTTCAATCGACCAGGCTGGTCATTTCAATCGACTAGGGTGGTCATTTCAATCAACCAGAGCAGTCATTTCAATCGACCAGAGCAGTCATTTCAACCGACAACGGTGATCTTTTCAGGTTCTAAAAAGCCTTCCCTACCCCCTGAATGCATTTAAAATAGCTTCATCAGGGCTGGAAAAGTCTACTCGTCCGCTCGTCATGACCAGTAGATGTCCTTCCAAGACGAGTAAAACTTTGCGTCAGGTTGTCCTGCAGGAGGAGTGGAAAATAATGTGTATAATCTATTAAATTGTCGTTTTCCCCTATAAATTAGCTTTGACATGTTTGATTTTTTTCCATAAACCTTTTCTGTCGGTTAATCACGCTCAAATCTTATCTAGGACCCCGTCGTAACATCTCGGCCAATTCCAAATTATGTTGGCAAAGCACTCTGAACAGGAGTATAACAGGAGTATAACAGAAACTTGTGAGGTGTTCCGACTGAGCCAAAAAGACCTAGGCCATGTGTAAAACACGGACCTTTCTTGTTACCGGCGGATACCGTAATAACGCCTACACTATATCAACAGCATGGGTTGTTGTTGGACTACAGCAAACATGTAAGTTTTGGATTTTCACCAAGTCCTGTTAGGGTAATAAGAGAATATAAAAGAAAGATACACACTGAACTTTCATGAAAATGGTTTGCACTACACCCTTGGGAGTGGGTGGTGGCACGAACAATGACACTGGGTGACTGTAAAACATGAAACAATTTTCATAAACATTTTATTAATAGATACTTTGCAATCCATATATCAATGGTTATGGGAAAATTGCTGCCTCAGTAGAAGTGCTTCAAACCAGTTTTTAGCTCACCTGGCTCGAAGTGCCAAGGTGAGCTATTGTGATCGCCCTGTGTCCGTTCGTCTTCGTCCGTCGTGTGTCGTCAACTTTTTCTTTAAAGATCTTCTTCTTGGAAAATACTGGGTTAATATCATTAAAACTTCATAGGATTGTTCCTTGTATAGGGTACTCTCTCAGATTTCTTGAAATATAGGTAATCCAATTGAAATTGTGGTTGCCATGGCAACCAATTGAAAAAGTTTTAAAAATCTTCATGTAAAAAACTACTGGCTCTGAATTGAAAATAATTTTACCCAAATGTGCCATTGGTGACCCTCTATAAGATTTCTTGAAATAATGTTCCTATCTTAAAAAACATGGTCGCCAGTGGGTGGGGCAGATTTTCCTTATATGGCTATATAGTGAAACCGCTGATCCAATTTGAAACAAAATTCACGCAAATGATTCATGGGTGACCCTCGACCAGATTTCTTAAAATAATTTTGATATCTTAAAAAACATGGCCGCCAGTGGGTGGGGCACGTTTTCCTTATGATACTGTTTAGTAAAAACTTTAAAAATCTTCTTCTGTGAAACTGCTGGTCCAAATTGAAAATAATTGTACACAAATGATCCATTGGTGACTCTCTACCAGATTTTGATATCTTAAAAAAACATGGCCGCCAGTGGGTGGGGCACGTTTTCCTTATGATACTGTATAGTAAAAACTTTAAAAATCTTTTTCTGGGAAACTACTGGTCCAAATTGAAAATAATTTTACACAAATGATCCATGTGTGACCCTCTACCAGATTTCTTAAAAGATTTTGATATCTTAAAAAATATGGCCCCCAGTGGGTGGGGCATGTTTCCTTATGATACTGTATAGTTAAAACTTTAAAATCTTCTTCTGTGAAACTGATGGTCCAAATTGAAAATAATTTTACACAAATGATCCATGTGTGACACTCTACCAGATTTCTTATAATGATTTTGATATCTTAAAAATCATGGCCGCCAGTGGGTGGGGCAAGTTGTCCTTATATATCTGTATAGAAATGTTTTCAACAATCTTTTTCTCTGAAAATTTTGGTCTGATTTAAGATTTTTTTAAAAAAGTAATGATGGGTGACCCTTTGCCAGTTTTCTTCAAAGAATCTTCCTAGTTCAAACAACATGGCTGCCTGTGGGTGGGGATTAATTTACCGGTGATGGCTTATAGTGGAATTTTATCATTACTGGCCCATTACCATGACCGTAAACATGGGTACCAGGTGAGCGATTTAGAGCCGCATGCGGCTCTTGTTTAAGAACAATGATGCGTAACTAGTTGATTGTTGTGCAGGACGAGTAAGATTACTGCAGGACAAGTAAGATTTCTAAGTCACTAGTCCTGCAGGACGAGGAGGTTACAACATAATTTTCCAGCCCTGTTCATATATATCTTATACATCATTACACCATAATCAAACCTTTTTACTGCCAAAAAAAGCTTCAGTTGTTTAAAAAATGAGTATCTACTGGTATTGACCACTTTAGGGAGTATTGACCAGGGCGGTAAATACCGGGACGGTAACTCTGGATTTGCGACAGTTGACTGATTCATGATAAAAGACACGGTTCGAAAGTTTCAGTCATATTGGCAGAAGATTTATAGTAGGCTTGCGTACAAAGGGAGCTTGTGCATGGATGCAAAATTTTCAAATGACATGGTTAAGGATGCTAAATACTATGACTTTTGCAGAAGTATTGTCGTCAGGAATGCTTTATTTAATGATCACCAAAGACTGGTACAGGTTCTCAACTTTAAACAAAACCTGTTTAATGTTACTCCATAGCATAATTCTAGTATTAAAATCAGGGTGAGAGTATTCTGTATTACTTTAAACTTATTTTAAGCTCCCTTTTAGAACTCATTTGAGTGAATTTTACCTACCCATTTAAATTTATTTTATCTCTGTTGTTCAAGAGCAGTTGATATTAAAGGTGTTCGATAAACATGATAAATGCTTCACTGTCCTTTGGATGGATGTATGAGTTGGGTTTTACGGCACTGCGACACAAAATAGGTCATGTAGTGCCGATGAATAATGGGGGAAGATGAGATGAAGATGACTTAGCTTGGTGAGGTATAGGTGTGAAAAGTATGATACTATTATATAAATGCAATAAAAAACAATTTAGAATTATAGTAATTATTACCCAAATGGTCCTAATTGGTCTGCAATATTAACAGTTTGACAAACCACTACCACTTTTGTTCATAAACTACAGTTTGATAAACCGGTAGTTTGTTGAAACCCCAAAAATCCAGGCTGTCCAAATATGATATATTTTCCTTATTGCGCCATTCAATCAAATGCACACAAACGTGTGCACCTTCATTTTTAGCTCACCTGAGCCAAAGGCTCAAGGTGAGCTATTGGGATGGCCCTGTGTCCGTCGTCCGTCGTCGTGCGGTGTGCGTCGTCGTTAACAATTGCTTCAAATGACATCTCATCCTATACCGCTGAACAGATTTCAACCAAACTTTACAGAAATGTTCCTTGGGTCAAGCTCTTAAAGATTTGTTCAAAGAATTAAAAACCATGCAGAACTCTGGTTGCCATTGCAACCAAAGTGAAAAAATAAGGAAATCTTAAAAAATCTTCTTGTCAAAAACTACAAGGGCCAAAGCTTAGATATTTGGTACATAACATCACCTACATGTCCTCTATCAAGTTTGTTGAAATTATGCCCCTGGGATTAAAATTGGCCCCGCCCCGGGGTCACAGTTTTACATAGAGTTATATAGTGAACTTTTCAGGCGTCTTCTCCTCTGAAACTAATATGGCCAGAGCTTTGATATTTGACATGGTGACACTTCTAGATGTCCTATACCAATATTATTCAAATGGTTCCGGTGGGTTGCATATCTAGGTCACAGGTGCTAAAAAAAGATTTTTTTCAATGAAAATTTAAAAAATCTTCTCTTCTGAAACTACAAGGACCAGAGCTTAAATATTTGGCACATAGCATCGCCTTCAGGTCCTCTATCAAGTTTGTTCAAATTATGCCCCTGGAGTCAAAATTGGGCCCGTCCCGGGGGTCACAGTTTTACAAAGAGTTATATAGTTAAACTTTCAAACGTCTTCTTCTCTGACACTAATATGACCAGAGCTTTGATATTTGGCATGGTGACACTTCCAAATATCCTTTAGGTATTTTGATGAAATGGTTTCGGTCGGTTGCATATCTAGGTCACCGGAGCTAAAAATAGATTTATTCTATAAAAACTTAAAAAATCTTCTAATCAAAAACTACAAGGGCCAGAGCTTAGATGTTTGGCACATAGCATCATCTACAGGTCCTCTATCAAGATTGTTCAAATTATGCCCCTCGGGTAAATAATGACCCCGTCCTGGACATAAATCATTGTCTCCATTTTGTCAGCTATTCTCAAGTGAGCGAAATATGCCCCATGGGGCTCTTGTTTGGTCCAGTTTTGATTGATTTTATCGGAGTTTTTCCTCTTTTTCATCTTAATTTGGAATTGTGTCACATGTAACTCAGAATGTATTACTACTAAAGTGATAAAACTTTCAAAATAAATCCCATAGCATACGAATTGTTTAGGGGTTTGAGAATCAAGTGTCGAGTCACTGTTCCAAAAAATACAAAAAAAGGTTTTTGGTTAATAACTTTAGTTTGGATTGACTGATCTTACCCAAACTTTGTATTTTGTAAGCTTATGTGAAGACCTAGCTTGGAATTGTACTTTGGGGTTCTAGGGTCAAGGTCAAGGTATCAAAGTGCTAAGGGCGGCATCTGTGTACATTGGACATGCATCTTGTTTTTAGCTCACCTGAGCCAAAGGCTCAAGGTGAGCTATTCGGATGGCCCTGTGTCCGGCGTCCGTCGTCGTGCGTCGTGCGTCGTCGTTAACAATTGCTTCAAATGACATCTCCTCCTATACCGCTTGACAGAATTCAACCAAACTTTACAGAAATGTTCCATGGGTCAAGCTCTTTCAAATTTTTTCAAAGAATTAAAAACCATGCAGAACTCTGGTTGCCATGGCAACCAAGGTGAACAAATAAGGAAATCTTAAAAAATCTTCTTGTCAAAAACTGCAAGGGCTAGAGCTTAGATATTTAGCACATAGCATCATCTACAGGTCCTCTATCAAGTTTGTTCAAATTATGCCCCATGGGGTCAAAATTGGCCCCGCCCCGGGGGTCACAGTTTTACATAGTGAAATTTTCAAACGTCTTCTTCTCTGAAACCAATGTGGCCAGAGCTTTGATATTTGGCATAGTGACACTTCTAGATGTCCTTTACCAAAACTGTTCAAATGGTTCTGGTCCGTTGCTTATCTAGGTCACAGGAGCTAAAAATAGATGTTTTCATTGAAAACTTAAAAAATCTTCTTGTCTGAAACCACAGTACCCTGAGCTTAGATATATGGCACATAGAATCGCCTACAGGTCCTCTATCAAGTTTGTTCAAATTATGCCCATGGGGTCAAAATTGGCCCTGCCCCGGGGGGTCACAGTTTTACATAGAGTTATATACGTCTTTTTCTCTGAAACTAATATGGCCAGAGCTGGCATAGTGACACTTCTAGATGTCCTATACCAAAATTGTACAAATGGTTCTGGTCCGTTGCATAACTAGGTCACAGGAGCTAAAAATAGATTTTTTTTAATGAAAACTTAAAAAATCTTCTTGTCTAAAACTAAAAGGGCCAGAGCTTAGACATGTGGCACATATCATCGCCTAGGGTCCAAATTGGCCCGCCCTGGGGGTCACAGTTTTACATAGAGTTATATAGAGAAAATTTCAAACGTCTTCTGCTCTGACTCTAATATGGCCAGAGCTTTTATATTCTGTATGGTAACACTTTTAAATATACTTTACATATTTTGTTCAAATTGTTCCGGTCTGTTGCATATCTAGGTCAGTCCTGGACATAAATCAATATCTCCATTTTTCCAGCTATTCTCAGGTGAGCGAATATGCCCCATGGGGCTCTTGTTTCTGGTTTTGTACTTAGAACTTCTTGAATATCACCTGTGCCAAGTTTCATCATAACATTCTTATAGCAATTTCAATTGGGTGTGTATACCTTTTAGAGGCACATAAATGTACTTCTTTGGATGAGAAAATTAAGGATTATTTCTTGTTTCAGATCATCAATATAATCGAAACAGATTGCTATCTCCAAGAGGTTTAACTTAAACCAGTTCAGTGTGACCCATCAGGAGAAAAGAAGGTACATGTATTTGAAATAAGTAGATTTCATTTACTCTTGAACCTGACTGTTTGAAATGTTTTTTCTTGGAGATAGAATTGTACTCTTTATAAATAAATCATGATATCAACTAACTGATATGTTTAAATGTGTTTTTTCATGTATTTTTGAATTCTTGCCTTTTTGAAACGGTTTCCATGACAACAGCAAGAGCCGCATGCGGCCCTAAATCGCTCACCTGAGGACTATTGTGTTATATATTACTCAATGTAAAATGAAGTTTGTCATTGCATGTATGTGGACTGTTGCATGAAGAAGTAATTCGGAATCTGTTTGTCATTATTACTATTTAAGCAAAAGAAGAAAATATGGCAATGATATAAATAGTGCTAATAAAGGGTCACTTAAACAATATTCATTCAAAATATTATTGAATTCAGACAATGGTTTCAGAGAAGCAATTGTTTTTTAAAATACATTCCATTATAAGTCTATGTAAAACTGATAAGCCCTGGGGCAGGGCCATTTTTGACCATGGGGACATGATTTGAACAATTTTGGTAGAGGACCATAAGGCAAAGCTAGATTCCAAATATAAAAGGTCTGGGGCTTACGGTTTCAGAGAAGAAGATTTTTAAAGGTTTTCCTATATAAGTCTATGTAAAATTGATAAGCCCTGGGACGGGTCCATTTTTGACACAGGGGTCATGATTTGAACAATTTTGGCAGAGGATCATAAGACAAAGCTAGATGCCAAATATAAAAGGTCTGGGCCTTACGGTTTCAGAGTAGAATATTTTTAAAGGTTTTCCCATATAAGTCTATGTACAACTGATAAGCCAAATGGCAGGGCCATTTTTGACCCAGGGGTCATGATTTGAACAATTTTTGTAGAGGACCACAAAGCAAAGCTAGATGCAATATATATTAGGTCTGGGCCTTACAGTTTCAGAGAAGAAGATTTTTAAAGGTTTTCCTATATAAGTCTATTATATGTAAAACTGATGATTTGAGTACGGAAATTGATCACGTCCTCTGGCGGCCATGTTTTTTGACGGATTAAAATTCTTTGAACAATTTTGAAAGTATATTAATTGAGAAACATTTTGGTGAAAATCAAATTGAAATCGGACCAGTCGTTCTTGAGAAGAAGATTTTTTAAAATATTATGCATGGTTGCCATGGCAACAAGACCGATTACCCCACCAAATTGTTTTTAAGAATTTTTAAAACTCACAATTACAGTATGTATTTGACCAAGTTTGGTTAAAATTGGGCCATTGGTTTCAGAGAAGTAGTTGTTTGAAAGAAATTGTGAACGGACAACACCGACGTACGACGGACGGCGACCGATCACAATAGCTCACCTTGAGCACTTTGTGCTCAGGTGAGCTAAAAAACCAACATTTTGACCCCTAATTTTTTTTTAGCTCACCTGAGTCAAAGGTTCAAGGTGAGCTATTGTGATCGCTCACCGTCAGTCGTCCGTCCGTTCACATTTTACTTCAAACTATATCTCCTCTTAAACTAACAGATGGAATATGATGAAATTTACCATGGATGTTTTTTGGATGGTTTTCTACCTAGATTGTCAAAATTAAGTGGAACCATGCACAACTCTGGTTGCCATAGCAACATTAGTGAACACTTTTAAACATTTTTGAAGATTCTTAAAAAATATTCTTCTCATAAACCACATGGCCAGGAGCTTAGCTATTTGGTGTGTCGCATTATACGGATGATCTTTGTTTAGTTTGTTAAAATCATAGCCCTGAGGACAAAATTGGCCCCACCCTGAGTGTGAGTTCAGGGGGTACTAGTTTTGTATAGGACACAGTTTAAAGATCTTCTAGTGAAAAACAACATGGTTAATAGCTTAGATACAGTAAAACCTCTCTATAACGGCCACTAAAACGAGGACTAATTGGTTATTTAAGTGACAGGTGACAGCTTAAAGCAAGGTGACAGTAAAACAGAAAGCTCCTACAGGAGCTTTCTGTTTTACTGTCACCATGCTTTAAGCAGTCACCTGTCAAAAACAACTAATAAATTAGCACACTTTAGTGGCCGTTATAGAGAGGTTTTACTGTATTTGAGGTATAGATTTATCATGCATATATATATATTCAAAAATGTTGAAAATATGGTAGTCCTGAGGTCAAAATTGGCCCCGCCCTGTGAAGAAATTCGTCATGAGCCTTATCATTACACTGTAGACTGCACCCTTATCATTACACTGTAGACTGCACCCTTATCATTACACTGTAGACTGCACCCTTATCATTACACTAATGCATCTGCTTCAGAATTGTTATCTGCTTGAATTTCTCAAAAATAAGTTTTAGGCATTTTAACCTTAGAAAAATTGCAAACAGTTTCAAACAGTTTGGATCTTGTTCAGATAAAACAATTTAGCACCTGATGATTAGATCAGAATCCAAACTGTGCTAAGTTCAATGTCATCAGTGATAAAGTAAACATTCAGTTAAACCTTTTGCACGCTAGTAGCGAAATTCTGATTACCTTTGCAAACAGTTTGGGTCCTGATGAGATGCCAAAGTAAAACAGAAAGTAAAGCTATCAGGCTTCAGTACAACAGGTGAGCGATATCAGGGCCTTCAGTCCCTCTTGTTTGAACTTTGTAGAGTACAGTATACCATTTGTTATAAATACAAACTAATTAGTGTGAATATGTTTTTCAGGACTCTGGTTGACACAGTTTAGCTGTTGCCGATCGATACTGCAAGCGGATTTTTCTAATTAATTGTCGTGATTGATGATTCCCCCCCCCCACCAATTTTATAGTTGACGGATGAAAATGGTACACATCCCATCAGAATATACCAATTTACAAAAAATATTTCAATTTTTTACGATTTTATAAGAACATTTAATTTTTTTTTCAAACAACGATATCAAAGCCATCTTTATTTGTAACATGATTAAAATTGCCCCAAATACTCTTTATAAACATATCTAGGGATCCGTGTCTCAGATTTTTAAAATACCGCTTCAAACCTTTGTTATGTAACATCAAAGATATTTTATGGTTTAAAGTCGACCACTATAACGTAACGCTTAATAACGGACCACTGGAGCTACTTATACAATTTCTGAGACACGGTTCCCTCGAGGAGATAATACCGTTTCATCTGCTTTAAACAGCACGAAAATTGAATCCCAACTGCGAAAGTTAGGTGTGTTCAAAAATACCGCTTGCTTCAAATTATGTAATGTCGGAAACTCCAATTAACTGACTGATGTGTCAATTAGGCTCTCGTGACCACCCGGTATTCAACTAAGACCTTCTTTTTCAACAAATGACATGACCCAGCTTATGATCAACCATTTCGTTAAACTCCGCCCCAAATTAACAAAGCCAATCATATAAAAACAACGATTTTAATACGGTAAAAGTCGTAAATAACCTCTGACAGCTTCGGAATAAACCACCTATCTAGTCACGTAATCTACGCAATTGAGGCACCCAGCGGGGATTCTGACGCGTGATTTACCGGTAAAATGACCGAGAAAGCAAGAGAGAATTTGGTAACTTGTAGAAAATACCTTTATCTATCAGGATTTGTAAAAAAGTATCAAATGACTATTTTACCATTTATTTCGTAAAACGCTACCTTAAGGGACCAAGTAAAGGCACTTGAAACCCTTTACTCCATAGTCTGTTTCTAGTACTGAAGATAAGCCTTAAGGTACATTCTGCTTTACCAGTTTGTAGTTATACCCCCCAAACAGAGTTTGAGGGGGTATACTGGAATCAGCCTGTCGGTTGGTCGGTCGGCCGTCGTTCGGTCGGTCTGTCTGCAAAATCTTGTACTTCCAACTCCTCCTTCAGTTTCAACCTGATTCGTTTGATACTTGACATAAATGTTGCTCAGGTGTAGTAGATGTGCAAGACACACATTTCAGGTCTATGTGACCTTGACCTTTAGCCTTGAAATTGGTCTTGAAATTGGCAGGCACATTTTTTTTACTTTGAACACCTCCTTCACTTTCAACCTGATTCACTTGATACTTGGCATAAATGTTACTAAGGAGTAGTAGATGTGTAAGACACAACTTTCAGATCTCTATGACCTTGACCTTTAGCCTTGAAATTGGTCTTGAAATTGGCAGGCAAAATCTTGTACTTTGAACTCCTTCAATTTCAACCTGATTCACTTGATACTTGGCATAAATGTTACTCAGGAGTAGTAGATGTGTAAGACACAACTTTCAAGTCCGTGACCTTGACCTTTGGCCTTGAAATTGGTCTTGAAATTGGCAGGTAAAATCTTGTACTTCCAACTCCTTCAATTTCAACCTGATTCACTTGATACTTGGCATAAATATTACTAAGGAGTAGTATATGTGCAAGACACAAATTTCAGGTCTCTGTGACCTTGACCTTTGTCCTTGAAATTGGTCTTGAAATTGGCAGGCAAAATCTTGTATTTTGAACTCCTCCTTCACTTTAAACCTGATTCACTTGATACTTGGCATACATGTTACTCAGGAGTAGTATATGTGCAAGAAACAAATTTCAGGTCTCTGTGACCTTGACCTTGACCTTTGTCCTTGAAATTGGTCTTGAAATTGGCAGGCAAAATCTTGTATTTTGAACTCCTCCTTCACTTTAAACCTGATTCACTTGATACTTGGCATAAATGTTACTCAGGAGTAGTAGATGTGCAAGACACAAATTTCAAATCTCTGTGACCTTGACCTTTGTCCTTGAAATTGGTCTTAAAATTGGCAGGCAAAATCTTGTACGGTGACTTCCTCCTTCACTTTCAACCTGATTTACTTGATACTTGGCATAAATGTTACTCAGGAGTTGCAGAGTGTCATATACCATTTTAAAGTCCTTTTGACCTTGGCTTACACCTCATACCTTATTGTAAAACCTTATTGAAAACGTCTGCAGAGTGTGACAGAGTGCTGTATAGTGGGTGTATTTATCACCTTTAGTGATAGCCGTTCTAGTTTTGAAAATAGGTGACCACTTAAAGCAGGCTGTAAATAAGCAGAATGCGCCTTTAGGCACATTCTGCTCTACCTTCAATCTGCTTTAAGCAACAACCTTCTAGGATATAGAAATACATGTATTTCTTATATTGATACTGTATTTAGGACTGTTTTAAGTGGAACTATTTTCTTTATTGAAGAATAAAGTAAAGGCATTAAAAGGTGTATTTATCTTATTCAACACTGAATAACTGCCATATGAAAATGATGCGTGCTATACTTCTAAAACTTGGCTCAACCTTTATTTTATAGAAACAGGAACTATGTGACATAGTTTGGAATCTGATCAGGTCTCAAGTTCAGTTGGGCCTGGTCTGGATCCAAGCTGTTTGCAAAAGTTTTTGATATTGGTGTTTATTGCTGGAACGAGTAAAGCTAGGTTAACCCCAACCCTCCTAGCTCTGAAAATATTGCCGTCTGCTACTGTTCTAAAAATAGACTTTTCTAAATTTCTTTTCAAAACATGGTCAGTGTGTCCCACATTTTGGATTCTAATAAGACACCACATTACCTGGCATCCCATTAGGATCCAAACTGTTTGCATAGGTTACTATGGTTACAATGCGTGCATGCTAAGAGCTTATCATGTAAAAATAGTATTGATGATTTTTGCAAATTGTTATGAGTTGTAAAGTAACTCTTATCTTATCTAGATGAAAATTGTGTCACAAATTGTACATGCACATCCTATGTCAGAACTACAGACAAGGGGAATATTTTGAAATATTTTGCCTGCTCAAAAATATATGGTGTGACTACTCATTCTCGAAGAGACAATTTTATTGAGTAGTCAAAACAAAGTTTAAACGTTAAGGAGGAAATGCTGAAAATGTTTTGTTCAGTCACTCTTATCTGGAACCCCCTGGTAGGCATGGAAAAGTAAATTTCAGATAGATATGATACTTTATTCAGTACAAAAGCCATCGGCTTATCAGTACACAGTTGCTACATACATATAATAATGGTCATGTCAATGGTGGAACAGTAATATGTATTGATCTCAATTAAAGCTAGTACGATGCATCGAAAAGTAGTTGCAAAATGTAAACTTTTAAATGTAGAGTTTTGACTTGTAAACGCTTATACCAGAGAGAAATGAAAAGATTTTCTAAGAATTTAGATCACTAGCAAATCAAAAGGAAAATATGGCTATACTATACAACCTGTTTGCCATGCATCAACTAGTCACATATACTGTACAAGTAAAACAGAGGCATTACAGTGTAACTATGGATAGTATACATTTCCTATTCAAATAGAGTTACCAAGCATACTGTGCAGACCAAGATCAGAGATCTTCTAAAAGGATCCTCTGGTCAAGGTCTGCACTAACTATTAATCAACACTGCAGGGTAACTGTATAGAGTACGTTTTTCCTATACAGACAGTGTAGCTTCGGATCAGATGACACGCAAATGAGCCATCAGATCCGTTTCTTCACTGTCTGTTATTTTGCATTACATTGCAACCATGAAGATTATACATTCCCCATGTAGATAATGCTACCATACATATTGTGCAGACCAAGATCGGAGTGCTCGTATAACCGAGCCCTCCTATCAGGGTTTACACTGCTTTTATATAACATTACAGTTGGTATCCTATGTGGATATTGATTATTATACATATTGTGTAGACCAAGAGCAGAGGGCTCCTAACTGAGTCCTCTGGTAAAGGTCTACACTGGCTTATATATTACATTACAGTTAGTATCCTATGCGGATAGTGATAACTTTGCATAGTGTGTAGACCAAGACCAGAGGGCTATTAACTGAGTCCTCAGATATATAGAAGACAATATCTTTTCAGATACCTATGGCATGTGAAGTGTTGCAAAAAGAAATAATGGTTCAATAAAAAATTATTTATTCTATAAATGAAAATAATTGTTCAACAAAAAAAATATTTATTCTATAAATGAAAATAATTGTTCATCAAAAAAATTATTCATTCTATCTGACAAATATGTGTTCAATAAAAAAAAAAAATTGTGCAATAAATAAAAAAATAAATATTTGAGTCAATATATTTTATTGAACATAAATATTTTTATTGAACAAACAAAATACTTTTGCAACACATGTAACATGCGAAAAAATATCCATTCGATAATTTGACCAATTGGAGGCGAAGTTGTAAGCTCGGATTTCATTAGACGAGAAAGCATTCACCTTCAGAGGCTATCGAAACGACGGCCGTGCTGATAACGTTCTTAAGGATTTTTATCGGCACGACAGTCGTGCGGATTAGAAAGCTTATTCGCACGACGGTCGTTCCTAAACTAGTCGTACGGATTAGAAAGCTTATTCGCACAACAGTCGTTCCGTTAATATATAAACCTTAGCTGCACGAATTTTATTGTATGTTTTGATAAACAGACAGTAGGCTAATCGGCTTGACACATTCAACCCTAGCGACCATTGTACTTGTCATTTATGACAGTGTACATGTGAAAAGTACAATAGACGGTCTGACCTATGAAAATGTGTAGACCCTGATCAGAGGGATCCCAACATTTTTGCCAATTATACTATTATTATAGTAACAAACCAAATTTCCAGATGAACGCCACAAAACGCCGTTTCAAGGACAGACGTTGTTTCTCCCCTGTTCCTACGGGCCTGCCACATCCTCCCTTTCCTTCTCCACAAATTTTGCCAATAATGGTAACCAAACAAAGAGAAAAAAACGGCGGTGACCCCCCCCCCCCCCCATAAAGAGTGGCCAATGTAGTGATGAATGGTGCCCCCCTCTCCCCCATCCCATTTTCCTTCATACGGGCCTGTGTGGAAATCGTCTAGTTTATATATCTGAGTCTTTAATAACACGCTTTATAATTATTTTCTTCAATAAATTATGAAAACAAATTCAAATAGTACAGAGCTCAAGTACATGCCAAGGTGTCAAGTCTTTACTATTAACTACATGTATCTACCCGCTTTAAACCCTTACCTGTCAGCTAATTACTTGTCAGTTAAAGTCCCATTGTGTTTTCAGACCTTTTCATAATGTCTGAAATACAATAACGGTTAATAATAATGTTTGAACATTCTAATGGGCCAAACTGATCTATGAAATGATGAAGACGGACCTAAATCACCAAAAAGGGCGATTTAAAATCATAACAAACCGAAAATAGAGCGTCTGCCATAAACCTTACCACACGGCTTAGTATCACGTGATACAGCCGGAGTCAACATCACCGTGTGCAACCGCAATTACCTTCGACGGTCGATCCATCAGTCAGTTAGACTATCACACTTTTTTGTCCGCTCTCTAACTCGAATATCTTTTATCCGATCTTCCACAAACTTGCTGAAAATGTTCATTGATATAAAATCAAGGTTTAGTTTGATTACTACTAAAATCGCATTAGGTGTTTTTGAGTTATTGCCTGTTAATTTATAAAAAATGACTGTTTCAGTCATTTTTGCACTCTAAAACAAACAGTTTTTATCGGATATTCACCAAACATGCTGAAAATATTTATTCATATAAAATTCAGGTCTAGTTTGATTATTACTAAAATCGCATGTGGCATACCTAAGTTTTTGCCCTTTATGTATTAAAAAATGACTGTTTTCAGCAAGGTTTGCTCTCTAACACAAATACGTTTTATTGGATCTTCAATTGAAAATATTTATTGATATAATATCAAGGTTTAGTATGATTACTACTAAAAGCGCATAAGGTATATCTAAGTTATTGCCTGTTTATTAATGAAAAATGACGGTTTCAGTCACTTTTTGCACTCTAACACATACAGTTTTTTATCGGATATTCATTAAACTTGCTGAAAATATTTAAGTATATAAAATTTAGGTTTAGTTTGATTATTACAAAAATCGCATGTGGCATATCTGAGTTTTTGCCCTTTATGTATTAAAAAATGACTGTTTCAGCATTTTTCAGCAATAACTCAGACATGCCTTATGCGATTTTGCTAGTTATTTAACCTGACTTAGATTTTATACTAATAAACATTTGTAGCAAGTTTGGTGAAGATCCAAAAAGAAATGTTTGAGTTAGAGAGCTGACAAGGCTGAAACAGTCATTTTCAGCAAGCTCAAGGTATACATTCTCTATAGTTTATTTGACCGTTTACCCACAGTGAAAGATATGTACACGTTGTTATTGAATCTCATAGTGTTTAACCCTGTGCCTACTTTACGGAGTTTACAAACTATTTGAATCTAAAAAGACGCCGCGTAACGTGGCGTCTCATTTGGATCCAAACTATTTGACACTCGTCTTAAGGTTTGTTTAATTAAAACAATGCATAAATCTAAACTGAACACATTTTGCAGACGACAATGTCGAAGCAGACGTCTGTGCAGCAGAATAAGGGTTATCCAGATGTTCCAGCTAAACATGTAAGCGAGAGTAATCTGAACCAATCTAACATTTTCTCACTCATTTCAGCACCGAATGCTATGGTGTTACTACTGATTAAACCGTCTATTCGAGACACTTTTAATGAGTATGACACCATTGGGTTTAAAAGCAGAAATAAAGATTTAAGTTTTCGAAATACTTCCGTTATCTGGAGCCCTGTATTTACAGAGTTGTCCTTCTTTCCATTCACAAGGGAGGCTTTTTAATTGGTGCTAGTACAAAAATATTATAAATAAAATTTAAAAAGCGAATTGCTTAGATAAAACCGGTTTTTGTGAAAGAATCACGTCCCACGTAGTTCAAATGGGACCCGAAACAACCGTTTTATGCAGGTTTCTCAAAAGCACAATGCGGCTTTAACCCTTTCGGTGCCATAGTCGCATAAAGTCGACTTTGCAAACAGTTTGGATCAAGATCAGACGCTGCGTAACGCGGCGTCTGATCAGGATCCAAATTGTTTGACACTCTTATCGATATTTCTCAAGCCATACAGCCTTAAATCTAGCTTTGCAACGTTCTTGCAGGGAACTGTACTGAGCAGTCGATAATAAAGTGGTGAAGGGGTAAAACTCCCGAAAAATGTGGCGCCGACGGGGTTAAAACGATCCTGGTTAAAGATAACTCTGTCTTTACGCTCAATCTGCTCCAACCCAGAACTAAATAAGTACACATTTTCACAATTAATTTATTTCTCTAGAGAAAATAATTCCAACTTATACAGTTGCATATATATTCACACATGTAGTTTTTCTTTATCCTAGCATATGGTAACTTAAAGAATTTTCCTCAGTCCTTTGATGGACTAATCCCCCCATTGTCTGGATAGGTGTGAATTTTAACTGTCAAAGCATGCATCACATGCCAATTTACCAGGTGAGGCTCAGATTATACTCATGCTTTAGTGATTTTCAATGGTTATTTCTAACCAAACTATCAAATATAAAGCTTGGGTCTCACACGAGAAGCTTCAATGGTTCTGATCGAAAGGTCGTCAGGAGATGTCTTTAAGACGCATTCTGCTTTACTTTTAACCTTTTTCATGTGGTCACCTGTCGTCAAATAGGTAGCAATTTGCGAGTGGGTGGGATGTGTGTGTGTGTGCATGTGAGTGGTTTTTTTGTGTTTTTTTTTTTTTTGGGGGGGGGGGGGGGTCACATGTCAAATTTGTGGACGTAGTCTTACTATAGGGGGTTCCGGGCATGCTCCCCCGGGAAAACCTTGTTCCTAGATTTTCTGTAGTGCGTTCTGGGGGCGTTTGGCGCATATACAACAGGCAAAATATTAATATAAATCTAAATAAGTTTTCAAAGGTTTACTCCGCTTTCGAGCGATACTCGGCAGAAGGTCCAGGGTGTCGTAACGAGCGCGGTTTAGCTTATTTTGTCTGAATAGGTCCATCCATCGGACACAAACTTACCACTAGTATTTCATGTCAAAAATATATATTTATATATAGAGATTTGTAATCACTAGAAACTGTAAAGTTTACGTGAAATAAAACTCTGTTATGTACTGAAAAATAACATTAATTTGTAATAATATAGGATTAACATCTTCGACGTTGTAATGCGGCTATTAACCGTAAAACCTCTTTCTACCCCTCCGGTACGTGTACACACTGTTACTATGGAGGGGTGTATTTTCTAGATGGTCTCTGGGGCGTTCTTGGGGGCTTTTTTCACATTAAAACGTGTAAAATGCTAACATCAATATAAAAAATCTGCAACTAATATTGGCAAAATTGTTGGGAGACACGACTCGAAGTAACCATTTTCCGTGGCCTTTTACATGTACATTGCCTTTTTGTCAGAATGTACAGCCTGTAATTGGTTCATTTGTTACACTCCACCATCCCAAGAGTAACCACACATCAATGTTGGTATCCCTATACCATGCGATGTACTGGTATTGTTAAATATGCGCAGAAAATCTTTAGGATGTACCCACACACCAAATTTGGAATATGTAATTGATATGGTATAGGATATATGATCCAAATAAAAGGATTTTTTTCCTCTATTTTTTAGGTTATAAGTTCAACATCAATGCCACAGTAACCTGCAATTGTTATGTGACACTGTCATCTCAAGATATACTGACACACCAATTTTGGTATATGTGTTGTAGTAGTAGGAAATAAGCTTCAGACAAGTTTTTAAGTTTCAGACAAGTTTTTTTCATTATTCAGATCGAGGGTCACAATGACCATGCTAATTTCCCTTTGATTTCAATCATGATAAATTGCTTGTCTGGAGCTTATTCCCTACACTATACCACCTAGAAATGGTATGCACACGCTGTCATTGGAAAATATACTCACACACAAAATATATACAATTGTATTTTCTATAACACATCAGCTAGTGGCTCTAGCTGATGTGATATAAAGAAAATATTCTCCAACAATCGGTACACACACTGACGGACAGATGGACTGAAGCATGCACAGATCAGTCACTATATCATAATGGGCGGATGGGGATGTTTAAAATTAAATTTATTACAGCAATCAAATGAATGCCAAAAACTGAAGCCATTGACAAGGCTACTTTTCACTTAGTAACCTTTTAAGTAAGCTTTCTGGTGCCTTTACTCCATCCTGCTATGAGAGCTTTTAGAACTACCTAATTATGCAATAGGTTAGTACATGTACACCTTTTAATATATTGGACCAATTTTGATCTACATCCGTATTCTACATACACCAATCAACCATTGTTGTCAACAGATAGACTGTACCAAACCATGGTCGGTGTCGGTTGTTCCTGTACTCAATATCATTGAGTGCCAACATGTTTCCCCAATCTCATTAGAGTTGTACTACCGTAATGCAGTCACTAGTTATTTCAGACATCCTTACTGCTTCAGCTTATGGCAACTAAACATGTTGATTGAGACTAGTTCACTTTCTTTTACTGATGAAGGGGATAAACAAACAACAACTAGCTTCTAATAACAGTTCAACAGTGTTATTTCATTTTAAAAAGTACTCAATCAAATAACTGATAACGTATAGATATATACAATGTACACAAAATTATAAAATTGAACAGTGAACATATATGCTACAGTTAAACCTGTATCAAGTGACAATTAAATAGTATGCCCATTAGGCATTAGCAGTCTTCTAATACTGGTGGTTGCTAAATGCTGGATAAAAACAATACAGGAAGTTCCAGCACCGAGGTTTCTGCATGTTTTTTTTAACTTGCATTTAGTGGTCCCCAGTCTTTGGTAACCTGTATGCTTTTTCAAAGAAAGGTGGTTTATATAATAGTCAGGTTTGACTATTTAGAATACAGTTCTGACAGTGACATGTCTGGATTTATGCAACAAACAGGTATAAGGTGACATATTTAAAACCTAATTATACTTAAATGATTAATTTTCATATGCATTCAATGAATAAATTGGTTTAGCTTAAACCTAACTGATGTGTACGTTAGGTAGATTTTGATTTTGTCCATATCATCTAAAACTTGTAAAACTAGAACGGCTATCACTGAAGGTGATAAATACCCCCACTATACAGCACTCTGTCACACTCTGGAAACGTTTTCAATAAGGTTTTACAGTAAGGTCAAAGGTGCAAGTCAAAGTCAAACTGACTTAAAAATGGTATATGACACTCTGCAACCCCTGAGTAACATTTATGGCAAGTATCAAGTAAATCAGGTTGAAAGTGAAGAAGGAGTTCGCCGTACAAGATTTTGCCTGCCAATTTGAAGACAAATTTGAAGGCCAAAGGTCAAGGTCACAGATATTTGAAATGTGTGTCTTGCACATCTACTACTCCTGAGTAACATGCATGCCAAGTATCAAGTGAATCAGATTGAAAGTGAAGGAGGAGTTCAAAGTACAAGATTTTGGCTGCCAATTTCAAAGACCAATTTCAAGGACAAAGGTCAAGGTAACAGAGACCTGAAATTTGTGTCTTGCACATCTACTACACCTGAGTGACATTTATGCCAAGTATCAAGTAAATCAGGTTGAAAGTGAAGGAGTTCAAAGTGCAAGATTGTGCCTGCCAATTTCAAGGACAAAGGTCAAGGTCAAAGTCACAAAGACCTGAAAAGTATGTCTTGCACATCTACTACTCATTAGTAACATTTATGCCAAGTATCAAATGAATCAGGTTGAAACTGAAGGAGAAGTTAAAAGTACAAGATTTTGCCTGCCAATTTCAAGACCAAATTCAAGGCCAAAGGTCAAGTTCACAGTCACAGAGACCTGAAATTTGTGTCTTGCACGTCTACTACTCCTGAGTAACATGTATGCCAAGTATCAAGTGAATCAGATTGAAAGTGAAGGAGGAGTTCAAAGTACAAGATTTTGGCTGCAAATTTCAAAGACCAATTTCAAGGCCAAAGGTCAAGGTCACAGAGATTTGAAATGTGTGTCTTGCACATCTTCTACTCCTGAGTAACATGTATGCCAAGTATCAAGTGAATCAGATTGAAAGTGAAGGAGGAGTTCAAAGTACAAGATTTTGGCTGCCAATTTCAAGACCAATTTCAAGGTCAAGGTCACAGATGCCTGAAATTTGTGTCTTGCACATTTACTACTCATGAGTAACATTTATGCCAAGTATCAAGTGAATCGGGTTGAAAGTGTAGGAGTAGTTCAAAGTACAAGATTTTGCCTGCAAATTTCAAGACCAATTTTAAGGCTAAAGGTCAAGGTCATAGAGACCTAAATTTTGTGTCTTGCACATCTCCTATACCTGAGTAACATTTATGCCAAGTATCAAATGAATCGGGTTGAAACTGAAGGAGGAGTTGAAAGTACAAGATTTTCCCTGCAAATTTCAAGACCAATTTCAAGGTCAAAGAGACCTGAAATTTGTGTCTTGCACATCTACTACCCCTGAGTAACATTTATGCCAAGTATCAAGTGAATCGGGTTGAAAGTGAAGGAGGAGTTCAAAGTAAAAGATTTTGCCTGCAAATTTCAAGACCAATTTTATGGCCAAAGGTCAAGGTCATAGAGACCTAAAATGTGTGTCTTGCACATCGACTATACCTGAATAACATTTATGCCAAGTATCAAATGAATCTGGTTGAAAATGAAGGAGGAGTTGAAAGTACAAGATTTTGCAGACAGACCGACCGACTGACGACCGATCGACTGATGACCGACCGACGGGCTGATTTCAGTATAACCCCATCAAACTCTGTTTTTTGGGGTATAATAATGAACGAGACACCGCAGATGATGTGAATACACTAGCTCAGTTGTATTAATACTAACAATGACCTTTTAAAGGGATGATGTCTGTGAAGTTTCATGGTAAAAGTTTACTAAGGACAAAATGAGTTACATACATACAAACATACATTTTATAATTGAGGTCAAAGGCCAAGATCACAGTGACCTTAAAGTAGTAAGGGACACTCTGCCATCCAATCATGTACTAACACACCAAATTTGCTATTCCTAGCTGATATGGTAAAAGAAATATAATCTGGACAATAAACAAACATACACACATTTCACAATTGAGGTAAAAGGTCAAGGTCAAAGTGACCTAAATGTAGTATGCAACACTCCATCATCCAAAGAGATACTCGCACACCAAATTTGATATTCCTAGCTGATGTGGTAAAGGAAATATACTCAGGATAAAATGAGTTACATACATACAAGCATACACACATTTTATAGTTGAGGTAAAAGGTCAAGGTCAAAGTGACCTAAACGTAGTATGGGACACGCCGTAATCCCAAGATGTACTAACACAACAAATTTGCTAATATTAGCTGATGTGGTTAAGGAAATATACTCTGAACAAATTGAATTACTTATACACAAACATACACACATTTTACAATTGAAGTCAAAGGTCAAGGTCACAGTGACCTAGTACCCGATACTTCACAATCCCATGATGTACTCACACGCCAAATTTGCTATTCCTAGCTGATACAGTACAGAAGATATGCACCAGAAAAGCCTTTTTTTTAAATTGAAGTCAAAGTTTAAAGTCCCATTGTGTTTTCAGACCTTTTTTTAATGTGCGAAATACAATAACGGTTAATAATAATGCTTGAACATTCTAATGGGCCAAACTGATCTATGAAATGTTGAAGACAGACCTAAATCACCAAAAAGCGATTTAAACCCATAACAAACCGAAAGTAGATCGTCTGACATAAATATTACCACACGGATTAGTGGCACGTGGAACAGCTGGGTTCAATATCACCGGGTGCGAACGATTGCTATAAAATGAGTCACATTTCGTCACAACGGTGTTTCAGCCCTTTTTGCTCTCTAACACAAAGAGTTTTTATCGGATCTTCACCAAACTTGCATTAAATGTTCTTTTATATAAATTTCTAGGTACAGTTAAATTTCTGCTTAAATCGAATAAGGCATGTAAGACGTTTTGCCCTTTATGTATTAAAAGTTGACTGTTTCAGCATTTTTTGCTCTCTAAAACAAGCATTTTTTAGTTGATCTTCACCAAACTTACTGAAATTGTTTATTATTATAAAATCTTGGTCCAGTTTGATTACTACTAAAATCGCATGTGGCATGTTTGCGTTTTTGCCATTTTTGTATTAAAAATGAGTGATTCAGCAATTATTGCTCTCTTTCACAAATACATTTATTGGATCTTCACAAAACTTGCTGAAAATGTTCATTAGTATAAAATCTAGGTTTAGTTTGATAACTACTAAAAACGTATGAGGCATATCTAAGTTTTTTTTGCCCTTTATGTATTAAAATGACTGTTTTCAGCCAGTTTTTATCTCTAACACAAATTCTTTTTATTGAGTTTTCACCAAACTTGCTGAAAATTTTCATTGATATTAAATCATGGTTAAATTTGAATACTAGTAAAATCGCATAAGGAATGTCGGAGTAATTGCTCTTGAATTGTTAGAAATGACTGTTTCAGCCTTTTTTGCTCTCTAACACAAAGAGTTTTCATTGGATCTTCTACAAACTTGCTGAAATTCTTTATTTATATAAAATCTAGGTCCAGTTTGATTATTACTAAAATCCCATAATGATTGTCTGAGTTATTGCCCTTAATGTATTAAAAAGGACTGTTTCACCATTGTTTGCTCTCTAACATAAATGCTTTTTATTGATTTTCACCCAATTTGCTGAAAATGTTTATTAATATATAATCAAGGTTAAGTTTGAATATTACTAAAATCGCATAATGTATATCTGAGTTATTGTCCTTTAATTATTAAAATATGACTGTTTCAGGTTTTTTTTGCACTCTAACACATACAGTTTTTATCGGATATTCACCAAACTTGCTGAACATGTTTATAAATATAAAATATATCTCCAGTTCGAATAGTACTTATATCGCATAAGGCATGTCTGAGTGTTTTGCCCTTTAGTTATTAAAAATTAATGTTTCAGCATTTTTTGCTCTCTTTCACAAACATTTCTTTTCGGATCTTAACAAAACCTTGCTGAAATTCTTTATTTATACAAAATCTAGGTTCAGTTTGATTATTACTTAAATCGCATAAGGCATGTCTGAGTTATTGTCCTTTATGTATTTAGAAATACCTGTTTCACCATTTTTTGCTCTCTAACACAAATAACGTTTTTGTGATTTTCACCAAACTTGTTGAAAATGTTTATTAATATAAAATCAAGTTCATAATCTTAACTACCAAAATCGCACAAGGCATGTTGAGGTTATTGCCCTTGAATGATTATAGATTGCATACTTCAGGCTTGTCAGCTTTCTGACTCAAACGGTTTTAATTGGATCTTCACCAAATTTGCTGAAAATAATATTGGATAAAAACTTAGTCCAGTTCTATGAATACCCAAATCGCCGAAGGCATGTTGGAGTTACGGTTCTTCAATTATTAAAAATTTGCTATTTCATCCTTATTTTAGCCCTGTCAACTCTGTAACAGGAACTGTTTTTATTCTATTTAAACCAACTATTTGGTCAATAGTTGCATGTGCTTCATCTTGGCCGTGTTGGTAATAAGTAAAGTAATAAATGACTACTCCATACCTCCTTTACCTCTTAAAGGATTTTCAGTCAGCTGTATTCGATTTTTGTCTTGATCTATATTTAAAACAAATACAAAATGCCAGCAAGTTTGGTGAAGATCCAATAAAAAGTGTTTGTGTTAGAGAGCAGAAAAGGCTGAAACAGTCATTTTTTTAATTATTCAAGGGCAATAACTCAGACATGCCTCATGCGACTTTAATAGTTATCAAAATTGAGCTAGATTCTATACTAATAAACATTTATAGCAAGTTTGGTGAAGATCCAAAAATAGGTGGTTGAGTTAGAGAGAAGACCAGGCTGAAACAGTCATTTTCAGCAAGATCCCCCGTATTGGATTGTACACGCTTACCACCGTGATTAATTATTTACACGTGGGGACCTTATCTCATAGTTTAATCCTGTGCCTACTGGTCGCAACTGTTTGACTCTAAAACAGACACCGCGTAACGCGGCGTCTCATCTGGATCCAAACTGTTTGACACTCGTCTTAAGGTTTGTTTAATCAAAAATATGCATAAATCTAAACTGAACAAATATTGCACACGACAATGTCAAAGCAGACGTCTTAGCAGCAGAATAAGGGTTAAATTCTTCATTTCATCCGGCTCCAGATAAGAGGAATAAACTGAACAAATCCAACATGTTCTCACTCATTTCAGCACCGAATGCTACGGTGTTACTACTGATTAAACCGTATCTTCGAGACGATTCTAATGAGTATGACACCATTGGGTTTAAAAGCAGAAATAAAGAGTTTAGTAATAGAAATACTTCCGTTATCTGGAGCCCTGTATTTACAGAGTTGTCCTTCTTTCCATTCACAAGGAGGCTCTTTAAATTGTGCTAGCACAAAAAAATTATAAATAAAAATTTAAAAGCGAATTTCTTAGATAAAGCCGCTTTTTATGAAAGAATCACGTCCCATGTAGTTCTAATGGGATCCCAAACAACCGTTTTATGCAGGTTTCCCAAAAACACAATGCGGCTTTAAGGCCAAGGTCAGTGCCCTAAATTAGAACACGACACTCTGCCATCCCAAGATGTACCCACACAACAAATTTGATGTCCCTAGCTAATAGGAAATATACTCCGGACAAAAAGCATTACGTACAGACCCACAAACACACACATATACTGGCCTATCCCTATATACCCTCACGATGAGTTGTGAGGGTATAATAATGCCATCTTGAGCAATTAATTCCGAGTATTTCAACAAACAATTTAGGGACAAAACTGGCACCCTGATATCAGTCATGTATAATTTCAAATCATGGTTACCAATTTTTACATACATTGCAAATTTTATCTTCCATTTTAAAATTGTTTTGAAGCATTATTATACTCAGTTAAGACGCAAGTCAGTTTTAGGAAAACATTCTCATTGTCAGTCAAATATCAATCATCATGATCAATGTACAAAGTGCTACTACAGCTAAATATGTTTAGGTTAAAAAAAATGATTTCCATTGCAACCAGTTTGGAGTCAAATCAGATACCAGGTAAACCGGTGCAACTGGCATCTGATGAGGCTCCAAACCTTTAATTTTCTACATTTTATTAGGTTTGTTTTGCATTTGCATTTAAACAGGAAAGAACAATGTCTCCTGTTCTGTAACTGCAAACATAGACATTTAACCCTTTACTCCATAGCCTGTTTCTAGTTCTGAAAACAGGAGACCATTTATAGCAGGTTGAAAGTAAAGCAGAATGCACCTTAGGGCAAATCCTGCTTTATTTTCAGCCTGCTTAAACTACTACCTGCTAGAATATAGAAAATATTTTTTATGATAAATTTTCATGACTGTATGAATTGGTACTATTTTCTTCAGTCGAGGAATAAATTAAATGCTCTAAAAGGTGCTTCTATGGAGTAAAAGGTTAAGGACAATCTCAACACAACAGTACTTCATAACATACATGTACATGTATAGTAAAATGTACAGTCAATCTGATAAAGTCAAACCTGTATTAAGCGACCACTAAATATATAGTAAGTTTATCGTATTGATAATTCACAACACTCAGGTACCGGTAGCAGCTAAATGCAGGGAAAAAGCCATGCAGAAGGCTCATATAGGAGCCGTCTGCATGACTTTTCTCTGCATTAAGCGATCACCTGTCTTTAAAGATCACCATTTATCTTCATTCAGTAGTCGCTTAGCATACTGTCAGGTTAGACAGTATGGGTCTGGCCTTTACTAGAATCACCAGGGAGTAATAAATAACCACTCAAATACAGGCACTTGCTTAATGCAGGATAAAAATAAAACAGAAAGTCCATACAGGAGCTTGCTGCATTGTTTTATCCTGCATTAAGCTTTCACTTGACTTTATAAGCTCTCTTTAGTACTTTAAATGGTGGTCATTTAATAGAGGATTGGCTGTAATTTCAACAAATCAATAGAATAGGTAATGAATTCTATAGAAATTGCATTGTCAAACAAAATTTTGAAAACAAATTCACAAATTTATATTCACAACAAGATATTATTATTTGGATAGGTATGAGGAAAAGCATGTAGTATCAGAGTTGTGTTTAAATTGTTTACCCCATAGCCTGTTTCTAGTTTAAAAGACAAGGAACAACTTAAAGCAGGTTGAAAGTAAAGCATAATGCACCTCAAGGTTTACTTTCAGCCTGCTTTAGGCCACCATCTGCTAGGACACAGAAAATATGTCCTATGGTACATTTTCATAACTGTATAAAGTAAAACTATTTTAATTAGTGGAGGAATCAATTACAGGCCTAAACAGGCCTATTTATTGGGTAATGGCTTAAACCATTAGCCCATAGCCTGTTTCTAGTTTTGAAGACAGGTGACCATTTAAAGCAGGTTGAAAGTAAAGCAGAATGTGCATTAAGACACATTCTGATTTACTTTCAACACACTGAGGCTACCATATGCCAAAATATAGAAATTATTTCTTATGATTCATATTTATAACCGTTTAAATTGGAACTACTTCCTCGAGTGAAGGAATAAATTAAAAGGGTTAAATTCATTTATCTTGGGCAATGGCTTAAATGAGTGCATGAGTCTACTACACTTCAAGTATGGTTGAAGCTGATTTAGACAAGCAGTGTTGGACATTTACTGTCATCTGCTTTGCAACTTGACCCTTAACCCCATTTTCTGTGTTTTTACAACTCCTTACAAAATGTTAAATACATGTAGTACAGATCCTGACCAGAGGGCTCCTTAGGGACACTCTGATCTAGGTCTACACTGTTTGCATAGGACAATACTTAAGTGTCCTCTATAGATACAGGTACACTGTTTGTTAAAGACAATTATACTAGGGTTGAATATGTAAAATCAATGTAGACCTAGGTCTACAACTGCACATAGGTGGGTTGATACTTGATAGGTGTCAGAACTTGTACAAATTACAGAATAAGTACAGAAACAAAATTAATGATATTAAATCTGACAAGTGTCCAATGGTGTAGACTCTTATCAAAAGTTGGGCTTATAGCAACTTCTGAACAGTTTGCATTTGGTAATGGTTTAACCTATTTCTTAATTGATACACCTTTTTACACATTTATCATTTTCACATGGGTCATAAATGGAAGTAAAACATTGGATAGTTGCTTCATTGTAACAAAAATAAAAAGTATGAATGTTGTTTTTATAGTGTGAAATGATTGTAATACTTGCTTGGTACACAATTGAAATTCATGCAGATATGTATATTCAGTGTTAACTAGACAGAAACAGTTGTGGCATCTGTTCAATTCTTTTTCCTTCATGGATTTAACCCATTACTCAATAAATGCCTTTACTTTATTCCTCCACTAAAGGCGATAGTTCCACTGTATACAGTCATGATAATGTACCATACAAAATATATTCTTTATCCTATGAGGTGGTGCCTATAAGCAGGCTGAAAGTAAGGCACATTCTGCTGCTTTCAACCTACTGGTCACCTGTGTTAAAAACAAGAAATAGGCTATGAAGTAAAGGGGTAATCCTCTGATAACACAGTATATACATGTATATAACTTATATGACAGTTTTAGTTGATAAATTACAGTTTTTTAAATTTCTCATGTTTGTCAATTAAAGAAATGATCTAGATCCAAACAAGTGTGTTTTTGTGAAGGCCCATTCGTATCTCTACAACAATTACAGTATTGAACTGGTTTAGCCAGATCCTTTATCAACCTCCAATCCTAGCCCTTTGTAAACCAGGGTAATATAATGTAATATCTGTATTTGGCATGTTGGGATTTACCAAATTTGTTTAGCAAAAATGTGGGCCCAGGGATACTCAGAAGATTTCCAAATGATTTGACCTACTGACCCTCTTGTTGACTAAATGTAATTTATAATACTACATTGCTTGATTTTGTCAAGGTGATCGTTCTGACCAATTTAAATGAATTTGCCGCCCAAAAAATGGATCCTACAGTGTTCAGAAGCTCTTTCTGTTTAGACCTAATGACATACGTTTGAGCTTGTCTGTTCAAAAGAAACCAATGAGCTATTGTCATCACTCCGACCTCAGCGTTGTCATCCGAAATACCTTCTTCACTGTTTCATTTATATCTTTCATTTTTGGTATGCATATTCATCTTGACAAGTCCTGTCCGGACATAGCAAAATAATCTACCAATAGACCTTGACCTTTGACCTACTGTATTTTCACTGACCTTCAAGTTAGCCATAACTTAATTTCTCATCTACAAGACTACAACCTTCATTTTTGGTATCCAGACATACAATATACCAACATATTTTACCAATTAACCTTGACCTATTTTTTTGTTGTCTGAAATCTTAACATTGGCCACTTCTTCAATGTTTCATCTACAACCTTCATTTTGTTATCTCTGTTCATCTTGACAAGTTCTATACAGATATATTTAAAATGTTTTACCAATTGACCATGACCTTTGACCTAATTTTACTGCATCATGATTTGTCACTGATCTTCAAAAACAGGCAAGTGTTGGCAACCGCATGCAGTGTTCTTGTTTACTTTATGTAATGTAACCTATATTGACACCTTGCCAGTTTAAAGAATATTTGACTACAAATATTGCCCCTGGAGTGAACAACTTTTGAAGCTAAACCCAACAGTATGTATTTGCTCAATTTTGGTTTCAGAGAAGATGGACAGAGGGGCATCACAAAAACTCAAAACACCCTATTACATCAATAACAATGATGTTCAGCCGTTCCCGATTTGACAAACACAATTCTCAACCTTAAAGCCACTATATTACTCCCACATAATCAGAATCAAACATTTTTCTTACATGAAATTTATGTCACTATCGTAAGCGTTCCATATAAAAAGAAGTAATACGTGGTGATATTTGAAGCAATATTGCTAACGAACAGTGAAATTTGTGGAAACAAGTAATCAAGTTTGTTTATTTTTGAATAGCGACGAAAATTTACGGACATACTCGGTAAAGCTCATCTGCATAATTCTATACAACAAGTCGAGTGCTTTACAACCAAAGAGAGACAACTCCTTTAAGTTTGGCCGTTAAACTGATGTAATGTATACACATTGTCGCGGCCGAATCAATCACGTGACCTTTATGCGATCGATCGAAAGTTCTCGGAACCAGCCCGTAATCTTATTTGTAAACAAACCCGCTTATAATGTAAACCACCACGATAAGAATTCGACACATTTAGGTAGGATTCTTTACGAAGTGGGTGCATATGTCAGGCTTCTTACACTCGATTTCACTTTGTTTTAATACATAGAAAATGCACACATATAAGAAATTGCGCGTTTTAAACACCAATTTGAGCGGGATTGTGCCTTTAAGAGAATTTCTTGGTTGCATCATATCTTTCCAAATGGAAGAGTTCCCCTTCAAGCTGTGATGATAAATAGTTTTAAGTCCCTTGGGTCATCTGCACCCCTTGGCAATAAAAATGTCTGATAACACATTGAGGCAAATGGGAGCCTTTTGGTTTCCTCTTCAACTGTGACACTGTTATCTTGGTGGGGAATCCATAAGGACGTATGTTGTCTGTTCCTGTGATGAATGTCAGCAGCTCATCAAAGGAATGTTTTACCTCTTTGTCTGAAAAACATAAAGTTAATTATCTTAGTACACTGCTAAATATGAAGTCCTTCAAAGCTTTAAACACATCTAAAGACCACAGCAAACAATTTGGATCCAGATCAGCTGCTGAGTCAATAAGCAGCTGATCTGGATCAAAGTTACATGTATTTATATTTTTGATGAGGTTATTTTGGGAAAAAAATATAAGAAAATTTGTATATCTGAAAAATTTACATACAAAAGTTTGAAAAATAAGGAAATTTAGCCTTGCATGTTTTGAGATGCTCAATGTGAGCCCCCAGAGGCTGCATATTTCTGGTAAAAAAGCAAATGCCATATATCCTTAGCAAGCCTCACGGATTTGTGGTTCTTGTGCACTGAATTCCTAGTCAATGAGATCTATCTATATATGAAGTTTGAAGTAAATAGCTCTTATATTTTTGAAGTTATGCTCTGGACAAGCCTAAAGTGGGTTAAAATATAACAACAAAGGGACATAACTCCAAACATATGGATGACAGAGTTATGGGTTTTGTGCACTGCACTCCTAGTCAATGAGGTATATCTATATACCGTACATTGTATGACGTTTGAGGTCAATAGCTCTTATATTTTTGAAGTTATGCTCCGGACAAGCATAAGTTGGGTAAAAGTTTAACAACAAAGGGCATTAACTCCAAAAATACTGATGATAGAGTTATGGTTATTGTGCACTGCACTCTTTGTCATTATCTATCTGTATAACTATATGAAGTTTGAAGTCAGTAGCTCTTATACTTTAGAAGTTATGCTCCGGACAAGCAGGACGGACGGACAACCGGACATGGTGACTCCAGTATACAACATACTTTAGGAGATACACTCCGGACAATTTTGAGATGGACTGACAAAGTGACTCTTATATAGTATAAAGATGACAGATATCAGCAACCATGTGCAGGTGACTAATAAAAGTTGCTTATTTGAAACTTTTTTATACCTTCTATGTCCTGGGGGGAAGACCTCCCATAAGTAGATCGTCCAGCTCATCTTACATAATGCATGTTTCGCTCACTTCATTGCATAGGTGGCTTTAGTAAAAGGCCTCAGGGTTTGAGAAGAGCAAACGAAGCAGATCTGATGGTTGGCCCTCATAACAAACCATATCCAAGCTGGCAAGCTGATTGATTTCAGCAGATACCCTGTAAATGGATGCATCTAAATTACTCAAAGTTGTTATTGATATTCATGATCACTGGTATTAGGAAGTAGAACTATTTTCTCCAGACAAGGAATAAATTAAAGGTGTAAAAAGGCATATTTATTGAAAAATGGATTCAGCAAAATTAAAGATAAATGCAATGCAATAAAATGTAGAACACTAAGTCTTTGAAACTGTTGGCAAGTTGTTTTAAAAGGTATCTCAAACATTTTGGAGCCAAATCAAAGGGTAAGTTACCTGGCTCCCAATCAGGCTACAAACTGTTTGTGATTGAGATGATTGGTTTAGCACATACAGGTTATTGGAAAAGAATAATGTTTTACCCATGTCATTAAATTGTAAGAAATTACTTTTGATACAGACAGCAGAATCACAGAATTCTGTTAAAGTAAGCAGCTACAGTTGAGCCTAGATAACTCAAAGATACAAGTAATTCAATGTTAAAACTTGGATTATGTTCGACATAGGCAATATCAAATTTCAGAGGAAGAAATATGGGTAAATTTGCCTTAACCTAATCACCACCTTGAAACTTAAGATGAACTTTCCAATTTAGTTTAGTCTGACTACTTAGGATTGTTTTTGTCAATAGATTGCAATATAACAACAGTGCCTCTCTAATCTGAGTCTTCACTGTTGGTATAAAAAAGACAAGTTATACACTTTACAAGTACATCTTTTTTGTAGATGATGCATATATGCATCATTAGGGTTCAATGGGTTAAGCTCTGCCTTTAAAGCGACTCGCAACCGGATGGTGTACTTGTCAAAATAAAATAAAATACTCAAATAAAAGCAAATTTGTGGCATTATTTGGCTTCTGACATTAACAAAATATGACTAGTCCAAAAAAAGTCTCAAGAATCGTCACCGAATCTTAGTTTTTTTAGATATATTCCATCGTTTTTCAATAGCGTCAGCTGACGGTTTTGCTGTTGTTGTTGCTTCTCTACACGGGCTTTGACATAAACCGGAGCCGAATAATGTAGTATTAAGCGCTACCAGTGAAGTACGTTAATTCGCTACCATATATATAGAGAGCGTCCGTGGTCGAGGCGGTAAAGGTGTGTCCTCATTTTTCTTGTTTGTCTCCGCAATGGAGGGTCACGGGTTCGAATCCCACCAGAGCTTCTTCTTTTTTTTTTGGAAATGCATTTTTTAACAGAATTTATTATCCTAAACTTAATCTTACCCATTCATATAATCATTTGACATATATTTACAAATAACCATTTTTAATGCTAAATCCGGTTGCGAGCCTCTTTAAATGTGCAATCAAACATTGCTGTAATGTGCTGTTATGCTTATATGAAAAATGCTACTATAGTTATACCATATTCAGCTTCTCATCTGGCTCCAAACTGTATACAATGGAATAGATATATGACTTTCAATATGAAACCTTTTACTGGGAAAAAATAATGCCTTGCCCACTATATACAGAAATGACTACTTTGACTAGTTACCTTCCCATTTGCTATCCACAGTTATTTCTAAGCCAGTGTTGTAAATGTAGTTTTTGACGACCATACGGCATAGCGACTGGCTGGTCTATTGAGATACCATCTACCTTGTTGCCATGGACAGCATTATGCTCACAGAAGTTTACAGATATACCTTTACCTGAAAATAATAGTATAATGGCTTGAATAAACAGCTACCCTATAGTCTGTGTCTAGTTCTGACAAACAGGTTAAAACATTAAAAGACATTACTTTACCTAGGTTGGTAATTGTTCTAGTCCAGTAAATAGTTTTATTTAAAGCATGCAAAGCATGTTTTAATTGTACAAATTTATGTCTACACTAGGCATAGAATCAATGAAGCCTCTCATGTGAAGCCCGTCCCTTTTATTGGATGGTTTGGTTTGAAAAATTTGAGTATGTCAGGGCCTCTCTAGACAGAGAGATTGCTATCCCACAGGTTCCATGCTTTTACAGTTACTTTCAAGCCTAGTGAGAACAATGGGGTTGGATCATTGAATAAGCTCTGCGTGGCTTAGTGGTAGAGCGTCCGCTTGCAGTGCGGGAGGTTGTGGGTTGAATCCCCGGCTGGGTCAAGCCAATGACTTAAAAATTGGTAGTAATGGCTTCCAACCTTGGCCCTCAGGATTTCGGGTTAGCATTACAACTGGTTCGTCGGTGTAGGGTTAAAGTGACCGGCCGGGTACAGTCCCATTGGTGCACCTAAAAAGTGCCCCTTCTCATAATCATCAGAATTTTCCTGCCTATAACACTCGCGAGAGGGGTTGGCAATAACCAGAGATAGATAGATAGATATTAATATATATATAAGTAATAATACATAGAAATAGAAATCTATATGGTAGAGCTCTCTGTATTAACAGTGCTCCCTCCCTACAACGGCACTCTGAACAACGATTCATTTCTTAACAATGACTATTGCCGCTGTTCCCGAAGCAAAATGTCTAGCCCTTTCACAGCTGCAATATCGTCTGCTTAAGATAATCGTCAGCTTTTTTTCACTCAAAGTTAGGCTACATATAGGATATCTAGTGGGCATCTTTACAGAAGAAATATAATGACGAGGGTACGCGGGGTCTTCTTCTTCTTCTTCTTAGTGTTGTTAAGGACCCACTCTGGGGCATTTTCTTACAGGTCTGATCAGGAGTCTCCCTCCATTCCTCAGTATCTCTCTGTCATGTCTGTCACTCAGACCGTGTATAGAAAGTGTCTACCGTTATCGTGAGGATAACAATTATTTTTCTGATATTCCCATGACTGTCGTGCCGATAAGAATTGACTGGTACGAATGTAGCACTAGTATGTACGAACAAAGCACGGATATACTCGGTCAAGCAAGGTTTGTCACGGTTTGAACACGATTTGCAAAACGATTTTCATAGTCATACGATTGTTGTACGGTTCCAAGTACCGTCTAGTACGGTCTGTTACGGCCTAGTACGATTAAACACGACTTTTACTGGATTAACTAGACATTTACAGGGTTTACATACGGTCCCACCGACTTTTGTTCGAGTTATGCTCCATACGATTTATATACGATATTGACACGGTTGAGCTCACTCGTGGGAGTGGACTTCATGTGCGGTTGTATATACGGTCTCACACGGTCTTGTACGATCGCTAATACGATCATACACGGACATTGCACCCGTGTCAGTTTTTTTAAAAGTTTTAAAAATCATTCACGACTTTCACGGATACACTCGAATGGCCCGAGTGTAACTTGGATAAGGCCACGGTTGGTTCGGTTGTATGTACGGTTTACACGGATGGCCAACTGTATAAGCCGTGTGTTCTGTGTGAGACAGGCTTTATCCGCAAGACCGTCGTGTGGATCAGACCGTCGTGCGAATAAGAAACGTTATCGGCACGACCGCCGTGCCGATAGCCTCGACCTTCAGGAAGATTATTTAGGCTAATTCCATTCGTTGCACGACACCGTTTGGGATCAAAACCACCAATTCGCCTTGCTTTTAGTTCTTGGCAGAGGTCTAATAAACAAAAACAATGCTCTATGAGAATTAAGCCAGAAATGTGGCCAAGCAGTCTCTGGCCGTCTGACGGCAAAGAAATAGTTGGAAAATGTATTTACCTTGACTGAACACTCGCTAATTTTGAAGCAGTCTTTATCAAGTTTCATTTCCACGGTCGCACGCGACCATTCATTGTACAGCCAGGCTCACCAGCTGTATAGTCGCCCTCAGTCACCCTGATCTTGTGGAGAAAGAATCAGCTTCTAAAAGTCATGCTTTTCAAGGGAGCTGCCATCTTGGATGATCTAAGCCAATGGAAGCCAAGCTTACAAAATTCTATTAGTATCCCATAATGCTAATTATTGAACATATATTTTTTTACTTGTTGCAAAATGAAAAAAAAAAATTGATTCAATAAAAACATTTTTTTATTCTATCTGGATTAAATATATGTCCTCAAAACAAAATATTGATTCGAAAAAAAATAATAAAAAAAAATTGTCAGATAGAAAATTATATTTTAATTTATTGAATAAATATTTTTTTATTGACCATATATTTTTCAGATAGAATGATAATTTTTTTATTGAACCATTATTTCTTTTTGCAACACTTCACATGCCATAGTAACCTTTCAAAAGTGCATATCAAAGTCAAAAGTCTGGGCTCCAGATAAGAGGGAGTAAACTCCAGTTTTCAAACATTTTCTCCTTCATTTCTGCACCAAATCCTATGGTGTGACTAAAATAGACAATTCTTATGAGTAGTGACACTGTGGGGGTTTAATGCAGAAATAAAGATAATTAGATTTATGTGTTTGAAATACTTCCCTTATCTGGAACTCTGAAAAGCTAATTTCACAAATTGCCACAAATTTATTTTTTATAGGAGCAGAAAAGAATGCGCAAAGAACTGGAGGGTGAGGGCAAAGCTAGGAAATCTCTGGAACACTTGCTGAAGAAGTTCCTCAAAACACAGCATCAGCAACAGACAACAAGTCAACAGAAGACAGTCACTCTTGATGGGTGTGACGACAGTATATAGGTGTAATAGCTGGACACTTGTTTGTATATGAGGAAAAGAAAGGAACTGAAGCATTTATTTAAATACCCGAATCAGTGACTTTCGTAAGACTGTCGTGATAATGGGATGTGTAGTATTTATTACAGTTAAACCTCTGAAAATTTAAATATAGCGCCTCTAAAAATAGATTGTCACTTTCAGTTCCGTTTTGACACGTCAGAGTAGTTTTGAGATGTCAGAGTGTAGTATTTAATCAGAAAATGAGCCCCAAACTAGTCCGGTAGTGTCTGTGTTATGTGTACAAAATCGGTCAGGCTTGCTAAGGATATAGGTTTCTGGACTGAGGAAGTTTAGCAGCCACTTGGAAGGAGTTAAATCGTCAATCATATGACCCTTTCCTTCACATTAGAGCGCTTTAACCCATTACCCCATAGTCTGATTCTATTTTTGAAAATTGGTGACTATTTAAAGCAGGTTGAAAGTAAATCGCGCATTCTGCTTTACTTTCAACCTGCTTTAAGCTACCATCGTCTAGTAGAATATAGAAAATAGTTCTTATAATACATATTCATAACTGTATACATTGGAACTATTGTCCTCAGTGGAGGAATAAATTAAAAGCATAAAAAGGCATATTTATGAGGTAATGGGTTAAAACGCATCGACCTACTCCACATCGTATGTGCCAAAATTAAATATTCAGTTAATGTGTTGAAATTAAGTTTCAGCTTAAAGCAAGATGAATGCAAAGCATGCTGCTTTACTTACAACCAGCTTTATGTGGTCACCTGTTTTCAAAACTACAAAATGTACTGCCATGCTAGCCATTAACATAAACCTATGGCAGAAGACTATTGAAGCATTTGCGTGTTTACAAGTTTTATTGATCTTGTAATATCTATTACTTTACATATTGTTTTTTTGCTGACTCAATACACTAGTTTCATGTAGAATTATTACTTTATTAAAATTTTGAGAAGACAAATGATCTTGTTGTTTAGTAATGCCAATATGCGTTTTCCCTGTATGAGTTGAAAAAAGCATGTTTATGCCACGCTACAAAGTAGTGCATGGTATATAGTGTTACCCATATTTGTACACCTGAAGCTTTAAAAAGAGGATTTCTCTTTAGCTCTGTTGTTAACGTTGACATGATACATTGCAGCTTAGTTCAGATTTCATCCCTTTGACCTTCATTAGCTTTGTTTTTAGCTCACCTGAGCACGAAGTGCTCATGGTGAGTTATTGTGACCGTGCTGTGTCCGGAGTCGTCGTCCGTAAACTTTTCCTTGTGAACACTCTAGAGGCCGCAAAATGTTGGGCCAAACTTCATCAAGCTTGCTCCAAATGTTGTTCTTGACAAAATCTAGGTCAAGTTTGAAAGTGGGTCATGTGGGGTCCAAAAAATAGGTCACTAGGTCAAATCATAGAAAAACCTTGTGAACACTCTAGAGACCACACTTTTGGGTCAAACTTCATCAATATTGCTCCAAATGTTGTTCTTGACAAAATCTAGGTCAAGTATGAAAGTGGGTTATGTGGGTTCAAAAAGTAGGTCACTAGGTAAAATCATAGAAAAACCTTGTGAACACTCTAGAGACCACAATTTTGAGTCAAACTTCATCAAACTTGCTCTAAATGTTGTTCTTGACAAATTGTAGGTCAAGTTTGAAAATGGGTCATGTGGGGTCAAAATGTAGGTCACTAGATCAAATCATAGCAAACCCTTGTGAACACTCTAGAGACCACGATTTTGAGCCAATCTACAACAAACTTGCTTCAAATGTTGTTCTTGATAAAATCTAGGTCAACTTCAAAAGTGGGTCATGTGGGGTCAAAAAAAAGGTCACTAGGTCAAATCATAGAAAAACCTTATGAACACTCTAGAGACCACAATTTTGGGTCAAACTTCATAAAACTTGCTCCAAATCTTGTTCTTGACATAATCTAGGTCAAGTTCGAAAATGGGTCATGTGGGGTGAAAAAGTAGGTCACTAGGCCAAAAAAATAAATATATTGTGAACACTCTAGAGGCCACACTTTTGGGCCAATCTTCACCAAACTTGCTCCAAATGTTGTTCTTGACAAAATCTAGGCCAAGTTCGAACGTGGGTCATGTGGGATCAAAAAGTAGGTCACTTGGTCAAATCATAGCAAAACCAAACCTATGCCACAGTGTTTACACTCTAGCGTCTAGAATCGGTGAAAATATGACAAACTATATATTTATATATGACTTTTTAAAAGTCCTCAGATGATTTGGTTTATGGCCGAAATCCAAAGGTAAAACTATTTGGTTCATTATACTCAGGGGAGGGATAAAGGGTCATCATGACCCTCTTGTTCTTTTAACCATTTCACTGCCATGACTTCATCCATTGTTAGTTTTTTTTATTTCTCTAATTTAGTACTTATGGTTAGGATACAAACTGTTTGCAAATAAACATAACTTTTGGTTAGGCAATGAAGCGTTTAATATTATGGACCAAGTATTGCAGTTGCGATTCAGATATTGAGACATCTTCGTGATTTTAGTTACATGAGAGACCCCATTGGCCCAGTTGTTTTAAAGTCATTGTGAAAATCACTCATCTCTGAATTCCAATTTCCATGAGAGTAAGCCTTTCAAAAGATTTGAGGTTCTACCCAGTTGTTGATTTGTACCCATAAGTGTATAAAGGACATCTGAGGTCTTCCTCCTCCTGCATTTAGCTGGATGTCTCGATATGACTGAAATAGAAGCGACTTTGAATTGTAGGTTTTCGAGTTTTTATCACTTTGGGACTAAGTACTGCTGGTAAATGACAAACGCCACATCAGTACTATCAGTACTTTGATTTTCAAAGTACGCAGAGAGAGGCTCGTTAATTATTGTAAAAACGTCATACGCTTCGTTTGTTTTTCTTAACGCTGAACTCCTTACCAAGTCTTATATTTACATTTATACAGTTTAGGTCCAGATCATGCGCCGAGTTACCCGGCGTCTGATCAGGATCCAAAATGCTTGACACTGGTGAGGAAAAGTCACCAGTCAAAAGGCATAAACAATTATTGAGAACCCAAAGTTGAAGACGACAATTTCGAAACAGACGATATTGTACCAGTAAAAGGGTATAATCTTTCGCAATAAAACGTCACCAGTTTGACAGTCTCCTTTCGCCAAGGTTAACCGCGAAACAGGAAATGCAATGGGTGTTCCGTTTCGTCTGTTTTAAATAACTCTTTTCTTCAAATCCCTGTTTCAAACGGTTGCTTAATGAGATTGATAACATAATAATGCAAATATATAGATACAATACTCCCTTCCCACAACGGCCCTCTGAACAACGATTCCCTTTTTACAATAACGCTTGTCAATGTTCCCTAAACAAGACAAGTACAGCGCTTCCTCTCTACAACGGCTCCCAACGGGAGACAAAAATGTGTGCGTTGTTCGAAGGGAGTCGTTATAGGGAGGAAAATTTGCAAACAGCTTGAATCCAGATCAGACGCCGCGTAACGCGGTGTCTGGTCTGGGTTCAAGCTGGTTGTCACTCGTCATAAAAAAATTTCTGTCAAAATGTCCATTATGCAACTGAAAAAAAAACCCAGCAGACGACAATTTTAAGCAGACGACATTGCAGTTGTGAATAGGTTGGACATTTATGTGTCCTGTTTATGGAACTGCGACAAGGCTCGTTGTAAGGAGGGAGTCGTTGTTGGGAGGACCGTTTTGTAGGAAGGGAGCACTGTATGTCCAAATTTTAAAATTGCTGCAATATCGTCTGCTTAGAATAGTCGTCTGTTGTTTTTCTCAAAGTTACATATTGGATATTTTGACAGAAAAACATGTAATAACGACTGCCAAACAGCTTGAATCCAGATCAGACGTGTCTGATCTGGATTCAAGCTGTTTGCAAATGTAAGCCGTTTTCCCTTCCTATAACAATTTCCTCCGAACAACACCGAACAACACACTCAACCTTTGGTTTCCCATTGGGTGTTGTTGGTAATAGGGAACACTGTACTATCTATTATAAAAGTTTGCAGTTGTTGTGGGATTGTGTTCTGTGTTAACGTACACTCATCAAAATACACGAAATTAATAATTTTATATGTTTTTCTTTCAACCTCTAAGGGCCTTTTTCATGATGTTCTTCGCAAAAGGCCCTTTGAGGTCGAACTATTAGAAAAGAGGAGTTTTATCAATTAATACTATTTTTCTTTCGACGAAAAGCTGTAATAATTTACATCAATTACACACAAAGCTTACTTTTGATATTAATCGGTGTGTTTTAATTCTTACAAATTGTACTTATCATTTGGAGCGACATGTAGACTGTGACTGAAGTGTATGTTGAGAAACAAATACAGTTGACCCCCTTCCAAACCGGAACCCCTAAACACTGGAACTCTCTCTTAACCGGACAAAACTTTGGTCCCGTTTCCAACTCGTTTTTATTTTAACCATGCAGGGACATTATATTTAAGAGCTCCTGTTTTAACCCATTACACCATATAGATACGCCTAACTTTCTCTCTTAACCGACCAAAACGTTTGGTTTCGTTTCCAACTCGTTGTTATTTTAACCCATTGCACCATAGGTACGCCTTTGACTTATTACTGAAGACAATGCATGCAAGAATATGTATCATCAGTAATAATTTATATATTCTAGTAGATGATAGCTTATTTAGCAGATTGAAAGTAAAGCATAATGCGCGGTAAGGCGCATTCTGCTTTAATTTCAAGCAGCATTAAGTAGTCACCTATTTTTTATACTAGAAACAAGTTATGGGGTAATGGGGTTAAAACCCCTCTGAACTAGAAACTCCTCTAAACCGGAAATTTATTTTGTCTCAAAACAAGTTGGGTTTAGAGGGGTTCCACTGTAGTGTCCGTGAAGAAGATTGATGAAGTACATGTATATTTCTATTATATCAGTAAAATTTGAAAACAAATTAACATTAATATGCATGAAGTGTTGTTGGTATTAAAAAAAAGTTGAAACGCAAAACAGTTATAATGAATGTGTGGTTTACGGAGATGGTGTGAGATGACGTACAATGGAGACGACCTCACTCTTTCCCGTCTAACCCTTTCATCGCCAACTTGATCGTGAGCTTTGAGCAATTCACTGCCATATTGTAGTCGGCTTCAATATTCTTGTACGGAATATTGTTTCAAAGTTAGAATTAAGACAGTTCGACTGAAAAAAATTCGATACGAATAGATCTATCAAACAGTTTGAATCTTGATCAGACGCCGCATCACGCGGCTTCTGATCGGGATCAAAGGGGCTTACGAAGTCATTTTAGTCGCATACGATGGTAAAATAATTGTAGATGGTAAAAACACTTTGGAGCCATATCCGACGTCGTTTTTCCCCGTATCAACACTTTCTTATCCACTGTATATTGTTAAACCACCATTCATTCCATTGAATCCTTCCATGGTTGTGCGTAAAGTAGAAAGTGACAATTTGTAGGCTATTCTGACACACTGTAAACACACTTTTTTACCTTTGCGGCATAATTATTATGCGGTATCATTTCTTTACAAAATCCAAAAACAATAACATAATTTGTTTTGTTTAAATAACTAAACTTACACGTAATGCCAGTGACACCTATATTTTGATCATCCTGTGTCCGTCTACGTCTGTCCGTCGCCAAAAATTTCTTCAAACGACATTTCTTCTATTGGTTTGTACCAATTTTGATAGACATAGTGCTTATATGTCCCTATTCAAAATTGTCTTAACTATATCAGTTCATTTGCCACACATAGCATCATATACATGTCTTCTATCAAGATTGTTCAAATTATGCCATTGAGGTTAAAAATTGACCCCATCACGGGAATCACAGTTTCTTTTAAACATCATCATGCCTTTTTCTCTGGAACTATTTTAACTGGAGTTTTGATTTTTGGCATGGTGAAAATTCTAGAGGTGCTTTACCAAAGATGTTGAAATGATCGAGTTCCCGTTCAAGAAGATTCGTTTTCTTTCACTTTTACAAATAATACACGCTATGCCATTCCTAGAGTCAGCAGCTTAGGTAAGAACTAAGAAGTCATTTCTTTTCACAGGTGTTCACTTGTATGGTCTTCCTTAGACTTTAACATTAAGTAAATCTTCCACTCAATTAAGATCTGATGTCAAATCAAAGTACTGCAGGCTCGGACTTTCAGTTTAATGTAGAACAAAGTAGATCTAATGCAGAAAGCTAATTATGAAGTTTCTGCATTACCATTGCCATGCATTAAGCAGAAATCTGCATCGCTTAAAGACCCTATAGAATTTTGTAATGTGCATGTCTTATAATGCATCGTCTGCTATGTCTACTAGGTGACTGTTTATTACAAGGGAGTAAATATTGTGTTTAAATCACCACAGGTACAGACTCAGGATCATGAGTTTAACTCAGTGATGCTACACGGTTTATCTGATAGTGACGTACCCAGCAGCTGAAGCTCCGTTAGATAGCATATGTAAACCCCGTATGACAGGATTTGTTTGTTGAGGGAGCTAGACTCGCACACATTTTATACTTTAGGATTAGATATACTAGGCTCTCCGAGCCAAAAATACCACAATGGAAATAATTAACATTATGTTCTTGTTTTTTTCTTATGCTTGGTGTCTAGTGCGCAGAGCATGGCTCTTATATGTTTGCTTTAATTACGTTTTGCAATGTTATGTACACGTTTTACCGAAATAAATCTATCTAGCTATCAAAAAATCTATCAAAAAGTAAACAAGAACCCAAGGAATCCAAGGCGCTCACCAGAGTACAAAGTTCCCGGATTTAACTAGACTTATCACTAAAGGCGATTAATATACCCACTAGCGTCTAATGTCACAAGAAGCAAATATGTCAAGATAATGTTGATGTGTGTACTCCATATGAACTAGAGGGTTCATAAGCATTTTTTATGATTTGACCTAATGACCTACTTTTTGACCTGACATAACTCATATTCATACAGTACATTGATTTTGTCACGGTGATTATTGTGAGCACGTTTGCTAAAAACATATGGCCCCTAAAGTATTCAGAAGCCTATTTATGACCTACTGACCTACTTTTTATTCAGACATAAACCATATTCATAAATGACCTAGATTTGTCAAGGTGACCAACCTGAAGTAGTTTCATGAAATTAGGGCAAACGCTGTAGGCACTAGTCTAAGAGTACTTTGAAGCTTTTTCTATGATTTGACCTACTGACCCACCTTTTGACCCCAGTAATCCATATTACTACATTGCCTAGATTTTGTTAAGGCAATAATTCTGAGCAATTCTTATGAAATTATAGCTAAAATATGGATGCTATATATGTACAGTGTTTAGAAGCTATTTCTATGTTTTGACCCACTGACTTACTTTTGTAAACTTATGTAACCAATATTCACATAAAGCCTTGCCTTTGTCAAAATAGTCATTCTAAGCAAGTTTGAAGAAGATCGAGCTTAAAATATGGCCTCTGGAGTGGCAAAAAGTTTTTTCTGCGATTTGATCTACTGACCTACTTTAATGACCCGACATAACCTCTATTCCAGCATGACATAAACTTTATCAAGGACATGACACTGACAAAATCTCGTAAAGATATAGCCAAAAATATGACGAACACGGAAAATGATCACGCCCTCTGGCGGCCATGTGTTTTGACGGATCAAATTTCTTTTAAAACAGTTTTAAAGATTATTCAAAGAGAAACATGTTGGGTGAAAACCAAATCGCAATCGGACCGGTAGTTTTTTCTAGATAGTGTGCATGGTTGCCATGGCAACAAGACTGGTGTCCCCCTCCAACTTTCTTTGAACAACTCTGAAGCTCAAACCAACAGCATGTATCTGACCAAGTTTGCTTACACTTGGGGTATTGGTTTCAGAGAAGTTGTTTGCAATAGTTGACGTACGGACAGAGCGGTATCACAAAAGCTCACATTGAGCACTTTGTGCCAGGTGAGCTAAAAAGGACTAGAATTTCTTGGAAACTGGGTTTGTTCATTTAAATGTTCAGAGGTGAAGGCGACTGATCAGGATCCAACATGTTTGCAAATAACCATTGTACTTTGGTTAAGACAGGGGTTTATTTAGCACCAATGAAGGACAGAATAAACACAAAATACATGTAAAAAGATCATTCTAAAAAATATTTATTTAAACAAATATATGTGCAATTTTATTCCAAACATATCACAAACATACACTGTAAGTATAAGTCTTAACTGCTGAATGTTTCCTTTAGTACAATCAAATGTGTTTTAACCCATTCACTGTCGTGACGTCACCAATTTTTAAACAATTGCCGTCTGCTTTTATTTTTCAAAGGTATTTGGACTTAAGAAATATTGAAATGAGTATGATACAGTTTGTATCGAAACTTTTAGCAAATAACTATTGTACTCGGAGTAAGGCAGTGAAGGGATTAATGTCTCTAATGATGTCCGATGACCATATTGTCAACATTGACCCGTTTTCGTTACAGGTGTACTACCGGTTACCTTTATAAAAAAGAGTTAGTTTTCTAACTCTTTGGCCCCTAGTGATGAGTATATGCGTCATTTGCAAACAGTGTTTACTTAACCCTTCAACTCTCAATGACGTCATAAAGCGCATTTTCAAACATTTATGATCAAGATCAGTCGCCGCGTATAACGCAGCGTCTGATCACGAGCAAAACTGTTTGCCACTTGTTTTGAAATTACGTCAGTGATACTGCCTTAAATCTAACTTTGAAACGACATTGCAGACAAATATATTGAAGCAGACGACAATATGGCGGTGAAGGGGTAAACCCCTCACGATAAATTTGATCATGAAAGGGATAAGAAAACATGTGTCCTATGCAAACGATATATAAAAACTCGTATCAGAGGCTTCTTGCAGGTGTCCTCTGATGAGAGACTTTACTCTTTGTTTCTTTGAAAAACAATGTATAAAAAACAACCCTAAATATCTTTAAAAAAGGGACATTTTTCGTTTGGAAAAGGGACTGGTCCGTTTGTAGTTTTAGGTGTCAATCAGTTGAACTGTTGAGAACTTTCTGCACTTCTTGTGTCACGTCTGATGAAGCCATCAGTCTGCCTAAATGAATCGTGTGGTGTTTTACCCCTTCACCGCCTTATTGTCGTCTGCTTCAATATTGTTGTCTGCAATTTCGTCTCACAGTAAGATTTAAGAAAATTCGATACAGGTGTCAAACAGTTTGGATTCTGATCAGACACCGCGTTTACGCGGTGACTGATCTGGACCCAAACTGTTTGCAAAATCGACTTTATGCGACTTCGGCAATGAAAGGGTTGAAGTTTAATGACCTCTTTGACTCTTGATCGCTAAACTCACGTGTTACTTATTGTTGAATGAAAATGTATTCAAATTTATTTGATTTATTTCCCTATTTATGTTAAATTATGTGAATATATAATAAATAGAATGATTAAATTAAATCCTCTTACAGCTATAGGCAACTACAGTTGACTTTTCTCAGAGTTTGGATCCAGATCAGATGTCATTTTTGTCCGTTCAGGATCCAAACTACATTTGGCAATCGTATCAATAAATACGCTGTCAAACATCAAATTTTAGAGTATGACATAAAATTGCAGACGATAAATCTTAGCAGACGATATATCGTCTTCGAAATATTAAAGTTTGGTGGAGAATGGGTCAACCCTTCACTGCCTTGTTACCTCGAGTACAATGTTTTTGCGAACAGTTTGGATCCTGATCAGACACCGCGTAACGCGTTCTACCAGGACCCAAATTGTTTGACGCTCTTCAAGTCAAAATACCTAAATGCTAAATTTGAAAAATAAAAGCAGACGACAATTGTTTCAAGCAGATGACGTCATAGCAGTGAATGGGTTAAGTATTAGCGATGAGCGTTTGACTACCGTAATGTCGTCTGTTTTTAATAATAATCCGTGAGATTGCGTTATTTTCTCGCCTCCAAAAGAATGGCAGACCCAAGTATCTTTATTTTTTGAAAGATAGTTTCCAATCGACAATTACCGTATACAGCTGGTATTTTCTGCGGTCAAACTATTTCTCAATTTTGTGAACAATCTGGAAGAATTATTTTCTACTGTTTTATTTTTTTGCGTTTCTATTATTTTTACGATGAAATATATAAATAACATAACATAACATAATCTTTATTTGACATTAAAAAGCACAATGGCATACTTATAGCCAGATATATGTTATACATTCAAAAGGTAGGACATCTCAAAACATGCAATGTTTTTAGAACACTTTTCCATATCAGTTACGGTTCACCACTTTTTCTCTGGCATATGTAATTGTTTAGTACAGTTCAGTACATCTACGCCAAACATATAATTTAATGATGAAATCTCACAATGTCTTCGACAATACTAGAGTTTTGACTCCAAATTTAGCGCATTCACTGCCATGACATCATCTCCTTTAAGCAATTGTCGTCTGCTGTTCTCAGACTTCATGTATTTCGACTTACGAAACATTAAGATAAGCGCCAAACAGTGTGGGTCCTGATCAGACGCCGTGTTACGCATCGTCTGATCAGGATCCAAACTCCTTGCTTATAATTATTGTATTTTCGTATGGCAGAGAAGGGCTAAAAGCACAATTAGCGCGTACAAATGGCCAGAGTTGCTGTGCGCCTTTCCAGTAAAGCTCGCGGCTAATCCCTGGTCCACTCCCACACAAGACACTACTTGACTACATGGGTATCTACAACGAAAAGCACATTTGCAGGGCTACAGATAAAACGAGTATCTCAAATACTAACTTCTGTACGCCTCCACCAAACACCATGTTGCGACCACTCATTAGAATCGTCTCGAATAGACGAGTCAAATGAGGGTCACACCATAGGATTTGAAATAAAAGAGAACATATTTGAAATATTTCATTTACACACGCTTATCTGGAGCTCTGTAATAACATGTTTACAGTCAAATTGTATAAACCCTTTGCCTGCTGATCGCGACTTTATTGATTTTTGCAAACAGTTTAGATCCAGATCAGACGCCGCGTAACGCGACGTCTGATCTGGATCTAAACTGTTTGACACTCGTCTTTGGGAAAATTTACTTAAAATGTATAAATCTAAATTTAACAAACTTTGCAGACGACAATTTCAAAGCAGACGACATCACCGCAGGATAAGGGTTAAGCGATATTTCAAGGAGAAAACCACAGACAGGTAAGGACTTAATGCAGGATACAAATAATGCTGCAATCTTCTTGCATGAAATTTCTGCATCATTTCATCCTGTACTTAGCAATCATATATTGAATGGTCTTAATACAAATTGACTGTATACAGCGATCACGTAACCCATTTCCCAAAACACAAAATATTAAAATACAAAATCTTAAACTACATGGTCAACATAATTACATGTCTCGTCGTGGGGAAAACGCGAACGTGTCCCTAAGGTAGTTGTATGCTGAACCGAAAGGAAAACGCAAATTGCATACTGTATCTCCACTTGGAAATATATGTGTATTTTAACATCGAAAAAATCAAGTCTCACTTTAGCATTCTCGTCGTGGCGAGACTAAAAGAAGAATGAAAATTAAACTACCAAATACTAATGCTTTTCAATGAGCCGTCTGGAATACTGTAACAGTAAGGAACCGTACATGCGTACACGTTAAACTAACAAATGTAGTCAAAATGAGGGGTCGCGTCACATATTCTGCATTTTTTTTTCATTTAACCACCAGTCTGAAATGAAAGTCCACTAGCTCAATGAAAACTATCTATTGGCATGGTAAAGCACCCTAAAACTGACATTTAAACACATATTGAGACTGCAGTCTGGTCAGTTGACTGTCGGTTTTAAGCGCGAAAATGTTTTAAAAATGACTTATATCCGCCATTTTAATATTTTCTTTTGCCAAATGTTCGTGCGCCACAAGTACTCCGTTCAAAATAAACTCCAATTCATTAACAATGCCCTGCTAGATGATTGACCAAAAAACATCTTTTATAGATATTTTCCTCCACTGTGACAATAATAGCTTTATGACTATACAGTAAAACCCCTCTATTACCACCACTAAAAAGAATACTAATTGATTGTTTAATTGACAGGTGGCAGCTTAAAGCAAGGTGACAGTGAAACAGAAAGCTCCTAAACTTCTCCCCTGACACTCATTGCCAACTCAGAAGCAGTGTATATATCATGACCTTTAGTATTATTTCAAAAGATTTAGTGCCACTCAACTACATCTTTATATACACACACACGCGCACACACACACACACACACACACACACACACACACACACACACACACCCACACCCACCCACACACGCACACACACACACACCCACCCACACACACCCACCCACCCACACACCCACACCCACCCCCCCCCACCCACCCACCCACACCCACCCACACCCACACACACCCACACCCACACCCCCCACCCCCCCACCCACACCCACCCACACCCACCCACACACCCACCCACACACCCACACCCACACCCACACCCACACACACACACACACACACACACACACCCACCCACACACGTGTCTGTTTCAAGTAACCTAAGGGTCAAAGTCATTTTTCACAAAATAAGTGTCTACAGAGTAATCCCTCTTGTTATGCAAAACACATGAATGAGTTGTTAGTTTTTATAAAAGTGAAATTCAGTTCTTCTGAACGTATAATGACATTAACGTATGTCTATTCTCCCAATAGCATCAAGTTTCACGCATGGTAGATGAGAATATTCAAACAAGAGCATGCATGCAAGTTTCATCGCTCGTCTGTTGTTTTGAAGATCAGTGATTTTTTACAGTAAGATTAGTTGTAAGGTCAAGGTCAATACAATTTGGTTCAATGTTTTGATATGCCTGGATAGGCAATATCACGATAAACATGTATACCAAAAATGAAGATTATAGATGAAGAATTAAAGAAGTAATGGCGAAATTATGCTGAGGGATCAGTCTCCATTTCTTCTGTAGAGCAGTCTAATGAGCCTTGAGGGTGTTTTTGTCGGTACTCTACGGACCCTCTGTCTTAGAATATCCTATCCATGTTAAATGGGAGACATGTCCAGTGAGCGACTTTGACCTTTGACCTTTGACCTTATTTTTATGTACTTTTCACTGATCTTCAAAGCTTATTCGAGTGTTTTAAATAACACTAATGCAAACACTTATTTTGTGAAAAATGACCTTGACCCTTAGGTTACTTGAAACAGTGCTACAGCGAGGATATAAGTGATATCAACTTAAAGGAAATATTTCTTTCAAGCGAAGAAATGGATCTAATCAAATAAATAAAAAAAATGATAATGGTTAGTTTCGGTGTACTTTTTTGCGATGATTTTCTGAAAATTCCTTAACTTTTTTTGTTGAGTATATATACACACACATGTACAAATGTTATTGCTATTGCATATCCCCTGATGAAAACGTAACTGTCGAAAGCGCTGGGGAATATATTATTATATTTAGTTAGAATATTGCAGCACTGTAAGAGTAACTTATATCTCAACCATACATGTACAAATGTATATATACATCTATGAAATATACTAACACGATAAAGAATCTGTACATTTGGTTTGAGGGAATTTTGCTATACGTATAAATACAAACAATAGGCAAATTTGGTATCAAAACGCGCAAAATAGTAACGGCTACACGATGGTGTGTTAATAATTTCCACAGCATAATTTTGTATGTGAAAGTCGATGATGTGAAAAGTTAAAGTCGCAGACTTGTTATGGTTTTATAGCTCTATGTAAAAATGTGACCCCCGGGACGTAGCCATTTTTGACTCCATGGTAATATGTATTTGAAAATTACCAAAGGAAATAATTTGCTGACTTGCCAATAAACTGAACTGAACTGAACTGGTAAAACTTTTGTAGAGGTCTACTATGCAAGACTAAATGTCAAATATCAAATCTCTAGGCATCATGGTTTGGCACAAGAAGATTGGTCGATGGCCATTACAAGTCTGTAACTTTTACTTTTCAATCTCTCGTCATTCACGCTCGAATTTATTATCCGCAACTTATCAAATCACAATTAAACATACACCTTTCGTGTAGCTAATACATTTTTGCGCATTTTGATACCAAATTTGTACTTACAATGTATAAGCATAACAAAAGTCCCTTAACCCTTTCACAGCCAAATTTTTCTTGAGATGTTTACCCCTTCACCGTTTCATTGTCGTCTGCTTCAATTTTGTTGCAATGTCGTTTCAAAGTTAAAGAAATAAGCCAGTGTGACTGAAGACATTTCAAAACGAGTATCAAACAGTTAGGATCCTGATCAGACGCCGCGTTACGCGGCGTCTGATCAGGATCTAAACTGTTTGCAAACGCGCTATTAAGCTAGGGTTAACCAAATGTACAGTTTCTTTATCGTATTAGTATATGTGCCACAGGTCTTGGACGAGCAAAGTAAGAAGCACGGGGTACCTCAACAAGCAATATGCACAGTAGAGAGTATATGTCCCACAGGTCTTGGACGAGCAAAGTAAGAAGCACGGGGTACCTCAACGAGCAACATGCACAGTAGAGAGTATATGTGCCACAGGTCTTGGACGAGCAAAGTAAGAAGCACGGGGTACCTCAACGAGCAACATGCACAGTAGAGAGTATATGTCCCACAGGTCTTGGACGAGCAAAGTAAGAAGCACGGGGTACCTCAACGAGCAACATGCACAGTAGAGAGTATATGTCCCACAGGTCTTGGACGAGCAAAGTAAGAAGCACGGGGTACCTCAACGAGCAACATGCACAGTAGAGAGTATATGTGCCACAGGTCTTGGACGAGCAAAGTAAGAAGCACGGGGTACCTCAATGAGCAATATGCACAGTAGAGAGTATATGTCCCACAGGTCTTGGACGAGCAAAGTAAGAAGCACGGGGTACCTCAACGAGCAACATGCACAGTAGAGAGTATATGTCCCACAGGTCTTGGACGAGCAAAGTAAGAAGCACGGGGTACCTCAACGAGCAATATGCACAGTAGAGAGTATATGTCCCACAGGTCTTGGACGAGCAAAGTAAGAAGCACGGGGTACCTCAACGAGCAACATGCACAGTAGAGAGTATATGTCCCACAGGTCTTGGACGAGCAAAGTAAGAAGCACGGGGTACCTCAACGAGCAACATGCACAGTAGAGAGTATATGTGCCACAGGTCTTGGACGAGCAAAGTAAGAAGCACGGGGTACCTCAACGAGCAACATGCACAGTAGAGAGTATATGTGCCACAGGTCTTGGACGAGCAAAGTAAGAAGCACGGGGTACCTCAACGAGCAACATGCACAGTAGAGAGTATATGTCCCACAGGTCTTGGACGAGCAAAGTAAGAAGCACGGGGTACCTCAACGAGCAACATGCACAGTAGAGAGTATATGTCCCACAGGTCTTGGACGAGCAAAGTAAGAAGCACGGGGTACCTCAACGAGCAATATGCACAGTAGAGAGTATATGTCCCACAGGTCTTGGACGAGCAAAGTAAGAAGCACGGGGTACCTCAACGAGCAACATGCACAGTAGAGAGTATATGTCCCACAGGTCTTGGACGAGCAAAGTAAGAAGCACGGGGTACCTCAACGAGCAACATGCACAGTAGAGAGTATATGTGCCACAGGTCTTGGACGAGCAAAGTAAGAAGCACGGGGTACCTCAACGAGCAACATGCACAGTAGAGAGTATATGTCCCACAGGTCTTGGACGAGCAAAGTAAGAAGCACGGGGTACCTCAACGAGCAACATGCACAGTAGAGAGTATATGTCCCACAGGTCTTGGACGAGCAAAGTAAGAAGCACGGGGTACCTCAACGAGCAACATGCACAGTAGAGAGTATATGTCCCACAGGTCTTGGACGAGCAAAGTAAGAAGCACGGGGTACCTCAACGAGCAACATGCACAGTAGAGAGTATATGTGCCACAGGTCTTGGACGAGCAAAGTAAGAAGCACTGGGTACCTCAACGAGCAATATGCACAGTAGAGAGTATATGTCCCACAGGTCTTGGACGAGCAAAGTAAGAAGCACGGGGTACCTCAACGAGCAACATGCACAGTAGAGAGTATATGTGCCACAGGTCTTGGACGAGCAAAGTAAGAAGCACGGGGTACCTCAACGAGCAATATGCACAGTAGAGAGTATATGTCCCACAGGTCTTGGACGAGCAAAGTAAGAAGCACGGGGTACCTCAACGAGCAACATGCACAGTAGAGAGTATATGTCCCACAGGTCTTGGACGAGCAAAGTAAGAAGCACGGGGTACCTCAACGAGCAACATGCACAGTAGAGAGTATATGTCCCACAGGTCTTGGACGAGCAAAGTAAGAAGCACGGGGTACCTCAACGAGCAACATGCACAGTAGAGAGTATATGTCCCACAGGTCTTGGACGAGCAAAGTAAGAAGCACGGGGTACCTCAACGAGCAACATGCACAGTAGAGAGTATATGTGCCACAGGTCTTGGACGAGCAAAGTAAGAAGCACGGGGTACCTCAACGAGCAATATGCACAGTAGAGAGTATATGTTCCACAGGTCTTGGACGAGCAAAGTAAGAAGCACGGGGTACCTCAACGAGCAACATGCACAGTAGAGAGTATATGTGCCACAGGTCTTGGACGAGCAAAGTAAGAAGCACGGGGTACCTCAACGAGCAACATGCACAGTAGAGAGTATATGTGCCACAGGTCTTGGACGAGCAAAGTAAGAAGCACGGGGTACCTCAACGAGCAATATGCACAGTAGAGAGTATATGTGCCACAGGTCTTGGACGAGCAAAGTAAGAAGCACGGGGTACCTCAACGAGCAATATGCACAGTAGAGAGTATATGTCCCACAGGTCTTGGACGAGCAAAGTAAGAAGCACGGGGTACCCCAACGAGCAACATGCACAGTAGAGAGTATATGTGCCACAGGTCTTTGACGAGCAAAGTAAGAAGCACGGGGTACCTCAACGAGCAACATGCACAGTAGAGAGTATATGTGCCACAGGTCTTGGACGAGCAAAGTAAGAAGCACGGGGTACCTCAACGAGCAACATGCACAGTAGAGAGTATATGTGCCACAGGTCTTGGACGAGCAAATTAAGAAGCACGGGGTACCTCAACGAGCAATATGCACAGTAGAGAGTATATGTGCCACAGGTCTTGGACGAGCAAAGTAAGAAGCACGGGGTACCTCAACGAGCAATATGCACAGTAGAGAGTATATGTCCCACAGGTCTTGGACGAGCAAAGTAAGAAGCACGGGGTACCTCAACGAGCAACATGCACAGTAGAGAGTATATGTGCCACAGGTCTTGGACGAGCAAAGTAAGAAGCACGGGGTACCTCAACGAGCAACATGCACAGTAGAGAGTATATGTCCCACAGGTCTTGGACGAGCAAAGTAAGAAGCACGGGGTACCTCAACGAGCAACATGCACAGTAGAGAGTATATGTCCCACAGGTCTTGGACGAGCAAAGTAAGAAGCACGGGGTACCTCAACGAGCAATATGCACAGTAGAGAGTATATGTCCCACAGGTCTTGGACGAGCAAAGTAAGAAGCACGGGGTACCTCAACGAGCAACATGCACAGTAGAGAGTATATGTCCCACAGGTCTTGGACGAGCAAATTAAGAAGCACGGGGTACCTCAACGAGCAACATGCACAGTAGAGAGTATATGTCCCACAGGTCTTGGACGAGCAAAGTAAGAAGCACGGGGTACCTCAACGAGCAATATGCACAGTAGAGAGTATATGTCCCACAGGTCTTGGACGAGCAAAGTAAGAAGCACGGGGTACCTCAACGAGCAACATGCACAGTAGAGAGTATATGTCCCACAGGTCTTGGACGAGCAAAGTAAGAAGCACGGGGTACCTCAACGAGCAACATGCACAGTAGAGAGTATATGTCCCACAGGTCTTGGACGAGCAAAGTAAGAAGCACGGGGTACCTGAACGAGCAATATGCACAGTAGAGAGTATATGTCACACAGGTCTTGGACGAGCAAAGGAAGAAGCACGGGGTACCTGAACGAGCAACATGCACAGTAGAGACTATATGTGCCACAGGTCTTGGACGAGCAAAGTAAGAAGCACGGGGTACCTCAACGAGCAACATGCACAGTAGAGACTATATGTCCCACAGGTCTTGGACGAGCAAAGTAAGAAGCACGGGGTACCTCAACGAGCAACATGCACAGTAGAGAGTATATGTGCCACAGGTCTTGGACGAGCAAAGTAAGAAGCACGGGGTACCTCAACGAGCAACATGCACAGTAGAGAGTATATGTGCCACAGGTCTTGGACGAGCAAAGTAAGAAGCACGGGGTACCTCAATGAGCAACATGCACAGTAGAGAGTATATGTCCCACAGGTCTTGGACGAGCAAAGTAAGAAGCACGGGGTACCTCAACGAGCAACATGCACAGTAGAGAGTATATGTGCCACAGGTCTTGGACGAGCAAAGTAAGAAGCACGGGGTACCTCAACGAGCAACATGCACAGTAGAGAGTATATGTGCCACAGGTCTTGGACGAGCAAAGTAAGAAGCACGGGGTACCTCAACGAGCAACATGCACAGTAGAGAGTATATGTGCCACAGGTCTTGGACGAGCAAAGTAAGAAGCACGGGGTACCTCAACGAGCAGTATGCACAGTAGAGAGTATATGTGCCACAGGTCTTGGACGAGCAAAGTAAGAAGCACGGGGTACCTCAACGAGCAACATGCACAGTAGAGAGTATATGTGCCACAGGTCTTGGACGAGCAAAGTAAGAAGCACGGGGTACCTCAACGAGCAACATGCACAGTAGAGAGTATATGTCCCACAGGTCTTGGACGAGCAAAGTAAGAAGCACGGGGTACCTCAACGAGCAATATGCACAGTAGAGAGTATATGTGCCACAGATCTTGGACGAGCAAAGTAAGAAGCACGGGGTACCTCAACGAGCAATATGCACAGTAGAGAGTATATGTCCCACAGGTCTTGGACGAGCAAAGTAAGAAGCACGGGGTACCTCAACGAGCAACATGCACAGTAGAGAGTATATGTGCCAGAGGTCTTGGACGAGCAAAGTAAGAAGCACGGGGTACCTCAACGAGCAACATGCACAGTAGAGAGTATATGTCCCACAGGTCTTGGACGAGCAAAGTAAGAAGCACGGGGTACCTCAACGAGCAATATGCACAGTAGAGAGTATATGTCCCACAGGTCTTGGACGAGCAAAGTAAGAAGCACGGGGTAGCTCAACGAGCAACATGCACAGTAGAGAGTATATGTCCCACAGGTCTTGGACGAGCAAAGTAAGAAGCACGGGGTACCTCAACGAGCAACATGCACAGTAGAGAGTATATGTCCCACAGGTCTTGGACGAGCAAAGTAAGAAGCACGGGGTACCTCAACGAGCAATATGCACAGTAGAGAGTATATGTCCCACAGGTCTTGGACGAGCAAAGTAAGAAGCACGGGGTACCTCAACGAGCAACATGCACAGTAGAGAGTATATGTCCCACAGGTCTTGGACGAGCAAAGTAAGAAGCACGGGGTACCTCAACGAGCAACATGCACAGTAGAGAGTATATGTGCCACAGGTCTTGGACGAGCAAAGTAAGAAGCACGGGGTACCTCAACGAGCAACATGCACAGTAGAGAGTATATGTGCCACAGGTCTTGGACGAGCAAAGTAAGAAGCACGGGGTACCTCAACGAGCAACATGCACAGTAGAGAGTATATGTCCCACAGGTCTTGGACGAGCAAAGTAAGTAGCACGGGGTACCTCAACGAGCAATATGCACAGTAGAGAGTATATGTCCCACAGGTCTTGGACGAGCAAAGTAAGAAGCACGGGGTACCTCAACGAGCAATATGCACAGTAGAGAGTATATGTCCCACAGGTCTTGGACGAGCAAAGTAAGAAGCACGGGGTACCTCAACGAGCAACATGCACAGTAGAGAGTATATGTGCCACAGGTCTTGGACGAGCAAAGTAAGAAGCACGGGGTACCTCAACGAGCAATATGCACAGTAGAGAGTATATGTGCCACAGGTCTTGGACGAGCAAAGTAAGAAGCACGGGGTACCTCAACGAGCAACATGCACAGTAGAGAGTATATGTGCCACAGGTCTTGGACGAGCAAAGTAAGAAGCACGGGGTACCTCAACGAGCAACATGCACAGTAGAGAGGACGTTATCCTAGCCAATGAAACGCCTTTATGCTGGAACAAATATAACCGTTGCAAACAGTGTGGCGCTTGATCAGACATAGGGTAACCCGACGTCTGATCAGGTTCCAAACTGTTTGCTATTAACAATCAAACTAATCGTTTGGTTGATTTGGTGTGTTTGTTTACATCCGTTTATGCCACATATGGACACAATTGACGCCCCAGAGAGAGGTGACCGGATACAGAAAACCCGGGTACGATGCCCTACTCTTATTATTGACATAGTTTTGTGGTTCCTCTTGAGGCCCATTATAAAGCACGGATACATCGGACCTTGGGTTATAAAGTCTCATCCGAAGGACTAGGTCCGGCGGGGGATCGAACTCACGACCCCTTGTACCGTAGTCGACTGTGTTACAAACCTAATTGTTAACATTTAAACATACGATTTTCTATTACATTTTATCACGTAAAGTTTCGTTTAAACGGATGAGAATAATGTTTTCTCTACTGCAAAGCCTGCGATAGGCGCTTAAGTTCTTAACCCTTTACTCCATAACCTGTTTCTAGTATTGAAGATATGCGACCATTTTAAGCAGGTTGAAAATACTTTCAGCATACTTTAAGACAACATCTGCTAGAAAATAGAAAATAGTTCTTATGATGCATAGTCATGACTATAAGTTTGAACTGTTTTCTTCAATGAAAATTAAAACGGCAAAAAGGGGTATTGATGGGGCAATGGGTTAAACATGAACGGTGTATGTAGAAAGGGGACGTGTTTATGTAGAAAAGGTCCGTGTTGATGTAGAAAGGGGCCGTTTTTGTGTAGAAAGGGGCCGTTGTGAATCACCTGTCCGGGACTGTATCTCCCGAGGGCATCTGTCACAAAGGAGTGTAGGTCTGGGTTTCCTCGGAATGGCACCCCAACTAATAAAGAGAAAACAAAAAAACATTATAAAACCCTCTATAACGACTACTTTATTGTGTTTAATAACTAGGTGTGCCGGGCAGGTGACTGTTTAAAACAAGGTGAAAGTAAATAAGAATCCTTCTCTTTTACCTTCACATTGCTTTAAGTTGTCATCTGTATTTAGTCAAAGTACCTAAACATTTATGAGAAATAAAAGCAAACGAAAATTGTTTAAAATTGATGACGTCATAGTAGTGAACGGGTTAATAAACTGGCGAAAACAAGACTCTCCTAAATCGGACTAATCTGAAAACCGGACAAACCGCTCGGTCCAAAACACGCACTAACAAAGGTATACATAGTTCATAAATCAGGTGACTGTTTAATGCAGGACATCCGTTTATAGTAGCTTTCTGCATTACTATTGTCCCGCATTAAGCAAAAGCCTGTCTTCAACGACTGACCATTAAAATACAAATGCAGTTAAATGACTGCTTTTTGGCCTCCGGTTTAAACCGGATAGTTCTCTAAACTATTTTTTGTCGACCCGGTAGAGATCCGGTTTGGGGTTTAGCACATCCAGTGTGACCATACCACGTGGGATGTGACGTCATTTTTCGGTACCACTGGCAGCCAAAATGACAACATTTGGCCTCGACTCAACATTTGAAACAACTGTAAGTATTTTATTTTCCAGCCGATTTTCACGAAACATAGCCTATGCTATGGGGAAAAGTGTGTTCTTTACAATGGTGTTAATGGATTTGTCAACAGATTTATACCTTTTGCCTGAAACCTGGACAACTGTCCAGAAAATGTAAAAACACAGTGCGACCACGGCAAACCATTCCTAAATATTGCCGAGAAATGAATTTAACCGTGTACTACTGTGTGGTATTGCTCACCGGAGGTTCCGGCAATCATGTAGTATTACATAGGTGAAATATATACACGAATAACATCCTCTGAACAAAGATATAAAGTAGTAGGTCAAAATGCGACCACGGCAATCCATATAATATATGATCTCACGGCAAGCCATATTATGTGAAACAATTTATCGATGTTCAAAGAACGCCTGACTTTTGACGAGTTGGTAATTCTATGGGATAAAAGTTATGTCGAAGAAAGGATTATTCATTGTCAAATTTAGGAGTGACAAAGTAAAGGCTAGATTTCGCACAGTGCGATTCTTACCGTACTTAATTACTTCATGTATATGTGATGTGTGGATTGTTTTACAAAAGAAACTGATTTTTCATCATACACAGACGTCTGTCGTCCGTGAACATTATTAAATGTCTTCTGTCCTTAAACTAGCTCGCATATTTCAATTTCACGTTTTTATGCCCCGCGACGATCAGTCAGGGAGCATACTGGTTTACCCCTGTCTGTCCGTTTGTCTGTTCGTCCGTCCGTCTGACATACAGTATGTACTTTGAAAATCCATTAACACGATTTTAAAGAACAATCTAGTTTTTAGCTCACCTGAGCTAGCTCAGGGTGAGCTTTTGCAATCCTTGAATGTCCGGCGTCCGTCGTTCGTCGTCAACAATTTTAGTGTTTACACTCTAGAGGCCACAATTTTTATCCAATATTTCTGTAACTTGCTCAGATTGTATATTACCATTAGAGTTCGGATGAGTTCGATTATGGTGGAAATCAAACTAAAAGGTTAAGAGTTATCTACCTTTGAATTGCTGAAAATGCAATATATAACAGTGTATACACTGAAGAGGTCACATTTTTTATCCAATCTTTCTCAAATTTTCTAAGATGGTATATGACCATAAGAGTTCGGATGAGTTTGATTATGGTTGAAATCAATCAATAGGTCAAGAGTTATCTACCTTTGAATTGCTGAAAATGCCATATTTAACAATGTTTACACTCTATAGGCAACAATTTTTATCCAATCATTCTGTAACTTGCTCAGATTGTATATTACCATAAGAGTTTGGTCAAGTTTGATTGTGGTTGAAATCTGACTAATAGCTCAAGAGTTATCTAACTTTGAATTGTTGAAAATGCCATATTTAACGTGTTTACACTCTAGAGGCCATACTTTTTATTCAATCTTTCTCAAACTTGCTCAGATTGTATATTACTATAAGAGTTCAGATGAGTTTGATTATGGTTGAAATTGGAATAATAGCTCAAGAGTTATCCACCCTTGAATTGCTGAAAATGTCATATCTAACAGAGTTGCAACTACAGTTTTCAATGGATTTGAATTATACTTGCACACAATGTATATAGCTATAAGTGCAATTACTTTTTAAATCTGATCTTGTGGCAAGAGTTATCTGCCCTTGATATACTTTGAAATGCTAGAAAAGGTTTTGTTTCAGTATTATTTAGGCTCTAGTTGAATGTACTCAACCATAGTAGAGTTGGTCATATTCCACTGTTGTTTACATCATGCTATCCTACAAATTTGAACTGATTTAGAATAAAACGGGTGAAATTAAAAGGTTAGGCTATTAGGCTTCATTATAACAGGTGAGCGATATCAGGGCCTTCAGGCCTCTTGTTATTGCAAAGCGTTTACGTTTTGTTTGCGTTTAAACGGGAGAGAATAACGTCTACACGGTACCCATTTCTCTCCAAAAACAAAACAGTTTCTTATCAACTGAATTCTAGTGCAAACAGTTTTGCGCCAAAATCAGACGTCGTGAGACCATGAGTCTGATCAGGCTCTACACCATTTGATACCCTTTTTATTTCTTTGCATGCTGGGTAATTTTTTGTCTGCAACAAGTGTCTTCTGCTATCGATCTAAAAATAGAATTTCAAAATTTCTTTTAGATTCAGGATCAGAGTGTCAAACAGTTTTGGATCCAACGTAATTCAGCATCTCTTCTGGATCCAATATGTTTGCAGAAGTAATCATTGCGACAAGCATATATATATCCACCACTATAGCACGGTAAGAGTTAACCTTTACATGACCGTTTGTACCCCTTCACCGCCATTTTGTCGTCTGCTTCAAAGTTGTTGTCTGCAATATTGTTTCAAAGTTAGATTTAAGGCAGTTTAATTTCGTAATTCAAAACAAGTGGAAAACAGTTTTGATCCTGACCAGACGCCGCGTTACGCGGCGTCTGATCACAATCAAAACTGTTTGCAGATGCGCTTTATGACGTCATTGAGAGTGAAAGGATTAAATTCATGACATTATTAATACGCTGCATTTCACTTAACCCATTACTCAATAAACACACATTTTTACGTCTCTGAAACGCCTCCTTCGACGTAAATGTTTCCAAGTTATACCGTCATCAATGTGCACCATAAGAAATGTATTCTATATCCTAGCAGATGGTACTGGTAGCTTAAAGCAGGTTTAAAGAAAAGCAGAAGGTGCCTTAACTCGCAATCTTCTTTACTTTTCAACCTGTTTTAAGTGATCGCTTGTCTTTAAAACTAGCAACAGATTATAGGGGTAATGGGATAAATGGAAAAAAGTAGCATTTTTACCTTTAGGCTCTTAACTGTGGAGAAGACGTTGTTCTTTCCCAATAAACGCGTTTACTCTTCCATTGCAAATAGTTTGGAGCCAGATCAGACGCCGAGTATAACCCGACGTCTGGTTAGGTTCCAAACTGGTTGACACTCAGATAAAAAATAAATTGTCGGAATTGTCAACAAGTTGTCAATTTTTTTTTTAATTTAGTGCAATGCGTGTGCGTTTTGTTTGCGTTTAACCCTTTCATTCTCATTGACGTTTAAAAGCGCGTTTGCAAACAGTTTTGATCCTGATCAGACGCCGCGTAACGCGGAGTCTGATCAGGATAAAAACTTTTTGACACTCGTATGATCGTATCGATATATGTTTTAAGTCAAACTACATTGAATCTTACTTTGAAACGATCTTGCAAACAACAAAATTGAAGCAGACGACAATGAAACGGTGAAGGGGTAAACAAATAAAACTCGCGGAAAATTTGGCAGTAAATGGGTTAATTGGGAAAGAATAATATCTTCTCCACTGTAACTTCTTATAAAATTGCTGCCCTACCTCTTCTTCCTCTTCCACCCATTCCTCGCCTGTCGCCCCTTCGTCTACCCATCCGCTGCCGACGCGAAGGCCGCCGGGGTCTTAGTCCAGGTCTACGAGGCTCTACCATCAGGTCTGGGTTCAGTCGAGGATCTGGGCCATGCATACCACGGTTCGGTGACGTCATACCCTGACCTGGTGATGTCGGTGACCACAACCAGTTGTCCGTGTACTCGCAGAAAAACGACAAAGGAATGTTGTTGTAATCTAACGTTGGACAAGAAGCCGGTGAAGAAATCTGCCATGCACTTAATGTGGACTCGGCGTAGGAGTTTCCATAGTGTAAAGGCTGTGTATTCGTCACTCTAATGCCCCCAAGCATGTGCATATTTGTAGAGCTACCCGATTTACAATAAGGTCTGCAGACACGGCCGCAAGAGTCGAACGCTGCTATGATGGCCTCCGACGGGGCGCCGTTTCGCGGTCTTTTTACCGGTACAAAACCGTAGGATACGGCCACAGCAAGGCGGTTATCAGCCAATGCATATTCCTCCGCGTAGCCCGGATAGTTAAGGCCATAGGAAACAATTTTAATTTTATTCACCGCATCTTGATATTTCTCGCAATTCGGATACGCATATTGAGTGTCAGGTCTCAAGAACGTATTTTTCAAGCCAAATTGACCATTGATATTTCCAAAGGAGTAAGTTTGGAATGGTTTGTAGCGGTCATTTCTCTTCACGACAAACTTGGCTAGAATGTAGACCCAGTCATTGTTCTGTATTGGGCCTTGGGTCCCAATAGATGGAGCATGCGATTGCTGTTCTGATTCCATCCACCTGTAATCAACATCATTGATCAGGTTTCGTTTTGGACATGTTTGAATTTCATGAACGACCTGTCGTTTGACTCTTCTCCCACGTCTGCAACCGAGACGAACTCTGCCATTTCGTCTTACATGGCGCCCGCGACAATTATCTACAAAAGGTCGCCGGAATCGATTTGGTATCTCGTACCAGGGCCGTGTCACACAGAGCTGCCGTCTACATTGGTAGAAAGGAGAATTGTTGCAATTATTATTATTAGATCTACTAGTATTGCATTCCGGAGCTTGCTCGTACTGAACAAGTCTGAAGAAATTGTTCGTATAGCCTGTTCTATGAGGCCAGTCCCAGTTCAGTTGGCCACCGGGGAAAAAGCCCATCATTGCGGTTGGTCTATGCTCTGGTGTAAAGTCTCCACCTTCTGTGTAGGGATAATCAGTACCTGGATTGATGCCATTGTAATACTGATTAAAACGAAACCGTTCCCAGATAAAATCAACAAAACAATGATGGGCGTAAAATATAGGGTCTCTTACAGCTTCGTTAAGGTTGTTCATGGAACCACCACAATAAACGTGTGTGGCTGCATGGGCAAATTCAAAATGACGATCGGTTCTTGGACTTGGTAAAAGGATTTCACGGTTTCGCGTACTGTTTATGATTCTGTTTATTGTGGCATACTGATATAAAGATCCGCTTCCAATATTGCGGGTAAATGCTCTTTCTGTATTATATTGACGCCAGTATTGAAAAGGGCCACCTTGTGGTTCACCAGTACCACTTCCGTAGAAAGCGTTTCTCCAAATCGGTGACAATCTAGAGTCATCCATCTCATTGTCCGCGGCAGAGTTCCAGAATGGGAGTGTCACCGTCGGGTCGTGTAAACGAAGAAAACTCTCAAATCTGAAAATACGTGTAGAAGGACACTTGTTAGGTTCAGAGGCTATAGTGAAGAAAACGTTATCTTATCCCATATAAACACAATTAAATTCAACGCAATAAAATGTGAAAATGACAACGTTTTGAAAATATTGACGATTTTTAAAAACAAACAAAAATCAGTTTTAAGATCAACCCGACTTCTGATCTGGTACCAAACTGTATGCAATGGAAATACTTGGTTTAGCATAAATGCGTTTATTTGTAAAGAAAGAAAGAAAGAAAGAAAGAAAGAAAGAAAGATGGATGGATGGATGGATGGACGGACGGACGGACATACAGACAGACAGACATACAGACAGACATACATACATATAGATAGATAAAAAGTGTACATAACATGGCAAAGCATAATTAAAGCAAACATATAAGTAATTAATACACTTTCATTTTCTAAATTTTACTGCATTGCAAACAGTTTACCTGTGAAAAGTACACTTGTCCTATGCAAACAATGAAGACCAAGCTCAAATGGATCCTAACGGAGACTTATGATCATGCAGGGTCTGCAATTTTTTATATTGCAATACATTGACAAATATCAACCAAAATAGTAAAAAATGGGGAATAAAATGCATTGGAAACTAGAGTTTTACGGTCACGTTGCTTAAAGCACTGGTAACATTTACCGAATGGTGTAATGATTTAAGTTACCCTTACCGTTAGATATAAAGCTTATACATGTACTAGTGGCATACACTATCAACTGTAATGATTTAACTCCTTCACTGTTTGATACAGGATCTTTACTAGTGACATACACTACATAGTGTAATGATTTAATTTCCCATCACCGTTAGATACAGTATCTTTACTAGTAACATACACTACACAGAGTAAAGATTTAAGGTACCCCCACCGTTAGATACAGGACCTATACAAGTGGCATACACTACACAGTGTAAATATTTAAGATCCCATCAGCGTTATATACAGGACCTATACAAGTAACATACACTACACAGTGTAATGATTTAAGTTACCCTCACCATTAGATACATGACCTATACAAGTTACATACACTACATAGTGTAATGATTTAAGTTCCCATCACCGTTAGATACCGTATCTTTACTTATAATACTAGTAACATACACTACACAGAATAAGGATTTAAGATACCCCCACCGTTAGATACAGGACCTATACAAGTGACATACACTACACAGTGTAAATATTTAAGTTCCCATCAACGTTAGATACAGGATCTTTACTAGTAACATACACTATACAGAGTAAAGATTTATGTTACCCCCCATTAGATACAAGACCTATACAAGTGACATACACTACACAGTGTAAAGATTTAAGTTCCCATCACCGTTAGATACAGTATCTTTACTTATAATACTAGTAACATACACTACACAGAATAAAGATTTAAGATACCCCCACCGTTAGATACAGGACCTATACAAGTGACATACACTACACAGTGTAAATATTTAAGTTCCCATCAACGTTAGATACAGGATCTTTACTAGTAACATACACTATACAGAGTAAAGATTTATGTTACCCTCACCATTAGATACAAGACCTATACAAGTGACATACACTACACAGTGTAAAGATTTAAGTTCCCATCAACGTTAGATACAGGATCTTTACTAGTAACATACACTATACAGAGTAAAGATTTAAGTTACCCCCACCGTTAGATACATGACCTATACAAGTGGCATACACTACATAGTGTAAAGATTTAAGTTCCCATCAGCGTTGGATACAGTATCTTTTCTAGTAACATACACTACACAGAGTAAAGATTTATGTTATCGTATCATTAGATACAGGACCTATACAAGTGACATACACTACCACAGAGTAAAGATTTATGTTACCCTCACCATTAGATACAAGACCTATACAAGTAACATACACTACACAGTGTAAAGAGTTTAGTTCCCATCAGCGTTATATACAGGATCTGTATTAGTAACATAAACAGCACAGTGTAAAGATTTAATTTCCCATCACCGTTAGATACATGACCTTTACTAGTGGCATACACTACATAGTGAAGAGATTTAAGTTACCCCCACCACTAGATATAGGATCTATACTAGTGTCATACAGTACACAGTGTTATTATTTAAGTTACCTTCACTGTTAGATACAAGACCTATACAAGAGACATACACTACACAGTGTAATGATATAAGTTCCCATCACCATTAGACGCATGATCTATACTAGTGCCATACACTACATAGTGTAATTATTTAAAGACTTTTCCCCAGTCCATTGAGGGACCACCAGCCCATTGTTCTGGAGGTGTCAGTGTAACTGTCAAATCATGTGCAAATCACTTGCATTACAATCTCAGTTTACCTTGTGAGGTCCAGATTATAATCATGCTCTAGTGATTTTCAATGGTTATATCTAACCGAACTATCAAATATAAAGGTAGAGTCTCACACGAGAAGCTTCAATTGTTCTTTGCTTACGGTATGTCTTCAAGACCCATGCTCTTTGCAAGGAAATTGTCTGGCAAGGTGTTATGACCAAAAGGTCGTAAGGAGATGTCTTTTAGTTCCGGTCCCGGTTGAGCGGACCGGCAGTCACCGTCGGGACCCACTGGGAGTATAACCTTAGCGGCACCGGGGACGACCGGGAGGATCCGGGATGAACCGGCGTCATCCAGCCCCAGCTACTTTAAAATGTTAAATACAACCGGGGGGTCACCGGGAGTCACCGGGACAGATAACCTGAACCGGCTTTAACCGGGAAATGCCGGAGCAATGCCGGAGCTTTACCGGCACATCCGGGGCAGATCCGGGGCTCTAGGTCCGTGAGCAACCGGAGTGTTGGCGAACATAGAAATTGATAAAAAAAACAAAACCAAGAGGTCCAGAGGGTCACATTTCGCTCACCTGAGGACATTGTACCATAGAAACTAGCTGGGCAAAACAACATTTTGATTAAGCTATGATCAAGGTGTCATAATTTGAACAATCTCGGTATAGGACCACAATGCGAAGCTACATGTAAGATATTAATGACCTGGGTCTTATGGTTTAAAAGAAGAAGAGTTTTAAAGGTTTTCCTATTAAAAAACCCGGATAGGCCCTGGGCGGGGCCAGTTTTGGCCGGGGATCTTAATTTGAACAATCTTGGTAGAGAACCACACGGCAAAGCTATATGTCAAATATTAAGGATCTGGGCCTTACTGTTTCAGAGAAGAAGATTTTTAAAGGTTTTCAAATGAAAAACCGATAGGCCCAGGGGCAGGGCCATTTTTGGTCCAGGGGGTCATAATTTGAACATTATTTGTAGAGAATCACAAGGCAAAGCTATATGTAAAATATTAAAGATCTGGGCCTTACAGTGTCAGAGTAGAAGGTTTTTAAAGGTATTCCTATAAGTCTATGTAAAACTGATAAGCCCCGGGGCGAGGCCAATTTTGACCCAGGGGTCATAATTTGAACAGTCTTGGTAGAGGACGATAAGGCAAAGCTACATGTCAAATATTTATGATCTGGGTCTTACGGTTTCAGAGAAAAAGATTTTTAAAGGTTTTCCTATGAAATTCTGATAAGCCCCTGGGGCCCGTTTTACTAAACTACTTACGTAAAATTTTTGCGTAAGTCAAAATCGTTTAACTCTTATTTTTCGATCATAAATGTTTGCAAACAGCAAATAGCCAGATTAGAGGACGAGCTAAAATCGCGTCCCCTGATAATAAAAAATATAAATCAATTTAAAAGTTTGACTTACGCAAATCATTTGCGTAAGTTGTAAAGTAAAACGGGCCCCAGGGCGGGCCATTTTTGGCCCTGGGGTCATTAGGTCATGATACATACCAATTATCAAAGGTATGGGCCTTTCAATTTTAGAGAAGAAGATTTTTAAAGATTTTCTTATTTATTAAAAGTTGTCTATACGGTCATGTTAGCAAATCTGGTCCCACAGCAAGGAGAATGACTCTAGCCAAAAACGTTGAACAAGATTTCGTTTCCCTTTTACATTGTTGCTTCTGACAAAGTTTGGTTGAAATCGGAGCAGTGGTTTCTGAGGAGATGTTGTTTGAAAATGTGGATGGACGACGGACGACGGCAGACGGACGCCGGACGATGGACGACGGACGAAGAGCAGTCACAATAATTCATCCTGAGCCGTTGGCTCAGGTGAGCTAAAAAGAAATGCAAGGTTCTACATTTTATTTTAAGCATTTGTGTTTCGGCTGCGTTTAAATAGGAAATAGTATCGTCTTCTCTACTGTAAAGAGTAAATGATACATTAAAACAAAGGCATTCTTTCTAAATAAAAAGCTTCCTGCTAAAGTCTTTATGTCCACTACTAACAGTTTCGAACCAGGTCAGACACCGGGCGAACTGTTTGTCACTAAATTTAAAATTAAGGTTCAACACCCTACAACATTATGAAGTTCTACTTTTATTGCATTGTGTATGCATTTCACCACGTTTACTTTCAGAGACATACGAGAATTGATGCTGATCCATGTTCGTCCCGGTTTATGTCCTTTTCGGCGAATACCGGGTAACGTCGGCGGCTCACCGGTGATTAACTGTGGTCTCCAGGGTATGACCGGCGACGACACAAAGGATAAAGAAGTAAGGGTTTTAGTATTGGTTCAGAAATGAACTGAATTTTGTCGGCGTTTCAGCGAAATATTGACAGAAAATGATCGGCAAATTCTTATTTCTTATACATGTATTTATTTTGGTGCAATTTCTAATATTAAATGGGCATTTTATTAGTATGCATGTATATTTCATCCACATTAGAGGTTATTTACACGCATAATATGTACCCTGAAAGGAATCGCCATAACGGCGTTACTGAAGCAACGCATTAAAATGATTCGCGGATAGCAGATCAATAAGCCGCGCCTCCTCTGCGCAATACAAACGTTTATCCACAACTTGACCACAAGTCCCCTCTCTCAAGAAATACCGTTTATACAAATTGAACGTCATTGTTTTCAATGGATTTAAATGGGGCGAATGTAAATATAACTATTTAAACAATGTATTTTAAAGTTGATCTTTAAAATTCCCTTAGTAAACAGAGTAGGCCCTGTTGAGAGCTCCTAAAGGCGCTGTCATTTCTTTGGGAAACTCTGCTAGCAAAGATTTAAGAAATACTGTTTATTGATTTTGTCTCCTTCTAATTTGATCCATTTGATATATATAGGATATTGAATGAGTGTGTTTTCATTGAACGAGTTGGATAAAATAATATGTTGCGAGCCTTGGCGAGCAACATCTCATTTTATCAAACAAGTTCAACAAATTAACGAATGAAAAAACACGAATTTGATATCCTATTTATCACATAAACACCAAATGACACGAAAATCCGAACGGTCTTACTTTCACTTTGCCCTAGGCTCTTAAGATAACGATTCGTCAAAGGCGTTATTCAGTTTTATTCATCCGTAGATAAAAATACCTATCAAACTAAAATAAAGAAAAACAACATCAATGGGTTGTGAAAAGACTTCTCTGATACCATATTCAAATTTTAAATTAATATTTAATCTAAAATTGTTCTAATTGTTTTAGGACACTTGGAAATGTATGAAAACCTAGTGGTGATCTAAGTTTGACTAGATTCTCTTAACTGATTTACAGTCGGCGTAGTAGTACAGTATTTTGGTGATTCGAAAATTAGTATGAAATATATGCCCAGTAGGCCGTACGATTTTTACGGACCTCTATAATTTTATTTTCAAGTATTTTGCAGGTTTATGTGATAAATAGAGGATATTGAATGAGTGTGTTTTCAGTAGTGAATTTTTTGAACGAGTTGGATAAAATAATATGTTACGAGCCTTGGCGAGCAACATATCATTTTATTCACGAGTTCAATAAATTCACTACTGAAAACACACGAATTTATTGTTCTATTTATCACATAAACATCAAAGGACACGAAAAACCGTACGGTCTTACTTTTATTTTTGCCCTTGGCTCTGAGGTAAACGATTCGTCATAGGTGTTATTCGGGGTTTTTTCATCCGTAGATAAAAACACCTATCGAACTAAAATAAAGAAAAACAACATCAATGTGTTGTGAAAAGACTTCTCTAGTACATGTACCATATTCAAATTTTAAATTCATATTTAATCTAAATTGTTCTAATTGACTACAAATGATCATTTGACATTTAGAATCTAGTTTCGTTTTCAAAATTACGTCATTATTGTAACATGACGTCATTATTGTTGTAACGTCTAAATTTGAAAAACAGTTTGAGTCACTGTTAATACTAGAGCTCTTAGTAGCCCGATCTGCAGCCTGAACTTGCGGGACTGTTCGGGATTATGTTTTAGGACACTCGGAGATGTTTTAAATCCCTAGTGGTGATCTTAGTTTGTCTAGATTCTCCTAACTGAGTTAAAGTCGGCGTAGTAGTACAGAATTTTGGTGATTCGAATATTAGTATAAAATATATGCACAGTGGGCCGTATGATTTTTACTAATATTGTTTGTGGACAATATTGAGACTTGGTTGTTGATATCAAATATGTAATCCACATGATAAAAAGTCGTTATTGATATTATTTTTACTATTATTATTACAATCAACTTTTAAAAACCCCTTTCAACCGTAGCAACGAATAATGAACCTATGCGAACCGTTAAGACCCTGGTCACAGGTATGTAGAAGGTCTGCACTGTTTACTGTTTTGGCAATACGTATTTTGTAAAAATCAACCCTAAATAGTCAAACTTTGACTTTTTTTTCTAATTTGAAATTGGCATTGTCCATTAACGCCTAATGGATGGATGAGTTAACCTGTAATACAGGCTGTATGTTGACAATGCATAAATGTATGTTCACTTACAGCCAAAGGTAAATCCTGTGCCATCCGGGAAAACCCGGACCAAAGTGTGCCCTCGCAATGTTTTGGCCCAAGTGGAAGTCGCAAAGACAATCGTACACACTGGGGAATAGTCTCTGTAATATAAGACAACTAACATAAAACTCTTACAATAGTAACAGGAAACACGTTTTATCACATTGAAGCCTAACGACAGCATACTCGTCATTTACAGACAGAGTATTTAGTACAGTCGAAACTCGATTCTTTGAACTCGCCTAAATCGACATTACCAGTACATGTTTGTCATAAGTTTCATTTAAATAACACGATCTCGCTCAAATCGAACATACCCGTATTTCAAAGTTAAAACGTGGTTACACGTTTTAACTTTGCAATACTGGTATGTTTGAACTATAGCGAGTTCGAATGATCGAATTTCGACAGTATATTTTAGTTATGGAATAGAAAGCAAAATATCCAAGTTTTCGGAAATGCTGCTGAGAAAGCATCGATTTGACCCTGATTCGGCAGAGAAGGTGCAAGAGCTGGTGCTATAGTGGAGAAAACAGTATTCTTTCCCAATAAAGGCGTTTACAATACAACTAATATTTCCATTGCAAACAGGTTGGAACCAGATCAGACGCCCGGCGTCTGATCAGGCTCTAAGCTCTTTGCCATTCAGATCAATATAAAATGTGATACATTCTTAACAAGAATATCTTTAAAAAAGGTATTCCGTGGTATGCGTTATGGAAGTAATGCTGTAGATGCATTGGTTGTGGAAAACAAAGGGTACGAAATGTCCAAAAATGACCAAATATATAGGGTAGGACAAGGCGAGAGTACGAAATCACTAATCTCAACTTGTGGTTTCCGGTTAAAGACAAAGAAAGGATGAGCATTTCTGATACTCAAAGCTATAAAAACAAGTCTAGAATTGAATTTTAAGCATTGGAGTAGGATTATTTACTCCGAGGTTAAGCTCAATATTCATCATATATTGACCTGCATTAATAAAGCTATCACCGTTTAGCTATAAATAAACATCAGCTCCTGTAAAAAGACCTCAATATGTCATATCTTAAAATAGAAACACTACTATATAACTTTTTTATTCCACTTTTCAGTGATTTTTAACATGTATGATAATTTAAGTACATGACAGACAATATGTAGAGAATAAACTATAAACTAATTGAAAAAGAAAGGTTAACTATCTGTAAATGTAGTACTCTGTACAATCATTTTAGACAGAGTCTGTTGGAAATTACTGTGACACGTTTTTCGGCGGAGCTGACTGTTTTCTATTTAGACACACTTTATATTTGGTCACACATTTCAACCAATAATATTTGATCAGAAATTTAGAATTAAGAGCACCTGTTGAAACTGAATAGTCTGATTGGATAGTAGCCAGGGCTCCAGATAAGGGAATTGTTTCAAAACTTAAAATCTTTATTTGTGCATTAAACCCTGTGGTGTCGCTATACATATGAATTGTCTCTTTGAGACAATCAAAATGAGTGGTAATACCATAGGGTTTGGTGCTAAAAGAGATGAAAAAAATGTGATTTGTTTAGTTTACTCACTCTTATCTGGAGCCCTGTAGGCTGGTTTATGTCCCATTACAGTTTTACATGATGTGGACTGTGGGTGTAAAATTTAGAGATACAGGCTGGCTGTTTACTACTTAGGCCACAGAAGTTTCCACTGTTGACAAAATTATGCTTCTATTTTAAGATATGATCTGAAATCTATTTATAGATATACAGAGGAAGCTAGGTGTTTCGTAATTGTTTACAACCAATTTGTTTTAATTGTTAACTATTTGTACACATTTGCCATACATTAAAAGCAATATTTTATATATGAATAGCCTCAAGTGAGTTAAACACAATTGTATTGTTTCATCATTATTTACAAGAGTGAAGTACAGTAGATTGTTGTATCTGTACATTTGTGTATGCTATAGTTTGTTTCAAGAAACTCTATGAATGGAACAGTAGATTAATGTGAGGATCTCCTACCAGTAGCTAGGATATGAGTTAAATTATTGTTTTGTTTTGCATTTCTGTACATGATAGTTTTGCATTTTAAATAAAAGTTACTGTTTTAATTGAATACTTGTATTTTTTGGTTTTCAATCCAAGATATTACAATTGTTTGAAAACCTCAATTTAATTCAATTTTGCACACCCATCTATATAGCCTTAGTTCAACCACTCATTCCGCCGAATATCTTTTTTAAAGATATTTCTTGTTATCTATGTCACTGCAATATGTCACAGACACCGTGTAGATTTTCTGAACAGCATGTTCATTGAGCAAAAACTTTATCTGGTAGCAAATTTGGTATGGTATAAAATGCAATTTACTTGTGGCGATTAGAATGTGAAATGATCAGATTTTAACAATTTTGTGGCAGTTTAATAAACTCATGTACAGAGAAATTTCTACACTAATTGACAACAACAATAAACTTTGACAGTCTAATGAGTCTTAATGAGTCTCGGGGTTGTAGTTTTTTCATTAAACGAAATCGAAATAAAAGTGAAAAAAGACAAACAGGACTCAAGTAACTGAATAAGTATGCGTCCGCTTATAGTTTGTGTACTGTATGCTCTATAATCAGGTGTAGTGTTTGAGTGTCTACAATGCAATACACACATTAGTACTACCTGTTATTGAGCATTGAATACTTTTAACCCATTCACCCTGAGATTTGTAATGGAAAGTTCCAATTTCTAATCAAGCCCAGTTGAGTCTATACTACTTATACTCGATTTTAATAAGATATTTTGCAAAATGACAAGCAGTGAAGACCCTGATCAGCGAGCTCCTGAAGGAGTCCTCTGATCAGTGTCTTCGCTGTTTGCATAGGACAAGTGAACTCGTCACAGTCACACTGTTAGTGAATGACCAGTATACTCGTTGCTTGGGTTAAATGTGTTAAAGTAGGATCGCTTTATTCGGGAGCGATAAAATATATTCTTCTTGATAAAATATCTCACTTTTCGAAACTGAAACAAAAGTTTTTACATTGAAGAAATGTCTATCGTAGACGGCATTGGCTGTTTACTTGATATATAGCTAAAAGTCATGTCTAAATAGCTCTTTTGTAGATTTGAGGAGATACCTATTGCTTCTAAAAGGCGTGTATCATAGCTACTCCTCAAGAAAGTTCCACTGTCTGCCCTTACGAAGAAATTTGCAAGCTCAACATTAAAAGAATTGCACAGCGTTTGAATAAGTATAGGTTAGACCATGGTTAAGCGCGAATAAACGATATAGTTCGAGGGGGCGTAGCCCCCGAGAACTATGTCGTTTATTCGCGCGCAACCATGGTCTAACCTACGAGACATTTTTCGCTGCCGCTGACTGCGAGTAGCGAGGCGCGGTACGCGACTAGTTTGAGAGAGTTTTCTCAATAAATTCGGACCTAATTATTTTTCAATTGAAATTATCGTCTTTTTCTTGTCGTCTGCTTTTTTTCTAATAACAAGTGGATTGCTTTAATAATCGCTTATGCACTAACAAATGCATCAAACAATTGACAAGCAAGTTTCGGCTTTACTCTAAATTTCCGACAATTTTTAGTTAAAATTCCCAATGCGTTAAGCCCTTTACCAACTAAATATAAAGTTTGTCACGCATACTGAACATTAAATTTGATCTAGTCTTTATGATTTGATGGGATGTGTATATACGGTTTAACCCCTTACACCATAACATGTGTAACGTGTTCGAGCTGAACGTCTGCAGCCCAGGCTGAAAAACACTGTCTCTATATAATTTTCCTCAAGCAACCTGCTTCGTGATTATATTTAACTAAACAACCTAATAATTGGGCGGAATATACTCCTTACAAATGATTCACAATGATTGGTTTCAAACAACAAAATCAAGCCTAATCACCAATTTAACATACAAATAAAACAACTGCTTCAGCACAAAACAGAACCCAAACTATATATACACTAAATACTATGCACGGTCTCACACCGGGACCTAGCCTGAACTTGCTCGGACCTAAACCTGTTCAAACACTAGTCTGAACCCTAACAGTCTACACACTATTAATCTAAACCCTGTCCCACACCAAGTATGAGACAGTTAATATACCTTAGCCCGAACTACTCCGGTTTGTGTTTCAAACACAAAGCTATACCGAAGCACCCAGCTTAGGCCGACGGTTTCAAACCTCTGTTGAAACTACCTAATTCAACAGGTTCCAAACACGTTCTGGAACCGGTCTGAAACAGCTTCAAACCACTGTTTCATACACAGGCTTATAGCTTAGAACTGCGACCCGCTCACTTAGTTCCACACTGGTTCTAAACCCTCTCTCGAAGCAAAGCAGAGCAATGTTCGTGAGAACCCGGGATAGAACCTAGGCAGAAGCTTCTCGAGCAAAGTGCCAGCTCTGTAGCAATAAGCTAGTACTAAAAGCCTTTAGACTGCTTTTAGTTGGAGAACGATGTTACCATTCGCTCTCCCGAGCCAATTAACTAATCTACTGAAATGCACGCTCTTATATACCCATTAGCTATACGGAACGTTTGTGCCTGTTCGTTCTTCCTAACGAAATGTCCGTGCAGTTGTGTTTTGTACCGAAGTAATCTCGATGCGTTTTCATCTTTATATGCTAAATTGTGATCGGAATTAATAAGTAATCAACCAAGAACTAAATTATAATAGAAAACTAACACAGATCTATATACACAATCAAACATATCGGCTATAAAGAACAATTTTAAAGTAATACTCTTCACTCCCTGTTTGACATTATCTATTAGCGAGAACAAAGCCATACCGCCGAAACAGGCTTCGCGGAAGCGCATTTCACTACACATGTTGCTAGTATTGAATACAGGTGACCCCTTGTAGTAGGTTGGTCGTAAAGCAGAGTGCGCCTTCATGCGCATGATACTTACTTTCAGTCTGCTTTAAAAGACATTTCCTCAGTCCTTTGATGGACTACCCTCCCCCTTGTGTTTGATAGGCGTGAAAGTAACGGTAAAGCAGTGGCAAAGTGTGCCCAGCCAATGACACTAATCTCAAATTGTCTAGAGAGGCCCTGCATACTCACACTCAATAGTTTTTCCAACGGGTTTTACTATCCAAACTATCAAATATATATAAATTTATTCCTACACTGAAGAAAATAGTTTCAATTTATGCAGTGAATATAAGAATATGTATCATAAAAATATTTCTTTTAAGCAGATATAGCTTTAAGAAATTTCCTGACCTACTTTCGGTAATAAACCCTACTGGGAGTTTCCTTGCTCAAATTATGATCGTTATCCATACCTGTATTACCTTGAATCAGTCAGGCGTTTCATGTGAAGCCCGTGCCTTATATTTGATAGTTTTGGTTAGGAAAATCCGTTGACACAAGTAATATCTTTAAAAAAAAATCAGCGGAATGGGTGGTGGAAGTCATGCTGTAGATGGGTGTGCAAAATTGTATGATATTAGGGTTTTCAAAGAATTGTATGGTAAATTTGAACAAATAGTTAACAATTAAAATAAATTGGTAGTAAACTATAACAAAAACACCTAGCTACCACTGTCTATCTATGAAAAGACATCTGATGTCATATCTTAAAATAGAACTAAGATTCCATCAGCTCAATAGTAAATTCAGTCTGCGTCTCATAATTTTACACCCACAATTCATACAGTGGTAAATACGCTATTTCTACCCATTTACGCGTTTATCTATGCGTAAGAAACGCATAGTGAACGGTTAACGAACGGTTAACGAACGCTTTAGGCCTAACGATTTGAACGCGTTTAAACGCGTTAATAAACGAATATACCCGAGATGTTGCGATTGGGGCGTCCGTTTTCCGTTTCATGCGGAGATTTCGGATCTTATCGATGATTGCCGTTTTCGAAAAATCCGAATGAAACTGGTTTATCAAAAACAAGAATCGATTTGTCACTGGAGCATTTTCGCGATAAAACTCATATTGTAATGCGATTTTTGAAAACATTTTCTGTAAATGAGACGCCTCTTATCAGGATCTAAACTGGTTTCGCTTATAGAATTTATATAAATATAGACAGTTTGGATCTCGATCATAATGCTGAGTGACTCGGCGTTTCATCGAGATTATTTCTGTTTGATATGTATTAGAATAATTCCTTCCATGTTGATTTCTATTCAAACGGTTTGAATCCAGATCAAACGCCTGGCTGTATAGATCGGCATAGCATCAGGATCCAAACTGACAGCTTTGAATAAACCCAATTACTTTTCATAATAGTTAACACTATCGATTTAGATGTAGATGGGACGCCGAGTAGTTCGGTTCTTATGTTTTACAGCTAAGAATGAAGCATACGGTCTTGATTTCATTTTTACAGTTTGGCTCTAGATGAAATGCCGAGTTACGGGAGTCTCATCCATATTCAAACTATACAGATATCTTTTACTTTGATGAGAGAGTATAATAACTGACACATACTCGCATATAAGATTTGGTTTATTTGGTTGATATTCCAATCAACCCCAATTAGGATACTTACTTTGATAAGCCGCAGTTTTATTACCCCCCTATCCGGCTTGTGACGCAACACTGTTAGCGACTTGCCCTGTGATGTAACATGCATGCCTCATGTGATATTTGGAATTCCGCATGTTCATAGTAATAGTAATAAACACAATTTACAGAATCCTTTTTAAACCGTATCCTTTAAATGGGAAAATAAATGTATATTCATAAAACTCTCACAGGATAACCTTTCTTCTTAAAAGAAAATGATTCAATGAAATTATGTAAGATTATATTTACTCCACTGTAAAGATATTTGCTAAACTCTTAAGTAGGATAAGACCGGCCTCCACGTCATACATCGATTACCTCCCTTTCTCCATGGTTACTCCACTTTCATCTGGGCTTTTTGAAACGCGTTAAGAAACGCGTAAAGAAACGGATAGTAAACGCGTTTAACGAAATGGATAGTGAACGGTTAACGAACGCTTAACAAACGCGTCAGAAACGCATAAGAAACGCGTAAAGTGGGTAGGAATAGCGTATTTACCACTGTATCTGGTAAAATTGTTAAAGTGCATAGACCAGCCTGGCTACAGTTTCAGGGCTCCAGATAAGAGGGAATAAACTGAACAAATCTAGCATTTTCTCACTCATTTCAGCACCAAATCCTATGGTGTTACTACTCATTTGGATCGTCTCGAAGAGACACATTGAGATTAGTCTCATTGGCTGGGTACACTTTGCCACTGCTTCACCGTTACTTTCAAGCCTATCGAACACAATGGGGGGGGAGGGGTAGTCCATCAAAGGACTGAGGAAATGTCTTTTAAAGCAGACTGAAAGTAAGTATCATGCGTATGAAAGCGCACTCTGCTTTACTTCCAACCTATTACAAGGGGTCACCTATATTCAATACTAGCAACAGGTTATGGAGTAAGGGGTTAAACCATATATTTACTTTCACCCTGTAAAGTCTTTATATAATCGTATTAACAAATTGAAGGTCATCCCTCGATGAACCTACAATTCGAAACTGGTTTTAGCCAGTTCGGATATTCCACGTGCTATTCGTGGACTTCTTCAAATAGACTACATCGCGCACTTAACACTAAGCTCCCATTGGTCGACGGTCATATGACACTAGCGGAGTGATACAGACCCATAGGTCGTTGCCATCGCGTTGCTATGTGTGTAAATTGGTTAAGAAAACAACCGCGACCTGTATTTTGAGAATGTGCTTTGGCAATAGATATTCAAGTTGCACTGTTATTTGTTTGCCTTGTAAGTCTTTTCCATTCACAGAGAGAAAGTTTACTGGAAACAATCCTGAATGTTTAATACAGTTACAGTACATGTAGTTGGGACTACTTTCTCACCATATTTAGAAACTGGAATGGCTATTACATCGACGTTACATCTATCAAACCTCTTTGACCGGTATATGATAAATTCTTATAAAGAAAAACAAATCTGGCCAATAAACACATTTAATTGACAAGACAGAAAATATAAATATAAATATAAGGAATAAACAACATCTCTTTGCCGCTCATGACGGTATGACTACATTAGCTTCGGGGCGGGGGGGGGGGGGGTTAAATTCAACGTAAACGCCCTTCGGGCGTTTACGCAATTTACCCCCTACGAAGCTAAAGTAGTCGACCGTCATGAACGTCAAAAATATGTTGTTTATTCCTATAATATACACATCCCACCAAATCATAAAGACTAGATCAAATTTGATGTTCAGTATACGTGACAAAACGTTATATTAACTTTATATTAGTGCATAAGTGATGAAAGCAATCCACTTGTTATTAGAAAATAAGCAGACGACAAAAAAATAATTAGATCCGAATTTATTGAGAAACCCCTCTCAAACTAGTCGCATACCGCGCCTCGCTACTCGCAATCAGCGGCAGCAAAAAATGTCTATTTAGCACTGGCTTGGGCTCGAGGAAAACAAGAAGACCATTCGTTTCTGCTTTTTGTTTTAGACGAAAAAGTCATTTTGTTTGTAATATTTTACTAAAATTGAAAGGTTATTTCAATGATAAGTTTGAGACATTAAGCATGCTTTAACACCAACATAAATAACGCTTATTGAAGCTCTATATGTAAGCACAATTCATTAGTAAGTGTCTTTAAAGTCTAGGTCTCACTGTACATAATATAACGTCATGAAGCGTGTGCAGTTCACCTCTGACCTCAGCTGTTTTTAAAGACAATCTAGACATGCGTATTCCGTTTTTACATCTTCAGCTGAAACAATGCATATATCTAGGTCAAGAGGAACGGGGTAGATCTAGATCTTTTATTGTTTACTGTGAAATTTCCGTATTGCTTCAGTTTAAATCCTTGATCTGGTGTTTTTTCCGATTATTTATCATTAAGGCTACATTGCAGGCAAAAGGTTTTCGCGGTGGCTGGCTCGGAAGATTGCTAGAATTGTGACGTCAAATTGCCTTGAGATGACGGAAGCGTGGAATAAGTGAACCGTTTGTTAGTTTGTCCATGGTTTGTTGAAATAAACGATATATTCACAGGTTTTAAAGACATCTGATTGGCCGAGAGCTCCAAGCCATGTGCTAATGTCGCTTATTTGCGCGCAACCATGGTCTAACCTATTTAGCACTGGCTTGGGCTCGAGGAAAACAAGAAGACCCTTCGTTTCTGCTTTTTGTTTTAGAAGAAAAAGTCATTTTATTTGTAATATTTTACTTAAATTGAAAAGTTTTTTCAATGTGTAGTTTGAGATATTAAGCATGCTTTAACACCAACATAAATAACGCTTATGGAAGCTCTATATGTAAGCACAATTCATTAGTAATTGTCTTTAAAGGTTAGGTCTCACTGTACATAATATGACGTAATCAAGCGAGTGCAGTGACCCTCCGATCTCAGCTGTTTAGAAAAGACAATCTAGACATGCATATCCCGGTTTTTACATCTACAGCTGAAACAATGCATATATCTAGGTCCAAAGGGATGGGGCAGATCTATATCTATTATTGATACTGTGGAATTATCGTATTGCTTTAGTTTGAATCATTGATCTGATGTTTATTCCGATTATTTATCGTTAAGCCTACGGTGCAGGCAAAAGGTTTTCGTGTTGGCCCGCTCGGAGGATTGCTAGGGTTGTGATGTCAAATTGCCTTGAGATGACGGAAGCATGGAATAAGTGAACAGTGTGTTAGTTATTTCATGGTTTTGTAAAATAAACGATATATTCACAGGTTTTTGAGGCATCTGATTGGCCGAGAGCTCCAAGCCATGTGCTAAGCCTGGTTTTCTCACCTCTTCATGCATACATGTATCACTACCTTACAGTCGGGACACGTACAAATGTAACATTTCTCGGTTATAAGTCACTAGCAGTAGCGGAACGTCGTATTTACTACTGGTACCGTTACATAGCAAACATCCTATAACAGTCTACACATTTGTAAAATAAGTAGGCCAGCCTGGCCGCTACCCAATCAGACAATTATTTAGCCTACATTTCTGATCATTCAACATTGGTTGGCTATTTATGGAACGTGTGCCCAATAAGATCCCATGCAGCCCCGCCGAAAAAAATGTAGTTTTCTGCATACGAGGGTAGTTCAAAGGGTTTTAATACTGGATCAATAACTTTATCATTATAAGTGCAAAATGCATGTGTGATATATCATTTTAAATATCCATTCTTTGCCGACACGGTGATATCATGCACGATAAGATCGCATTACTCGATCAGCCCCAACATGCACCTAAATGTCCCCTCCTCGAGGACACTGGACCCTTTTTGTGTATATTTGAGTTAATTTTCTAAACACAATTTGATACTATAATTATTATTACGGCTTTATTGTTTGAATAATATTATGAAATTTTCTGTCAAATACAATAAGACAATTATGTAAACACTACACAGTTTTAAATGTTATTATTACCTAAAATATAAAAAACAGAGCTAATTATAAACACGTAAAGAAAATGTAATAAAACATTGATCTCCTGTTATGTATAAAAGTAGTTAGGGAAACTACAAACTCTTTTTTATTATCAAACCAGGCTATAATTGAAGCCATATAAAAATGGTTTCATGTTTTAAAATCAAAATGTAGATATACTGATCTAGAACATTTTCATATCATTCGAAAAACATGTCCACTTTCGTCATTAGCAAAATAAGAAATGTTGATTTTTGAAACAATGAGAATTTAGACAGTTAACCCTTTTAATAGAAATAAAAATTTATTTACATTAAAATTTAGACATAAACTGATATATTTCAAAAAATATATCTGGAAATTGTACTCTCTAAGAAGTAATTACGTCAAAAAGTAATGTCTGAAAAGTGCTATGTTCCAGTGTCCTCGAGTAGGGGTAATTTAGGTTCATGTTGTGACTCATTAAGTTATGTGATCTTATCGTGCATTATACCATCGTGTAGGCGAAGAATAGCTCTTTAAAATGATGTTGCACACATTATATTGAAGTTATTGATCCAGTATCAAAACTATTTGAACACCCCTCGTATTGTGACTTTGTGTTCGCGTTTCGTTTGTATTTTAACGGGAAATAATAACGTATTCTCCACTGTAACTACGAACATGTTGTGTGTGATGAACTTGTCTTAGGTCTAAATAGGACGAACCACTCGATAATGTGGCACCTAATTGAGTATGTTGATAGTAGGGAGTAGAGTGCAGTAGTACAGTAAAACCTCTCTATTGCGACACTAAATTGTGTTAATTTATTAGGTGCTATCGACAGGTGCCTGCCTAAAGTAAGGTGACAGAAATCTGTATACAATCAATTAGTCTTATTTTTGTGGCCGTAATAGAGAGGTTTTACTGTATTTTCCCCAACACAGATGATACACTTTGTACACATCGGAATGAAATTACGTTCTCTTCTGTTTTGTTCTTACGTTTTTGTTAGTTAGTGTGTTCTCCTTGCTTACAAACAAGCTTGAAAAAACTTAGGTAAAAACCATGACATGAACTCATGCATCTCTAAAACTTAAATACATGTAATAATATAATACTAGTAATAATGATAATAAAAATAAAATAATATAATAATGATAATAATAATGACTTTATCTAATGAGGGAACACAGTTGGTAATAACCAATCTTCCATAAGCCCTCAAAACATATTTACAATAAACAACAAAATCAACACAAAACATACATTTGTATTTACAATCTTTAAGTGGACAATTCTAATTTTTGATTAAGTCTAGTCCATTTTAGACTATTTAGGGTTGATTTTAACAACATATTGCTCAATGAAAAACAGTACAGACCCTGATCAGAGGACTCATACAAGAGCCCTGTTATAATGTGCTACACTAATTGAATAGGACAAATATACATTTCAGAGGTACACTGTTTGTTAATGGCGTGTACACTCGACGATATAGTGTTGAATTAAAAGTGTAATTGCAAGGAACCATTGCATTCTGTGAACTGTGATATTATGCACAATAATGCACATCTTCGAACTAGTTATTTCTTAAATAAAAACGTTTCTCGGTATGCTTTGTTTATATGCCGTAGGTTCCTATATAATAGTCGTGTTCTAGAATTCATCACATTTTGTTTTAATGAACTAGAAACGTTGTTAGATTTCAGATACGCTTACTTGTAATGTGTAAACTATGCAAGCTCCTAAACGTATATGGTCGGAGACATGATATGCGTCCCGATGACCGAGACACATTTACCATGGCGCATGCGATTTCGTTATTGTCTCATACAAATGCGTTTCAGAGATAATAGATCCATATGATTGTTTAATGCTGTACAACTCAACTGGAACTACCAATGAATAAAGGACTTTCTTTTGATGTATAAAGCCGTAAGATTTTTGAATGGTCAATAGAAAACAGAAACTTCTCAAAGAAGCATTCAGCTTTATTTTTAAGCTGCTTTAAGTTGTCGCATGCATAAAACCATCAGTTAATCTTCTGTTACGTAGTCTAAACTTTCAGAGCCTAGCTGTGATAAAAACTGATGGGTTGTTGATAAATGTTAATAACTTAATAGGATATAATTCGTCAAATAGTTTATTTGCATGAACTATAATAAAATAGATCGGGGCGCGATGATGAATTAGACATAAGATGTAATGTGACAGTCTATTAACCCCTAGACTGCTATGCCGTCATCAATTTTAAACCGTTATCGTCTGCTTTTATTTCTCAATTTTTTTTATTTTTTTTTTACTTAACCCTTTTGCTCTCAATGACGCTTTAAAGCGCGTTTGCAAACAGTTTGGATCCTGATCAGACGCCGCGTTTGACACTCGTTTTGAAATTTCTTAGTCACACTGCCTTAGTTGTTAACTTTGAAACGACATTGCAGACAACAATATTGAAGCAGACGACAATGAAACGGTGAAGGAGTAAAAATCTCCCAAAAAAATTAGCAGGGAAAGGATTAAGAAATGTTGAAATTGATGTTCTACAGTTCAGATTCTGATCAGAATGCTATCTGTTAGCAAATAACTATTGTACTCGGAGCAAGGCAGGTAATGGATTAAATAAATTTCAAATTTCAAATTTGTCGTCTGCATGAACTCCTTTCACAGACAAATTATCGTGAGTTTTTACCCCTTCACCGTTACAATGTCGTCAGCTTGAACTCCTTTCACAGACAAATTATCGTGAGTTTTTACCCCTTCACCGTTACAATGTCGTCAGCTTCAATAAAATGTTGTTGCCAGCAATGTCGTTCCAAATTAAGACATGAGTCCGAATGACTGGCGGAATTTCGATAAGAGAGTCAAATAGTCTGAATCTTGATAATACACAGTTCGATCTTGATTCAAACTTTAGTCGGCTTCGGCGGTAGAACAGTTAATTTCTACGTAGATTTTAATATTAATAAATATAGTGATATTTACGACTTTATTTTAATTTTCAATATGGTCAACAAACAAATTTAACATAATATATACAACATGAATCATATAAATAGAAGGGGACAAAATTATCTTCTTTTTGTTTAAACCTTTGCAATCAGAGTTGACCCAGAAAAGACAGCTCCTGTGGGAGCTCTACTTAGAGAATATTAAACTCAAGATTGGTTATTCAATAGGTAGAGGCAATATAAAGCCGAATTAAAACTATGTTATAACAAATAGCAAATATCTAACCAGCGAAATTTCGTATCAAAAGAGAAGGGACATACCAAAGATGTCAACCAAAAGATGTCATACCAAAGGTGACAACTTAAGTAGCTTGAAGGTAAAGCAGAATGCGCCTAAATGGCAATCTGATTTACCTTCAGACCGCTTCAAGCTACCATCTGCTAGATGAAAACATTTATTATCCCATTACCCCCAAAGCATGTCGTGTTTTGCGGCGTCTGGTTTTGGATGCAAGCTGTTTGCAAATGTTAGTTAGGTTGTGTTCAGCGCTCTATTGTTTACCCTTAGCACGCTATTAGTGAAATGTTGTCAGAAAATAAAATCTTCTCCAGCATGCCTATCGTTACTTTTAGGGACAGTGGCGGAGATTGACCAACTTATGCATACAGTGCCCCCTCGCTACAACAACACTTAATGGGAGACAAAAATTGTGTATGTTGTTCGGAGCGAGTTGTTATATGGAGTGAATCAGTAGCGTGTTCAATTACCACTGTTTGCTGTTTAGGTTAGCAGATTGTGCCCCGTGTGCAGCGTGCAGAGTAAGTAGAGAAAACATATTCTTACGCCGAGTAACCCGGGGTCTGATCAGGCTCTAGACTGTTTGCACTCAGATAAAAATTGGTAGTAAGAATTGTCAAAAACTTTTCATTTTCTATATTTCATTGCAATGCGTTTGCATTTACACGGAAAAATAGCGCCCCCCCCCCCCCCCCCCCCCCAACTGTATTTCAGACCGGTATAGCCAACTCGACGGCCATCGATTTCTTTACTAAATTCATGGCTGGCTTACATTTGCAAACAGTTTGAATCGAACTATGTTGTTATTGTGGTTTTTTTGGTCAATTGTCCAATAGGTCACTTTGAGAAAAACAGCAGACGACAATCTTAAGCAGAAGATATTGGATGCGTGAAAAAGTTGGACATAAATGTATTATTTTGGGAGCAGCGGCAAGCGTTGTTGTTGGGAGGGAATATTTGTTGGGAGGGCCACTGAGGAGAGGGACCACTCTTGTGCATTATTCCATGCTTATTTATTGGATTAGTTCATTCCAATTTTAAGAGATGTCTGTTTCTGAGGGGTTTTTTTGTTCTTTTTTATAGAAATGCTTATAAGTAAACATATATAAAGCATTCTGCAGCTCCAAAAAAGTTTTAATAATAGATTGAATTATAGTTTTACACAAGCGTCGGATACATGAACAGTAACACGACGTAGCATATGTATCCAAACTGTTTGCCACTTTGAGGATATTTTCTGAAAGAAAATGCATGTACATAATATACATGTAAGTCAAATCCGATAATTGATAAGAAAAGGTAAGTAGTTTGTTAAAATATAGATAAAACAGGACAGGAGAACTTAAGGTGAGACATGTTTAATCTGGCTAACAGTCAGACTGAAGTATTGGCCAGTGAATATGTCTGATGGTAAGACATCATCAGACTCATGGACTACTGTTCTGGGGAAAAAAGGAAATGGTCGTCAGTTTTGGTTCGTATAATTTCGAGTGCCTGTGAGTGTGAATTTCGAGAGGGTCTAGAGAGAGGGGTAAATATTTTGGAAGTGGGATGGCTACCTGGTTATGTAGAATATTATCTGGAACATAATCAGGCGTTGGTCAACTCGTCTGAGATCCAGTCGTCTCCACTCTAGTGCATTAAGCATATCGGTTAACGGTACAGAGGATGTACGGCCATAGTCCCTTTTCGTCCAACGAACCGCTCTCCTCTGCACTGCTTCAAGTTGTTCTATCAGAGTGCAGGTGTGGGGTGACCAGACAGTTGGTCTATGAGAGTGCTGGTGTGGGGTGACCAGACAGTTGGTCTATCAGAGTGCTTGTGTGGGGTGAGCAGACAGTTGGTGTATCAGAGTGCTGGTGTGGGGTGACCAGACAGTTGGTGTATCAGAGTGCAGGTGTGGGGTGACCAGACAGTTGGTCTATGAGAGTGCTGGTGTGGGGTGACCAGACAGTTGGTCTATCAGAGTGCTGGTGTGGGGTGAGCAGACAGTTGGTCTATGAGATTGCTGGTGTGGGGTGACCAGACAGTTGGTGTATCAGAGTGCTGGTGTGGGGTGAGCAGACAGTTGGTGTATCAGAGTGCTGGTGTGGGGTGACCAGACAGTTGGTGTATCAGAGTACTGGTGTGGGGTGAGCAGACAGTTGGTGTATCAGAGTACTGTTGTGGGGTGACCAGACAGTTGGTTTATCAGAGTGCTGGTGTGGGGTGACCAGACAGTTGGTGTATCAGAGTGCTGGTGTGGGGTGAGCAGACAGTTGGTGTATCAGAGTGCTGGTGTGGGGTGAGCAGACAGTTGGTGTATCAGAGTGCTGGTGTGGGGTGAGCAGACAGTTGTTGTATAAGAGTGCTGGTGTGGGGTGAGCAGACAGTTGGTGTATCAGAGTGCTGGTGTGGGGTGAGCAGACAGTTGGTGTATCAGAGTGCTGGTGTGGGGTGACCAGACAGTTGGTGTATCAGAGTACAGGTGTGGGGTGACCAGACAGTTGGTCTATGAGAGTGCTGGTGTGGGGTGACCAGACAGTTGGTCTATCAGAGTGCTGGTGTGGGGTGAGCAGACAGTTGGTCTATGAGATTGCTGGTGTGGGGTGACCAGACAGTTGGTGTATCAGAGTGCTGGTGTGGGGTGAGCAGACAGTTGGTGTATCAGAGTGCTGGTGTGGGGTGACCAGACAGTTGGTGTATCAGAGTACTGGTGTGGGGTGAGCAGACAGTTGGTCTATGAGAGTGCTGTTGTGGGGTGACCAGACAGTTGGCTTATCAGAGTGCTGGTGTGGGGTGACCAGACAGTTGGTGTATCAGAGTGCTGGTGTGGGGTGCCCAGACAGTTGGTGTATCAGAGTGCTGGTGTGGGGTGAGCAGACAGTTGGTGTATCAGAGTGCTGGTGTGGGGTGAGCAGACAGTTGGTGTATAAGAGTGCTGGTGTGGGGTGAGCAGACAGTTGGTGTATCAGAGTGCTGGTGTGGGGTGAGCAGACAGTTGGTGTATCAGAGTGCTGGTGTGGGGTGACCAGACAGTTTGTGTATCAGAGTGCTGGTGTGGGGGTGAGCAGACATTTGGTGTATCAGAGTGCTGGTGTGGGGTGAGCAGACAGTTGGTGTATCAGAGTGCTGGTGTGGGGTGATCAGACAGTTGGTGTATCAGAGTGCTGGTGTGGGGTGAGCAGACAGTTGGTGTATCAGAGTGCTGGTGTGGGGTGAGCAGACAGTTGGTGTATCAGAGTGCTGGTGTGGGGTGACCGGACAGTTGGTGTATCAGAGTGCTGGTGTGGGGTGACCAGACAGTTGGTGTATCAGAGTGCTGGTGTGGGGTGACCAGACAGTTGGTGTATCAGAGTGCTGGTGTGGGGTGAGCAGACAGCTTTTCACAATGGACTTTTGTCTGAGAAATACCGAGTGTCTAACTTGCCTCTTAAGTTATATTGTGTATGTCATGATAGATCATTGGAGAACATAACACCTATAAACATTTGGTTGTGTTAACTGTGTCAAGAGTGGTGTTATGAAGAGTATAACATGTCGGTAAAGGTGTCTTGCGTTAAGTTATTTGTAATACTTGGCACTTTGATTTGTTAAAGGCCATATCCCATGGATCCCATGTATTTCGCCAGATTTCAGGTTGTTTAAGAGCATGCTGTAGGAGACTTGAGTGAGATGAGACAGTAAGAGACAGATATATGACTATATCATCTGCAAACAACACCACATTAGAAGAATTCACACGCTTAGGAATAACATTAATGTAGATTAGGAAAAGAAGCGGGCCAAGAACTGAGCTCTGAGGGACTCCAGAGGATATAGGGATAAATTGGTTTATTTTCTGTAGAAGTAGGGTTTAAAACAGGTGACTGCTTAAAGCAATGTGCCAGTATAATAGAAAGCTCCTTTCACCTGTATTTAATACAAACAATAAAGCCCTCTGTTTGTGGTCGTAATAGAGAGGTTTTCTGATTTCACAAGACGCGTCACAGGAGTTCATTGGGTTAAAGAAACGTGTTACTTACTCTATCTCGTTTTAGGGCAATTACAGCTTCAAAGAATCGCCGCCGTTCGTCTTGGGACATTGAGTAAAGATCTCGTCTTATACGAGGTGTAGCAAGTATTGCTTGCCGTTTTTTCCGTCTTCCGGGGGCCACATCATAAACAGGCTGCATGAAGCCCCTAACGGTATCCCTCAGATATGTCGTCTGCGTTTCCGTCATGCTCGGTCGACTCTTGGCAAATTTGCACATGTATTTCTCCAATGAATGCCAAAATATAATTTGACCTAAAACAACAAGAAAATCAGCGAGAACACTATTGACATATATAGCCAGAGTACAAATTGACTTAAATGGCTAGATTACCAATTATACTAAATAACGAGAACACTTACTGATCTTAATAAGAAAACCGGTTGACCTAAATAGCCAGAATACAAATTGGCATGAGTATACATATAGTAAGGTCGCATGTCGACCTAAACAGCATAGCCAGGAACCAGACTTATAAAAGAGAAGATTTCAATACGCTTTAAAGGGACTCGCAACCGGATGGTGTACTTGTCAAAATAAAATAAAATACTCAAATAAAAGCAAATTTGTGACATTATTTGGCTTCTGACATTAAAAAAATATGATCAGTCCAAAAAAAGTCTCAAGAATCGTCACCGAATCTTAGTTTTTTTAGATATTTTCCATCGTTTTTCTATAGCGTTAGCTAACGGTATAGTTGTTGTTGTTGCTTCTCTACACGGGCTCAGACATAAACACGAAGTTGTATGCACTTTAGATCGCTACATATTGAAATACGTTAAATCGATCCAAGATAAACGGATAGTTCCGTGGTCCATTGGTCTAAGCGGTTTCCCCTAGTTTGCCTTCTGTCCGCCAATGCCGGGCCCCGGGTTCGAATCCCACCAGAGACCAATATTTTTTTTTATTGAAATTCATTTTTTTTAAACAGAATTTCTTATCCTAAACTAATTCTTTACCTTTTATATAAGCGTTTGACACATATTTACAAATTACTATTTTTAATGCACCATCTGGTTGCGAGTCGCTTTAAAGCCCCTCGCACGTGATATTTTTCTTGCGGGCGAGGGGAAATGCGTCCCGACGATATAGACTTTTCATGTTGATAAGCTTCCTTGTCTTCCTCGGTAGCTCAATCGGTAGAGTGATTGACTACAAATCCAGTGGTCCTAGTTTCGAGTCTCATTCGATTCAAAACTCTTTTTTTTAAATGCAGTGTTCGATTTTATTGACTTGTCAGTCCATAACGTAGTGATCAAGGGGCATGTTATGATTAGTTTTCGTTAGCAACAATCAGTGTCTACTGTACATACTGTCCAAGTATGTATGTTCATTTACGTTTTCGTTTTTTTTATTACAAGTCAATACAATCGGAATATAAGATTTGATCGAACAATCAAGCAACAAATTAAAGCTTATCAATCCTTTTGTGTCTGTTTTTCTACATTTTCAAGATCGATATTGTCCATTATAATGTTTAAACGACACCACTAACCTTGTTTGCAAATCTACATGTATGCATAACTTATAATGCATTTTAATGGTCGTATTCGAATCAGGGCAACTATCGCGTTAGTTGGAATATTTGTCAACAAGTTCTATTCGAATCACGACTTGATGTTTTCCGTTGACAAAATGTTGTCAAACCCTAAAATCGAGCCTTGATTTAGTCACGTGACCACGTTTATACCACGTGATTAGTGTCTCTAGATAAAACAAACATAAAGACCCTCTCAATTAATCGATTGGATCCAGATCACATGGCATTATGTGCGTATATAAAAATTGGGAGCATCACGACTGTTTTAACGGGTGTTTGATTCATTTCCATTCGTTCGGAAGTACAACGTTTTCGTTGACTACAATTTCTATTCGAGTCGGGCCAAAATCGTTGACATCAGTAAATCTTCGAGCGTTTGCTCCGCCCACTTTTCGTTGACCACAAACTCGATGATTCGAATACGACCAATGACATGATTTCATTTTTAAGTGAGGTAACTACAGCCGAGGCTCATAAGTCTTTCCCCAAAATGGCTGCCGCTTTGTTCTCTACTCTAAGCACATGCAAACTTTAAACATCAACCAACTCAAAACGGCAACTCCAACTTACCTGAAACTTTCAGTATTTTGAAATAGACCAGTTTTCTCTCAGAATATACCAAATTCTTCTTGAAATACTCTCATAAAGTGAGTGTCCATATGCCTGACTGTAACGATCCTAAATGCCAAGAACAGGTTTGATACGCTCATCCTTAATTTTGATATTCACTGCACGCTTGCACAAGTTAGTTTTCAAATATTTCCACACATTTTTTATTATATTTAAGTCTGGGCTTTAGGCTGGTCGAACCATTGTCGGCATATTATCGTTCCTTTACCATTCGATGGCGAGTCTAGATTTATGCTGAGTAGCATAGTCATTATGGGCACTGTAGGGCTTATTTGAGAGCTTTTTAGCAATAAATGGCCACAAATGTGTGTCTAATTATTCAATATATTTCTCGGAATTGATATTACCATCAACTGGTGTCAGGGTTCCAACTCCATCATGTGTTAAACAGCCCCTGAACACAACAGATAGTTTACAATATGGAGTGGGGTCGGCATGGTTTTCCGTGGTCTCCCATACCCTCCCACTTCGAATATTATTTTCGGAGTTCCCTCACTCTCGAAATTTCTTTATAAAATTTGAAATGGTAGATCTATCGATGTTTACCGATCGTGAACTTTTGTGAGCACTTTCAGAGGCCTCATTTAAATGACGGATAACGTTTTTTCTGCTCGTGTGTCAATTCCGTGCGTTTCACACTTGATATGCTACGAAGCAGACGATCGAAACAAATCAATATTATTTGTTTACAAAAAATGAAGAAGATATCGGTGTAATAATAAAATTCACTGTGTTAAAATTTCAATCTTTCTAGTAACTAAATCGCGGCGCTATTAAAGTTTTTCTAACGCGGCCATATGCGGTACCGATATCGGCGCCATGTTTTGGGGAAAGACTAGTCGGTAAACCCAATTTTGAAGAAAAGCTGTAATTACAATAAATCCTTACTGTAATATTTCCTTTTTCTGACCAACTATTTAACAAACAATATGTTTGAATAGAATGAAAAAAATAAACATTGAATGAGTCATTATTTTGTAATCTAAGTTTTTAAGAAAAATTAGCATTTTACAAAATTTGAATATAGATATCATCTTTCTGAACACCCTTATTCAAAATGTGTTTTGATTTTCTTATAATTAATGTGATGAACCATTAACTGCACGAGACTTAAAGTCATACGTTTTATTCAATTTTGAGAAATGCATTCTCATCAAAATTCCAGGTTGTTCCTAAAAGAGAGATCTTAAAGACGTTTTGCCTATATTCGCACAGATTGTTTCTTAGACTAATATTATTCTTCATGAAAACTAGTGAGCTACCTTAAATCGTCAGATCTAATAGTTTACGTTATATTTGATGGTTTGTAAACATTATTGAAATAAAACGTTTTTAAAAACTAAGGTTATAAACGTTTGAGTGGGAGTCTGAAGTTCGTTCTCAAGCTAAAAATGTGAACTATCAAATGTTCGAGAATGATTTCAGTCTCGACTCAACGCTATATAACTTTGGACCCAGAGCATTTACCGGAAAACAAGTTGTAAGATAACAACAACGTTGTCCCGTAGCTTGCAGAAGGTCAAGGCTAAACCAACCTACCTGGTTGCTTAGTGAGGTCTCCAATTTTGCGATGCATTTCGAAAGTCCTCATTAGTTCATCTGGCATGGTCTGCAATGGTTCCACCATTCCATCAATGACACGTGCAAGTAGAGCCACGAGCGCAGTGCACAGCAACAACGACCGCATCTGGTGAAGGAAAATACAATAACTAAATTTAACATAATCACTACCGCTATTATTTTGTATTTTAATAAAATTTCTGCACGTTCATATTCAGTTTCAGTGAAGAAATATCAACACGGCTGTTAAACAACTTGGATTCTGACCATACGTGTATTAACTTGCATGCTAGCGGCGGCAATATATGTGGTTGGTATCTTAGAAGATGTAGATAAGTATGTGCAATAGTTTAAAGGACAGTGAATGTAAATCTCAATTTTTCAAATTGAAAATTCGAGTTCCCAATTAAGTTTTGTCTATTTCTAACTGTTTAAGTTTGTTTTTACTATATATTGCAAAATTACAAAAAACCCACTGTATAGACCCTGGCCAGAGGGCTCATGGTATGCACACTTTTTGCATAGGACAAGTGTTCTCTTCACATTTATACTGTTTATAAAGAATGCACTAGTGCGCCACTGTGGGTTAACCCTTTCACTACCAAATTGTCCACGAGTTTTTTACCCCTTCACTTTTTCATTGTCGTCTGGTTCAATTTTGTTGTTTGCAAGATCGTTTCAAAGTAAAGATTTTATGTAGTATGTTTTAAAACATATCGATACGAGTGTCAAACAATTTGAATCCTGATCAGACGCCGCGTTACGCGGCGTCTGATCAGGATCCAATCTGTTTGCAAACGCGCTTTAAAGCGTCATTGAGAGTGAAAGGGTTAAATGGTTAAGATAATTTGATACGAGCGTCATGTGATATGAGATTTGGCCTGATGTCGAAATACTACACACTGTTTCCAAATGTATTTGCAGAATGTTTCAGCTCGGATATAAATATTGTACATTTTCGGCACTACTTTCTCGCTGGAAAGAGGAACCAACGCTACGTAAACTGAAATAGCGCCGGTGTTATGATGAAAAGTGTACCCATTTTAGAATTGTGACCACGGGACATTTTCTACCTAGATTCATAACAGATGCCAAATCAAGTCTCAAAGTAAGTTTTTTAACCCTTTCACTGCGACATTTTCCGTATTATTTTAACCCTTCACCGTTTCATTCTCGTCTGTACAATGTTGTTGTTTGCAAGATCGTTTCAAAGTAAGATTCAATGTAGTATGACTTAAAACATATCGGTACGAGTGTCGAACAGTTTGGATCCTGATCAGACGCCGCGTTACAACATGTCTAAAAGGCCTAGGCTCAAATATTACAAATCAAATGCTTGAGAATGTACTTAGACTCAACTCAAATGCTTTATAAGTATAAGGCCATGATCCAAATTGTTTGCAAACGCGCCTTAGGCGTCATTTAGAGTGAAAGGGTTAAAAGCGAAAGCTGTCCTGCGGGGTCACTCTCTTGAGGGGGACACATTTCGTCAATACACCGGAAATAACGCCATGTACCGTTTACATAAGAATAAACAAATGTAGTTTATTTCAATTAGTACAACTGGTATAAAGGCCTTATACTGATTACAACTCACTTCATACGAAGTTATTCGGCTCTTCAACGTGTTTTCGAATGGCGCTATAATTTCTCGTGTGTGTACTTTGCCTGGAAGATACGTATTACAATTAAACTTTGGTGGATATATGGGCAAACACATACGGAATGCCTTCGCTACAAGAATTTGGAATTGGCGGATTCATTTACCCATATGGTTACGCATATACTCGTTCTTTGCTTACAATGTACCTGTGAAGTATCCTTGTCCTATATGCAAACTAGGAATACCCAGATCAGAAATCCTCTAAAAAAACTTTGACCAGTGTCTGCACTGTTTGTCAATTTGCAATACGACAACAATCCCAATACAGTCCTAAACAGTTAAAATTGGGAACTAAAACTGTCCATTTGAAGTTTCAGGGGTGTGTGTGTTAACGTCCCGTGATATTGGCTATGGTTTTCTCAAATTAGAAATTGTGGAATACAGCGCTCCCTCTCTACAACGACACCCAATAGGAGACATAAATTGTGTGCGTAGTTCGGAGGGAGTCGTTATAGAGAGGGAAATTGGCTATATTTTCAAACAACTTGAATCCAGATCAGACGCCGCATAACGCGGCGTCTGATCTAGATCCACTCTGTTTGTCACTCGTCATTAAGATTTTTCCTGTCAAAATGTCCGTTATGTAACTTGAGAAAAGCAGCAGGCGACAAATATAAGCAGACGATATTGCAGCAGTAAAAGCATTAGTCACAATTGTCTTGCTTAGGGATCTGCGGCAAAGGTCGTTGTAAGGAGAGATTCGTTGTTGGGAGGGCCGTTGTAGAGAGGGAGTACTGTATAAGCTGCAGAAACATCGATATGAGTGTCAAGTTGTCAACCAGTTTGTATCTTGATCAGACGTCCAGAAACTGGGTGTCTACTCAAGATCAAAACTAATTGACGATAAAACTGATGGTTCTAAATCCATTAGCCAACAGATAGCGTATTTCCTTTATACCACCACTGAAGAAAACAGTTCCAATTCATAGTCATAAACATGTACCAAAAGATAATAGTTTTAAATCCTAAAAGGTGGTAGCTTAAAGCAAGCTGAAATTAAGCTGACTGCGAGTAGGGCGAATTCTGCTTTACTTTTAACCTGCTTTATATAAGTGATCACCTGTCTTCAAAACTAGAAACAGGTTATGGGGTCTAGGGTTAAGCAAGTTCAAGGTTCGACTCTAAGCTTACACAAATAGAGACCCAGTGATGATGTTAGAGACACGTGACAGGTCAAAGCAGGGCGAGCTTTGGCAGAAAGCTCCTTGAGGAAAGTTCTGCCTCACCTTTAGTAGCCACATACAGTGGAGAATCTGTTATTCTTTCCCGTTTAAACGCAAACGTACGCAAACGCAAAGCACTAAAACGTAGAAAAGAACAACTTTTGGACAATTCTGATAATTCTTGTTTATCTTTGTGGCAAACAGTTTGGAGCCTGATCAGACGCCGGGTTACCCGGCGTCTGATCTGGCTCCAAACTGTTTGCACTGCACATAATAGTTTTAGCGTAAGCGCGTTTATTGGGAAAGAATAACACATTCTCCACTGTACCCATAACATCAAGAAAGAATTTTGAAACAGGTCGTAACAGACATATTCTACTCATTTTGTATGATGAGCAGTACAGGCATTAACCCATAGGCTGTTTCTTATTTTCTGTCGTTTATTTCGCTTAAACGCTGAAAACATTCAGTTCATTTCTTAATTATTCAACGCTCGCACCGTCTGTTGTTCAATAGCATATGTCATAACTACTTCATGTAGATTTAATTTACAGAATAATAATAATTATTATTTATAATCAATATTCGATCTACCTAAAACTCTTTTATCAATAATACAAAAATCATTATGAATGAATGCTGTAAATTTGGAACCATTTTTTCGCTGTCTAGATCTGCTTGTTTTACTTTTCTCAGTACGAGTCCTTCACTTGACTTCAAATAAGTGCCGAAAATACATGAAAACAACTTTTCTACGTTATATTTCTTTTGTTGTTCACATTATATTGGATTTATCAAACTCGTATTTTAAGAAAACGATAACACCCGGCCCTACATCGCTGACCTGGAAATCTGTGACATGTAACAGACTGAAACCATTGAACAATATTGGTAAAGGAAGTATTACCATGCCAACTATCAATGCTCTAGCAATATTAGTTTCAGACAAGAAGTTGTTTGAAGGTTTAACTACATGTATATAACTCTATGTAAAACTGTGACCTCCGGGACGGGATCATTTTTTGAATTACAGACCAATTTCAGTTTTACCAATCATTTCCTTGATTTTTGAAAGACATGTTAGTTCCTGTTTAAAGCAATTCATAGAAAACAACAACTTGTTCTACTCTAGGCAATCAGGTTTTAGGTCCAATCATTCCTGTCAGACTGCCTTAGTAAAATTAATAGATGACTGGATTGATAGTAATGAAATTGTAGGTTCAATCTTCTTAGATCTGTCTAAGGCTTTTGACCTGGTTGATCACATGATCCTCCTTGAAAAATTAAAATATTTCAATATTGACCTAAAGACATGCGCATGGTTTTCTTCATACCTGAATGATAGATCTCAACAAACGCATGTATCTGGAGTAACCTCGCAGCTTACTTCTGTTTTATCTGGTGTACCCCAAGGCTCAGTCTTAGGTCCTCTTTTATTTTTGATATTCATAAATGACCTTCCATCTGCATGTACACATTCTGTTGCTGACATTTTTGCAGACGACACAACGCTGTCAGTACACAATGCTTCTCTCAACTTTGTAGCAAACTCGTTGAGTAAAGATCTTTTTAACGTTAATGATTGGTGTGAAAAGAACAAAATGTCAATAAACGTTGCAAAAACTAAATCCATGTACATTACCTCAAGATCAAAATCCGCAGGCATTCAGAATATTGCTCTGCCAATCCCATTTGGTAATGATGAAATCCATTGCAGTCGTGAGGAAAAGTTACTCGGTGTCACATTTGATGTTTTTTTATCTTTTGATAGCCATATCAACAATGTTCTTAAAAAGTGTAACTCCTTATTATACCTCCTCTCCAGAATCAAAGTGTTTCTAACTATACCATTGAGAAAAATGTTTTTTAACTCCTACATCTTACCTCATTTCGACTATTGTTGCGTTATTTGGGGAAACTGTTCTATATCGCAAGAACAGAAAATCATCCGTTTTCAAAAACGTGCAGCAAGGCTTATTCTTAATAAAGATAAAACTGCCCATTCAGCTGATCTCTTCAAAGAGCTTAATTGGATGACTTTTCCGGAAAGAGTTCACTTTCACAAAGCTACTCTAATGTTCAAAGTATTCAGAGGTGTGGCACCTGCATATTTATATGAGTTGTTCACACTAAAGTCAAATGTGCATGATAGAAATTTAAGGACTTCATCAAAATCTCAGTTATATTCTCCCAGACCAAAGTCTGAATTTTTCAGGAGGTCGTTTGCCTATTCTGGAACTATTATTTGGAATAATTTGCCTTTGAACATAAGAAATGCTGGATCACTTGCCTCATTTAAGACTTCATACCTTAAATGGGTTAAATTAGGCACATAGTGTAGTCACTTATAATGCTTCAAAATGTAGTTTAGTGATGAATGTTTGCTTCTCATGGGTTGAAGTTTCATTTTCCACTACATGTATAATTTTAGATTTATAAAAAAGTTAAATTACTGTTTAGGAAATGTATTACAATGCACCAAGTTTTCTACATCCCGCATAGTGTAGTTTGCAGCTGACGTACATGTAAGCTGTACATTTCGTTTAATATGGCTTTATATCGCTTTTCCTTAGACCTGTACCAGTCTTACCATCGCACTATTTGACACATAACCACATAGAAGCGCCTTTTAACGCTTTCAATTTATGCAGTCATATCTATTTACAAAAAGTTGATTAAAAATAATTGCTAGATCTATTATCTTAGCAAATGGTAACGTAATGATGGCTGAAAGTAGCGCTTAATGCATCTTAATGCGCATTCTGCTTTACTTTCAGCCTGCTTTAACTGACCACCCGTCTTCAAAACTTGAATTATGCCATGTGCGTTAATGTTAATATTGCGATGGTTTCTACTGGTTTCATGTTGGCTTTGTTTTAGCTATTGAGCCCCTGGCCGGCTGTTACACTATTAACCTTTAGCCCGCTAATTATGTCGATACATATGTAGTAGTTTTTGCTGAAAATGTAGACCCAGATGAGATACCTCCATAAGGAGCTCTCTGATCAGGGTATACATTGTTTGCTAGGAAAAGAAATGATTCTGAAATAGATAAAATTCCACGTTTTAAAATACATTGTATTCTACTTTCGAGTAAATGATTTGATTAATATTCCTAAAAGGAGGGGCATTTTTGAAAATGCGATGAGCTAGGGTTAATGGCTGACCAGGGTCTTGGGTGCTTGTTAGGGCTTCTATGTGTTATGGCAGCTACGATAGACATATAGATACTTGATCATTACCATACCTTCATGTTGTTTTAACCCTTTACTCCATAGATATGTATCATAATTAATGTTTTCTGTTCTCTAGTAGATGGTATCTTGAAGCGGGCTTAAAGTATAACAGAACGCACATTTGGGCTCACTATGCTTTACTTTCAACCTGGTTTAAGTGGTCACCTCTCTTCAATACTAGAAATATACCATTGATTAAAGGGTTTAAAATATCTGTGGTATCTCTTTTGATATATAATTTAACCGGTCTAGATATTTCCTACTTGTTTGAACGTCGTTTTATGTTCGCTTTATATTGCCTATATCTATTGAATAATCATGTGTAAATAACAAATCGTGAACAGTATGACACTAATGCATTATTATTTTCAGTTTGATCTTTAAAATTCTCTAAGTAAACAGAGTAGTCCCTGTGTAGAGCTCCTACAGGTTCTGTCTTTTCTGGATCCACTCTGTTTGCAAAGGTTTAAAAATACTGTTTTTGTTCCCGTCTCACATAATGCGTGTTGTATATATGTTAATTTTGTTTGTCGACCATATTGAAAATTGGTTTGTTTGTTTGTTACCAAATATGTAATCCACATGAAATAAAGTCGTTATTATTATTATTATTATTATTATTATTATTTTTGACTCCAGGGACATAATTTGGACAATATTGATAGAGGACCTGTAGATAACTTTTTGTGCCAAATACCTAAGCTCAGGGTACTGTGGTTTCAGACAAGAAGATTATTTAAAGGGAAATGGACAGCTCGAGTGAAGTCGGTCTTATATTGTAGATTTTGTCTTACAAAAAATCGATAATACACTATCCAAGTGAGCCCTCGTTAATGAGATAGAATGCCGCCATCATCTTTGCTTACTCGCAAACGGAACTGCTCTGTCTTTATCCATTTGTGACGACATTTCTACCCTCGCATGTTGTCGGATACTTAGGCTGTACAGTCTTCTTACAGCTTAAGTCATTTTTTCTCTGATAAAATACTTTGAAACTTAAGGTGATTTTCGAAAAATCTCTAGCTTTAAACTGTTGACGAAAGTATAATTAGACTTTATAATAGATTGGAAATTTAGTAAACCCTTTTTACCACGTTTTGTTTTAACACGAAATGAATATTTCAACTAAACACAAACGCACACACTTCAGGCGTTTATGTGTACATGTATTAACAATGACATGCTGCATTCTGGTTGCAATACTCAATCCATCGTGATAATGGCTGTCCTTACCATAAACAAGAGCCGTATACGGCCCTAAATCGCCCACCTGGAACCGTTGATGTAAATGTAACATATCTTGGAAAGCTGAGAAATTATGACAATATGATTGTGCCAATTGCTGATTAGATGATGATGAGTGCCAAATAGCTAAGCTCAGGGTATTGTGGTTTCAGAAAAGATTTTTAAAGTTTTTATTGAAAAAATATATTGTTAGCTCCTGTGACCTAGATATGCAACGGACCGGAATCATTTTAACAATATTGGTAAAGTACCTCTAGAAGTTACACCATGCCACATATCAAAGCTCTAGCTATATTAGTTTCAGAAAAGAAGAGGTTTGAAGATTTCACTATATAACTCTATGTAATTTTGTGACCCCCGGGGCGGGGTCATTTTTGACCCCAGGAACATAATTTGAACAATCCTGATAGAAGACCTGTAGATGATGCCTTGTGCAAAATATCTAAGCTCAGGGTATTGTGGTTTCAGAGAAGAAGATTTTTTTTTAAAGTTTTTATTGAAAAAATCTATTTTTAGTTCCCGTGACCTAGTTATGCAACGGACCGGAACCATTTGAACAAAATTGGTAAAGTACCTTTAGAAGTTGGACCATACCAAATATCAACGCTCTAGCTATATTAGTTTCAGAGAAGAAGAGGTTTGAAGATTTCACTATATAACTCTATGTAAATTTGTGACCCCCGGGGCGGGGCTATTTTTGACCCCAGGGACATAATTTGAACAATTTTGATAGAGGACCTGTAGATGATGCTTTGTGCAAAATATCTAAGCTCAGGGTATTGTGGTTTTAGAGAAGAAGATTTTTAAAGTTTTTATTTAAACGATCTCTTTTTAGCTCCTCTGACCTAGATATGCATCGGATCGGAAATATTTGAACAACTTTTAAAGAAGACTATATAAGGATCATTCCTGTCAAGTTTGGTTAAAATCCATCCAGTAGTTTAGGAGGAGATGTCGTTTTAAAGAAATTGTTGACGACGGACGACGGACACAGGACGATCAAAATCATTTGAACAATATTGGTAAAGTACCTCTAGAAGTTACACCATGCCAAATATCAAAGCTCTAGCTATATTAGTTTCAGAAAAGAAGAGGTTTGAAGATTTCACTATATAACTCTATGTAATTTTGTGACCCCCGGGGCGGGGTCATTTTTGACCCCAGGGACATAATTTGAACAATCTTGATAGAATACCTGTAGATGATGCCTTGTGCAAAATATCTAAGCTCAGGGTATTGTGGTTTCAGAGAAGAAGATTTTTTTAAAGTTTTTATTGAAAAAATCTATTTTTAGTTCCTGTGACCTAGTTATGCAACGGACCGAAACCATTTGAACAAAATTGGTAAAGTACCTTTAGAAGTTGGACCATGCCAAATATCAATGCTCTAGCTATATTAGTTTCAGAGAAGAAGAGGTTTGAAGATTTCACTATATAACTCTATGTAAATTTGTGACCCCCGGGGCGGGGCTATTTTTGACCCCAGGGACATAATTTGAACAATTTTGATAGAGGACCTGTAGATGATGCTTTGTGCAAAATATCTAAGCTCAGGGTATTGTGGTTTCAGAGAAGAAGATTTTTAAAGTTTTTATTTAAACGATCTCTTTTTAGCTCCTCTGACCTAGATATGCATCGGATCGGAAATATTTGAACAACTTTTAAAGAAGACTATATAAGGATCATTCCTGTCAAGTTTGGTTAAAATCCATCCAGTAGTTTAGGAGGAGATGTCGTTTTAAAGAAATTGTTGACGACGGACGACGGACACAGGACGATCAAAATCATTTGAACAATATTGGTAAAGTACCTCTAGAAGTTACACCATGCCAAATATCAAAGCTCTAGCTATATTAGTTTCAGAAAAGAAGAGGTTTGAAGATTTCACTATATAACTCTATGTAATTTTGTGACCCCCGGGGCGGGGTCATTTTTGACCCCAGGGACATAATTTGAACAATCTTGATAGAATACCTGTAGATGATGCCTTGTGCAAAATATCTAAGCTCAGGGTATTGTGGTTTCAGAGAAGAAGATTTTTTTAAAGTTTTTATTGAAAAAATCTATTTTTAGTTCCTGTGACCTAGTTATGCAACGGACCGGAACCATTTGAACAAAATTGGTAAAGTACCTTTAGAAGTTGGACCATGCCAAATATCAATGCTCTAGCTATATTAGTTTCAGAGAAGAAGAGGTTTGAAGATTTCACTATATAACTCTATGTAAATTTGTGACCCCCGGGGCGGGGCTATTTTTGACCCCAGGGACATAATTTGAACAATTTTGATAGAGGACCTGTAGATAATGCTTTGTGCAAAATATCTTAGCTCAGGGTACTGTGGTTTCAGAGAAGAAGATTTTTTAAGTTTTTATTGAAACGATCTATTTTAGCTCCTCTGACCTAGATATGCATCGGATCGGAAATATTTGAACAACTTTTAAAGAGGACTATATAAGGATCATTCCTGTCAAGTTTGGTTAAAATCCATCCAGTAGTTTAGGAGGAGATGTCGTTTTAAAGAAATTGTTGACGACGGACGACGAACGAACGGACGGACCAAAATAGCTCACCTTGGCACTTTGTGCCAGGTGAGCTAAAAACAACCCCCTAATCCAATAAGTGGCACAGTTATGAACAAGACCCATAAACACCCAGTCTGTCTTTCCTTTTGCGCTTACTTGGGGCTCGCTGCTACCGGAAATGTTTGATAACAAGTGCATCATTGACTTGCCGTGACAAAGATCTGAACAGTTGATGTCTTGCACAGTTTGTTAATGACCCGTGTCAATATTTCAGCAGTATTAAATTCAATAATCAGCGAAACGTGATGTTAAACTATGGCCAGTTTCAGACATTTAAAAAAACAAATGTGAATTAAAAAATTATTTAATAATGAAATTCGAATTGTATGAGCTTTTAATTTACATGGGTTTCCGCCTTTCAATTTACATGGGTATTCGCCTAGACATCAACCGTACATGAAAAATGTATGTTCAACAGGTTTTAACAGATTACCCGGTAAGTTAATTTTATTTTCACAAACTGTCTTTCTTCGTTGTTGTACCGAACAGGTATAAATGATGTTACACAGGTAAACAAAATGGCGGCCTCCGTGAACGTTCGTTATCCAAACTAGAAATTGCTATTAAAGCATTATTTTGAAAGTCTTTTAGGACAACTTTTCAATTTTGGCAATTTGAATATATGAACTTTCGTTAAATCAAGTTGTAATCAGCTGTCCATTTTCCTTTAAGTTTTCATTGCAAAAAAATCTACTTTTGCTCTTGTGACCTCATATTCAACGGACTGGTACCATTTCATCAAAATTGGTAAAGGACCTCTAGAAGTGTCAACATGCAAGATAACAACGCTTTGGCCATATTGGTCTAAGAGAAGATTTCACTTTATGTAAAATGTGACCCCCGGGGCGGGGTCATTTTTTTTTTTTTTATCCCAGCGACATATTTTGAACAATTTTGATAGAGGACCTGTAGATGATGCTCTATTATAAATATCAAATGTTTAAGCTTAGGGTACTGTGATTTCAAACAAGGAGAGGTTTTAAGTTTGGGAAAAATCTAATTTTAGCTCCTGTGACTAGATATGCAACGGATCTGAACCATGTCACCAATGTTGGTAAAACACCTTTAGAAGTGTCACCATGCTAAATGTCAAATATCTGGACATACTGGCTTTAGATAAAAAGATGAGTGGATGGATGGATGAATTTGGTTTTACGGCAATGCGACGCAAAACAGGTCATATAGCGCAATTTCGCTAAATAACGCTAAGTTAAACCGTGACCCCGGGACATAATTTAAACAATCTTCATAGAGGATCTGTAGTTGATGACTTGTGCCAAAATACCCCAAAAGCGCGGAGTACTTTTTGTTTCTTACAAGAAGATGTTTGAAGTTTACATTTAATCTATCTATTTTTGCTAGATATGCAATGAACTGGAACTATTTAAAAAACTTTGACGAGAATCATATAAGGATCAATCTTGCCTAATTTGATAAAAAAAATCCAATCGCATTAAGAAATTGTTGACGACGAACGGACGAACGGACGACGGACGGCGGACACAACATTATCCGAATAGCTCGCACTGGCACTATGTGCCAGTCGAGCTAAAAAATAGCCAAAGCCTCGTTTGAATCGTTTTCTAAAAGACTGATTGAATAGATATCATAAATTATAAACACTCATGTAATCACTGGTTAGGAACTTGGTTACAGTGGGGCGAGAGTCCTCACGACAGGTGGTATAGGGGTCGTTTCGAAAAATGTTTCAGAGTCATGACTCTTTCTTGCGTGTACATGTAAACACATAATTGTTCAGCGAGTTTACACAGCCTCATGACAAGGATTATTCATTAAAACGCGGTAAGAGCTTTTGGCTTCTTGTTAAGAAGATACTTAACGCCGGCTGAGTTAGAACTCTGGTAAATAGAGGAAATAAAAGCAAGTGATTCCCACTGCCTACATGAAGATGCACATATTTTTGTTATAAGTTATATTTACGTAAGCAATTGCAGAATTTAACCCAATAAGATAATCTATTTGTTCCTGTTTTTCTAATATTGAAGCATTTTTAAAAGAAATATGTCCGATTTTTAATGTTATAAGTTTGGTGTTACTTATCAATGTGATGTAGGGGTAACAGGTCCCTGACGACTGCTTGATAAGTGTTACAGGTTCTTCTTAACATTGTTACAGATCTCGTTAGAAAACTCGAGTTTACTCGATACGAGGGGTGTTTCATAATTAATGCAACTCCATTAATAACTTCGATATAATAATTGTAATATGCATGTGTGATATATCGTTGGAAAGGGCAATTCCTCACCTACACGATGGTATAATGCACGATAAGATCACAGTACGGGATAAATCACAATACTTATCTATATGACCCCTTCTCAAGGGCACTAGAATAAAGCACTATTCAGACATTACTTATTGACCTTATAACTTTTTTAAAAGTAAAATATCCATATTTTGTTTTTGAAATATATCAGTTTATGTCTGAATTTTAACATAAATAAGATTTCATTTAAATTAAAAAGGCTCACCTGTTTTAAATCACAATTTGTAAAAAATAAAATTTCTCATTTTGCTAATGGAAAAAGTTGACATGAATTTTCGAATGCTATGAAATATTTCTAGATTCGTATATCTATATTTTGAATTAAAAACATTAACATCTGCTTCAATTGCTTCAATTATAGCCTGGTTTGATGTAACAAAATGTGTTCTAGGTTTCCACAAAACCTCTTGAACATAATAGTAGTGTCATTTTTATGATATTTTCAGTAAGCGTAAAATATTACCTATATTTTTGTTATTTTTTAAAATAATTTAATTTAAAATTGCGTAATGTGTGTATAATTTTCTGATTTAATTTGACCGAACATTTCATAAAATTATTTCAAATAATAAAACCGTTATGGTAAATATAGTATCAAAATTTGCTCGTGGTGCGACTTATCTAGTCATGTGATCTTACTGTGCATTATACCATTGTGTAGGGGAAGAATGGTTCTTTCGAATGATATATCACATACTCATTTTGCACTTAGATTAATAAAGTTATTGATCTAGTTGCATTAATTATGAAACACCCCTCGTATAAGCCTGGATATTGAAGTAAACGACAATAATAATACATGCGGCACTTCCAGCAGCCGGACTCCCGTACCAATGTCGTAAACGTAGAAGAAAAAAGCAGTTTCTTTGTAAATAATATCAGTACATTCTTTGTAAAGAATATCGGTACATGGCCACAAGTTCAGGCATTCTTTAGCGGCACAAACAAACCCCTGTAGGAACTTGGAAGGTATTGAATTATTCTAGATCTATTCAAGAATGATTTCTTGAAAATTCGTGAAAAATAGTAGTAGCGGCCATTTAACGTTCATTAATATGCTGCAATAATTCTAGGAATTTGATGTTTTTAGAACCATTTTTCTAGAATTGCAGAAATTCTTGAACTCCTTTTGTAGAATGTGTAAAGTAATTGTTGAAGCTCTAGACCAGTTCTATTTAACGTTCATGAATATTCTAAAATTCCTGTACACTTTTCACAGGGGTAGTTTTCACCGAAAAGAAAAGGTAAATTGCACTGTGTGCAATAAATCTTTCAGTTCAGTCTATGACTTTGATTAACACGTAATGGCGTATCACAGCAAAATCAAACTACTTTATTAATTATGCAGCGGGCGGTTCAATAAACGGACAACTCTGGCAAGATATCAGCATGTTTATCATTCTTGGCAAAAGAATCCCTTTGAATGTGACACTTGCGGAGCAGAACTCAATTTGAACGCCTCGCTCATCGAACATGTCACAAGGACCAAAGAATCTGGTCTTTGTTTGTGGAACTCATTTTCATGTAGGCCGTCGTTTGGACGACACCAGAAAAAATGCAAGTTTACTCACGCTTGAGAATTGAAATTGCTCAAGTCCTTACATTACTTATTAAATTTTGTAAAGTTGATAATATGCACGGGTTCCAGTGCGGTTTGATCCTATTCCTCGTGGAAGATCTATAACGCATTCTGTTTTATACATTTGATAGACTAATAACAACTTTCTCGATGTCTAACCAGGATCAAACTCGAAAAAGGATCTCTAAGATAGTCAAACAGCTTTGATCCGATTCAGACACATAATTATTCAGCTTCTCATTCGGATATAAGCTGTTTATCTGTGCTTATGCGGTCAGAGTAAAGCAGTGAACGGGTTAAACTTATATTTGATATATGGCGGATCATTTTGCACATATGATTTATTTGTTTGAAAAATAGTTAAAAAGTTTATTAATTAAACTTAGAAAATTGAGCAACTTATTGTGAAATTTTGCATTCCAAAGAGCACAAATAGTGCAAGTCGAGACCAGAGTTCGCCTGTGGCAAGATATGAGACTTGCCTATTAGGAAGAATTTACCTTGAACACCATAATGTCTAAAATAAAGATGGCTTTCAGTGTTTGTATTAAGTACTATGCTTTGGTTGACAAGTCATGTAATGGACTGAGATAACCATACGATAATTTTGCAGGTTCTTATTTTTATTACTTGTACCAGTTATTTTTTGCCTTTGGAGCTGTTCTACATGTTACATTATTTCAGTGATCGCTTTAGAGAAAATTGCAAGTATATATTTAATTTTTAAGAGTCTGGTTTTCATTTTGTGAAATAAAAACAGTAATAGAATCTTTGAAATTGAGTGCTTTTTATTATTTTTGTATCGTTAATAATTAGTGTAAACTATTTCAAAATTATTAAATACGACTATGGTTCTTTACATATGATAAAATATCAAGTAAGCACTAACAGAACGCGATAATACGTAATAATTACAGTAAATCTCATTTATAACCACTAAAACGAAGGCTAATTGATTGTATAAAAGACAGGTGGCAGCTTAAAGCATTGTAAAAGATAAAGGACCCCTTGCAATATATGCACTATAGATCCATTCTCTCTAAAAAACAAAACAACCGAAAATGTCGATAAGAATCTGTAACGTTTAATAACCTGTCGTTAGACAACCTGTAACACTCTCTGTTAGACTCTGTAACCTTATGTATCACATAACAATCCAGTAAATTTCATTGGTATATTATATTATCAATGCGAGTCTCTTGCATAGATGTTATTTAAGTATTAATCTTGCCAGAAACTTTAACGAACATTGAATACAGTCGAATTTATACAGTCATTTTACAAGAATTGATCGTTGTGTACAAAAAACGTGATTTCCACGTCGTTGAATTGACTATTTCAGCAATAAATGGAACGAAATAAGCATATACGACGCTTGAAAAAACATCAGACTATATGGTGACAATTCGGTTTTACAGTGTTTTTGACAGTTTAGTCGTAAAATACGTCTTTGGCGTTCACTTCAACATGACTGGTTTCCTTCACGAAACGACTCTGAAACACGTGTAGGCAGGACCCCTATATCACCTGTCGTGAGGACCCTCGCCCCACTGTAACCAAGTTCCTACCCAGTGGTAATATCCGATATGTATACTCAGCCAAAAAAGAAAGTACCCACCTTAGTTTGTATTCTAAATTAATAGCGTCTCATACATAAACTGTATTTAAATTTTATTTTATAGAAAATAGCAGACGACATAAAATTATTGTGGCTAAATAACTGGCACATTGTATTGGAAATAAAAGGTCTATAAATCTTTTCCTGGAAACAGCATTTTTGCTTAGAATTTTTTTCCATGGAAGAGAAACAATTGTAGTCGTATTCAACAGCTAGAACTTTCTCTTAAAGAAAATAAAATCACATAAGACTTTCATTCATCACAATATTTACGGCGTTATTAAGGGTGTATCCAACCCATAAGCGATATTTTCAAAGTATTAAACTTTTTTTCTATCATTGCTTTTTTGGAAGAGCTATTTATGATGAATGAAAAAATGAAAAAAAAATATGGTGGTGTCCTTTTTTTTGCGCTACAGCGATTTGAAAAAGGTATGTCAAATTTGGGATTTTTTTTCCAAACTTCGCCCATTCAGAGTACAAGCTTCAGTAAAATCTATTTCAAAACAAAACAAAAGTGGTAATTTGGGTTTTCTTTCTTTATTTCATGTCTATGGTGGTATTTTCACATATACAAACCAAATTTAGACAAAACAGGCACCAGGTTTGAACAATATGGCTCCTTGAATATCAAAAATATGCTTTATATAGGGCATGATTTTATTAGATTTATTATTTTATGAAAAAAAGTAAAAAAGTTTGAAAATGAAATAGTTCTAGTATTAAACTTTTTCTTATATTCTACCAGATGAAAGCCCATGCTAAGGCAGTTCAAAATATGAAAAGAAATTGAAAGGTCAGCGTTGAAAATTTTGAGTTATTAAAGTAAAAAGAGTTATCTCCCCTTACAAAATTTACAAAAAAGTACCATATCGATGATATTTAGAGCTTTATAAATTTCACATTTGGTGCCTTTTTTTTCTTAAATTAGTTTTTGTATGAAGAAATACTACCATAGATAGGAAATAAATAACACAAAACCAAATTATCATATTTGTTTTCATTTAAAATGGATTTTATTGAAGCGGGCTGTTTGAAAAGGACAAAATAAGAGGAAGTGGGTGGGGTAAATTTTACATGGCCGTAGAGCCAACTGTTGTTCACCAAAATGTACACTTTTTCTATTTTTTCATTCATCTTAAATAGCTCTTCAATACAAAACCATCATAGAGTGTTTTCATATACTTTGAAAATTTCCCAAAGGCATGACATTGATACAAAGTCTTATTATTTCAAATGACCTCTCTTTGATTTGAAATGAGAATGAACTTTAAGTGTTTCATTTTCGTTGCATGTGTCATTTAATTTGAATGTTTTACTGGAATACATTTGATGAGCGTATGTGCCTTTAAAAAACCTCAAACAAAACTGGAGTTGATAAAGTTCTTTAAAAGATATGGAGCTTGAAAATTTACTTAATGTAGAGTAAATGTAACAAGTGGACATCTTCCGTTTTGGCTGAGTATATTAGACTGGCATGCGAATAGTCCTGATTTTAGTCCTACTATAGAACACGTGTTGGACGAACTAGGAAGTCGTGTTCGTACAAATCACGCAATCAACACGGTAAATAATACCCCCATCCCACGAGACGGCGATCTATGGCGCTCTGTCAGAGCGCCGCAGGTCGCCATGCAGAGCGCCGAGGTCGCCAGGAGCGCTACCTGAGCACAAATGGGTCGCTATCTGATCTCCATGATCGCCAAGGTCGCCGTCGGTTTACTCCCCTGCACAAAGATCCGTGGCGCTCCTGCCAGAACGCCATCAGATCGCTAATTGATCGCCTAAGTCGCCATCGGAACGCTACTTGATCGCCAAGATCGTAACTAGAGCGCTATCGGATCACCTTAGAGCGCCACCATCATCCAACAAAGCAAATCAGTAGATACTTCGCGCTCCGTGGCGATCTGATAGTGAGTCTCTGCATTTTAAAATACCCGATAGTATTTTCTATTAATGTATCAAAATTGCATGATGTAGTTCGACGTCTCATTCGGATCCAAACTGTTATACACCCATACAATGATGATACAGAAAAGTGTGTAAATATAATGGCGTTTAACATTGATGTTGATGTGCGTTACATTTGTAGTAACTATTAAATGAAAAAACACAGATTTCTAGTGACTTGTGGCAGTACGAACATAATGCAGAAAGCTCTTATAGGAATCGTCTGCATTACTATGTTACTGCATTGGGTGGACACAAGTCAAAAAGAAAGCAGCTATATGTATGGCTATTTGCCTAAATATCTGCTAGCGAATTTAAAACGAATGAGCGCGGCAGAGCGCCACAGGTCTTCATAGGATATCTCCCTAATCAGATCAAGTAGAGCGCTAACAGAGCGGTAATGGATCTCCATCGGTCGCCGACATCGCTATCGGATCTCTTTTGAGCGCCAAATGTCGCAGTGGTCGCAATCGGAGCGCCAATAGAGCGCAAAAGATCGCATCTTAGTCGCCTTTGAGCGCCAACGGAGCGCAATCTGATCATACAAGAGCCCAACATTTTTATGAATTGGGTGGCGATCAATGACCATGAAGTCGCTATCGGATCTTACAGATCGCTAACGGATCGCCATCGGAGCGTAATCTGAACGCAATCGGATCGTAAATGCCGTTAGATTGCCTCATCCTGAGGCGACCTACGGCGTCTTATCTGAATCCAAAGTATTTGCATACGTTAGACTAGCGATATAGAGCTTGTAAGAGAAGGTTAAAGTGCATTAAGACCTTTCGCTACCGGAAGTCGGTCTTGCGGGCGAGCGGATATGCGTCTGGACGACACAGACTTTTTTCGTACGTGTTTATACTAGAAAATTTATATAAAGGAAATGTTGATACGAATTAGTATAATCCTTCATAGCGCAGTTAGTATAGTGGTTGACTATAGTGGTTGACTAGCAATCCAAAGGTCATAGGTTCGAGACCCAACCGATCCAAATATTTTTTTAAATGTACGATTTATTGACTTGTCAATCCATAACGCAGTAATCAAGAGACATGTTCTGTTTAGTCTTCGTTGATTAGTACTAGTGATGTTTACGGTCCAAGTATATGTCCACTTAACTGTACGTTTTAGTTTAATGACTTACAAGTCAATTAAATCGGTATACATGTAAACGATTTGATCGAACTATAAAGCCACACCTTGAACCTTATCAATACGCTAACCTTTTCAAGATCGATATTGCCCATTATAATTATGTTCAAACAATATAATAAACCTTGTATGCAAGTCCATGAATAAATAATAATGCATTTTAATGACAAAGTTTTAATTCTAAGGTAGGTAACTGTATCTAAACAACAAATATCCCACATTTTAATAAGAAAATATGTTATTACAACAAATCCTGACTGTAATATTTTCTAATTTTTTCAGACTGACTAGTTCATCAACCATATATTTGAATAAAGTGAAAACAAATATACATTGAATGAGTCAGTTTTTTGTAATTCAATTTTTTAGCATTTTGCAAAATTTAAATAGCTGATAACATCTTTCTGAACCCCTTTATTCAAAATGTTTTTAGCTTTTCTTGTAATGAATGTTGTGGACTACTTATTGGGTGAGAATTATAGTCATTAGCTTTATTCATTTTTAAGAAAAATAAAATCATCAAAATTCTAGGTTTTTGTCAGAAAAAAGACCTTAAAGACAAACCACACGATAAATTTTGCCTATATTTACACACATTGTTTCTTAGGCTATTATCATTCTTCATGAAAAGTTTCATAATAATCGTATGGAAACTACGCGCATATGCGAAGTACCTTAATGGTATTTCGACCGCTAAGAAATGACATATGCGCCATGCGTTATATAATGATTGCTAGATTTGCAACTACCATGTAGGCATGAATGGGCAGATGTATATTGTAATGATACGTGGTTAATCGTCTGCTGTACGTCTTGGGCGAATTTACGTTAACTTTAGCTAAAATTTCGGATCCAGATGAAACGCCGAGTAACTCGGCGTTACCATCTGGATCCAAACTGTTTGAAGCGCAGAAATTTGAAGAGTTTGACACGTAGATATTTGAAAAGTAGATGTAAACTGTTGATATCTAGACTTAAAACATGAATATGAGTGGCAAACAGTTTGAATGCTAGCCCCTAGATTATAAAGTGTTTGAGTGGAGTCGGAATTCGTGTTCAAGCATTTGATTGGTCATATTTGAGCAAAAGCTCAACGATCTCAGACTCTACTCAAGCGCTTTATAACGTTAGACCCCGATCTGGTTTATTTATTCATTGTTGGCACTGGCCCCTTAAGTGCCTTACCCCGGGTACCATGGTTATATGCAGATTCCGAGTAAATCGGCATCTGATCAGGATCCAAACTGTTTGACATTCATTCCGATATTACTTGAACCAATTCACATAAGTTACAAATTTCAGAAATAAAAACAGACGACAATTATTTAACTCTTAAGTTGTGTTGACATCTGCTTTAATATATCAAATTTATATTTAAGACATCTTGAATGAAATAGATGTAAATAGCATTTATTTCGGCGTCTGGTAAATATTTTGCAAATGATCTGTGCCCTCGATCAAGGCAGTGAAGGGGTTTACAATTTGTTTTGTAATTGACCAAAGGCACCGGTCTAGATCTATGCTGATTGTCAATCAAACCGAAACTGTTTAAGACGTCTACTCAGAGTCAAGGGTGAATAACCCCGAGATGCAACAAGGTTTTTAACCAGTAACTAAACACTCGTCAATAAGAAATAAACGTACCTTTGTGTATGAATTCTTCCGTATTCTATGAAACTTTGTGGTGGTTTAACTCCTACTTATATATTCCTACCACGTGTGTATTTTCCCCCACTGAGACGTTCCTTCTGTCGTATGTTTATACGCTGCGACGAAGCATTATAATTGGCTTGTTCGCAGCCACGCAACATTGGACACAGCTAACGTAACGTCAGTGAGGTCATTGTCGTAAACCACAACGTTGAATTTCAATGAAAATGCGGAATTGTCGTCTGCTTAAATTAAGATATGCCGCTGTCGTGTGTTTTAACCTTTTCATCGTCATGCCGTACAGTGCTCCCTCCCTACAACGGCCATATGAACAACGACTCCCTCCTTTCAACAACGATTGTCGCTGCTCTCCAAACAAGACACTTATGTCCAACCTTTTCACGGCTGCAATATGATATCGTCTGCTTAAAACTGTCGTCTTCTGTTTTTCTCAAAGTCGCATAATGGTCATACGACAGAAAAAACATAATGACGAATGATAAACAGATTAAATCCAGGTCAGACGCTGCGTAACATGGTGCCTGATCTGGATCCAAGCTGTTTGCAAACGTAAGCCAATTTCCCTCCCTATAACAACTTCCTCCGAACAATGCACACACCCTTAGTCTCCCACTGGGTGTTATTATAGAGAGGGGCATTCGCATTTGCAAACAAAATTTAATGTGATACAGATCAGTTTCAATATTTCTTCAGCCATGCTGTCACAAATCTAAATTTAAAAAAAAAACAGTATTGGGAATAACAGTATAAGTATAGGATATAAGACGATAACGATCCAGTATGTAAAATATTGTACTGTTTGAGGCTTATATCTTACTTAAAACACGTTTTCTGAAAGCCATACGTTTATATATTCAAACCTAGTTTAATATTGTCTTGTTAAAATAAAAGCAAATTCGTCAGTTTAAGATATAACCCTATTGATCCCTTATCCTTTGCACGGGTGGCCAGTCCTGTGGTATACGAGTACCTTGATTTGCACGTGCCTTTCGCCTCGGTAATATTGGATTGCTTCGCTTACACCGCCGCGTGTCGTGCACTCATTGCCAATAAAAATGTCGGAACGTGTAGACGAGGTATTCACATTTTCTGGATATTAACCTAATGGAAAAGTTTACAGTGAATTGGATATTAGTGTATCGGAAATTAGTATATCCACAAAGGGAAATCTAATTTATGTTTCTCAAACTGTGTAGACCCTACACAGTCGCACGGTTTGTCAGAATCGTAAACCTTTTCCGGCTCAAATACCGTCTACTTCAAAAATGGCATCTGCTTAAATATTCACCTTTTGATAAGTTCTTGAACAAAAGAAACAGAGGTCCTTCTAGACAGACCCTTCATTTGGCAATTTTTACCATTTCACATTCATAACTGTGATTTTGGTTTGTAGCGAAAGCAAACTTGATTTGCCATTCAAATAACAATTGATAAACATTCACGCAATTATACGCCCTACTTAAATGGTTTAGAGAAACAGCAGAAAAGTATTGAACAGCATGTTCTTGTCAGATATAGTTGCTTCTTATGAGAAGCTAAACTATTACTAAATGCTTGTTTTAGTCGATTATAGCAGTATAAGGGTTTTGACCGTTGTCAGTGTCACAAGTGGGACAAATGTCCAATTTGATAATAGTGTAGATCATGCTTAAATGCCGCTCGGGAAAGTTTAAGTGCTTGTTCTATTCTTGGTCTGCACTGTTGGCAATGTGATCAGCAAATGTTGTTCATATCCCCGTAAGCCGGGACAAAGATTTGCAATTTTGAACGTTTTTTCCCCTGTTTAATGACAATTACAAAATATAATGTAGTTGTTTTCTCCTATTCGCAATGTAGGCTAACAGTGTCGATCAATTCGAATACTTTGTCGTCTCTAGACTAGTCAAAATAATTAGAACGCGTTCAAACAATCTATCGTCCAAAGTCACTTGCTTAAATCCCATAGTAAATGCAAAACAGTCAAAACTTGCGAAACTTGATACTGAAAAATAGTGTAAAAATGATAAACCCTGGTTCCGCTGAAATGTAAAATGTTAAAAAACACTATGATGAACGTGAAAAGGGTTTTTAAAGAAAGACAATGTCGTTCTAGGCTCTGAAATTGAGTTTGGTACACACTGCCACATATTGTATAATACTAAGAGGTTATTTAACAGTGTTGAGTACAATACTGAAATCTATTGGACGAGTACACAGCAGGCATAATTCATATTGGACGAGGCGATAGCCGAGTCCAATATGGATTATGACTGCTGTGTACGAGTCCAATAGATTTCAGTATTGTACTCAACACTGTTAAATTACCTCTTTATTTCACACCATAAAATGATAAAATGACTCTAGCCTAGCCTTTGACTTCGCAATTTCCAAAAACAAAATACAGTGTTCCCTCCCTACACCGGCTCTCGTCGTAGTTCCCTAAACAGGACAATACTATATATGACTAACTCTTTTCATGGCTGCAATACCATCTGCTTAAATTTGTCGACTGCCGCTATTCGGAAAGTTACCTTTGATTTGAAGCATTTAAGTTTAATCCTTAGGCCTACTTTATATAACCTATATGAATTACCCCCACTTTCCGCTCCAAAGGCATTCGCCATTTTTCTATTTTGCAATGAAAAATAAACAATAGTGTAGATGACTTAACAGTACATTATAACTACAATCTTACCGAGGCGACTACTTTTAAATTCAAACATTTACACGCATGACTCTGGGTGGACGTAACTCTCTTAGAAACAGCTCCAAAATGCTATACTCACACCAACAGATCTATTTCAAATCTATAATCGTCTACACGTATCATTTTGCATAATTTTCTGTTCTAGATCTAATTTTTAATCATTTATCCCATCAATATACTCTTTTTAAACATGTTAAAGGTGTAAGAAGTCGGTGTCGGTGGCCCAATGGTAGGACGCTCGACTAGGAAGCGAGAGGTTCCTGGTTCGAGCCCTGTCAGGATCACTGAAATTTTTCTGAGCAAAAAATTAACCCTACATTGCTCCACTTCACCCAGGTGATTTAAATGGGTACCTGAGAGGGAAATAAGTCAATGTGTCATGGCTGCTAGTAGCGCCGAATGTAAATGGCCGACTTGTAACTCGATGAACAGGGAGGTAATTGTAAAAGTCGGAAGAATATGACATATAAATTTCAGACTTGATAAACCTATCACCTTTACCTTTACCAATAAAGGGACCTTTTTTCAAAACACACATTATGAATTACCTCCCTTTAATAGTGAAGAAACACCGATTTTTATTCCTCAAAAGCATTTTTATATTTTTTCTTTTGTTTGTTATCATTATAAAACTTACTAATGTTTAGAATTTCATTCCGATAAGGCATAAATTATCTTATGCATTTTTAAAATGTGTATTCGGATAAACAAAAATTATATTCATAATATAGAAAAAAAATTTATTACAACGTAAAGTCAACACGTTATTTACTGTATTTGACGTTTGAACGTTAACGCGCCAAAACGTCTACAGCATGTTGTTTATCGTTACGTCATTAAATTAAATAAATACTGCAAATGTAAGCCAAGTCTTATTTTTCCCTCCCTATAAAGACTCGCTCAGAGCAACACACACAATATGTGTCTCCAAGTGGGTGTCATTGCAGAGATGGGACAGGTGAAATGCCAAGGGAAGTTACTCTTAACAGAGTGTCGGAAGAGTTGTCCAGTCCAATATGAAAAATATAGATTTTTTGGATCCGAGTCCAATATGAGAAAAATATGGCCTTCTGGGATAGCTTTTTTAAATTCCGGTACAATATAGGGTTCTCTTGTACCGTCACGTGGTAGAAAGAGGGGTTGTCGATTGGTTTAATCGATGTAGGTGTGAAATAATATACTGTTTAAAAATCTTGAAGATGCTTGTGAGGCACGTGACAAATGGTGGCTAGTCAGATGTTTATTGTTCGGATATAAAATGTAGTTTTTTTCAAAGTTTTTGGACCCAGAGGATTTAATAATTTGGAGAAATGGATGTGTGAATATATATGGTATTGAATGATATAAAATTTGAACGAAAAGGAGAATCCATACGAATGTATTTTAGCGGACTTTGATGTGAGTTGATATTTATGTACATGTATTCCACGTCAATACACTTCACCCACATGGTTTGCACGGACTTTCTGATTTACTTTGCCTGAGTGAAAGTGAACATTTGTTAACTACAAGGCAACTCTTTTGACTTACCAGGCGTCTGCTATATATTTGTCAAGTCTTCTATATATCTACTGTTCACTATAAGTAAGTGTTAGTACTATGAGCGTAACCCCTGTTGTCGACAGCACATTGAAACAGAAATCCAAGAAATCCAAGAAACGCTTCTTGTCGTCTCCTGATATCGTACTTGAGTTGAAAAAGAATAAAATGTCGCAGACCTCTCTACAAGAAGAGTCTATGGAGGAACAGCAGTCTAAAAGCTATGCATCTGCTGTATCTACTATTTCACTGAAACCTGCTGACTTAAAGGTGATAGCAGATGCACTACGAGATTCATTTCGCGAGGAACTCCGTGATATGGTTCGAGACATGGCAGGAGTTATGATTAAGGAGGTCACTTCAAGCGTTATCCAAGGTCTCAAAGACGAAGTAGCTGAAGTAAAAGCCGAAAACGCAACATTGAGGTCCAAAATTGTACAGCTTGAAGCAACAGCTGATGCTGCTGAACAATACAGTAGGAGAAACTGCCTACGGATATCTGGAATAGAGGAGTCTGAGACATTCTCTACAGACGACCAAGTCCTTGATATGGCGATGTCTTTGAACGTTGATTTATCCTTAAACGACATTGACCGTTCACACCGTATTGGACCAAGATCAGGAAAAGGCCCAAGAAGTATTATTGTCAAATTTACATCGTACCGCTCACGCAATCACTTCTACAAGGCTCGATCAAGTGCAAAAGATATTCCCAGGTTTTCGAAGGTATATGTCAACGAAGACCTAACCCGCAACAGGAACCACCTCTTATATGAGTGCAGGAAGCTTGCGAAGGTTAAGCAACTGATGGGTGCCTGGTCAAGTGATGGCAATATCCTCGTCAAAGACAACAATGGCAGAATTAACAGGGTCGATAAGCTTGAAGATATTGCCAAGTTTTGCTAATTCTAGTGAAATCAATAGACTGACAGTAAGTAAACAAGTTTGTGATTGTGTTTACAGTAAAACCTCTCTGTAATAACACTAAGGCTAATTGTTCTCTTTCTTATATACTTGATGTACTAATGCGTGGTAGGAGAAATGCAGAGATCTATACTAGGAGACCTCTGTATTACTCTTGCCTTGCATTAGGCAGTCAATTTCTCCTAAAAGGTCCCCCTTAGTTCTTCCTATTATGTCGATCAATAGAGGGTGTACTGTATATACGTGACAGTGAAAATACATGCATAAGCATTCCTCCTTCTGTGTGATGACTAACCTTTAAAATGCCAATATGGGGCATCTGAACTCTTCAGTTTAGCCTGGACTGTTCACGTGACACGTACTAAAGTATCCGCGTTAGACTCTCTACTTACACCAAGAAGCCACTATTGACAGGACGATCCAACACATATTGAGAACATTTACCTATACTTTACTGATAATAATTATTTGGTGATAAAATGTTTCGATTTACTATGCCGATATAGCTAAGTACCATCAGATAGTCCTTTCATGATCAAATTATTCTGGAGATTGTTACCCCTTCACCGCTTTATTGTCGTCTGCTTCATTATTGTTGTCTGCAAGACACGTTTCAAAGTTAGATTTAAGGTTGTATGACTTAATAAATGTCGATAAGCTTAACGCGGCGTCTGATCAGGATCCAAACTGTTTGCAAACGCGCTATAAAGTGTCATTGAAAATGAAATGGTAAAATAGGTAGACCGACAAATAGAAAGACACACGAAGAATGGCCGCATTACCCAAGTTTACCTGTTCATGTATATATAAATTTCAATACAGAGCATGTATACCGATACAGCGCTGACTCCCTACAACGGCCCTCTGAACAAAGACTGCCTCCTAATAAAAACTATTGTCGCTGTTCCTAAACAAGACAATTATGTCTAACACTTTCACTTCTGCAATATCGTCTACTTAAAACTGTCGTCTGCTGTTTTTTCTCAGAGATACATATTAGTGGACATTTTGAAAACAAATACATGTATGATGACGAATGACAAACAGCTTGAATCAAAACTCAGACGCCGCGTAAAACGCGGCGTCTGATCTGGATTCAAGCTGTTTGAAAATGTAAACCGTAAGTCTTTATTCCCCCTCTCTATAACAAATCCCTCCGAACAACACATACACAATATTTGTCTCACATTGGGTGTTGTTGTATAGAAAGGGAGCACTGTTCTTGGTTTAACATTTGTTGAACCTTATAATTATGTCACAAAACTTATATGTCACAAAACGTTTCTACTGTCTACCCTATCAAAAAGTCACGTTGTGACATATACGTTTTGTTAGAGCCTTTTATGTCACAAAACGTATACGTCACAAATGTGACTGGCCCTATTTCGCTAGGGGTGACGCTATAATAAACAATGACACTATAATAAACAAACATTTATACGTTTCTAATGTCAACCCTATCAAAGAGTCTAGTTGTGAAAGATTCGCAATTTTGTGACATATACGGTTCTAATGTCAACCCTATCAAAAAGTCACGTTGTGACATATGTATATATACGTGGCTGTCGCAACCCCCTTGTGATGAATTCGCACGTTTACGTCACAATTGTGACATATAAGTTTTTGTGACATATAAGGTTCAACAAACATTCAATATGCACGGATAACGCGGTGTCTGATCAGAGTCCACACTCGTATCAATAGTTCTACAGGCCAAACCTTAAACGTTTTGCTTTTGCATAAAATTGCACAATGTTTAGCAGACATGTTATTTTTTCTTGAGAAATGGTAAACCCTTTCGGCGCTAAATTGATCATGAAATTTTTACCCCTTCACCGCTTTGATGGTCTGCTTCAATATTGGTGTCTGTAATATAGTTTCAAAGTTAGACTTAAGGTTGTTTGACTTAAGTAATTTCGATAAGAGTGTCAAACAGTTTTGATCCTGATCAGACGCCGCGTTGATTAGGGTCAAAACTGTTTTCAATGTCGACTTTAATGTGACTTCGGCGCCGAAAGGGTAAAGATAGATGGTTAAATTTGGAGATGCAGGGGTTAACCGCTATATCAAAACACGCTATTATCATCATCACTCAAAACAAGGTTTTAATATGTTTTTGGACAATTATAGCTGCTTAAAGCAGAATGAAAGTATAGTGGAACGCTCCTACAAGTATAGTATAGGTCGTTTGCAGTTCAAAAAAACACCATGAATCGGAGATCATTTAAAAATTAGTGGACGTATTTAAATGAAATTTTGCATACACTTATGATATGCCTATACCAACTCTGACAAGAACAATCAGATTTTTTTATATTCCAGTGACTAAAATCTTTTCTTCTTTGTTTTATATAAATTTTGTGTCGCTTAAAATGGTCATTTACGTGAGAAGTTATTGGCTATTACCTTGATCACGTTTGTTTACATGGGAGAACATCACTATAGGTAAAATCTCGTGATTGTTGCTTCTGTCTGAAAGCGTATCCCGTGCTGATATTGGATTTTGTAGTTGGGCGAAAATATTTGTGAGGCCCGATTACATTTTTACTCTGCTAAATTCATGAACTCTTCGCCAGAAAATAAAAAGAAGTGCATTGTTTTTCAAACTGAAGCTCTATCATTCCAATATAATCTATATCAGTGTTCGAGTTGCATTGTATTACGTTTACGTTACGTGTCGTTTTCTTTAAACGATCAAACTTTTTTCAAACTGCTCTGGAAACATTCTGTTGAAAAGTTGGTGTAGAGAACCTCTGCATCTTAAATACCTTTAAGTATATCGTCTGGTATGAACAAGTCTTCTGATATTTATCACATTATATTTTATTGCGTTTAGTTTAATAAAACGTCTGTATGATTTGCAAATAGTTTGGATCCTAATTAGATCCCGATTGGCTCCGACGTCCGATCAGGATCCGACGACAGTACGGTTGTTTGATACTTTTAACGTATCCCGTCAATTGTAAACTAATATGGTATGCGACAGCTTAACGGTGAGGCGTTGTAAACCGGGTCATGAAAAAGGGCTGTTGAATAACTTGAAATCACCCTTCGGAAAACTGTCCATTAGAAGTAAAAACTTTACATACAAGTTATGAATAAAACATTTTTATTACGGAGTGAAAAAATGTGTTCTTTTTTGTCAGAGTTGGTATAGGTATATCATAAATCTATATGCAAAGTTCCATTTGTCTGCGTTGTCTTGTTATAAAAATATTTGAAAATTAACACTTTTTTTAAACTGCAAACGACCTATACCTTACCGCTTTTATTTCTGCTTTAAAGGCAGTATGTAAGCCAAAATAGCGCATTTTTCAAACCTGAGTATTCAGGCAGATACGTAATCTAAACATATAAAAAGAAGTAATCCGCGATGATAATGGAGGCAATAAATCTGACAAACACATGAATTTGGTGGAAAAAAGTCGACTTTTAAATGGTTTGTTGACATCCGATCAACGACGGAGATTTTCCGAGTTCGTTCGGCTTGCGTCCGGTAAAGATGGTTTCATAGCTCATTATTAGTGTTTTCTTCTGACTTGACATAGTTATTTTTAGATTGGAACATTCTAAAACTTTAAAAGGGATGAGTATTCCCTACATCCAGCAAGAAACATTGATAGCTGTATTTATTGTGCGCAGTATACAGTAGAGAATACATTTTTATTTCCCGTTTAAACGCAAACGCAATGCACGTAACTGTGGAAATTTACTTTTAGAAGTTTTAACTATTATTTTTTAATCTGAGTAGCAAATAGGTTGGCGCCTGATCAAACGCCGGGTTACCTGGCGTCTGACCTGGCTCCAATCTGTTTGCAATGGAAATAATAGTTTTGTATACAAATGCGTTTATTGGGAGAGAATAAAATATCAGTAAAGTTAGCGCAGCGGTCTCGTGCTGCACGGGAACCATACTTATCTCAAGTAGGAAAGCGTACGATGATGTAGTCGATGTTACCTTGCTTACAGTGGAGAAAATGTTATTCTTTCCCAATAAACGCGTTAACGCTAAAACCATGATTTCAATTGCAAACAGTTTGTAGCAGATAAGACGCCGGGTAACCCGGCGTCTGATCACGCACCAAACTGTTTGCCGCTCAGACTAACATGAATGGTCAGAATTGTCTAAAGGTTGTCCATTTATGCGTATTATTGCGATGCGTTTGCGTTTCGTTTGCGTTTAAACGGGAAAGAATAACGTTTTCTACACCGATACCTTAATTGTTATGAACTATTCTGTTCTAAAAATAACCCAGACAAGTCAGGAAAATCGTCGTGACTCTTATTCGACCTTGCGGAAACTCTCGGAAGCCGACACGAAGATTTGTTATGTAAACAAAAAGCTTATTTTTCCAACCATCTCGATAAGAAATCGGCACATTTATGTATGGTTCTTAAAGAAAGGGGGGCATGTTTCAGGCACCTGACAACGGATTTTGCTTAGTTTTAATACATAGAAAATGTTCTTATATAAGAAATTGCGCGATTTAAACATAAATTTGGGCGACATTCTGGCTTTAAGATGTCCCATATCTTGAGTACCATCACTGAATATTCGTTGGAGTGGCCGCAGCCCTACAACGGTCCTCTGAACAACGATTCCTTCCGTACAACATTGCTTGCGACTGTTTCCTAAAAAAGACAATTATTTCCAATTATTTCCGGACTGCAATACCGTCTGCTAAATATTGTGGACAGAAAAAAATGATGAGTGACAAATAGCTTGAATACAGATCAGACGCCGCGTTACGCAAATGTAAGTCAATTCCCCTCCCTTAAACAAATCCTTCCGAACAACTCACACAATCTTCGTCAGCCATGGGCTGTTGTTGAAGAGAGGGAACACTGTACAGAACAATCAATCCATTTAGAGAAAGGTACAGCACAGAATAGCCCACACATGTAGAGTGCATACGTATACTTACCAATTTACCATCTGACATAGAACAAATTTACACAACATTGGACAGCACGATAGAAAAGGACGACTAACATTACATGATTGGTCAAAAAAGTATAATGCTCTTTACCAGCTGTATAGGCCGATTTTATTCACCTGGCAAGGCGGATCTAACCTTTGGCAAAGATAAACTAATTTATTTTGATTTTAGGGGTGATAGGTATAGTTCCGAATTATATCGTTATTGTCCGATACTTTAAACAAGGAGAAACACAATTTATGCGTGCATCCATATCCACGTGAAATGGGTATATACAGTGTTACCTCTCTATAACAACACTCAATGGGAGACAAAGATTGCGTGTGTTGTTCGAAGGGAGTTGTTATAGAGAGGAAAAATTAAGACTTGGCTTACATTTGCAAACAGCTTGAATCCAGATCAGACGCAGCGTAACGCGGCGTCTGATCTAGATTCAAGCTGTTTGTCACTCGCCATTATATTCCTTCTGTCGAAATGTCCACTAATTAACATGTAACGTTGGGAAAAAATGGCAGACGACACGGGTAAATTCCGATAATAAAACGAACGTGCTGCCGCCCCAAAAGTTGAAATGCAATGGTCCTCATCGAAACTCCGCCCTGCCAGGTCAATAAAATCGGCCTATATGCAATAGTAATCAAGCTACAAAAATATTATGGGTCGGCGATCTTTAGCGCCATAGCCATGTTAAAGTATGTTTCCTCTATTGTTCTTTATGAGCCTATACTTGTGACTGTTTGCGTCTTACCAGCTTCGACCATGCCAAAAATACACTTCACACTTTCTACAATCCCCACATCATTTGCCATCTTGGCATACATGTAACGCATTGGTTGCTTGAATATGTTCGAAAGAGCTGCAGAAATGAGACAGTAAACTGACCAAATCCAACATGTTCTCACTCATTTCACCACCAAACCCCATGGCGTTACTACTCATTAAAATCGTCTCCAAAGAGCGGTTCTGTAATGAGTAGTAACATCCGTAGGTTTTTTATGCAGAAATAAAGATTTTACTTAATGAAATACCGCCCTTATCTGTAGCTCTTTTTATACGAGTTAAATTAAAGACCAATTTATTGAAAAATTAATTTGCAAACGAAGAATACTCAAGTACAATAAATTAACATAGAAACAGAATATCGTGACAAACAAAATATGCTTTACTTACTTGACTGAGAAAACGATCAATCTTAAATTTTGTTTTCATAATGCGCCATTTACATTAGAATATACAGTAAAACTTGTGTACAGACACCACTTTTTAAGTCACGTAGACTTTAAATACAGAGCAAAAGCCTGTAGTAAGAGGAGATTATTCTCTTAAGCAAAAGTTGCTAGCAAGAGAAGATCTTATTAAGACATGTGGCTGTTAAATGCATCTAGCAAATATATGTGTTTGGAAAGCACATACTGTTAATAAGAAGGCGTAATAAAATGACGTATTGTTTCAAGTTCTTATTTGACTCATACCCTCATCGATTTACATGCAAGATGGTTTGCAGAAAAATTATTTCGACGGCAAAAATCACTGTACATCATCGGGGATTCGGAAAAACCCTATAGACAGGCTGCTGGTCCTGCGAGGGATCGAACTCACGACGCTTGGTACAGTAGTCGGGTACATAAAGATGTCTGTGTTTTATTACAAGTGTTGGCAGTTCGTAAAGGATGAGTATACTCGTAGATAGGATTCAGTGTGTTGATTAATACAGTACTGTGTCATACTGATTGATACAATACAGCGCCATACTGAGTAATATAGTACAGTGTCATACATATTAATACAATACACTGTCATACTGATTAATACAAAACAGTGTTATATTGATTAATACAATACATTGCCATACTGATTAATACAATACACTGTCATACTGATTAATACAAAACAGTGTCATATTGATTATTACAATACATCATACTGATTAATACAAAACACTGTCATACTGATTAATACAAAACAGTGTCATATTGATTAAAACAATACAGTGTCATACTGATTATTACAATACATCATACTGATTAATACAATACAGTGCCATATTGATTAATACAATACATTGTCATACTGATTAATAAAATACATTGTCATACTGATTAATAAAATACATTGTCATACTGATTTTTACAATACATCATACTGATTAATACAATACAGTGCCATATTGATTAATACAATACATTGTCATACTGATTAATAAAATACATTGTCATACTGATTAATAAAATACATTGTCATACTGATTATTACAATACATCATACTGATTAATACAATACAGTGCCATATTGATTAATACAATACATTGTCATACTGATTAATAAAATACATTGTCATACTGATTAATAAAATACATTGTCATACTGATTAGTGGACCTTTCCACATTAAACTTAAATGTAATTGTAAACTTAAATGTACTGTGTATTTGCTTTATTTCTGAGGGGTTTTCTCAATATTATTTGAATTGTAATAGTACGTACAAGGGCATGTACTTTTTATTGGTTTAATGGATAACATTTAGTGTTTTCCGTCTTTTTGTCAAGCATGCGGTCAATTTTACACTCATTGGAAGCAGCATTCTTCTGTTCCTTCAAACTGAGCTAATAGCCCTGTATTTTTTTACGCTCGCAAAAGCTTGTTCAACACAGACCCTGTTCCGGTGTTGTCATATCAAAATTGGACCCCCGTAAAAAATGGACCCGGGTCCAAATTCGCTATCAAATTTGGACCCCCTGTAAAAATGGACCCCCCATGATAAAAAAACATAATAAAAAGTTAAGAAACAAGAAACCAATGAATTTTTAACCCATTACCCAATAAATATGCCTGTTAACATCTTAAATGTATTCCTACATTGAAGAAAATAATTCCAATTTATTCAGTCACAAACATTTACTGTATAGGAACTATTTTATGTATCCTAGAAGATGGTAGCTTAACCAATTACCCAATAAATATGCCTTTTTACGCCCTTAAGTTATTCTTCCACTGAAGAAAGTAGTTCCAATTTGATGGCGTTAAAATTGGACCCCCCCCCCCCCCTTGGCAACACCCAACCATAAGTCATTTGATATTCACATCAATTTTAATTCTTTTCCATTATTTGTTTTGTTTAAGTAATGTTTTTCCCCTTTCCTGAAGTAACTATGCCCTGCAAATTATTTTGGTTGGAGAAGGGGGGGTCAAAATATGATGGCGTAAAAATTGGACCCCCCTCCCTTTTCAACACCCAACCATAAGTCATTTGATTTACACATCAACTTTAATTCTTTGCCATTACTTGTTAAGTTTTAGTGATGTTTTTCTCCTAATCTGAGGTTACTATTCCCTGCAAATTATTTCAATTGGAGAGGGGGTCCAAATTTGAGGGCGTAAAAATTGGACCCCCCTCCCTTTTCAACACCCAACCATAAGTCATTTGATTTACACATCAACTTTAATTCTTTGCCATTACTTGTTAAGTTTTAGTGATGTTTTTCTCCTAATCTGAGGTTACTATTCCCTGCAAATTATTTCAATTGGAGAGGGGGTCCAAATTTGAGGGCGTAAAAATTGGACCCCCCTCCCTTTTCAACACCCAACCATAAGTCATTTGATATTCACATCAATTTTGATTCTTTTCCATTAGTTGTTTTGTTTAAGTAATGTTTTACTCCTTTCCTGAAGTTACTATGCCATGCAAATTATTTTGGTTGGAGAAGGGGGGAAGGGATCCAAATTTGATGGTGTGAAAATTGGACCCCCCTCCCTTTTCAACACCCAACCATAAGTCATTTGATTTACAAATCAATTTTAATTCTTTTCCATTAGTTGTTTTGTTTAAGTAATGTTTTACTCCTTTCCTGAAGTTACTATGCCCTGCAAATTATTTTGGTTGGAGAAGGGGGGGGGGTCCAAATTTGATGGCGTAAAAATTGGACCCCCCTTCCCTTTTCAACACCGAACTATAAGTCATTTGATTTACACATCAACTTTAATTCTTTTCCATTACTTGTTAAGTTTTAGTGATGTTTTTCTCCTAATCTGAGGTTACTATGCGCTGCAAATTATTTCAATTAGAGAGGGGGGTCCAAATTTGATGGCGTAAAAATTGGACCCCCTCCCTTTTCAACACCCAACCAAAAGTCAATTGATTTACACATCAATTTTAATTCTTTGCCATTACTTGTTAAGTTTTAGTGATGTTTTTCTCCTAATCTGAGGTTACTATGCGCTGCAAATTATTTCAGTTGGAGAGGGGGGGGGGGGGGGGGGGGGGGGCCAAATTTGATGGCGTAAAAATTGGACCCCCTCCCTTTTCAACACCCAACAATAAGTTTATTTGATTTACACATCAATTTTAATTATTTTCCATTATTTGTTTTGTTTAAGTAATGTTTTACTCCTTTCCTGAAGTTACTATGCCCTGCAAATTATTTTGGTTGGAGAAGGGGGGGGGTCCAAATTTGATGGCGTAAAAATTGGACCCCCTCCCTTTTCAACACCCAACCATAAGTCATTTGATATTCACATCAATTTTAATTCTTTTCCATTAGTTGTTTTGTTTAAGTAATGTTTTACTCCTTTCCTGAAGTTACTATGCCCTGCAAATTATTTTGGTTGGAGAAGGGGGGGGGGGGTCCAAATTTGATGGCGTAAAAATTGGAACCCCCCTCCCTTTTCAACACCGAACTATAAGTCATTTGATTTACACATCAACTTTAATTCTTTTCCATAGTTGTTAAGTTTTAGTGATGTTTTTCTCCTAATCTGAGGTTTCTATGCGCTGCAAATTATTTCAATTAGAGAGGGGGGTCCAAATTTGATGGCGTAAAAATTGGACCCCCACCCTTTTCAACACCCAACCATAAGTCATTTGATTTACACATCAATTTTAATTCTTTTCCATTAGTTGTTTGGTTTAAGTAATGTTTTACTCCTTTCCTGAAGTTACTATGCCTTGCAAATTATTTTGGTTGGAGAAGGTGGGGGGTCCAAATTTGATGGCGTAAAAATTGGACCCCCCTCCCCCCTCCCTTTTCAACACCCAACTATAAGTCATTTGATTTACACAGCAACTTAAATCCTCAGATTAGGGGAAAAACTTCACTTAAACTTTACAAGTAATCGAAAAGAATTAAAGCTGATTTGTAAATCAAATGACTAATAGTTCGGTGTTGAAAAGGGAGGGGGGTCCAATATTTACGCCATCAAATTTGGACCCCCCTTTCCAACTGAAATAATTTGCAGCGCATAGTAACCTCAGATAAGGAGAAAAACATCACTAAAACTTAACAAGTTATGGAAAAGAATTAAATTTGATGTGTAAATCAAATGACTTAATGTTCGGTGTTGAAAAGGGAGGGGGGGGGGGTCCAATTTTTACGCCATCAAATTTGGACCCCCCTCTCCAACTGAAATAATTTGCAGCGCATAGTAACCTCCGGATAGGAGAAAAAACATCACTAAAATTTAAACAAGTAATGGAAAAGAATTAAAGTTGATGTGTAAACCAAATGACTTATGGTTGGGTGTTGAAAAGGGGAGGGGGGTCCAATTTTCACTCCATCAAATTTGGAACACCCCCCCCCCCCCTTCTCCAACCAAAATAATTTGCATGGCATAGTAACTTCAGGAAAGGAGTAAAACATTACTTAAACAAAACAACTAATGGAAAAGAATTAAAGTTGATGTGAAAATCAAATGACTTATGGTTGGGTGTTGCCAAGGGAGGGGGTCCAATTTTGATGCCATCAAAGGACTAAGTTCACTAAGGGGTGAAATTGGCCTAGAAATTCATAAATTATCCAAGTTGTTAATCTTTTTGAATATCCTACTTGAGTTGGTTGGTAATACATCGAACTTACTGGAAAACATTTTATTTTGTGTTAAAACGCTATATAGCATAGTCCTCTGGTCAACAGAACTATCCCTTCTCACCGTGATTTTCGTCAATTTCACCCAGAAAATTACGTTGATACTGAATTTAAAATATGAGCACAGTCGTCGACAGTAAAGAAATTTCAGCAGTACAATTCTTATGTAATGAGGATTAAATGGCTTGAAAATCAAGATTGTCGACAACTGTGCTCATATTTAAAACAAGAAAAAAACGTAAATCTGGTGGGGGAATTTGAACCCAAAGCTACGCTATTAACCTATGTCAAACGAGCAGATGTGTTTGCCATGGATAAGCCATGTTTCATACATTTCCTGTCCTATTGGTGTCACTGTAAAATTAAATTACAACAAGACATATTAAAATAATTATATAGAGATAAATGTTTCTATACTAAAGTTTTTGTTGCTATGGTAACATAATTTATTTTTTTGTTCGTGATGAGGTTTTCGATTTGGCTATAATGCTATCTCATATTTTTGCATTTCAAAGTTATCAAAATACATATTTGCATGATGATGTGTAGTGCGCAATAATTGATAAAAATGTGATAGTAGAAGAGTACATGTATATTAAACTTGTTGCTATGGCAACATGATCTTTATTTTCAAGAATATATTTAATATTTGCTTTCATAATCATTTATCCACCACCAGCATCCAACTGTGATTTTTTGGTGAAATCTAAAATTGAACCGATTTCACCCCTTAGTGAACCTATATTCAGTAGGAAGGCGTTGTATTGGTTACCATAGCAACACGTTACTCTTAATATGATAATCTGTCATGGATATGTCATGTTTCGTACATATCATGTTGTATTGGTGTCAATGTAAAATTAAATTACAACACAACATGTTTAAAAAAATATATAGAGTCAGGGTTTTTTTAGAGTAAATTTTGCTGGTTGCTATGGCAACAGTATCTTTATTTTTTGAGATTTTCAACTGGGCTAATGCTTTATCATATTGTTGTGTTTTAAAGTTCTCAAAATACAAGTTCCAATAACGATATGCTCAATAATTGATCATAGACGTGACTTTAGATGAGTATAATAAAATGGTTGCTATGTCAACATAATCTGTATTATTGAGCCAAAAGAGTTATTTTCTTTCATTATCCATCACTAGCATCCAACTGTGATATTTTTGGCAACATCTGAAACCGGACCAGTTTCACCCCTTAGTGAACTTAAATTTGAAATTGAGCCAATTTTACCCGTTTGTGAACCTATATTCAGTTGGAAGCCGTTGTATTGGTTACCATAGTAACAACTGTAACACCTTTTAGAGTAATGTGTCATGGATTTGCCATGTTTCATACAGTTTCTGTCACTGTAAAATCAAATTACAACAAGACATATTGAAGGAATTATATAGAGAGACATGTTTTTCTAGACTAAATTTTGCTGGTTGCTATGGTAACAGTATTTTTATTTTTCCGTTAATGTTGAGGTTTTCAACTTGGCTATTGCTATATCATATCTTTGTATTTTAAAGTTGATAAAATAATGTTCCAGTAATAATATGCTCAATAATTGATGAAAAACGTAATTTAGGATGAGCAAATGAAAATGGTTGCTATGGCAACATGATCTTAATTATCGAGCAAAAAAGTTGTTTTCTTTCATTATCCACCACCAGCATCAAACTGCGGTATTTTGGGTGAAATCTGAAATGGGGCAAATTTCACCCCTTAGTGAACTTAGTCCTTTGGACCCCCCTCTCCAACCGAAATAATTTGCAGCGCATAGTAACCTCAGGATAGGAGAAAAAACATCACTAAAACTTAACAAGTAATGGAAAAGAATTAAAGTTGATGTGTAAATCAAATGACTTATAGTTCGGTATTGAAAAGGGAAAGGGGGTCCAATTTTTACGCCATCAAATTTGGACCCCCCCCCCCCCTTCTCCAACCAAAATAATTTGCAGGGCATAGTTACTTCAGGAAAGGAGTAAAACATTACTTAAACAAAACAACTAATGGAAAAGAATTAAAATTGATGTGTAAATCAAATGACTTATGGCTGGGTGTTGAAAAGGGAGGGGGGGGGGGGCCAATTTTTACGCCATCAAATTTGAAACCCCCCCCCCCCTCCCCTTCTCCAACCAAAATAATTTGCATGGCATAATAACTTCAGGAAAGGAGTAAATCATTACTTAAATAAAACAACTAATGGAAAAGATTTAAAGTTGATGTGAAAATGAAATGACTTATGGTTGGGTGTTGCCAAGGGAGGGGGGGGGGGGGGGGGGGTGGGTCCAATTTTGATGCCATCAAATTTGGACCCCCACTCCAACCGAATTTTTTTTAAATTTATATTTTTTATTTTATTTAATTAAATTTTATGGGCATAACAACCTCAGGATAGGAGTAATCGATATTTTGCATTAGGGAGAAGCATTACCAACTTTTGAGGGGGGTCCAAAATTTACAGGGGGGGGGGGGGTCCATATTTCGCTATCAAAAATGGACCCGCGGGTCCATTTTTTACGGGGGTCCAAATTTGATCTGACAGGCATATACTCCGGTTCAGTTTTCTCTCTTTCTCATCGTCTATTAGTTGTTACCGGGACATACATATAGCGAAAGAACATGCGCTGTCTGACATTAGGATAGGGTCTGGGGTGGAATTTGTAAAGAAATGAAAGCCGATCTAATCTGTTGGAAATTATCTTTTTCGTCCTCTGTCGATTGAAGTAAAGCAGAAAGCGAAGCTATTAGCAGGTGGCCGTGCCGTCGATTATTATTCCTCTGTAAAAAAACACGTAACAAGCGTTACACGTGTACTTAACGCCTGATATCAGAAACGAGTCGATATGCACACAGTGTAGGCCCGAACCAACCATTATTATTCCAAATTTATCCGAAAATAGGTCTAAAAGAAGAAGACCCAATTTTATTGATTCCTTGAGGCTGGTCTAGAGAGACTCTGTGTATATACTTGTAGATCATTTTCGTTTTTGTCCAGATAAAATCTAGCTACAAAGCCTTGTGGGGTTTGGTAGACATAACGACACGAAAATCCCGTGCGTACATGTACCAGCTTATCATACAATGTACCTGTATGGTTTACCAATCGGATACAGCAAGTAAACTTTCATTGTCGTGTAGGAAGGTTACTCGTTTTGTGTTAACATTTTGTCAGAATTTCTGGAAATCATGTATAAAATGTAAATTCTACTGTAGATTTTCATTAATTTTTTGTGACTAGTAGAATTAAGTAATATATTTGTAATAAGAGTAAAAATAGTGTATGTTAAATAGCTAGATATTTTGTAATTTGAAATTTAGTGACTTTTTCAGAATTTGACTTTTTTAAAATATTGATATTTCCTGAAAATATGTCATGAAATATTTTGTTTGCACAATATCTTATAGTCTCTGTACAGTTTACTTGAATGTACATAAATTATTGAGTTATATTATTTCATTAAGAAAATATTTCTGTTTATTAAAAAAGGAACTTTTCTCGACAAAAGGTCCTGTCAGAAAAAACGGTGCTGTAATTTTTTTTTATTTTAACGATTTTTTCACTCTCCATATGGTATATTTAAATATATTTACATTCAGCCTGTAAAGTCTTTATGTAATCCTATTAAAAATTTGCGGTACATCTTCCGATGAACCTACACTTCGGAATTGGTTTTAGCCAGTTTGGATTTCGCCCGTGCTATTCGTGGAATTCTTCAAATAGACTACATCGGGCACTTAACACTAAGCTCCCATTGGTCGACGGTCATATGACACTAGCGGAGTGATACAGACCCATAGGTCGTTGCCATCGCGTTGCTATGTGTGTAAATGGGTTAAGAAAACAACCGCGACCTGTATTTTTAGAATGTGCTTTGGCAATAGATATTCAAGTTGCACTGTTATTTGTTTGCCTTGTAAGTCTTTTCCATTCACAGAGAGAAAGTTTACTGGAAAAAATCCTGAATTTTTAATACAGTTACAGTACATGTAGTTGGGACTACTTTCTCACCAAATTTAGAAACTGGAATGGCTATTACATCGACATTACATCTAGCAAACCTCTTTGACCGGTATATGATAAATTCTTATACAGAAAAACAAATCTGGCCAATAAACACATTAAATTGACAAGACAGAAAATATAAATATAAATATAAGGAATAAACAACATCTCTTTGCCGCTCATGACGGTATGACTACATTAGCTTCGGGGGGTAAATTTAACGAAAACGCCCTTTGGGCGTTTGCGCAATTTACCCCCTGCGAAGCTAATGTAGTCATACCGTCATGAACGTCAAAAATATGTTGTTTATTCCTATATTAATCAAGGTTTCAAAGAAGTCTGACAGGGAATAAGCAGACCCGCGAACCACCTTAAAACTAACTTTTTCAAACAGGTTAGACACCGGGTAACTCTGAATATAACAAGTTTGCTTCAGAAGCCAGGGAAGCCGAGCAGTTTTAATGATGTGACAAAAAAAAGAAGAATATAGGTGAAAGGTATACTTAAGTTATTTGAGAATATATGTTATGCAACTTGCGTTTATTTGTGGTGTTTTAGACACGTGGCTGCTTAAGACAATGCTTCTACTTCTACCATAATACAGCCTGCATCAAATAGTTGATTGTTCTGCCGTTTTTGGGATGTGCGCATGAAACGTATTGCAGCCTATTTATGCTGAAAGGTGAGCCTTGAAGGAACCCAGGCTCTGCGAAAGCACGATACTCGTGGGCAAGGTGTTCCGCTCCGTGTCGTTCGCAGATAGAAAGATTCCTTCCTGACATTCGTCCGACAGATTGGCAGCTGGTATGCTCTTTCATTGAAAGATCGCGACTGTCTTTGGTATGGTGTGAGTTTCGCACTGTACTTTTCAGGAAAAGTGAAAGTACCTCCTGTAGGATGTTCCTGTTTCACTTTAAGGCCTTTCGCTACCGGAAGTCGGTCTTGCGGGCGAGCGGATATGCGTCTGGACGACACAGACTTTTTTCGTACGTGGTTATACTAGAAAATGTATTTAAAGGAAATGTTGATATAAATTAGTATAATCCTTCATAGCGCAGTTAGTATAGTGGTTGACTATAGTGGTTGACTAGCAATCCAAAGGTCATAGTATCGAGACCCATCCGATCCAAATATTTTTTTTTAGTGTTCGATTTATTGACTTTTCAATCCATAACGCAGTAATCAAGAGACATGTTATGTTTAGTCTTCGTTGATTAGTACTAGTGATGTTTACGGTCCAAGTATATGTCCACTTACCTGTACGTTTTAGTTTAATGACTTACAAGTCAATTAAATCGGTATACATGTAAACGATTTGATCGAACTATAAAGCCACACCTTGAAGCTTATCAATACGCTAACCTTTTCAAGATCGATATTGCCCATTATAATTATGTTCAAACAATATAATAAACCTTGTATGCAAGTCCATGAATAAATAATAATGCATTTTAATGACAAAGTTTTAATTCTAAGGTAGGTAAATGTATCTAAACAACAAATATCCCACATTTTAATAAGAAAATATGTTATTACAACAAATCCTGACTGTAATATTTTCTAATTTTTTCAGACTGACTAGTTCATCAACCATATATTTGAATAAAATGAAAACAAATATACATTGAATGAGTCAGTTTTTTGTAATTCAATTTTTTAGCATTTTGCAAAATTTAAATAGCTGATAACATCTTTCTGAACCCCTTTATTCAACATGTTTTTAGCTTTTCTTGTAATGAATGTTGTGGACTACTTATTGGGCGAGAATTATAGTCATTAGCTTTATTCATTTTTAAGAAAAATAAAATCATCAAAATTCTAGATTTTTGTCAGAAAAAAGACCTTAAAGACAAACCACACGATAAATTTTGCCTATATTTACACAATTTGTTTCTTAGGCTATTATCATTCTTCATGACAATTTTCATAACAATCGTATGGAAACTACGCGCATATGCGAAGTACCTTAACTTTGCTTTTAAGCTGCCACATGTTCTTCATACAATCAATTTGCGTTATTTCAGAGGTTGCAAGCGATTTAAATTACGGCCGAAACACAAGCACTTATCATCTGCTGTTGATAAGTTCGGGTATGAGGTTTATTCCAAACCGAAAAGATAAGTTCCGGTACAAATTTTATTCCAAACCGAAATTTCCAAAAAAAATTGACTGGTTATATACAAAAGTGCTCCCATTTTTTTTCACCGTTTCGCCAAAAGCCGAAGTTCCTTCTAAGAAAATGGCTTCTTTCAACCTCAGCACTGAGGAAGCGGCTTCCAATAAGAAGCCAAACCTGAATGGAACTCGCATCCATGTTGTATTCAGTCAAAGTACATACTACCTCCTATTATACCTTGATACCTTGTTACCTCTTCTACATGATGTAGGATTACGCCTGTAACTCCCGCTCAGGTCTTCTTAATAAATATTATACCGATCACTGCATGCGTGGGTCTGCCTTGCGTTCATTACCGCGAACTCAACAGAACCTCTCGTCACAGTCCGCTGGCCTCAGGGCGCCCACAGGTTTACGTGCCTTCAACAATGCATGCTTTTGTTGTTCTCCATGGTCACTCCTCCTTTGTGCGTCTTGAGGCGACCGGAGCGTGGTGAGAGGGGCTGTTGGGTTCGCGGTAATGAACGCAGGGCTAGTAGTCTCACATTGTTTATTGCTAAAGTGAAGACGTTATAATTATTTCCCGTTAAAAGCCATTCCCCTATATATAAATACGTCTTTTACGCCTTCAAGCTATTCTTCCACTGAAGAAAATAGTTCCACTTTAAGAAAATAGTTCCACTTTAAACAGTTATGAATATGTACACTAAGAAATATTTTCTATATCCTAGCAGATTATAGCTTAAAGCAGGCTGAAAGTAAAGCAGAATGCGCCTAAAGGTGGACATCTGTCTTCAAATCTAGAAACAGGCTATAATAATGAGATAATGAGTTAAACGCAAACGAAACTTTAACTTAATAGAGTAAAATGTAGACGATTACAATTTATTGAAATGTTTTAAGATTTATCATAAAGTTCAATCTGAAAGACAAACAGTTTACAATGGAAATAAAGCTACATGTGTATAGAATCTAGAGTATCTGGCAGTTTTCATAATTTTAGATCGGTGCAAATAATGTGTTGATCTTGCAACTTGTCTCATTGAGTCACGAGATGACAGAACTACTTTTAAAGCGACTTAAAACCCTATTGAATCTAAATAAGGGGAGATCCTTTGAAAGCACAGAAAACAAAGCAAATACTGAAAATTGCAGACTCGGTTTAATTGAGTCTGTTCATGAGCAATACTTAAATATGCAACAGTGCTCTCGCACAGTTGTCAGCAACAATATTTGCTCCAATCCTTACTAAATTATTCAATCGCAGTATAATAAGGAGGCACACAACGTTTTTTTCTGAAATCTCGGCACCGGTGGTGTCCTTGACATCTATATTTATCTCCTCCCGACTTTCACGCACAAACCAGAATCAAAACTCAGTCCTATATCAGTAAATACATCTATAGGCATAACAAAACAGCTTAAACCATCCACATAAGCACACGTTCAGATTCCTCTGTGGCCAAATTTAAAGTGTGTTATGGTCGCGAAAACCCATGACAAAAAAGCCTCAAAACCCACATATTCTCCGAAAAATTCGAAAGTGTTCGCCTAGGGTTGGCACTTAGTGAAAAGTATTTTCAGACTCACTGAGCCTGTTGCTTTTAGGATCTTTGGCACAAACAATAGGGATTCCAGGTCGATTTTGCACCATTTTCATGTGTCTGCACCCTCCAGTAAAATGATGCTGATTCCCTGTTTATTTAGCCCGAACCACTGATTTCCAGACTGTCCCAATCTTATACACATCTGACTACAAAATGTCATCAGCTTAGTGCGCATTTTATTTAAATTATGCTACAAAGTTACATATTAATGCATTCTCCCCTAAAATAATGTTTTTCATCTTCAAAAATACTTTAAAACTTACCAATAGCCTTTTATTAAGAAATTTGACCGGGGCCAATGTTATAAAGAGTTTGGGATGAATCTGAGCTCGTTCTCAAGCATTTGATTGGTCAGACTTGTGCTTTTTCCCAAATCTGACCAATCAAATGCTTGAGAACCATCTAAGACTCAACACAAACTCTTTATAACACTGTATGGGACTTGCAGTTTCATCGTTCATTGAGCAAACTTATCTGTATGAGCGGCATTGTTATACACATGCTTAACGTCTACAAACTCTAAATTTAACTCGCAATGGGTTAATGGGTAATGGGCAGACGACAATTTCAATCAGACGATAGATATCGAAGCAGTGAGATAGGGTAGGGTAAACAGTTATTATTTTCTCATTGTCCGACTATCCTTTGACCAACACAAGGTATTAATAACTCTTAAAAAATTATATTCTAACATGACCGTGAATTCGTCTCTATAAACAAAGAACAGGTCTATCGTTGTATACCTGAGACGTTATACCACGCTCTTCCCTACCCCGCTCCTCCCGCGGTTATATGACATGATGTGACCACGTGCGTTCATACGTTATGTTTTTTAAATTTCTTTCGTTATTCATATAGCCCGTAAAGACCATATACTTTTAACCAGTAACGTTACAGAAATTTTCTCATTCTTCTGTCTTGTTTGATGTAATGTTTGTTCTATGCCAGATTATGGATCGGTAATTGTAAATGTGCTTATGGGTGTTAGATTCTTGTAATGCCGCGGAAAAAGTTATTCGGTCGAAAAACTTCATCCGCTGAGGAAATAAGTAAGGAACATTTGATTTCCTTTCTAATGAATTTCCTTAAATCGGGTCATGTTAGAATCGAAATAATCTATGTTCTACCGTTGTGAAACTGTATTTTACAACGGTCGGTCGTTGTGGTGCGCAGGAATTGACCAATCAGGCATTCGGCCTTCGTGGTCAATTCCTGCGCACCACAACTCCCAACCGTTGTAAAATACCGTTTCACAACGGTAGAACATAGATTATTTCTTAAATATACACGAGTTTGATACAACTTTAATGCTTCCCTGCTGTGAACACATATAACGTATTTGGAAAACAGTATAGACCCAGCTCAGTCAGATCTTTACTGTCTGGTCTGCCAGACATGAGTCTGCACTCTTTCCTGCATAGTAATACCTTCCATATTTTATCTATCTATCTATCCACGCGTAAACCGCCGAGAAAAATAATAAGAAAGGATATAAATGTTTAAAAGAAAGGAGACTAGTTTGTTATAGTAATACCTTCCATATTTTATCTATCTATCTATCCACGCGTAAACCGCCGAGAAAAATAATAAGAAAGGATATAACTGTTTAAAAGAAAGGAGACTAGTTTGTTAAAAATCTAGATAAAACCGTGTATGTACAGGTACTTGACAGTTGACACATAGATCTAGATCTTTATTTGGGGGGGGGGGGTTAATAGATCTAGATCTATGTGTCAAGTACATGTGGGTGTATGTGTACTTAACCCTTTCACTCTCAATGACGCATAAAAGCGCGTTTGCAAACAGTCTTGGCTCCTCAGACGCCTCGTAACGCAAACTGCTTGACACTCGTATCGATATGTTTTAAGTCATACTACAATATTTACATTCGCTCTGTAAAACTCTAAGGAAAAAGTGAGGTTCAATTTTCAGTGAACCTTCACTTCAGATCTGGTTCTAACTAGTTTTAAAAATCTTCCATACGGCGGAGAGATACCGACCAAGTTAGGATCTACTTTTAGATTATCCGTTTGGGTATCTCGAAACCCCTTTTTAAATTTGGAGACAGTTCAATTAAAATCAAATTGCAATAAAAAAATTATATGCTGTTTTTAAGGGAGATTATCATATTACGCTCCGTCATTAAAGCTGTACGTATTCTCTCCCTTGAAAATCCGGGGGGAGTGGTTTTCTATTTATAGATTCGACAAGTTATCTTCTAGCTACGGTTTGAAATTATTCACCAGAATTACGTAGGAAAGTCGCTCGAACATAAAGCAAAATAATGCATTCACACTTTCTAACTTGGGAACGTAATGTTCCGTTCACTATCCAGTATGTGTATCGGCCGAAAGTGTTCTAATAAACATATGCCTTAGATAGCGATGTGTGTTTTAGTTTCTTACGAGCGTTCTTAAAGCACAGCGAGAAAGTTTACTGGGTAAAACCCTGAATTTATAATGCAAATACAGTACATCTAGTAAGAACTACTTTCCAAACCATATTTAGAAACTGTAATGGCCATTACATCGATATTACATTTATCAAACCCATTTGGCCGGTATATGATATATTCATATACATGAAAACAAATCTGGTCAAACTACACATTAAATGGACAAGACAGAAAATATAAATATAAATATAAGGAATAAACAACATCTTTTTGCCGCTTACGACGGTATGAATACATTAGCTTCGGGGGTAAGTTTATCGTAAACACCCTTCGGGCGTTTACGAAACTTATCCCCCTGCGAAGCTAATTTATTCATACCGTCATGAACGTCAAAAAGATGTTGTTTATTCCTATATTGAATCTTACTTTGAAACGATCTTGCAAACAACAAAAATGAAGCAGGCGACAATGAAACGGTGAATGTGTAAAATGTGTACTTAGGGTGATGGAACAGTTCAGATGTTTGATATTCAAAGTGGGTGTAGTTTCATTTGTAAATAGCAGGGCTGCTATATCCGGATTTTCCCGAAATCGTCGGATTTTTATCTTAGCAGATTGAAGATTAAAGCAGATTGAAAGTAAAGCAGAATGCGCCTTAAAGGTGCATTATGCTTTACTTTCAGTAATCGTACTTGAAAAAAAGAAACTTTGGAAATCTTAGGATGTTTCATGATCAACTTATGGCAGCCCTGAAATAGTCAAATAGATCGATTGCCATAATTTGATATCTGCTGTAAATAATGTCACTTGTTTATTTACCGGGTTTGGATTTTAAGCGTTTTACATAAACTTTCAAATTAGGTATCAAAATGTTTTGGTCCTAAATTTGCTGAATTTATCTGTATCTTATTTACTGCGCTTTCTCCCCACAATGTTCCATCGAACAACAATTCCCTCCTTACAACAATGCTTGTCGCTGTTCCCCAAACAAGACAGTTGTGTCTAACGCTTTTCACTGATGCAATATTATACAGTTATTAAACGGCCCGGGCCGGGCCGGGCCGTCGTTGGTTATTGGAACAAGTTAGCCATATTGGCACGAGGGACTTGGCCCGAGTGCCAATGTAGCTAACGAGTGCCAATAAGCAACGACGGCCCGCCCTGGCCGTTTAATGACTTGTTCATTGTATACCTGGTTCAAAATCAACGAATTTGTAGACTGTTTGAATGTTTATATAAGCGCGGTCGTGTTATGGAAATCAAATGACGTCATCTTCAACGAACGTTGGCCATTTTGAACGTTACGTTGCTAACATTTTCACGTTCATAAACTCTGTTGCCCCCCGGGCCAATAACCGGATGCAGTCCAAATAACCGGTTATTGGACTGCATCCGGTTATTGGCCCGCTCAGCAAAGGCGTATTGCATTGTCATCAAAGCAAAATCTGTTACTATTTATAGTAAGGTATACAATAACGTATGCTTAAAATTAGCGTTTGCTGTTTATTTCTCAAATATACGTATTGGACATTTTGAAAAAAGAAACATACAGACGAGTGACAAACAGTTTATACCCAGATCAGACGCCGCGTTACTCGGTGTCTGATCTGGGCTCAAATTGTTTGCAAATGTAAGCCAATGCATGCTCGGTTCTCTAAATAGATTAATGTTCCCTCCCTATAATAACTCCCTCTGAACAATACACATAAAAATGTGTGTCTCCTATTGGGTGTTGATATAGAGAGGGAACACTTTACAGTGCTTCCTCTCTACAACAACACCCAATGGGAGACAAAAAATTATGTGTGTTGCTCGGAGGGAGTTGCTGTATAGGGAGGGAAAATTAATACCATAAGAGTGCAAACAGTTTGAATCCAGATCAGACGCCGCTTAACGCGGCGTCTAATCTGGATTCAAACTGGTTGTCTTTGTCGTTATATTTTTTTCAAAGTGGCCAATATGTAACTTTGAGAAATCACAGCAGACAATAATTCTAAGCAAAAAAGAAACGATATTGCAGCAGTGAAAAAGTTAGACATAATTGTGTTGTTTGGGAAACAGCAGTAAGCATTGTTGTTCGGAGGGAATCGTTGTCGGGAGAGCCGTTATAGGGAGAGAGCACTGTAGTTTCAACCTGTTTGAAAGCGCAAATGTTATAGAACTTGGCAGAGAAGGGGTATATCTAGACCAAAACGTTTAACCTATTGAACTCTAGTGACGAGAAAACACGCCATTTACAAACACTGTACATGTGAATAATACAAATGCCATGTATACAAGAGTACATTTATTATATGCAAACAGTGCAGATCCTGCTAAGAGGGTTTCTATCGGAGCCCTCTGGCCACTATCTGCACTGTTTGTCATTCTGCAATACCGATTTGATAGTAAAAAATGAACCAGACTTAATTAGAAACTGAAAGTCGTGTCGGTTTGAAGTTTATTGGGTCAATACTTTAATGAACATGTATTAGAACTGACGATCATATGGAAGCATTCCTAACACGAACGTTCGTCACCATTATCACTCTGATTGTCTCATTTGACAAACGACGCATATTTATTCTGAGCCCTGTAATTTATTCATGTAACAAAATTTAATTGATGGGCTGTTGACATTTCCTCGAAATGCATGTACACTTATAAATCACTTTGAAACTTTTAACCCTGAAATTTAAAACGGGCAGTTCCAGTTTCCAAATCAAGTGTCGTCCATTTTGACTATCTATAGGGATTTTTCTCATTATATTTAAAGATGACAAACGGTTCAAACTCGGATCGGACCGGGAGGGCTCTAATACGAGCCCTCTGATCCGCGCATGCACTACATGTATTTGCATATAGGAAAATGTACTATTTACAATTTGTTCTTCCACTGAAGAAAATAGTTATAAATAAATCAATATAAATATTTATACAGGCATTAACATGTAACATAAGAAATATTTCCCATATACTAGCAGATGGTAGCTTACAAAGGCTGAAAATAAAGCAGAATGCGCCTGAATGCGCATTCTGATTTACTTTCAACCTGCTTTAATTGGTCAACTATCTTCAAACAGGAACAGACTAATGGATAGCGGGTTAAAACTTAATTTGGAATAACCTTGTAGACCGCAGTGTTGAAGAAAACTATAGTGTTCCCTCCCTACAACGGCCCTCCCAACAACGATTCCCACCTTACGACCGTGCTCGAATTTACATATAGGTGGATATTTTGATATAATAAATATACTGACATGTGACAATCAGCTTTAATCCTGATCAGACGCCGCGTTACGCGGCGTCTGATCTGGATTCAAGCTGTAAAATGCAAATATAAAGTCAAGTCTTAATTGTCCCTCCCTATTACGACTCCCTCCGAACAACACGCACAATCTGTCTCCTATTGGATGTCGTTGTATAGAGAGGGAGCACTATATATTGAGGCTATGAACAAGATAAGCCCTCACCCTATTATTTATTCCACAAATACATGTATGTATTTTCAGTTTTCTATAATATAACCATGCCTTGTCATATATATAGAAGCATAGCAAACGTTATACTGCATCCATAACCCTTTCCAATATAGAAGCGCCTTTTAGCGCATTTAATTTATTCTTCCACTAACAAAAATGTGGACTGTCATTAACATGTACCAAAAGAAATATTTTCTAAATCCTAGCAGGTGGTAGCTTAAAGCAGACTAAATTTTAAAGCAAGGCGCATTCTGCTTTACTTTCAACCTGTCTTAAATGGTCATCTGTTTTCAAACTAGAAAAAGGCTATAGGATAAAGAGTTAAAGTGAAGCAGTAATGTTCCAGTCTTAAACACAGTAAACAATATTTTTGGGAAAGGGTACAACGAGAGACAAAAATGTGGAAGGGTCAATATTATGTAAATTTAGAAACAAACACACCCATATACTCATGTTTCCTAGTGTATGAAATACTAACATCCTATAGGCGTCAGGTATTTTATAGTAAATCAACGCGAATTCTAGCATCTACTCTCGTGATTTTCGGATACTGCAATGGCAATTCATATTTCAATGACAGTTGATCTGGGATACCTATGCACATGTAATGTTGTTGTAAGATAGACACACTTCAATTAAAGATTGATATAAAATTACAATAAAATATATCTTATTACAATTACTCTTTTACAGCAAATGGCGATTACATTTTATTGTTGTTGTTGTTGAAGTTGCTGTTGTACCTAAAACGGTCCAGTTAGGCTCTTAACCTTTTACTCGCTGCGGGCAAATGTATATCCGTGGCAAATACTTACATACGTACTTACATAATTATGGTTATTAGGGTGACTTTCACGCACATGTTCCCTCAGAATCATCTTCGCCAGACTCTTCGTTATATAACCGAATACGAGATCTGACTTCCGTAAATATATAATAGGCACAAGTTGGGATCCAAATGAGACTTTAAGAATGGTTGCAGACTGCAAATTTAAGAGTCTGACAGCAACGGTCATAAACTCTCCACTGATGTCGAGACGTATGGGACTTTATTGGCATTTGGTTTCACTCTTTCACCGTCGCTTGAAGTTTACTTTTCAAACAGTTTTGATCCAGATCAGACGCCGCGTCATGCGGCGTCTGATCAGGATCAAAAGTGGGTGATACTCGTATCGATATTTTTTAAGTCATACTACCTTAAATCTAACATTGAAACAATCTTATAAATACAAGGAAATATCGAAGCAGACGACAATATGGCGGTGATGGGATAAAATACCTCACAATTAATTTTGCAGTGAAAGGGTTTAACAAATTTAAAAAAAGAATGTGTGCATGCATTTCACATACATACAACAACAATAAGTATTGAAACGAAAACAAGAATGTTCTGTCCTTGTACAACTATGTTAATATATATGTATATTCTATCTATACCTAGGTTTAAGTTCTTGAAAAGAATTATGATATGATTTTATAAAGTCTTGTATAACATCAAAATATGCTATCATTTACATTGTAAATATTCACATTTCGGTATACCACCTCTCTTCAACGACTTTCATGGAAGACAGTTGTGAAGTCCCTTAAGGACAGATCGACTCGTTGCCTAATGCAACGCAAACCAAACGCAGACGGCCTTCTCTGCCAATTACTGTTATCCCAATGACATTTAGAAACAGTTACACAACACAGCACCGTGCACGTGCACGTGATTAGAATCACGTTAAGGCATCTTTACGCGTCGTTAGTGCGTCATTATCTCGTCACTGGCATGGTGTCGCCTGCTTTTAAAAATGATTGTCGCCTGCTTTTATTTCTCGAATTAAATTAATACATTGCTATCGTATTGAATGTCAAACTGTTTTGAAACTAACCCGAGAAGCGGTGTTTGATCAGGATCCAAACTGTTTGCAAATAAATGGCTAGAGATCAGTAGGTTTCTTCATTCAATGGCCGCTTAATACAAGAATGCTATTGTTAGTTGTAATCTACAGCCATTTTACATATATATGCATGCCCATAGTCGAGTGCGCTCCAATAAACATTATGTACAATTGCTATATGTGGTGATGCTTGTTCCTGTTTCAAGCATTCCGATTGGCTGAACTTATCGTGGCGTAGTCGTTGGGGTTGTTGATTTATGCTGATGCAGTTTCTGGTTCATTGTACTATATAGATAGCTATTAGATATACAAGTCAAACATATGTTAGATCGCCGATCAAAAAGATGTGCCGAGCCACAGAGGGCAGACGACCTAAAACTTCAAATGGACAAGTCCAGTTTCCAATAATACAATTCCATGTTTACTATTACAGATTGTTTTTGAAATATATTGCACAAAAAACAACAGCAGTGCAGACCTTGTAGGAACCCTCTAGTCTTGGTCTCCACAGTTTGCGAATGAAAAGTATCACAGGTACACTGTTTGTCATTACGCTTGTAGTGAACGGGTTAAACAAGAATGAATCAACGTGCTTGAGAGTACTGATGATGCTTTCAAACTGAAATACAGTATTGAATGAAAAAAAAACTAGGAGATTAATAGTGAAAATTGTGAAAATAATGCTTCTTTTTAAATGTCTTTGATCTCAAAGAAGCATTTTTCAAAAGTCGCATAATTGACAGCCCTCGGTCCCAGAAGTTATTCATATACACAAGAGAAAGTGAACGTTGATTTCTACTTATGAAGATCATGTTAACTTCAGAATGTAGATCTAGTATGTATTCACTGGAAGTAAAACATTTCCAAATCGTTTTAATTGTTACGTTCAAATCATTTCTCAAATGAACCAATTTCTGATTTATTGATGGTTATTGTCTTATTCATAAGATTAGTTATTGAGTGTTGTTTTCTTGAGCGGATGACGACCTATGAGTCAAAGTGTTGGAAACTAAACTCGACTCTGACTACAGAGGTTTCATGGGATTGAAACCATCAAAAATGGTGACAATATGCTTAGGCGGCATATGCGCAACGAATGCGTTGAGCTGCAAATAAGCAGAACGATGATGTATTACACAATGCATCACTGGCCTTTTTTGCTGAACTTGATGGAATGGTATTTATCACTCTATTTGTGTGTGTTATGCATGCAGTGCCTTATAAAATATTACCCTAATATTATCCCAAATTCTGAGTGAACTTTATTTTTATTTTCTGTGAAAATGTGTTCTGATTTTAAGTCTCTTCAAACCACCGAGTTGGTTATTCCCCAAAGCATCCACGAATATAAACATGCTGCATGTGTTTATGAATATTTTCACAATCATATTAGAAATGGAGAAATAAAATTTCTTTTAAAAAGGAAGGATTGCCCTGTTTATAATGTGCAGGTCTAGCCTTATCATTCATTATGTAACAACATATTCATTTTGCTTATACAGCGCTATCTCTCTACCTATTGTAGCGACACCCATTGGGACACAAAAAATGTGTGCGTTGTTCGGAGGGAGTGGTAATAGGGAGAGAAATTGACTTACATTGGCAAACAGCGTACGCGGCGTCTGATCTGTATTCAAGCTGTTTGTCACTCGTCATTGTGGTTTTTTTCTATCAAAATGTCCAATATGTAAATTTAGGAAAAACCAGCAGAGGACAATATTAAGCATGCAATGTTGCAGCAGCAAAAACGTTAAACATAATTGTCGTGTTTAGGGAACTGCGGCAACAGTCGTTGTAAGGAGGGAGTCGTTGTTGGGAGGGTCGTTGTAGGGAGGGGGCACCGTGTATATCTTGAACTCAGTATATTTATAACCGAGAATGAAGGGGTGGATTAACAGTTCAACTCTGTACCGCCTAGTGTTATCGTCTGCTTTAACCCTCCTATCCGGCTATAATTCGTCTGCACTGAAACGGTCGTCTGCAATAATTTTTAAAGTCAGATTTGAGATTTTTTAGACTGAAGAAAAATGGATATGAGTGTCAGATAGTTTGTATCATGCTCAGACGCGGCGTCTGATCAGGATCCAAACTGTTTGCAAAGTCGTCCTTTGGCGCCGTTGGCAGTGAAATAGTGACACGTAGCATGGCGCATGCCACCAGATCGTAGACACCGACCAACTGGTTTTGGATTTGGATTTTTTTAAGTTATAATTTTCGTCGCTTTAACAGTATTTCAGTCATATCGCGACGTCCAGCTTATTACAGGTGGAAGAAGACCCCAAAAGCCCTTTATGAACTGTTTCAGACACAAATCGGCAACCGGTAGAATCACCGACCTTCCGCAAGCCAGCTGGAAGGCTTCCCCACATAACAATTCGGAAGTGCTCAGGCCTGGATTCGAACCCAGGTGAGGAGCTTAGTGATCGAAGTCAGTGGTTTTGGTCCTTTAGAAGTACATTGAAATAATTGAAAAAGTACACTTGAAGTGATATCAATAGTCGGTTAGTGAACATATACTGAGATAAATAAACATGACATTAATTCTACACCTCCTCTAGTGAAATATGCAAGTACACTGCAGTGTTACCTCCCTATACAACGGCCCTCCTAACAACGACTCCGTCCTTACAACGACCCTTGCTGCAGTTCCCTAAACAGGACAATTATGTCTAACGCTTTTACTGCTCCAATATCGTCTGCTGTTTTTTCTCAAAGTTACATATAAGTGGCGATTTTGATAGAATACATATAATGACGAGTGACAGACAGCTTGAATCCAGATCAGACGCCGCGTTACGCGGCCTCTGAGATGAATTCAAGCTGTTTGCAAATGTAAGCCCAGTCTTATTTTCCCTCCCTTTAACGATTCCCTCCGAACAACACACACACACACTCTCTGTGTCTCTCATTCGGAGTCGTTGTAGAGAGGGAGCACTGTACAACCAGGTATAGACGCCCAAGACATGTTTGGCACGTTGTGATAGATAGTGGCAGATTTGATTGATCTGTAGAATTAACACTTAAACACATACCTGCCAATTGTGATTTGACTCGTATCTGCACGTTACGCGGCGTCTGATCTGGATCCAAACTGTATTGCAATCGTTTTTAGATTTCTTCAATTATAAATTCTGGATCCCAACTGCTTGACACTCGACTTTGAACAGTCTCCCCGATTAAAAAGCATGCATCTGGTTTTGACATAAGTTGCGATGAATTCAAAGTAGAAGATATTACGACAGGATAATAAGGGTTTAAGATTGTTAGCAGCAATATTCATGTACAGTGGATCCCCTCCAAACCGGACATGTATGGGGACAACATAAATATCCGGTTGAGAGGGGGTTCCATTTCAGAGAGGTACCCCATAGCTTGTTTTTAAAATGGAAGATAGCTGCGGCATGTTGATAGTAAAGCAGAATGCGCATTAAGGCCTGCTTTAAGCTATCATCTACTATAATAATAATAATGATTTAATAAAGACTTTATTGCAATATGAATGCCATATCATACGATAATGGACGATCAAAATCAATCATATTATTTAAAACGCAGTGGCTATGTTTACGACGAGTCGTAAACATAACTGAGATTCTATTTTTACGTCAAAAATAATTTCCGGTCGCGCATGCGCACATATTATTTTTTGGCAAAAATTTAAAACACTGACGTAAAAATAACAACCGTCGTAAAGATAATTCCAAGATCGTCGTAACTATAAGTAACTATAAGTAATGTTTTAGAGGGATAAAGATAGAGAAAAAAACACTGACGTAAAAATAACAACCGTCGTCAAGATAACCACGAGCTTCGTAACTATAAGCGCATATTACATATTTTGTCATAATATAAACACTGTCGTAAACATAACAATTGCGATCGTCGTAACAATAAGAATTGGCTTTGTCGAACAAAAGGTTTAAAAATTCGCAACTTCCTTATAATTGTTGTGTTCTAAAATTACTTTTTTAAAAGAATTTACCAAGTAGAAATGCATTTTCATGCCATTGTTGAATGTGTAGGAGATAGTTAGTAACTTGTTCACGGAATGATCTTGACAGTGGCGTAAAAATAACTGTGACGGAAATGGACGGTATATAAACACTTCTACAGTCTGACTGTGGAAGTCGGCTTTTATAGCCAGATTGTTTAAGTGTTTGTCTAGGTTGCGAAGTTCAGCAACGCTCTGCGCGGTTAGTACCTGGATGGGTGACCGGCGGGGCGTATACATAGATATCTTAAAATAACCTAGATCGGCTGTAGGCCAATCAGCGACGGTCACCGAGAAGCCATCTTGGTTAGTGTATGCTATTCATGTTCCAATGGTCTGGTGCACGTCGTATTGCGGTAAATTAATGACGTTACATGCTGTGCGCAGTAATCCCGTCTACGTTGACGGTGCGTCATTGACTACAGAAGTTGCTAAGAAGCGTTCCATAGTTGCTATGATTAACCGATGATTTTAATTAGTTACATAAGAATTACCATCATTTTGTGCTTATTATCGTTATATTGTCGTTTTACGGTGCATATTTATGTTATAAGATGTATGAAGTACGAATTCGTTCTTAAATGAAAGTAAATCATATTGTGTCGCCGGAGGGAAAATGTATGATACACGTACCAAAATGGCGTCTCTCTGACCGTCGACCAATGGGAGCTCAGCGCTAGGATTCAAGATTCAAGATTCAAAACATTTTATTAAGTAACGTAAACATATACATGTTTCTTGTTACATGATACAATGGATTCATTATATAGTATACATGACAATATCATTGTATGGACTCTGTTGTCCGACTAAGTTACTATAGGTGAATTCTGGAAGATGTGTAATACCTGAGGCTGGACGTATCCAAACCACATCGTTCTTAATTTATATAATCATCTATGCACATAGTATATGCCTCAGCAGCTACCGATCATTTAGGATGAATTGGAATGTTAACAGATCATGTGGCTTCTCACAGTGACACTGCAAGACAACAGCAACGCAGACAGATCTTACCGGAACTTTCTGCATTACTTTCGTATAACAGGGAGTCGTTACTTGATTCAAAAGAAGTGTACTACACTGACATCGTCCTACAGTGGACGACCGCTTGCCGATGTGAGGCCTGCTTTCGGTGTCGCTCCAGTAGGATCATACCGTATTATTGAGACACAACGGAAATAATTTATGGGTGCTACATGTATACAGATCTACCCCTCGACCGCAACCTATCAGAATGAACTAGGAAATTAAAAGCAACTGCTTAACGCTGATCACTGCAAACACAGAGAGCTCATACAGAAGCCCTCTGTATTACTTTCGTTCTACAATTTGAAGTCACAACTGAAGCATAATTTTATTGTCGCTCAAGAGGGATAGTAATATACATGTAACATAATAGTACAGATGTTATACGGTACTACCCCTCAGCAGCGACTATAGTCGCTCAAGAGGGATATTGTCGTAATTTGAGAATGAGGCGTTTATAAGTACATGTACATAGGAAAAACAGTGAACAAGAACTGAAATAGAAATGATATACGGTACTACCCCTCAACAGCGACAAAAGTCGCTTAAGGGGGATAATACAGTAATATATGGATAAGGCGTAAATACGCACATAGGGAAAGCAGTTCAACATACGGAACTATAAATGATATACGGTACTACCCCTCAACAGCGACTATAGTCGCTCAAGAGGGATACTGCCGCAATATGAGGATGAGGCGTTAATACATACATATGAAAAACAGTTAAACAAGAACAGAAATGTGAATGATATACGGTGCAACCCCTGAACAGCGACTATAGTCGCTCAAGAGGGATAATGCTGTATTATATGGACGAGGCGTTAATACGCACACAGGAAAAACAGTTTAACCAAAACTGATATATGAGTGATATACGGTACTACCCCTCAACAGCGACTATAGTCGCTCAAGAGGGATAATGCCGTAATATATGGACGAAGCGTTAATACGCACATAGGAAAAACAGTTTAACCAAAACTGATATATGAATGATATACGGTACTACCCCTCAACAGCGACTATAGTCGCTCAAGAGGGATAATGCCGTAATATATGAATGAGGCGTTTATACGGAAAAACAGTTAAACAAAAACTGATATATGAATGATATACGGTACTACCCCTCAACAGCGACTATAGTCGCTCAAGAGGGATAATTCCGTAATGTGAGGATGAGGCGTAAATACACAAATAAGAAAACAATATAACAAAACAAGAACCTTAACTAATGGAAGGTTAAGTTATATTGATGAAATTTTGACGTATGCGGAAGGCATCATAAACATATTTACATAGATTCTTAAGGGTAGAAAACTGCTTACTTTTCATCAGTTCGACAAATTTAAATACACTAGGCCTACTCACATAGTATGGTTTGATGTACTTTTGACGTATATCGCTATATGCGCTACAGACTAGGGTAAAATGATATTCATCTTCTATATCACCTGAATTACAAATGACGCAGTATCTTTCATTTCGCTCTATTCTGTTATTACCGTATCTGCCTGTCTCAACTCTTAACTGATGGGATGAAAGCCTTAATTTGGAAAAAGTAACTCGAAATTTTGCTGGAATTTTGTCGAGATATGGCTCAAATTCGAAAGTCATTTTAAAATGCTTATATAAATATAATGCCGAACTAGTATCAATGGTTGTATACCATGATTGGATAAACTGATCTATTAACCTTTGCTTGAACACAGCACAGAAATTTTTTAAGTCAACAATTTCGGGATTATTCCAGATATATGAAAAACCTGTGCTTTTTAACAATGATTTGACTTTAGACGCCCAGTTGCTTTTACCTAATTCAACATCAGCTAATAACGACTGGTAAACACATTTTATAATTCTATTATCACTAGACAGGATTTTAACCCAGTATCTGATTATGCGAGTATATCTATGTATGTACAATGGGCATCTGCCTAATTCTCCATAAACTAACATATTACTAGTAGACTGTTTAACTCGCAAAAGAGATTTACAAAACTTAAGATGCACCCGTTCTATTTCCTTATTTTTACTAAATCCCCAGACCTCACAACTATAATTCAATATCGAAGAGACAAATGCATCAAAAAGCTCGCATTGAATACTAGGCTTTAGAAAATATTTTCTGATATTAACAAAAAGTGTATTTAGAGCGCGCACGCCTTTACCGGCTAATGTTTCTTGATTGAGTTGGAATGTGCCTGTATAATGAAATACAACCCCAAGATAGTTAAAATTGTCTACGACTTCTAGTGGAATATTATTAAACAACCATTTTTCATTATCTTTTACAGGCCCCCTTTTTCTAAAGACAACAACTTTACTTTTGTCTGTGTTCACTTCTAATCCCCATAGAGTACAATATTCCTGAAGGAGATCCAGACTATTTTGTAAATCTAAGACGGAATCACTTAAAATAACCATGTCGTCAGCAAAAAGCATTAAGATGAAACTTATTTCCTCTACTGATATACCGGAATTCGTCCCATCCAATAAGAACAATTCGAGATCCTCTAGGAACAGAGAAAAAAGTAATGGGGACATTATCTCCCCTTGTTTAAGTCCGGTCGAACACTGCAGATAGTCTGAATATGAATCACAATGACGTATTCTAGCTTTAACCTGTGTATACATATCATATATAATTCTAAATATTTTACCTCTGATGCCAAGTTTGTGCAGTTTAAACCAAAGCCCATTTCGATAAATACTATCAAAAGCTTTTTTAAAATCTATAAACGCGCAAGCTAGGCGTTTATTTTCATTAAGAACTTTGCTGATTACAGCATTTAAAACAAATATAGCATCAGTGGTAGAACGACCCTTTCTAAATCCAAACTGACAATCACTTATAACATTATGAGTTTCTGTCCAGTCTGACAGCCTCTTATTTAGGATACTAGTGAATATTTTTGAAAAGCAACTTACTAAAGTAATCCCCCTATAATTATTTACATTATTTGGATCATTCTTTTTAAATAAAGGAACGATAATTCCTTCCATCTATTGACTAGGAAAATACCCCGAGGCTAAAATGCTATTAAATATATCTAGTAAATGCGACATTAAAATATCAGAAGTTTCAATAAAGTATTCATTTAGCATCGCATCTCCTGCAAATGACTTATTTCTTTTAAGCCTATGAATAGCAGTTTCTATTTCATCTGCCGTTATAACATAATCCAATTCATCAAGCATTACATCATCAATATGAGAAGTCTCATTGTTATCATTATGTAAATTACTGCAAAAGGTTTCTGCTTCATCATTAATAACATCTGGGAATTGTGAACTCATTTCTGAAAAATAATCATAAAAATCATTTATATTGATACAACTGTTTTGCAAAGTTTTTTGTTTGTTTGAGAAGCATCGCCAAAAATATTTAGGTCTACATTGTCTCATGCTTACAATTTCATTCATTTTACGCAGCTCCGCTTTCCTTTTCTTTCCTTTTATAAGCTTCTTATATGCTAGCTTGCTATTACATAATTCAATTCTATTTGCATCGTTTGTACATGCATCAAACTTCTGTCTAGAAATAATATATTTATGTTTCGCCTCTTTGCATTCTACATCAAACCAAGCTGATTTCTTACATAAAGTACAGTACTGAACCTTATTAAATTAAATTGATAATCGCAAGCGAATTGCCATCGAATTGCAATCGAATCGGGCGCTTCAAAAAACAAATCCTACGTTTGAATACTTTAACGCGAATTTTCAGAAGCGGTTGTGACAAAAATGGAATCGAAAAAATTAACGAAGGCATATTTGCGAACATTTGTGAGATACACCACTCAAGAAAACTTATCCGAGGGTAAATTAGTATTTTGAAATCGCAAGCGAATCGCCATCGAATCGCCATCGAATTGCAAGCGAATCGCAAAAATTGTTAATTTAATAAGATTCAGTACTGTATCACTAGCATGAGTTTTTTTTACTTATAATATTTTGTTTATAGAACAAAGGTTCGGCAGCTTGCATAATATCATTGGTAAAACTACCTATACATCTATCAATATCATCTTTGCAGTTTGGATTTAACTCATATGTGATAGAATTCAGTAAAGGTAACTTCGAAATTAAACTACTCCTAAAGTCATCACGTCGCTCGTTATCCCATCTTATGCGAGTGCGAATATATTGCCCGTCGTCACGGTCAACGCATGTACTACAGCGTATACCGAACGATAAGGGGGCGTGGTCTGACCATTCATTAAACTGTCCTACTTTAAAATTTTTTATTAAATTAAAATCATTTTCTTGTAATAATAAATAATCAATAACGCTAGCACCGGTTTGGCATATATAAGTGAAGTTACCTTTATTGAAATCCTCACCCAATCTACCGTTTGCTATTCGCAAAGAGTTTGATTTACACAGGTCTAATAGTTTAATACCCTGATTATTATGTGTTTTATCCAGAGACATGCGTCTGTAATTTATTTCTCCTTCGAGGAAAATAGCTCCAATTTATACAGTTATGAAAATGTATGAAAAGAAATATTTTCAATATTCTAGCAGATGGTAGCTTAAAGCAGGCTGAAAGTAAAGCAGAATGTGCCTTAAGGCACATTCTGCTCTACTTTCAACCTGCTTTAAGTGGCCACTTGTATTCAAACAAAGAATTAATCCTCTGCAAACATGGTCTAAATATATATATAACTCTGAATAAGAACTTTACGAGATATAGTATTTATCCTAGCAGACGGTTGCTTAAAGCAGGATGAAAGTAAAGCACATTCTGCTCTACTTTCAACCTGCTTTAAATGATCACCTGTATTCAAACAAAGCATTTTAAAGGGTTAATCTTCTAGAAAAAATTGTATACATATAACTTATACGACAGTTTTTAGTTGACAAAATATAGATGTTAAATAGTGTAGAAAAAGGTTTCATAACTTGATAATTTGACAATTAAAGCAAATGATCTAGATGCAAACTTTTGATTTTTGGTGAAGGCCTATTCCTATCTTTATATTTATGCAACAATATCACAGTGTTGAAATGGTTCAGCTAGATCCCTTATCTACCTGTATTAATACCTAGTACCCTATCCCATGATGCCCTATGTGCCTCTGGGTAATATGATGTAACAGTTGTGTATTAAGCCTGTTGTGTGACCCTGGCACAATATACAATCCGATAGACATCCTGCTGAGCCAGAAATAGGTCTTTAAAGGTGAATCCGGACAGTATTCGTCGTCATCTAAATCCCGCACTGACCTATCACAAACTATGTAATCTCTTTTGTCCCCATTCCCTATACGAGCATTCCAATCTCCCGTTAACAGTATATTGCCATGACCTGTGTATAAATCAATATCAGTTTGCAGTACATCAAATAAATCATCATTAATAAAGTTATAGCTAGGCGAATTTTCTACCCATATATAAACACCTGCTAAGAACATATCAGCTGTAAAATCAAAAAAGTTCCTATCTAGTTTTAACCACACTATAGTATCGTAGTGGTTATTAACTATCTTAACCCCTTTACTAATATTATTACGAATATAAACTACCACTCCGCCACTGCAGCGCTTCGCTCTTCTTTTTTGGAATTTTCTATACAAATTAAAGCACTGAAAACCATCAATATCAAATTTAGAGCTTTTTTTACCCCATGACTCAAACAAAAACACAATATCATAATTATGTATTATATCTAAAAAGTCACTGTCTTCTAATTTTGAGCTTGTTAAACCACAATAGACAGGCCTAGAGGAATTCAGTGGACATTCACTCAGCATTTAGAAGACCTAGACTTTGCTGATGACATTGGACTCCTATCTCACACCTACCAACATATCAAACAGAAGACAGAACGTCTACAGATTGTTGCAAGACGCACTGGGTTAGAGTTGAACAAAAAGAAAACTAAGAGCCTGAGAATCAACGCAGCACAGGATACACCAATCGTACTTGAAGGAGAGGACATTGAAAATGTATCCCAGTTCACTTACCTAGGAAGCGTAGTAAGCAAGACAGGAGGCACTGAAGAGGACATCCAAGCCAGAATAGGAAAAGCAAAACAAGCTTTTGCCATGCTAAAACCAATTTGGAACAGCAGGACCATCCAACTTCCAACAAAGCTCCGTCTCTTCAACTCCAATGTTAAAACCGTGCTACTGTATGGATCGGAAACCTGGAGGCACACAAAGAATCTTGACAAAAAGTTACAGGTCTTCGTCAACACCTGCCTGAGACAGATTCTGAAAATCAGATGGCCCAATCACATATCTAATCAGGAGCTATTACAACGGACAAAGCAAATCCCCATCAACATTGCCATAAAACAGAGAAAATGGAAATGGATTGGGCATACGCTGAGAAGAAGCCAGCCCAACATAGCCCGTTGGGCCCTTGATTGGAACCCCCAAGGAACAAGGAGAAGAGGTCGTCCAGCTCTCACATGGAGGAGAACCCTTCAGAATGAACTCCAGAAAACACGGATGTCATGGGGAGAAGCTAAACACGCGGCCCAAGACCGAGTCCGATGGAGAGCTGTGGTGGAAGCCCTATGCCCCAGGTGGTGTGAAGAGGATTAAGTAAGTAAGTAAAACCATTAACGTTCCATGACAGAACTGAAAGTCCACCCTCAACGTGCCTTTATGCGTTATCAGTGTTCGTCCGCCTGTCTGCTGTCTTAACTGCAGCGCCGTCTATGTATAAGGTGTCATATGACAACCAGGCTTGTTTGCCCTGATGTGGCCGATCTAGTCTCTTAAGATATCCATGGGCGTATATAACTAATTATTCAATTGTGATGTGGCCATCATGTGGGTAAACCATTTTGCATTGGTCAACATATCTTTCATATATATCACGGAGTAAATACAATTACTCCGTGTATATATTGATGCATAAAGCAGTCGGAAAGAGAACCAGAATGCTTCTGTAGTATTCTACCTAACCAGATATATATATAAATACACGAATGTCTGTGACATTACTTTAGCCTATTAAATCACTGTAAAGAGGTTAAAGCAAACTAGCGTGACATTGTTCTCAGTCGATGCTAGCTGCGATGCCGTAATTAACTCGAGGCACGGAGGAAGTACACCCGTTGTTCTTCATTCGTGCTCGAGACAAAGGTCTAAATAGACTATATTCGGCATTAATACGTACAGTTACGATATGGCAAATAAGTCGATGCCAATCACAACAGTCATATAAAATTATTTCACCCTAGGCTGGCGGCATTCGCTAATAGGCTAATTATCGGATTATGGGAGGCATTTGTTTACAATCAACTGTCAATCAAGTCCGCATCACGGACACTTGTTATAACGAATATATGCACATCGCGTCGCGATGATCGGTGTGTATAAAGGTTTTTACCGAGGCTAATTAGATCACGGAATTATACAAAATGTATAATTCTGTGATTAGATCAGAGGTATAATTATGCAGTTGTTTCACCATATAGTCTTTCATTAGACTAATACATCGGTTTTCATATGTCTTGATTTAACTCAATTCCGTGTCAGAGTATACTCAGAGACTCCTTAGTATACACAGTCAACAAACGAATGGCATGCGTGTCTAGTTGGTAAAGTTATAATAAAATAATCTGAGAACACTACATTTATAATTTCGTAAGGAAGTTATGAATCTTTAAACTTTTTCGTCAAAATTAGTCAATACTTAAAGTTACGACGGTCGCATTTATTTTTACGACAGTGTTTTTACTTAGTCAGAAACATTAACATGTGCGCATGCGTGACCGGAAATATTTTTTGACGTAAACATAGAATCTCAGTTATGTTTACGACTCGTCAATAATCCTCGTATTTTCTTCTTTAAAAGGCGAAATGACTTCTTTTCAAAGTTTTGACAAAATTCTAGCTTGCTATTATAAAAGCGAGTGGGTATGTTCCATTTTGTGAAATGTGTAAAGTTTCCGAATCTACTGGGCTGTCCGAAACTACCAGAGTTGATATATATATCATCATCATCATCATCACATGAACCACAGAACAACAAACACTATGTAGAATATTGGTTGGATACTTAAAAAATTTGTTTGCAGGAAATTCTAGTGTGAGTATCTTCAATCTAATATGGTATTTACCCTATTTATGTGGTCCGGAAAAAGATCGAAATGATTATGGTGCGAATCAGTATATTGAGTACGAAAAGTTAAAGGGAGCGGGTCCGTCTATTGACCCCAAACCTCCCCAAACCTTCCCAAACCTCTCCAAACCTCCACAAACCTCCCCAAACCACTTATTCTACTTTATTATCTTAAAATCTAAGCAAAAAAGGTTCATAAATGGCGAACTTGGGCTAAAATAAGGAAAAAATGCAAAATAAAATTAAATCTACGATTTATTTCATTCAAGGGAAGCAACTCGTACCAAACTTAACAACACATACATACAGTTACTTCCCTTTGGTGCTGTTTGTCTGTCATTGCTCTTGAATGGAAATTATCGCAGATTTAATTTATTTTAGGCATATTCTATTACTTAACGTTTAAATTCACAATGTATAAGCTTCCTTTGATTTTATTTAAAGAAATTTTAGTATTTATGGCTGTTGTTAAGTGGTTTGCGGAGGTTTGGAGAGGTTTGGGGTCAATAGACGTCTGTCCGACTATGACCCCAAACCTCTCCAAACCCTTTAAAAACAACACAGACGGTGAATGTTTAGGCTTAAACTCGCCTGATATAAGCTTTATTGATTTATTTAGTTAAGAAATATGGTATTTAAGGTCGTTTTTAAGTGGATTGTGGAGGTTTGGAGAGGTTTGGGGTCAATAGACGTCTGTCCGACTATGACCCCAAACCTCTCCAAACCCTTTAAAAACAACACAGACGGTGAATGTTTAGGCTTAAACTCGCCTGATATAAGCTTTATTTGATTTATTTAGTTAAGAAATAAGGTATTTAAGGTCGTTTTTAAGTGGGTTGTGGAGGTTTGGAGAGGTTTGGGGTCAATAGACGTCTGTCCGACTATGACCTCAAACCGCTCCAAACCCTTTCAAAACAACACATACGGTGAATGTTTAGGCTTAAATTCCCTTATATAAGCTTTATTTGATTTATTTAGTTAAGAAATAAGGTATTTAAGGTTGTTTTTAAGTGGGTTGTGGAGGTTTGGAGAGGTTTGGGGTCAATAGACGTCTGTCCGACTATGACCCCAAACCTCTCCAAACCCTTTAAAAACAACACAGACGGTAAATGTTTGGGCTTAAATTCTGTTGTGTGACTGCACTTTTACATTGAGTGTTGCTTTTTTCTTTCGTTACTAAGTTTAGAATGATAAAGTTTAGCATATTGGGTGATAAAATAAATATACACACATTCAAACGTACCAACGGCTATTATGCGATATTATGCACGTGCTGCCTGGGCAACATGTTTACTATAGTACAGATTTTCACTGAACGATATCTTTACTGACCATGCAATAATTAAATCATAGAACATTTGAATTAAATTCGGCGTCTGATCAGGATCAGAAAACGAACGAATTCAGACAATTCAGCAACTTTAATCCGACGTCAGAGTCCCTGAGGTCACCGGGCAGTTTGATTGCCACCAAAATACCATCATGACCTTTCGACATCGTAACGGTCAAAATGGAAACGTTAGAGATCAGTCAGGATCCAGCACGTCAGGGTAGATCTACTTGACGTTGGTGAATTATTGCATTGGTATAAGATCACTAGGGGCAAACGAAGAATCACGACGACCCGTTTCGCACAGAAGTCCCGTATATGTTTCGCACCTTCAAACCATGTAAATACACCCATTTGTGTACTATTTTTTATACGCTGACATTCGCATTAACCACTTGTGTCCATAGACACATATCAATTGAATTATTTCTTTGCAAATTACACTATAGGTTCGTGAATAAACTGTTTACATACCATTGCTTGTATTATTTATGGAAAATAAGTATGTACATGTATATCAAGCACAGAAGTCAATTTGTCACTCTAAAAGGAATATTACCGGGCGATTATCGAAATAAACATTGGAATGATCCACTATATTTACAAATATTCGGGAATCCCATCTCAAACATGATGTATGTTTATTAATAGCTTCATTTTTCCATAATTGTTCACTATATTTTTCACATAATGTATACAACTTTGAATCAATCACAGAACCCTGAAGGGTTTATGACTGTATGTGCCCTCCTGAAGTCGCATTTACGTGTATACGTTACCAACAGAAGGTGTATGTGTTACCTCCTGAAGTCAATTAGTTGATTTCTGTTGCAGTGACAAAATAATGGATTGGAAAAATGTATCGTTTATGCCTAGCTCACGTTTGCTGCGGCGGCCGTACGGCAACCGCACGGATAATTATTTCCAAGGCGAGTAGCAATTTCCCGGCCGCGGTAGATTTCCTACGACCGCCGTATGTTGTTCTCACATTTGCTGCGGTCGCCGCAAGGCGATATTTGATGTTTTGGGGTTAAAAAAACTTGCGGCAGTGCGGTCTCCGTTCGGCAGCCGTACGTCGGCCGCGATTTCTAATAAAACCCACGGCGACCGCAGTCTTGCAGTAATTAGCTTGAAAATGTCTTCTAGTTAATATTTGTCAAACATCTTAGATCCGGGTCCGTCGTCAGCTCACTCGGCATCTGGACTGGATCTAAATTGTTTATTCAGGTTATTATGGTCACCATCGTCAGGATAACGCTTAAAATCTTTACAAGACACCATGGTTTTAAGTAGTCGGAGGAGGTTTGGACAGGTTTGGAGAGATTTGGAGTCAATAGTCGGACAGACGTCTATTGACCCCAAACCTCTCCAAACCTCCACAACCCACTTAAAAACAACCTTAAATACCTTATTTCTTCATTAAATAAATCAAATAAAGCTTATACGAGGGTTGTTCGGAAAGTTCGTAGAATTTTGTTATATCTCTGGTTAGCTTCATTTGATCAATTGGAAATTTGGTATGTAAGTACCTCATCTTACTGTTAAAACATTTACAAAGAGAGAAATGAAACAAGTTATGTTTGCCGAATATACATGTTACCGTAGCAACGCAGTAACCGGGACCCGGAGCAGCTCGAAAGTTGTGACTTTTTAAAATTTATTCTAATTAAGTAAACGTGATTTCTCTCAATCCCTTTAGCTCTAGAAAAGCACGAAAATGTCTGATTGTAACATGACGTCATGACGTTAGTTACTCATAATTTCAAAACATTGTAAGCGTTTGAACAGAATTTACAGTATTTAGTCTAAATAGAGCGGAAATGCGAACTAACAAGAAATGACGTCGACCAGTGACGGTGACTTGCGAAGCGTTATTAAAAAAAAGTGTTACTCTAGGTAAATCGCCGACAACACTCTTAAAATGATTAAATCAACGGGAAAAAATGACAAAAAGTTCAGTCTCGCATTCCTGTATAAATGGCACTGACTATTTAGAAGTCGAAGATAACCGATCCAGGACGCTCCTAGGAGCGACCGACCATCGATCTTAGCTGCTTCCATTAAGGACAAGTCCAAAGATATGGGAAATGCGGACAGAAAAACACAGTAAGGTATATCCCTGGTAAAACTGGTGTTTCGTGCACTACCGTTCAAGAAATATTAACAGATGAACTTGGTATATCTCATGTTGGAGCACACTGGGTGCCGAGATTATTCACGGACAAGGAAAAGGAGAACCGAGTTAGATGCTCTCAGATGTTTCTCAGCCGCAACGATGCCGAAAGTGGCGAATTTTGTTTTTGACAGAATTATCACTACGGAAGCGACTACACATGGATCTTGAGCGCGTAATGCTACATCAGGATAATGAACCGGACCGTAGAGCAGCTTCAACGCAGTTAGAAATCAGCTTACTGTGGTTTGAGATGTAAGAACACCCGCCTAACGGTCAAAATTGGCTCCCGTGGGTTTTAGAGTTCTCACAGAGTTAAAGGAGAGCTTACGTGGAATTACATTTGTTTCAGTAGCTGAATTAACCAAACAGACCCAGCAAGTTGTATCTACATTCAGTGAAGACTTGTATGCAGAATCGTACGCAAAATGAGTTAGAAGGCATAACAAGTGGGTGGATATTGCGTGTGATTATGTTGAGAAAGTTAGACGTTCGCTCGGCGTACATAACGTTTGACGTCACGTCGACGCTGACGTGCTCCGGGTATGCGTTATGTATGTATTTTTAAGATGCATAGAAAATATGTATTGAGGCGTAAATTGCCGATTTTCACAGAATATGTAGCACAGATCTGGAAATTAATGTGGATCTAATTTTTTGCATCCAACTACGACTATACGTAATTTTATAACAAAATTCTACGAACTTTCCGAACAACCCTCGTATCAGGCGAGTTTAAGCCAAAACATTCACCTTCTGTGTTGTTTTTAAAGGGTTTGGAGAGGTTTGGGGTCATAGTCGGACAGACGTCTATTGACCCCAAACCTCTCCAAACCTCCACAACCCACTAAAAAACAACCTTAAATACCTTATTTCTTAACTAAATAAATTAAATAAAGCTTATATAAGGGAATTTAAGCCCAAACAGTCACCGTCTGTGTTGTTTTTAAAGGGTTTGGAGAGGTTTGGGGTCACCAGTCGGATGGACGTCTATTGACCCCAAACCTCTCCAAACCTCCTCTGATTACTTAAAATCAACATAAACTACTTTCTTTCTTTAATAAACCAACCAAAGAAAGCTTAAACAGTGTGGACTTTAGCCTAAAATAATAATAAAAGATCCTGAAAAAAAACAACAACTACGATTTGATTGACAGACAAACAGACATAGTTTACACTAGCACCAAAGGGAATTAATTGTATGTACGTGTTCCTCAGTTTGGTACGAGTAGCTCCCCTTGAATGAAAAAAATCGAATATTTAATTTTATTTTGCATTTTTTGCGTATTTTAGCCTAAGTTCACCATTTATTAACCGTATTTGCTTAGAAAGTATGAAAATAAAGTGGAATAAGTGGTTTTCCAAGTGGTTTGGGGAGGTTTGGTGAGGTTTGGAGAGGTTTGGGAAGGTTTGGGGTCAATAGACGGACCGAAGGGAGCTAACTGAGAATTCGTCTGCAATTTTCGTGTGAGTAAAACATTAAAATGTAACATAATCCCTGATACATTGATGGTTTTGTCAGTCTATATACAGCTAATGCAAAACTTTACCATTCAAGCCGAGATTCGCATCGACATAATTGTTTGAACGTGCATTGTCTTTAGAGTAACTCGTTACATGTAGAACACTTTACTGTACAGTCGTTGAATCTTCAACGGCAATCGTTAGACAAATTTTATGATTGAGCATTCACATGTATAGATTTTTTGGGCTAATGATATGCGGATCCAGATGATGTGCGGATCCAGAATATCTAGTGTTGTGTTGTGATCCCGCCCCCTCCACCAACCGCCCCCCTTCCGAAACAACAACAACAACAAAACAAAAGAAGACCTTTCCAAAACAACAAACAAACCAAAGGAATAATAAAAACAACAACCGGCAGGAAACCCTCCACACCAGCTCCAACTGCTTTAAAAATGCTCTCACTCGCCTCATCAACCGGTTTCCATACGAGAAAGCAGAAGTCTGCTCAGCTTCTGACATGATCACTCATCCTGGGGGTAAATAATTTGACAATAATTGAACAACTTCTATATTTCTATTTGATTGTCATTCAATTCAAATGAAGCTATTTGCATGTCTGTTCTTTATAGTGATGTTTTGAATGACATCCTGTATGTCTATATTTCTTTCTTTCTTTGACTGTGACAGTATCTTAGAATTCTTTCTCTCTTTGTCTATGACTTTGTATGTATGTCTGCCTCTCGCTGTCTATTTCTCTCTCTCCCCCCCCTCTCTCTCTCTCTCTCTCGCCCTGCCTGTGTCTGTCTCTGCCTGTGTCTGTCTCTCTTTAACTCGCTGGTCTCTAGCTCTGTCTCTGTATATTTCTTTCTCTCTCTCTGTCTGCCTGTGTCTGTCTCTGTCTATGTACGTGTATGTCTCTGGTTGCTCTGTCTCTGTATATTTCTCTCTCTGTCTGTCTGCCTGTGTATGTCTGTCTGTCTGCATGTGTCTGTCTCTGTGTCTGTCTCTGCATGTGTCTGTCATTGGCTGTATCTCTTTCTCTCTCTGGTTTCTCGCTCTATCTCTGTCTATTTATCTCTCTCTCTCTCTCACTCTCTCTCTCTCTTTCTGTCTGTCTGTATGTACATGTATGTCTACCTGTGTCTGTCTTTGTCTATCTCTACCTGTGTTGTCACTGCCTGTGTCTCTTTCTCTCTCTGGTCTCTTGATCTGTCTCTGTATTTTTCTCTCTCTCTCTCTCTGGCTGTCTGCCTGCCTGTGTCTGTCTCTGTCTATGTGTCTGTCTCTGCCTGTGTCTGTCTCTGTTCATCTCTCTCTCTCTCTCTCACTGTCTGTATATTTGTCTGTATGTCTGTGTCTGTCTCTGCCTGTGTCTGTATCTGGCTGTGTCTCTTTCTCTCTCTGGTATCTCGCTCTGTATCTGTCTATTATCTCTCTCTCTCTGTGTCTGTCTGCCTGTATCTGTCTCTGTCTATGTACGTGTCTGTCTCTGTCTGTATCAGTCTCTGTCTATTTCTCTCTCTCTCTGTATGTCTGTCTGTCTGTCTCTTCCTGTGTCTGTCACTGGTTGTCGCTTTCTCTCTCTGATCTCTCGCTCTGACTGTCTGTCTGCCTGTGTCTGTGTTTTTCTATGTGTCTGTCACTGGCTGTGTCTCTTTCTCTCTGGTCTCGCTCTGTCTGTCTATTTCTCTCTCTCTCACACTCTCACTGTCTGTCTGACTGTGTCTGTCTATGTGTCCGTTTCTGCCTGTGTCTGTCACTAGCTGTGTCTCTTGCTCTCTTTCTCTCTCTCTCTCTCTCTGTCTGTATGTCTGTCTGCCTGTGTCTGTGTCATAGAAAATTTGGAAATCTAAGGATTTTTCAAGGTCACCTTTTGACAGACCTGAAGAAACTTTATCGAATATCGATCGCAGAAGATATATGTAGGCGGTCATGATAGCTAGCTCGCATTATTTCTTTAGCTCAGGTGAGCTAATGAAAACAAAATATTGAGGAGAACCCAAACCCCTGACCAACATTCTCCAAATTTGATATGAGCTATAGTGATCGCCGTTTGTTTGGTTGGCCGCTAAAAAAAATTCACATGACATCTCTGAAATTAATTGCTCTTAGTTCTTAAAATTCCATTTGATCGTCATCTACAAAACTTTTACAAATTAAGTTGAATCATACAAAACCCTGGTTTAAGGATAACCAATATGAAAAAATATTTTTGCAAAAAGTGCATGGCCAAGATTTTTCGATATTTTGTGTATAGCATCAACTAATCGACTTAAAAGATGTTGAAATTATAGCCATGGAGTTGAAGTTGTACCTAGTTTTACTTAGACTGACAGTAGATGTTTTCAATATATCTCTATGACCCAGGGGACCGATATAATGCATGTTCCTCTTGTTATGTTGTACCTATTACGTATAATGATATACACAACGTTATGTCAAGATCCGACACACTTGATGTTGCTCTTCTCACAGTGGCATTTTGGGAGAATCGGGAGCTTTAAGCGAAAAAAAAACCCCGCTTCATGCAATGCAGTAGATTTATACCCATACTTCAAGTAAAATTTCAGTTAAAAGGAATGGGAGCTCACTGACCCCTGACACTCCAGTAGTATCCAACTAAGTCTAGTCCATTTTCGAATATGTAGGTGTTTTTTTTTACAATGAATTTGTTTATATTGTAAACTGACCAAAGTATTCAGACCCTGGTCAGATAGCTCTCAGCTAATATACTATAGGAGCCCTCTTACTGTTTGCATTATGGGACCCTTTTATAAATTTTAAAGTTTTATTGTATAGGTATACATTGATTGTAACACTTAAAAAGAAAAGTATACGCATAACGACTCAGTAGGGGTTTATGTGTTAATGTATGAGAAAAGTAATACAGAAGAACCCAGAAGGATATTTCTGCAATACCCTTGTACTGCATTAAACAGTCAATTTCTGAAGAAATATATTCTTGAATTATATAAGTAGTGTCTTGAGAAAGTTGCAAACTGACATTACAATCAGTGTTGACCTAGACTTGATGTTCGAAACGTAATGACTAATCAGGATATTTGCCCATTTGTAACTGACCATTTATAAAAATCTTAATAAGGGGAGATCCTTTGAAATCACAGAAAACAAAGCAAATACTGAAAATTGCAGACTCGGTTTAATTGAGTCTGTTCATGAGCAATACTGAAATATGCAACAGTGCTCACGCCCCCTAGCACCGGCTTAAGCGGAATTCAACTTTCAACTGTAAATGCGCTGAAATCAATGATTCCAAAGGACCAGAAAGTATAACAACACTGAGAATGAAGTACGGGGCGACTTTTTACAGCCGCCACACAAGCACTTAACATCTTGTCTACGGACGGGACATACTTATTATGATATGGCGGTGTCCAACCGTCCGTCCAGTTTTTCCGCACTTTTCTAATACATGCTTTGACATATGAAGCTGACATTAGGTATGTGTCATGACTGTGGTTTAATGCATGATTGTGTTTACGACTCTACGTGTCGTCACAATTCCGCCGTCAATTTTTCTATGCCCCTTTTGGAACTTAAGATATTTGAAATATGTCTTTTTCAGCCCCCCAAACATGCTTTGACAAATTGAGCTGATTTTAGCTCACTTGAGTCAAATGCTCAGGATGAGCTATTGTGATACTATTCGTCTGTTGTCCGGTGTCTGGCGTCCGTCGTCCGTTCACATTTTCAAACAACAGCTACTCAGAAACCACTGACCCAATTTCAACCAAACTTTGTCAGAAGCATCAGTGACAAGGGTGAACGAAATCTTGTTCAAAGGTTCGGGCTAGATTTATTCCCCTTGCTGTGGGACCTGATTTTCTATCATGACCGTATAGACAACTTTTAATACATAAGAAAATCTTAAAAAATCTTCTTCTCAGAAACCGAAAAGCCCAGACCTTTGATATTTGGTATGTATCATTAACTAATGATCTTCTAGCAAGATTGTTCAAATTTTGACCATGGGGCCAAAAATGGCCCCGCCCTGGGACTTATCAGTTTTTCTTAGGAAAACCTTTAAAAATCTTCTTCTCTGAAACTGTATGGCCTAGATCATTAATATTTGACATGTAGCTTTGCCTTATGGTCCTCGACCAAGATTGTTCAAATTATGACCCTCGGGTCAAAATTGGCCCCGCCCCGGGGCTTATCAGTTTTACATAGATTTATATAGGAAAACCTTTTAAAAATCTTTTTCTCTGAAACTGTGAGGCCCAGAACTTTAATATTTGACATATAGCTATGCCTTGTGGTCCTCTACCAAGATTGTTCAAATTATGACCCCCGGGCCAAAAATGGCCTCGCCCTCGGTCTTATGAGTTTTTCATAAGAAAATCTTTAAAAATCTTCTTCTCTGAAACAGTAAGGCCCAGATCATTATATTTGACAGGTAGGTTTGTCTTATATTCCTCTACCAAAGTTGTTCAAATTATAAACCTCAGGTCAAAGTTGGCCCCGCCCTGTGGCTTATCAGTTTTACATAGACTTATATAGGAAAATCTTTAAAGAATCTTCTCTGAAACTGTAAGGCCCAGATCTTTAATATTTGACAGATAGCTATGTCATGTGGTCCTCTACCAAGATTGTTCAAATTATGATCCCCGGGCCAAAAATGGCCGCACCCTCGGGCTTATTAGTTTTTCATAGGAAAACCTTTAAAAATCTTCTTCTCTGAAACCGTAAGGCCCAGATCATTTACATTTGACATGTAGCTTTGCCTTATGGTCCTCTACTGAGATCAAATTATGACACCTGGGTCATAGCTATAAAATGTTGTCTTGCCCAGTCAGCTTCTATGGTACACTGTCCTCTGGTGAGCGAAATGTGGCCCTCTGGGCCTCTTGTGTGTATTTGTGTCTGCTGCTATTTTTATGGCCTGCATATCGAGTTGAAGTGTAACAACGCCGACTGCTGTTCTACGTTCCCACTGCTGTAAAATCTACGCTATAGCTGTGGAACAAAAATGGCTGCGCCCTTGATAAACAACGAGGTAAGGACAATGAAACGTTGTTTTTGAGAGTCTTTCTTTATAATATCAAAAAAGGAGTAGTTGCACGGAATATCCCGGTTATATGTGCATGCTCCGGCGTTGTGTTCTCGTTGGATACTCGCTTAGTTAAGACGTTTAACTCGATAAAGTTGCGACAGATACCGGATTTCTTGAACATTTACGTGTGAAGAACTCCGAAAAAGCTTCGTAAAGCTGGTGTATTAGAGATTCTGCAATATTATCCAAACCAAAACACTCCCTGATGGACAGTATTGATAAATTGATATAAAAATGTCCCCTTTACGTGAATATAAAAACGTAATAGGTTATTTTTCAAATACAACATTCCTCCATGCCGGACACGATACAACGTTCAGACTGCAGGGTAAAAATGCATCGAGCTAATACTATACGTATACGCGACTGCGCTCTCACTTACAAGACAGTTGAAGACATACCTTCAGTAGTGTGCACCTATATACCTTTGTAGCGTATATTTTTAGACAACCTCCTGGGTAACACTTGACAATGAACTTATAATCGTGGAATTATTACATGCATACAAGTGTTTGCGAGGCAACTTGCATAACATATCACTCATACTTAAAAGCAGGCCCGGCAAAGTATGTCTATGTAATTAATACCTGCTCTGTTAGTTGGTTAACCCTTTCGGCGCCGTAGTCGCATAAAGTAGACTTTGCAAAGAGTTCGGATCCAGATTAGACGCCGCGCAACGCGGTGTCTGTTCAGGATCCAAACAGTTTGATACTTTTATCGATATTTCGTAAGTCATAAAACCTTAAATCTAACTTTGAAACGTTCTTGCAGAGAACAGTACTAAAACAGACGATAATAAAGCGGTGAAGGGGGTAAATATCTGCCGAATAATTTGGCGCCGAAAGGGTTAATGATTGTTTATACTGAAACACCACTCTTTATGTTTGCCACAAAGAATAACGCTGCACCTGTACATGCGCGTAAATTACGTCACGCTAAATCGAAAGCGACGTGAGAGTAAAATAAAAAGCGGCTGATACAAGGTGGCTGATACATACACATTACCAGTTGACAGTGCGATACAGAGTGATGTATTTAGCTTGAGACGTTTTTGGCGGAAATATCCGATCTGACGAGCGCCTTGGCGCGAGTCTGATCGGTTGTTTCCGCCAAAAACGTCGAGAGTTAAATGCAACACTCTGTTGCGCACTGCCAACTGGTAATGTGTTTATTATATGCCTTGAATACACATCAGAAACAACTAAATAGTTGTTTAAATCATTTTATATCCAATATTTATTAGTTATTTGAAGCAGAAGAAGATTTTTTGTATGCCACAAAGAATAACGCGGCACTTGTACACGTACGTAAATGACGTCACGTTAAATCGAAAGCGAGGTCAGAGTAAAATACAAAGTGGCTGATACAAGGTAGCTGCACTGGCACCAGAGTCGTGGACTTATAATATATATCGGTAGAGGTATAAATAAAGTAAACACATACACATAAAAAGTCCATGACTCTGGTGCCAGTGATCTATATCTTAACGATTTTTCCCCACCGATTAGCAATGTCTATGTTATTGCATTGAAATTTAAAAAAAAAAAATTAAAAAAAAATCAAAATAAAAAAAAATCTATATGGGTTGACTATTGGCATCTACCTGTCTGCTATCTATTATTATAAGACCATGGTGTGTAACCAATTCTACACCGTGTCGCTTCAACCACACGAATTACCTACTAAAATGCATTCAATTGAAACCAAATATTTTGCAGTCCATAGATAAGATATTTTTCTATCCAAAATACATTTCTTCGATGGTTGATTTGAATACGCAACTACAAAAATCAAGAATGAATTCGGTACTTTACCAAACAGGGATTTCCTCCACCCCCTAGCTTCCGGTTGACCTCGGGTCAAGTTAAAGCGTTTGTAAGCGCAAATTTCATTGGCTGAATAATTCACGCGAGAGTATTCCCGTACAGTAGACAATACGTTATTCTTTCCCGCTTAAACGCAAACAAAACGCAAACGCATGTCACTAAAATGTATTGAATGACAGCTTTTTACTATTTTTTAGTATTAATTTTAATCTCAATGGCAAACAATTTGGAGCCTAGTCAGACGCCTGGTTACCTGGTGTCTGATCAGCCTCCAAATGGTTTGCAAATGAAATAATAGTATTAGTATAAACGCGTTTATTTGGAAAGAATAACGTTTTCTGTACTTGACGTCATTCGCGCGAGCGTCTTCCCGCGCTTCTGTCAAACTGAATAAACTACTGATTACAGCGTCACATTGTGCACAATTGTGCTGAACTTATATTAATGCAAGACTTTAATAACTGCATGATTAACAATTTCAACCAAAAATCATGAGAACGATATATATTTACACATCTTTCCGGTATATACATTCTTTTTTCAATCAGCCAATCAAATCGCTCGTCGCAAACTTTACTTTCATTTAGTCTAAACCGGAAGCTAGGGGGTGGAGGAAATCCCTGTTTGGTAAAATACCGGCTTCAATCTTGATTCTTGTAGTTACGTATTCAAATCAACCGTCGAAGAAGTGTATTTTGGATAGAAAAATATCTTATCTATGGATTGCAAAAGATTTGGTTTGGATTGAATGCGTTTTAGATAGTTATTCTTGTGGTTGAAGTGACACGGTGTAGAATTGGTTACATACCATGGTCTTATAATAGTAGATAAGCAGACCGGTAGAAGCTCGTCGTGATAGATCTATAAAAAAAAAAAAATATATTTTTTATTTTTTTGTTTTATTATTCCAATCTCATACGATAGACATTGCTAACGTTTGGGGGAACATCTTATAGATCAAGAATCTATATCTAATAGATCTTATAGTAAAAAATAGCAGACCGGTAGGTAGAGGCATATCTAGAGTCAACTCACATTTTTATTTTTATTTCCATTCCCATACAAAAGACGTTGCTAACAGAAAGGAAAAAAGGTTCTACATCCAGAATCTAGTAGATAGAGACTATAGAGCGTACACATCAAGATTTCCGCCTTCATATATAGTATACATTACTTACCGGTAGATACAGTTCTAACCACTGACACCACATTCATAGACTTATTATGTCTCTGTGTGCATATATATTCTTCTCTGTATGTATAAGAAATAAAAATGCTTCTAAATGTAAATACACACATATTATAAGTCCATGACTCTGGTGCCAGTGGGTGGCTGATACAGACTCTTGTATTTTACTCTGCAGATACACGCGGAAACGCTCGATATCATTCGAAGGCATATAATAAAGACCCTTGTATTAAACTGTGCATATACATGCGGAAACGCTCGATATCATACGAAGGCATATAAAAACAAATGTTTCCGCGTGTATGCACAGTACAATAAGAGTCTGCATTATCCACATTGTAGTTTTCTTTGTATTTTACTCCAACCTTGTTTTCGATTAGCGTGACGTCATTTACGTACATGTACACATTCTGTGTTAATCTTTGTGGTATACAATAGTTCTTATTTTGCCTCAAATAAGTAATGTTTCTATATATATAATGATTTAAACAATTATTTCTATGTTTTTGGTGTGTATTCAATGCATATAATAAGTGCGCTACATTGCGTTTTTTATTCAGCTCTCGACGTTTTTTGGAGGAAATAACCGATCAGACTCGCGCCAAGGCGCTCGACAGATCGGTTAATTCCGCCAAAAGGATTTCGAGCTGAATACATCACACTGTATCGCACTATCAACTGGTTATGTGCATATAAAGTTGCAGTAAATTATTTCTATATCAACCTCTAAATTAAAATACTGAGTAGGGTTCTTGTCTATGTGATCGTTAATTGCACAAAACATGGCTTATCACTTATCAGTCCAAATCAGTCAGCTGCGAAGGCACGTTATACTACAGAGCTACATTGCTCAATGCCGGCGCCGTTTATGGTTGAGCAACGAGGCTCTGTAAGGAAACCTGTCGTTACAAATGGAGCATTGGTAGCGCTCCCCCAAAGAATGAACACAGCGGACGTGTTCCTTAAGGTAACGCTGCTCAAGGAACTTTCTCCCACAGATCGTACACGTGAATTTTCTCTGTCTCCCTTCTTTACAGACGACGGTATATTTCCGAATGTGTAAGAACTCTCTGCCACAGTTCTGACATCTTTGTTTCTTGGATGGACGCTGAACTCTTTGTGTATTGCCCGAGTGCCCTTTCATATGGTGTTGTAATGACTGGCGATGTTTGAATTGTTTGCCACATTTGGCGCAAGTATTCTCAGCTTTTGATGAATGGGTTATTAGATGCTGCTTCAGTGATGCCTTCAAATTAAACTTTCTCTCACACACTGCACACTTGAGTGTCTTCTCTTGGTGGCACTGTCGGTGCCGCGACAGTGAGCTGGGTGACGACAGCTTCTTCCCACACTCTTCGCATATAAATGATCGCATGTTCTTAAAAGTAAAACTACGTGTCATCAGGAAAGAGTGGTGTTTCAGTATAAATAATCATTAACCCTTTCGGCGCCAAATTATTCGGGAGATATTTAGTTTGGATCCTGATCAGACGCCGCGTTGCGCGGCGTCTAATCTGGATCCGAACTCTTTGCAAAGTCTACTTTATGCGACTACGGCGCCGAAAGGGTTAACCAACTAACAGAGCAGGTATTAATTACATAGACATACTTTGCCGGGCCTGCTTTTACGTATGAGTGATATGTTATGCAAGTTGCCTCGCAAGCTTGTATGCATGCCCTAATTCCACGATTGTAAGTTCATTGTCAAGTGTTACCCGGGAGGTTGTCTAAAATATACGCTACAAAGGTCAATAGGTACACACTACTGAAGGTATGTCTTCAACTGTCTTGTAAGTGAGAGCACAGTCGCGTATACGTATAGTATTAGCTCGATGCATTTTTACCCTGCAGTCTGAACGTTGTATCGTGTCCGGTGTAACGAAGTATTTTGACCCCCATCGAAAAGTGACTCCCCGGTCAAAATTCGACGTCGTAGAATGACCCCCTGTCGTCGAAAAAAGACCCCCATCTTCGAATATTGACCCCCTTCTGTCGAAAAATGACCCCCTTTATACTTACCTTTATATTTGGTTTAAAGTTAGTTTTTCAAGTGCTAAATGTGTATTTATACCCCAAAGCTCAAATATGGGCGTATGTAGTGACAAAATTGCGCGTGTCTGGAAGAGATTCCGTCTTCACATGTACCTTTTGTTTAGAACATATTTTCTTTATTACACCAGCAAGATTTACCAGAACAGAACAGAACAAATCTTTTATTACATCTCTGGCATACCAAAGTTGGTGTGTGAGTACAGCTTGTCATGGCAAATTGGCCTATAACATAGCCTGTAAAATTTTCGCTTTTCAGGTCACTGTGACCTTGACCTTTGACATTATTTTTCGATAAACAACTTTTATGGCCTTTATTTGGTACCACGGCGCTCATACATGTACGTTCTATTGATTTAGAAGGATACCTGTCAGTTTGCAAGTCAATACGTCAGTGCCCAAAGTTGGGAGATTTTGAGGGGGCTCCGTGACAAAAGCTTTTGAATTTTCTTAATGCATTTCTTTTTAAACATGACTAAAGGTTTACATTTATTTTTCGAAAACACAACAGTTCTGTTGAAAAGTATCTCAGTTTGGCCAACAAACTTTGATATAATATGTGCTTTGGTTGTGGGGTTCGTTTCAACTGTTCTAGTCTCAAGATACTGACTCGAGTTTGATCTCGGTCGTTAAATCTGAAGTAAAGTTGGTATCAAACAACTGTAAAACCTTTATTAAGCTGCACTTGCAGGTATAGTTTGGTCATCTATTTATTACCATTACTTGTGTGTTAGTGTTCCCCGGCTTTACATTTTAATAAGGTAGTGTCACTTCGAATGGCTTAAGTATTATAGTAATGTTTACTTGTAAGACTCTTTACCCTGCATAACTTAGCAACAGCGAAATGTACTCTTGTCGTATTCAGCAAGTGACCAATATTGTGAGTATCGTGAAATCTGCTGCCTCAGTTTGACCTTTAATTCTGTAGTGACCAAAGCTCAAGATAATAAAGAGTTTGAGTTGAGTCTGAGATCGTTGTCAGGCATTTGATTGGTCAGATTAGCGCAAACGCCCAGACTCAACTCAAACTCTTTTAACCTATGGCCCTGAAGTACCTATCAAATTGTCATCATTCAAATAAAGCCATTACAAGCGGGCTATGTTGTGTTTTGCCAACTCTTGCTGATATGATTCAACAGTTTATCATGTTTATGTGTACATTTAACACCATCTACAAACAACTTATATCCAGATCGGACGCTGTGCAATGTTGCCTCATTACCCTTGTCATCAATCAGTGTCGTTGAATAACTCCGGTCATTATTCGATGACGTAGAATGACCCCGGTCATTTTTTGATGTCGTAGAATGACTCCCTGGTCATAACTCGATGTCGTAGAATGACCCCTGGTCTTTTTTCGATGTCGTAGAATGACTCCCCGGTCATTATTCGATGTCGTAGAATGACCCCGGTCATTATTCGATGTCGTAGAATGACCCCCATTGATATTATTTTATTTCATAGAATGCCACGCCCTGCCCTGGTATGGTAATTACCGTATTTGATGTCAAACAAAGGCCCCTTCTCATTATCCAATGTCGCGAGCAGCTACCTGAGGATTAATTCATGTCAGATTGCTAAATACTTTTAAAAATCATTTGATGCGTCTATGTTGTATACTATACTGTCAATAATCTAATTAATATATTCATAGACACATGCTGCAATGTTTCTGTTGCGACACATTGTAAGAAGACGAATGTCATTGGAATCGATGTAAATACATGTATTACATATTATATACTGTAAAAGTGGATAAATATTTTCACTTGTTCACGTTTATTGATATCGAGTACCACTGATATACTTTAAACTACGTTCAATAAGTGGTCATATATCTTCAAGAATAGAAACAGGCTATGGAGTAAAGGGTTAAGTATTCATGTTTGACTTAATGCATCTAACAGACAATGTATTTGACACTGTAATGATGTTATATGCATCGGTGGCATTTATACATTTTGTCTTGGTACAGTTGAACCCCTCTATATCAGTAATTCAATTAAGAAGTGTACAGGCAAAACGGCTTTGACTTTTCAAACTGTATACTTGCATACATGTATGCATCTTTGATTATATAGTTGACAAAGAACTTGTAAATGATTACCTATCAGTTATATATGATGTGCTTATTAGTCTTTTTATAGTAATGTTTTGGAATGTTATCAAAATGTAATGTACGATTTAATGCATTTCTTTGCCAATGTAGTTGTAAACGGTGCGTAATGGTAATGTAATTGTAATATAATGCACTCTTTAGCAATGTAATTGTAAACTTGTAAAGTAATTTATAACTTTCTCAAGTAATTCACACCATGCCTGCCCCGCCCAACCGACCTGCATACTCCATGGCTGAATTACACCCTTAACTTATTTATATATAAGCTGTTCACGAATAAAACCTCAGACCCGCTACCAGCTTGTTTCAAAGAGATCGGGTAATCCCTACCATCAGCATCCAACATATAAGCACCAGGTTAACGGTATCCCTCGGGAACAGCATTTAGTATACTGTACGTTCCCATGGCATGCTTATCATAAGTCTGAATTTTAACTTGTTTATCATCTAAATTTTATGTATCTTTTAACTCATTCACACTTGAAAATGTAAGTGAACAATTCAAGTTTTCCTAGTTATGTCAAGTCAATTTTCGACTAGCTATAGTTGTTTTATACAATACATTTCAAAACTGACACATATCAGAGGGCTCCTGTGGGTAAAGTCTAACCTGGGTCTACACTGTTTACAAAGGACAATTGTACTATTAACATGAACACTGTTTGTAAATAACTAATATACTCGTCGCTAGGGTCCAATTGGTTAAACTGTGTCCCTTAATTGCTGGAGAGGGTAGGGGGTCATTATTCGATGGGGGTCGATATATTTCAGGAGGGGTCAAAATACTTCATGAGGGGAGTCATAGTACTATGACCGGGGGGTCAAATTTCGACGTCGAATTATGACCGGGGGATCATTGTACGATATCGAAAAATGACCGGGGGTCATTCTACGTCGTCGAATTATGACCAGGGGTCATTTTTCGATGGGGGTCAAAATACTTCGTTACACCGGCATGGAGGAACGTTGTATTTGAAAAATAACCTATAAAGTTTTTATATTCACGTAAAGGGACATTTTTATATCAATTTATCAATACTGTCCATCAGGGAGTGGTTTAGTTTGGATAATATTGCAGAATCTCTAATACACCAGCTTTACGAAGCTTTTTCGGAGTTCTTCACACGTAAATGTTCAAGAAATCCGGTATCTGTCGCAACTTTATCGGGTTAAACGTCTTAACTAAGCGAGTATCCAACGAGAACACAACGCCGGAGCATGCTCATATAACCGGCCCTTGGATGAAGTTCTTACCTTAGTTGTGTGTTTCACTGGGCATTGTACAGTGTTCAGTTGCTTCACACTAACACAATAGGTCAGAAATGAAACCAATGGGGCCAATAGAAAAAAGTTGTTATCCTTTTGAGCAGAGAGAACCGATCTCAAATGATCTTTAGGGATTATGAGAGATCAAGCACCCTTAAAGTTTTACTTTGTCAGAATGGAGTTGCTCATGGGAAGCTATGTTTAGCTCTGTTACTGGCCTGGTTTAGTGGAGTGCGCCAATATGGTTCATCTCATTCAATAGCAGCTCTATACCCTTTATTGGGTATTTAAAATCCTCTTAAGACGGAGCATGGCTGCCTATATGGCGAGGTAATTGAAAACAGCTATGCACGTAATCCTCCAGCTTGACAGACAATAATGTATGTACCAATCTGTCCTGTGAGTGTTAAGCACAGGTACGCCAACAACAACAACAACATAACCGGGATATTCCGTGCAACTACTCCTTTTTTGATATTATAAAGAAAGACTCTCAAAAACAACGTTTCATTGTCCTTACCTCGTTGTTTATCAAGGGCGCAGCCATTTTTGTTCCACAGCTATAGCGTAGATTTTACAGCAGTGGGAACGTAGAACCGCAGTCGGCGACGTTACGTCTTACCAGTGTGTTTATATGAGTTGTGTACAGGGGCGTAGCTAGACCAATTAGGAAGTGTACGCACTCCTATACTAGGGGGGTCCGGGGGCATGCTCCCCCGGGAAAATTTTATTCCTAGATGGTCTCAGGTGCGTTCTGAGGGCGTTTCCCGCATTTAAAACAGGTGATAAAATAACATAAATCTGTGCAAAAATTTTAATAAAAAAAACCAAAAACGACATTGACGACAAAATCATCAGGAACGTATATATAGATCTAATGTACGTTCCTGAAATCATGGATGTTAATTTAAAACCGACAATCAGTAACATTTAGATCTGCAACAGAACCATTTGCATTTACGATCCGTTTTGATAACATGATAAAGCAGGCCCGTAGGAAGCAAACTATGATTTGAGGGGGCACACGTCGACGTCAGGGGCTATTTCAATTGGCGAACGCACTCTTAAAGTTACTGGGAATGCGGAAGGCTCCTCCGAAAAAAAATATTTCTAGATGGGCTTTCTAGATGGTGAGTTCTAAGGGCATTTCGAGCAATCAAAACGGGTTAAACAGAAAAATACTAACATCCTTTTTTAATCTATATGTAAAATTCGACTCCCAATAACATAATTTTACCCCCATCTGATTGGTTTAAACACTCTTACTCTAGAGGGGTCCGGGGGCATGCTCCCCCGGGAAATTTTTAATCCTAGATGATCTCTGGTGCGTTCTGACGGCGTTTCCCGCATTCAAAGACTATGTAAAAATTTGACTCAGAATAACAAATTATTGATTCTAGGATAATGTTTTTTTTCTGACAGCTTGTCTTCCAGCCTTTGATCTCTACCCCCTACCCCCTACGATTTTTATTGCATTTTTGGACTTTTAAATTTTTCTATTTTTGAGGACAATGTGTACGCAGTTGCGTTTTTTGCGTACAGGTAGCTACGCGCCTGGTGTATTATGTTTGCATTTCTGTTTTCGTTTTTTCTTTTACTGAAAAGTCTATATGGTAATTCATTGACCTATATAGCTCCATGTTTTTCGTGTCTTTTACAGTGGACATATAAAGAGTTTACATCATGTGACGTGTCTTATGCAAACAGTGTAGACCCAGACCAGAGGTTTCTAGCAGAAGCCCATTGATCAGGGTCTGCACTGTGTGGTAGCCTACCCCCTCCCCCAACAACGAATTGCCGGGGAAATTATCTTTATAATAAAAGTCGCGTTAGAATTAAAATAACAAATCCGTAGGTGTTCATTATCGTGCATTATATCACAGTAAGTCGTTGATATGTGGGTAATTAGATTACTCGGCCCAAAGACCTCGTGATCTAATGACTCCACATCTCAACTCCTATCTGTGGTCTTATTGCATGATAATGAACACTTATGAATTTGTTATTTCTTAAATATTTGTGACGATAAAACATTCCAAAAAAGGAAGTCAGATAGTACAGAATTATCAAATTGGTTTTTTCTGATATTTCGACAAGTATGAGCCTTTATCCATATTATTATAGATATCATTGATAAAGACCTGTCAATGTTCATCGAAATATTACTAGAGACAAAAAGCATTTAAACAATTCTCTGATGTTAATGTTGTTTCAATTTGGAGCTGAAACTCGGGTGAAAAAGGAAAACATGATACAATATTATACATTGTCTGTGTTTTTCGTAGACGTATTGCAATAATCAAGTCATATATGTAACACTATATAGAAATAGAAATGTCCATCGCCCATGGCGACATTACCAGAGAATGAAACCTTGGAGGTTTCTGAACCACTTCATGAAAGGCTTGGGTGTTGTGATCACGTTCTTCTGTGGGTCTTTCGCCATTGAGCATCTTTTCAGGTCGTTTGCCTTCTTGTCACTGTGTTTCTTTTTGTGTCTTCTTATATCAGCGTCCAAGTGATTCTCCACACAAAACATTCCTGTTATTTCCTCCAGCCTTGTCTTTGATACTGGTACTCTTTGGAAACACTCAGATTTGCCAGGACTAACCCTGACTGTGGTTTGTTTCTTAACCATTTCTTTGAAACTGCTTGTGTGTCTGAAGTCGGTGTTTGGTTTTGCAGTTTCGGTGAGGAAATCTGACATTGTTTCCTCCAGTGTTTCTTCTGGAATGACATCCAGAAATGAGTGTCTAAGGTTAGACCAGATAGAACGTTTCCTTGGCGCTTTTCTTATTTTGCTTCTCATGCAGCTTTGGCTAGTTTCTCGCCTCTTGTCAGCTAATCTCTTTGCTTCAGCGGCAAATTCTGCAGCAATTATGTCCAGGTCGTGTTGAGAACTGTAAAGTTCATGTTTCGCACAGTCTACTACGGCACTGGCTATGTGCCTGGCTGTAGAGACATCTCCGCCACCAACACTCATGTGTTCAACTATTGTTGGCGATGTTGAAGAATTATAAACTTTAATATCCATGAGGACGCTTTTATCCATTTGCTGAATATATTTTGAAGAGCAACGCACAGTTACGCAGCTTATAAAAATAGGACTTTGTAGTCAACAGCAATGACGTCATGTCGTAATTATAAACAATTACGTCATAAGAACGTTATGAATGCGTATATTTATTTCTGCGCTAAACTCAACTACCATCTGCTTGCATTAGTTCTGGTTAAATACACAGCCATTCAGCATCTAAAACGCAGCGGGGGTATTCAGTTAGGACTGATTTGAAGCAGGGCTGCCAATTCTCCGGATTTTTCCGAAATTTTCGTATTTCTATTCTAGCAGATGGTAGATTAAAGTAGGCTGAAAGTAAAACAGAATGCGCCAAGTATGGTGCATTCTGCTTTACTTTCAACCTGCTTTAAGCAATAATTCCAGAAACAGTGCATGCATTTTTTAAAGATTTAAGAGACATGATTTGTATTAAATTTAATATGCATGTATTGTTTCAATAGTGTAGTTTGTAATTATTAAGATACACCAATCATTACGATTGAATAAATAAAGCTAAAGTCAATTTAGTCATTTCGTGAAATGACTGAAGGTGTTTTTTAGTCATTTCACGAAATTACTGAAAAGTTTAGGCATTTCATGAAATGACTGATAACACAGATTGACTGTTAACATATATACTCCTCCCCATAAACTGACATTAAGTTCCGTTTGTATTCATGAATCGTACAATTGGGAGAAATTCGCACCAGCTACACGTGTTTGCCTTTATTTCTTAGCATACTAGCGGTGAAACCATGATATCCTTTGCAAACAGTTTGGAGCCTGATGAGACTCCGCAGTTTGGTTCGTGATGAGACTCCGCAGTTTGGAGCCTGATGAGACTCCGCAGTTTGGTTCGTGATGAGACGCCGCATGAAACGGCATCTCACCAGGATCCCAACTACGGTACTTGGCACTCTGATCCTGTATTGAAAAGAAGATTTGAAATACTACTTTAAGAACGGTAGCAGACGACAATTGTTGTCGCAGACGAGAAAATTACCCAGTATGCAAAGTTTCATTTCAACAATTTCAAACCTCTGAGGATATTACTGATTACCTATGCACACAGTGTATACTGTAGACCCTGATCAGAGGGCTGTTAAAGGAACCATCTGATCAGGGTCTGCACTGTTTGATATTTTCATTGATTTTTGTTGTCATACCAAAAATGCAACAGTACTAGGACTAAATACCCACAAGAGAAATTTAGGGTTGAAAGGATTTACATGGTGGTTGTCCAAAATAAAGACTGATCAGTGCTAGAAGAGTTAGTATGTTATCTTTATTTTCTAGGGCCTTTACTCTACACCAATGACACATACCAAGAGCGGTAAAGAGGAGCAGTTGACTGGCACTGCAGGTGTCAAGTCAGATCTTCAAGACCTTGTTAGAATACTGGACGAAGAAACAAACCTAGACACTGCTTGTAGCCAGGTGTTAGAAAGTTACAGCAATGTAGAAGCTTCGTACGCTGTTACACACCACACACCACGTGGGGATGTGGATTTATTCGAAAAGATGTTCAAATCGTGGAAAAACCAAGAAACATATACTGATGCTAGAGATAAATGCTATGAAGAAAGGTTAGCCTATCTGAAAAAGAACCAGTCAACGATGGAAGCAAAGATAAAGGATTTGGAGGTGACGAATGACCTGTTGCAAAAAGCCATCGACAGTTTACATAATGAACTACACTTAATGGATAAAGTTGGACAAGAAAATAGGTACTTAAAACAAAACTTAAAAGAGACAAATACTGCATTAAAGGAGAAAGATGATGAGTTAGAGAGAACACGTGAAAATTATGAAGACAAACTTTCAAAGGCAAAGACTGAACATGAAGGTGAACTTGACAAATTGAATAAGGAAATTCAGGTAGAGATGGGGAAACGAGATTCACAAATGCAAGCACAGCTAGACAAACACAAGAGAGAAAATGAAAACCTCAAACAACAGCTTGAAAATTCTGAAAAGGGACAAGCTAGTGCAGTTGCAGCACTAACCATGGAGTATGAAGATAAGTTAGCCAAGGTACAGCGACTGAAGGCCGCAAGTGCTCATAGTCAGCCACAGACGTCATCACATCAAGAAATCTTCAGGCAAAAACTACAGCACCTCAAAAGTGAATATGAGTCAGAGACCAAGAACCTTAAAGATCAAGTGAAATTTTTACAAAGCCAGCTTTCTGCTGTTCAAACTCGTACCAGTGTTCAGACAGGGAGGCAGTCTGCGAGTCCTATGCCTGCATTTGCAAAGAGACCAAGAAAGTTTTAACTTTTTACCAATGATCCATGAATGACTATCTACCAGATATCTTTTTAATTTGTTCAGCTTAAAAAACATGGCGTTCAGTGAGTTGGGCGCGGTTTCCCTTTACATACATGTATATCTATAGTAAAAATTCAAAAATCTTCTTTTCTGAAACCACTGGCCTTATTTTGACTTTTGAAAAATGACCAGTTTATGTTGATATTTAAAAATAGTTCACAAAAATAAAATCTGACAAACAGTGTAGACCCTGATATGAGTGCTCAATAACCACATATACACATTTTTACGCCTTTAAAATTCATTCCACCACTTAAGAAAATTGTTCACTTTATACAGTCATGAATATGCCAATAAGAATATTTGCTATATCCTAGCCGATGGTAGCTTAAAGCAGGTTGAAAGTAAAGCAGAATGCACATTAAGGTGCATTCTGCTTTACTTTCAACCTGCTTTAAGTGGTTACTGTCTTCAAAACTAGAAACATGCTATAAATAATAATGGAATAAAGAGGCCTCTGATCAGGGTTTACACTGTTTGCAAAATATACATAAACCGATTTCTAGCATAGAGAGTGTTAACTACTACTTGTTCATCTGGTGCCAAAGTGTGGTCAGCATCATTGTTCAAGGTGTTATACCTGGATTGTCACTTGGAATATTTGTGGAAATAAAGAAAACAGGAAAAGATGTATATAATTTCTTTTAAAAAGAGGCTAACTGCTTCATCACAGCCAATAAAACATGCACATCTTTTAAATATGTACCAACTGCAGTAAAGCCTGTATTAAGTGACCACTAAATATTTGGTATACATTGTATTTATAGCCTTTATGACACGGGCAGATTATTGAAGGACATTTGTTAATAATTATACAAAGCGCCTCCCGGTATTAGGAGTTTCCTTTACTACATTTGTCTCCAAATGCAGTCATCTGTCACCTGTATTTTAAGATAATGACAGTACCTTATTCAATGGTCACTGAATACAGATTTGACTGTATGTGTAACTACTCCTGCATTTTTTATAATCCCAGGAATATTCCTAGGATTATCAACACGACTTTTTAAATTTTAATATCCTGGGAATTCCTGGGTCCAAGGAACTTGGCAATATCAGGATTTTTTGTTAATAGTGCAAAAGCTATCATAATGTGATTATACAAGGCATTTATTTGAATATTCTACGAACTTTGAATAATCAAAGTGCAGGTCTTTATGAGAAACTAGCATTTTACAATAAGCAATAGGTACTTTTTCTATTGAGATTAAATTCCTAGTGTTAAAGATAAATTCCTAGACCCTAGGAATTCTAGAAATTTAAGATTACATTTTGGGGTAATACATGTATAATTATTTCTTCTTGATTTCTAGGAAAAACTAGGAAATCCTAGGCATTTCAATGACCACCAGCTAGGACCTCAGAATTCCTGGGATTTCCTAGGAATTATACAGGGAAGTTTTCCTGGTATTTCTTTGGATAATCCCAGGAAATTCTGCAAGGTAGAATCATAGTACTGTATAATTGGGGTAAAAAACCAAGGCAAATTTATAAAAGCAGCTTTATATGCATTTTTCTCAGCATTCAAAAGTTTGAATAAATTGGGTACTTGGACAAGTATGGGTGTGTCTGTATCTCTTCTTGGTCAAACCAAGACCATCTGGCATGCTAATAAAGAACAAATACACAAGATTATATTTAATGACTCTTTTATTCCTCAAAATGAAATTAAGGTCAACAAGATAAATTATAGCTTCTATGATCAACATACAGTCTATATACAAACACCGAATAAAGTGGTTATCGGAATAAACAACAAGAGGGCCTGAAGGCCCTGATATCGCTCACGATTTGTAATGAAGCCTGATAGCTTTACCTTTGAATTTCACCCTTTTTATTCTAAATCCATTCAAGTTTGTCGACCTTCTCTAGTATAGTAGAGTACATCAAAGGCAGATAACTAGAGCCTAAACAATACTGAAATGAAGCCTTTTTCTAGCATTTCAAAGTATATCAAGGGCAGGTAACTATTGCCACAATGATTATATTTCAACAATAATTGCACTCCTTCGAGAACGTATAGCTATATACTTTGTGTACAAGTATAATGAAAATCCATTGAAAACTGTAGTTGCAAGAGTGTAAACACTGTTAAATATGGCATTTTCAGCAATTCAAAGGTAGATAACTCTTGATCTATTTGTCCGATTTCAACCATAATTACCCTTTTTCGAACTCTTATGGTCATATACAATCTGGGCAAGTTTGAGAGAGCTTGGATAAATATTGTGGCCTCTATAGCGTAAACACTGTTAAATATGTAATTTTCAGCAATTCAAAGGTAGATAACTCTTGACCTATTGATCCGATTACAACCATAATTGAACTCATACGAAGTCTCATGGTAATATACAATCTGAGTAAGTTTGAGATATATTGGATAAAATTTGTGGCCTCTAGAGGGTAAAAACCCTTAAATATGGCATTTTCAGAAATTCAAAGGTAGATAACTCTCGACCTATTCTTCTGATTTCAACCATAATCGAACTCATTTGAACTCTTATAGTCATATACAATCTGAGCAAGTTTGAGATAGATTGGATAAAAATTGTGGACTCTAAAATGTTAACACTGTTAAATATGGCATTTTCAGCAGTTCAAAGGTAGATAACTCTTTATCAATTTGTCCGATTTCATTTCAACTAAAACCGACTCATCCGAACTCTTATGGTGATATACAATCTGGGCATGTTTTAGAAAGATTGGGTAAATATTATGGCCTCTAGAGTGTAAACACTGATAAATATGGCCTTTTCAGCAATTCAAAGGTTGATAACTCATGACCTACTTGTCCGATTTCAGCCATAATCGAACTCATCCGAACTCTTATGGCAATATACCATCTGAGCAAGTTTAAGAAAGATTAGATAAATATTGTGGCCTCTAGAGTGTAAACACTAAAATTGTTGACGACGCAAGACAGACATTCAAGGATTGCAAAAGCTCACCCTGAGCTAGCTCAGGCGAGCTAAAAATCATAAATGACAGCTGTCCATTAATATCATCTAAATAACAGACAGACCTGGGGTTAACAGTGGCAAATATATTATTTTCTGTTTAACTCATTCACCCCAGCCACTTCATTTGGACAATTCCAGTTTTCAATTACATTAACCCTTTCATGATCAAATTATTTGTGAGAATCCCCCCCCTTCACCGTTTCAATTTCGTCTGCTTCGATTTTGTCGTTAGCAAGATCGTTTCAAAGTAAGATGCAATGTAGTATGACTTAAAACAAGTCATATCGATATGAGTGTCAACCAGTTTGGATCCTGATCAGACGCTGTGTTACGAGGCGTCTGATCAGGATCCGAACTGTAAGCAAACACATTTTTAAGCGTCAATGAGAGTGAAAGGGTTAAAACCTCTCTATTACGACCACTAAATTGTGTTAATAATTGGGTGTTTACGACAGGTGACTGCTTAAAGCAAGGTGACAGTAAAACAGAAAGCTCCTTTAGGAGCTTTCTGTTTTACTGCCACCTTACTTTAAACTGTCACCTGTCTTTTAAGCAATTAATAAGCCTACTTTTAGTGGTCATTATTAGGTGGTTTTACTGTATATTAAGTTTATTATTAAATATTTCGAGTTGAATTTAATGATGAATTGCCTAAATGTGAAACTGTGTAGATGCTGACTATTAAGGGAGCTTTAAACCAATATTGTTTTGTAAACTGATAAACAGTGCAGACATTGATAGAAGAGCTTCTTCAGGAGCGTCTGTTCTGGGTCTGTGACAAATGTACTCTTTACAGACTAGATACATTGTTCGTAAAGGATGCATATACTTGTCACTAGGGGTGATGAGTTAAACAGCCATTCATGGAGATACACTGTAGATGGTCACCTTTTAAGATAGATAACAGATGATGCAGGGAAAACGTAATGCAGAAACTCTCCACAAAAATTTGTTTTTGATGTTGCATAAAACAGTCACCTGTCTTAAGAGATCTCCATGCTTTAATGGTATTTTAACACGGACACTGTATAAAGTAATGATATTTGAGCAAAATATTCATCCACACCATACAAAATATATAACATCAACATTGTGTTGTCATTATTGTTTTTGTCTTATTCAGTTTTAAAGATATATTATTTCAGTCCTGTCAGATATTGAGCTTGTCAACCATTTACCTCATAGCCTGTCTCTAAGTGTGAAGAAAGATCATCACTTAAACAAGTTGAGAGTAAAGTAGAATGTGCCTGATTCAACCTGCTCTAAGCTACCTACCATCTGCTAGGATAAAGTAGAATGTGCCTGATTCACCCTGCTCTAAGCTACCTACCATCTGCTAGGATAAAGTAGAATGTGCCTGATTCAACCTGCTCTAAGCTACCTACCATCTGCTAGGATAAAGTAGAATGTGCCTGATTCAACCTGCTCTAAGCTACCTACCATCTGCTAGGATAAAGAAAACATTTCTTACACATGTAGTACATTTTCATTACTATATAAATCACAACTATTTTCTTCAGTGGAGGGATAAATTAAATGTGCTTAAAGGCCCTTCCATGGGGAAAAGGGTTGTACATGAAGAAAGTCCCCAGATTTACATCATTCTGCATATCAACCACGTACCCCATAGTCACGTGACCACTTACAGCAGGTTCAAAGTACAACGGAATGCTAAAGGAGCACTCTACTTAACTATCAACCTGCTTTAAATTTTATCATGAGTTTAACTTTTTTACCCCTTCATCCCCGTATTGTCACCTGCTTCAATATTATTGTCTGCAATATCGTTTCAAAGTAATATTTAAGGCAGTATTACTTCCATAATTTCAAAACAAGTGGCTAACAATTTTGATCCTGATCAGATGCAGGGTTACATGGTGTCTGATCAGGATCAAAACTGTTTGCAAATATGCTTTATGACATCATTGTGAGTGAAAGGATTCAGCTGAAAGATCCTTGTAATGCCTTTTGTGCTCTGTTAATGTTCAGGCTTTACTATGTGGAGTGAATAAGTTACAAGAGATGTGCATTATTGTCATTCCAATTTCAGCAATAACTTTCTACGACAATATACTTCAAAGACACAACATAAAAGGAATTTTAATTTCATACAAATCATAAGCACAGTCCTATACCACATATATGGCTCCAGATTGGAAGAAGTCTGCTAATCAAAGTCAAACATTTTCTCCTTAACCCATTACCCAATTATATTGCCTATTTACACCTTTAATTTATTCTTCCATTGAAGAAAAAAGTTCCACTTTATACAGTTATAGAATAGATATGCATTATAAGAAATGTAGTCTATTTCTAGCGGACTAGTAGATGATAGATTAAAGCTGGGTGAAAGTAAAGCAGAATGTGCTTTAGGGCACATTCTGCTTTACTTTCAACCTGCTTAAAGTGGTTGCCTGTCTTCAAAACTAGATACAGGCTATGGAGTAATGGGTTAATATCCCCAAAAAAAGCTATGTTGTGACTGACCATTAGAATTGTCTTTAGGAGACCATTCTAATAAGTAAATAGTGAACTAACAACATTGAATTTGGTAGTGATGTATGGATTTTAAACTTTGAAATGATCTCCTTATCTAGTTCTGGCAATGATAATAAAGATATAATTATGGGCAAACAAAAGGTCTCCATTACATGTTACTATATAATACGGAAAAAAGGCTTGCCTTTTTTCCGTTCGTAATGCATGATAAAATCAAAGGTATTCCAATTTTATTCAATCACTGACAGACTTTGAAAAGTGTTTGATTTGCGCGTGAATAATTTCCTCAAAACTAGGCAACTACAAAACATGGGGGCTGACATCTTGGATGATGACGTCACGGCTTTTACGAAGAGTTGTGCGTGACGTTTCGGAATTCCCGATTTCGGTGCTATTTTTAAACCATTTTAAGCATGAATAACCCCCAACACTCACTTGAAATGATTTTCTCCAAATGACAAAGCTTCAAACAGTTCAATTCATACACTTAAACGCTTAAATGAACGTTATTTACAAAAATCTACTTCTCAATCGAACCGATAAAAATAACGGATTACCAATACGCCATCAATATAAATAATGACGTCATTATTGGTGGTCATATGACTTCCAAAAATAGTTTCAGATTGCATTATAGGTGTACGGAGGAGTTTTAACTTTTAACATTGTATACACGGGTGCTTATAGATCTATTTGATTATTTGGTTTAACAACATATAGATCTTGTCCCAAACAATTTAGGTATAAAATAAAAGTTTGAGTCGGTTGTGTAATCCAGATCTCAGTCACGAGAGGCGTAGCCTCGAGTGTGATCTGGAATACACAACGAACTGATACACACTGGTGATAGATCTATTCCGTTTTCATTAGTATAATTTTGCTTTTTTTCGTCCATAGGCAAAGCCTAAATACATATTAAATCTGTTTACATGCTCGTATATATCTTTTACAATTAGCACTACACCGGGCCAGTCTTGCACAACGTACAACAAAAATGGTCATATGTCCATTTCTAAAATTTTAAATTATTATTTATTTCTCCATCTAATTCTGTCTTGTGACATCTCTTTGGAATAGTATTTTCAAGATGACATCAAAGAGATGTCACAAGACAGGATTAGATGTAAAATCAGATATAAGATTATTTTAAAGTTTTGACTTACGACCGTTATTGACGTACGACATTCTATACAACCAGGCAGCTTAAATAGTTGATTTGAATTCTTAGTGGTGGAAGACCCCAGCAGCCCTTTATGCACTATATCAGGTACAAATAGGCAACTTGGTAGAACCCTTGACCTTCCAGGGGCCAGCTGGAAGGCTTCCCCAAGCAAAAAGCTGGTTTAAATGGTTATCAATTTGAAGGTAAAACTGCTAGAAAATCTAAACTTTCATTTACCCTTTCTCCACAGTAGCGCCTTCAATTTATTCAACCACTGAAGAAAATAGTTCCAATTCATACAGTCATAAACATGTACCATACTAAATATTGTCTAAATCCTAGCAGAGAGTAGCTTTAAAGCAGGCAGAAAGTAAAGCAGAATACCCCTTAATAAGTGGTCTCCTGTAGAAAACTAGAAACAGGCTATTGGGTAAAGAGTTAAAACATGTTTTAATATTGCTGGCAACATTGTGTCAGTGGAGGTGAGCTATCACTGAATATTGCAATATTGCTTCAGTAAAACCTCTCTGTAACAACCACTGTTTTTTTGTTAATTATTAGGTGTTTGAGACAGGTGACTGCTTAAAGCAAGGTGACAGTAAAAAAAACAAGACTGCGCGTTCAATAAACACTTATGCCCCCGGTGGCATCCTTGACAATATATTCTGAATTTTTTCTAAGTCCAAATTAGGTCAAGGTCAAGGTCAAACTGAGCTTGGGTATAATTGGTGAGTTGGTAATGGTCCAAGGCAATAACTGTATAAGTATCGAAGCATTGTAGTAAACAGTGTTGATGCTAGACGAAACGGTAAAATCTAGCCCATTTAAAATATTCTAAGTTAAAATTAGGTCACGGTCAAGGTCAAAATCAAAGTTTGGTGATATTGGTGGATAGGGAATGGTCAAAGGCAACAACTGTATAGGTATCAAAGCATTGTAGTCAGATGTGTTGATGCTAGGCCTATTTAAAATATTCTAAGTCCAAATTAGGTCAAGGTCAAAATCAAAGTTTGGTGATATTGGTGGATAGGGAATGGTCCAAGGCAACAACTGTATAAGTATCCAAGCATTTGGGTAAGCGGTGTTGATGCTAGACGAAACGGTAAATTCTACTTAACCTTGTTACGGATGCACAGAGGGACGGGACGATTACTATATACCTCCGCATCTGTCGATGCCGGGGGCATAAAAAGAGCTCTTGAAAGAGCTTTATGTTTTACTGTCACCTTGCTTTAAGCTATCAACTGCCTTTTATACAATCAATTAGTAGTCTTTTAAGTGGTCGTAATAGATAGGTTTTACTGTATCACACCTAAGTTTCGGCAGCTACTGATTTCATTCAGACATAACCCATTGCAAACATTGCATACAACATTTGAAATATAATTGTGAAACAAACAAGTCACATGGCAAGAAAATAAAACTTTCATATTGAAAACTGAGCAGTTTGTGTTGTAATGTTAAATATGAGTCTACACAGTTTGTATGTCAAAAGTTCTTTTCTTAAACCATTACCCAATAGTTGTACATATTTAAACCTATAATTTATTTCTCAACAGAAGAAATCGAGGATAATTGTTTTTTTCAGTATAAGATAGAAATTTAATCCATTGAGTAAACATCAGACGTTATATTTTCACGAGTGGCGAAGCCACGAGTGAAAATATAAAAAGTCTGATGTTCACGAAATGGATTAAATTCGATCTTATACTGAAAAAATACAATTATTCTATTTATTTATGCTTTTAAGCCACTTTTTAAACGAAATTGTTCGACAATTGTGAAAGCGAAAGTACATGATTTACCCCCTGTTGAGCCCCAAGTTTACATCGAACACATTAACGAAACAGTTTCCTGTACGATGACGTCACTTATTCATTGATTTGACGTCATCGGAATTACGTCGTTGCTCCCGATTTTGGATTCGTGTTCTTCCGTTGAGTGGTTCGCGACAAATCGGACTGCCGGATTTTAACGATAAGACACGATTGACTACGATTTTTGGGGAGCCCTACGGGGAAAACGGCGATTGGTGATAATCCACTGCAGTGGATTACCAAGTGATAATCCACTGCTATTTTCCGGTAATCCACCGAAAAGCATAAATAAAACAGTTTAATTTTATACATTAATGAATGTGCAACATAAGACATTTTTCCTATATATACTAGCAGATGATAGATTCAAGCAGGCTGAAAATAACGCCTACATACCCATTCTGCTTTACTTTCAAACTGCTTTAAATATCACCAAATACAAATGTAGGCTATTGCGTAAATGTGAAGTGCATGTACATGTATGTAGCTGAAATGATACCTACATAAACTAATCAATAATAAGTAATATGGAGCACTGGCTATAGTATAGTTATAATAGCATAACAATTACATCATGATTCATGGCTGAAATAAGAGAAATACATTTAACAGAATACAAATTACTGTCTGACTGGGTAGAATCAGACTCTTACGTTTATCAATCAAGTAGCTGCCAACAAGATCTCCCCTGCTGGTTCTTACTAAACCCATTACCCCATAGCCTGGTTTCTAGTTTTCAAGACATGTGACCACTTAAAGCAGGTTAAAAGAAAAGCAATATGTGCATAAAGGCACATTCTGCTTTACTTTCAGCCTGCTTTAAGCTAAAATCTGTTAGGAAATAGAAAATATTTCTTGTGGAACATATTCATGACTATAAAATTGAATTATTTTCTTCATTGGAGGAATAAATCAAAGGCGTATTTACGGGGTAATGTGTTAATACTGTGAACACATTCTTAATCATAGCACTTAATTAGAAACTAAATTACACTTTAACCTTACTCATCACATTGATGCCAAGTTTTGTAATAAGAAGGAATTGAAACTTGGAAATGGATAATTCAAGTTTCCAATTAACCCATGCCTTTTTATTTTAGCTTGTCTGTCTTTCGGGAAAAAAAACCCAGCTATTGCTGGCACTGCACTCCAGTGACTGCCTTGTCCCTGTCCGAAATTTTTCGTCTACAACCTTTATTTTTGGTATGCATATTCATCTTGACAAGTCCTATCAAGCCATACCAAAATATTTTACCAATTGAACTTAACCTTTTACCTAATTTACTGTATTTTTCACTGACTTTCAAAAACAGATGGGCTTTGGCACCCACATGAGATGCTCTTGTTTACTATTTAACTCTTTCAACAACATGGACCTGTTTAAAATATACTCATTACATTTTCAAATAGGGTAGACCCAGATCAGCAGGCTTCTCTAATCTGGGTCTACACTGTTTGTATGGAACAACTGTAGTTTACACTATTATGTAAAGGGTGTGAGACAAAAGTGACATCACTGGGGTTAAATGAAATACTGTTTTTTTTCTGTCCTGAACATGAAACAGAAAGTTTCCAGTGTCTTTCCACAGACTTCCTGAAAGTTCAAAATTGGTTCCAGTCCGAATTTGAAAAATTTGCCAGTCAGACACAAATTTTACCGGTCCATAAAGGACTTTCAATGCAATTCTTATCAAAAACAAGACTGCACGTTCCATAAACGCTTATGCTCCCGTAGGCATCCTTGACAATATATTCTGAATATTGTCTATGTCCAAATTAGATCAAGGTCAGGGTCAAACTGAGCTTGGGTAATATTGGTGAGTTGGTAATGGTCCAAGGCAATAACTGTAAAAGTATCAAAGCATTGTAGTAAACAGTGTTGATGCTAGACAAAACGGTTAAATCTAGTTAACCGAGAAAGAGCCCATTTAAAATATTCTAAGTTTAATTTAGGTCAAGGTCAAGGTCAAAATCAAAGTTTGGTGATATTGGTGGATAGAGAATGGTCCAAGGCAACAACTGTATAAGTTTCAAAGCATTGTAGTCAGTTGTGTTGATGCTAGACGAAATGGTAAAATCTAGCTAACCAAGAAATAGCCTATTTAAAATATTCTAAGTCCAAATTAGGTCAATGTCAAAGTCAAAATCAAAGTTTGGTGATATTGGAGGATAGGGAATGCTCCAAGGCAACAACTGTATAAGTATCCAAGCATTTGGGTAAGCGGTGTTGATGCTAGACGAAAGGTAAATTCTACTTAACCTTGTTACGGACGCACACACGCAAGGACGGGCGGACAGGACGATTACTATATGCCGGGGGCATAAAAAAGAAAAAATTGCCGGTCATTTGGACCGGTCAATTTAAATATTTGCCAGTCTAACACATTTTTTGCCAGTCAGGACTGACTGACTGACAGGTATCGGGAAGACTGTCTGTCTGTTAACTGTGACGACTTACAATAAAGCAATAATTACATATTTATATATATTATCTTTATCAAAACCAATTCACCCTCAGATACCAAAATTGTCTTATTAACCCTTTCCTTCAAATCAACTACTTTTCACACCTCACATAGTCCTCATCTAAAATGCCCCGCCTTGCTTCAACTCTATTTTAAAGAGGAGCCAAAGGAATATTGTCCTGTGTGTTTTAACTCATTCACCCCTGAACTGGACAATTCCAATTTGGAAATAAGTCTAGTCCATTTTGTCTATTTAAGGTTGATTTTAACGATATATTTCAAAATGACAAACAGTGTAGACTCTGATCAGGGTCTTCACTGTTTGCATGGGACAAGTGTAATCTTCCCATGTTCACTGTTTGTAAATGACCAGTATACTTGTCGCTAGGGTTGAATGTGTTAAAGCAAACATAGGTAAAGCAGAAAGCTAATAAAGGAGTGTGCAGCTTTACTTTCAGTCTGCACTTGATTTAAACACCCAAAGAACTATGAAGCAAAGGGATTGTCTGTTATAAATAGCAACCATTTCAATTAACAAATGATGACTTAGTGTGTTGTAAATGAGTTGCACTGCTGGTGTGATAACCCTGCCCCAGTCTCCACCGCCAGCTCTCTCCTGTCCATGCACATGACAGCCATACAATACAACCTTCCTACTACACTTTTGGCATTACTGTGAGTGGTAAAAGCTTCTCATTCTCAGGCAAGTAACAACCAAATCAAAAATATAACCGCTACCCATAGGAAAAACTTGGACAGTGTCTGCTCTTCAGCATGCTGGGGTGAGCCTGGTGGAGCTGAAACAATAACAACACAGTATACTCTCTATTACCACCACTGAATTGCATGTAACTAGTACGTCTTTATGACAGGTGACTGCTGAAAGCAAGGCAATAGTAAAACAGAAAGCTCCTAAAGGAGCTTTCTGTTTTACTGGCACCTTGCTTTAAGCTGTCACCTGTCTTTTATACAATCAATAAGCCTTCTTTTTAGAGGTTTATATAGAGAGGATTAACTGTAATTAACAAGTAGGTTTTGGTGAAAGGTTTCTTGTGGAGGTGACCATATAAAACAAATCTTGTACTAAATGACAGTTCTGTCCTGAATACGTTGGTTACATAATTAGAATGTAAGATCTGTGACCGATGGTTGTCAGTGGGCGGCCCCCATTCGAGCAATGTCTGTGGGGAATTGTTAACTCAAGCGGCTGGGGCCAGCCCTTTTCCTTTTTTCGCCACCGGTCAGCATGCTTTCAATTAATTGTTTTAACTTAGGGGCCTGCTCCCGGTCTGGGAGCAGCCAGATTCACTCAAGTCCATGATTGCAGTTCAAGCTTTTATTCAAGTCCAAATTATACTTCTAATAACATCCAAGTAAGATGATGACAAACATCTAAAGACTAACACCAAGTTCTATAAAGAAGACTGTTCTCTAATTTAAAGTTACAAGAAGACTTGTTCTATTCTAAAGCATCTCCAAAAGTCAAGTGTTTCTATATTTTCTAATATCAAATTACAAATAGATTTCTTAGGGGCAGGACTAGATCATTATCCTGACCAATCAGAATTCATAAGTAATCAAGACTTTTAACCAATGAAAAGTTTATACCAATTATCTTAAATTCTTAATTAACATATCTAGATCTTATCTAGGATGAAATGACAGTTGTCCAGTTTGATTATTATCATCACTAAAATAAACATGTGACAGGTAAGCCAATTAATGCTGGATACCTATCAGACGACTGAAGCCATAGTTTCTTAGCGACAGGTTTACAATCTAAGCTGATTAATGATAAGATGCATATCTAGGCAACTGTGGTTGTCAACAGAAACCAAGAAATGTTTAACTTAAAATATTCTGAAATTATTGAAAATAGAATTTACCATTAAAACTTAATTTTCATTAGGAAATATTATGCAATAATTTAAATGCGCAAAATGCATTTAAATTACTCTGTTACACTTTACCTCCCCTTGGAAAAATGATTGTCCTCAATCATAATAAGTATTTAAGGTAAGGAAAAATATTCAGCGGTATGGTTATATTTTTTTTTGTAACAAATAACAGTTGTAAACACACTCAAACACAAACTATAATGCACGTCTGCATTATGTTTGCAATCACTCATCTCAAATACATACACACATTATTAGTATTTATTTCCTATTTATATCCTTACTGATATAAATAAACAATTCATGTAAATGACAATATAAAATTAACAAGAGATCTCTTCCTACTAGTTCGCATAACGATTATGAAAAATGACATTTAATTTTGTTTTTAACTTCTATATTAATGACTTATATCTTAACTGATAATTAGTACATTAAAGATAGAAATATATTGAATTTGCTATGTAAGCAAACTTTACTCAATACCTAGAACATTAAATGTAACAACAGCCTCAATGAACTGATGCATTCATAATCCTATACTTACAAGTAATAAATATTTGTTTTGGCTTTATTCTTATCCTATAATGTAACTGTACGATAATAAGCCATACAGGTGGTACCATTTAACCACTACTGTATATTATATATATATATGCTAATGCAACTTTGTTTTTGTAGATAGATCTCAGAAATCGTATTAAACTTACACTCTGTGGGGAATTCTTAACTCAAGCAGCTGGGGCCAGCCCTTTTCCCTTTTTCGCCACCGGTCAGCATGCTTTCAATTAATAGTTTTAACTTAGGGGCCTGCTCCCTGTCTGGGAGCAGCCAGATTCACTCAAGTCCATGATTGCAGTTCAAGCTTTTATTCAAGTCCAAATTATACTTCTAATAACATCCAAGTAAGATGATGACAAACATCTAAAAACTAACACCAAGTTCTATAAAGAAAGACTGTTCTCTAATTTAAAGTTACAAGAAGACTTGTTCTATTCTAAAGCATCTCCAAAAGTCAAGTGTTTCTATATTTTCTAATATCAAATTACAACATAGATTTCTTAGGGGCAGGACTAGATCATTATCCTGACCAATCAGAATCTATAAGCAATCAAGACTTTTTAACCAATGAAAAAGTTTATACCAATTATCTTAAATTCTTAATTAACATATCTAGATCTTATCTGGGATGAAATGACAGTTGTCCAGTTTGATTATTATCATCACTAAAATAAACATGTGACAGGTAAGCCAATTAATGCTGGGTTCCTATCAGACGACTGAAAGCCATAGTCCTTAGTGACAGGTTTACAATCTAAGCTGATTATTGATAAGATGCATATCTAGGCAACTGTGGTTGTCAACAGAAACCAAGAAATGTTTAACTTAAAATATTCTGAAATTATTGAAAATAGAATTTACCATTAAAACTTAATTTTCATTAGGAAATATTATGCAATAATTTAAATGCGCAAAATGCATTTAAATTACTCTGTTACAGATCATCAAAAATGGTGCCAAAGCTGTTGAAAAGTGTCAAACAATGGAGAGAAAAAAAGTTAGCTTATACTTTGCTTCATCAGTGTTAGAACCTAAATACACAACGGAATACCACTGGTCAGCCATGATTGCCTTGGCACTGCTCATCTGAGTGTATTGAGCCAGATCACTAGCTAACCTCACTAGTTGGAGAAGACTAGCATAGGCTCCTCCTGGAATCTTATCTTTAAACCATTTGCCTATAAATACAGTTTTTTATGCCTCTAATTTATTTCTCTAATAGACTATTAAAGGAAATAGTTTCACTTTATACAGTCATGAATATGCACCATAAGAAATATAAACTATATCCTAGCATGAGGGTACTAAAGTTAAATCAGGCTGAAAGTTAAGCAGAATGTGCCTTAAGGCTAATTTTGCTTAACTTTCAACCTTCTTTAAGTGGTCACCTGTCTTCAAAACTAGAAACAGGCTAAGGGATAATGGGTTAAATAAGGTATTAGCAGTTTATAAACTATCATCAGATAAAATACTTACGAGGTCCAGGTCGACCATCATTGAAGTTAAATGTTGAGGCAAAAATTCCAAGTGGGAAAGCTCCAATACCAAAGGACATATGAAATCCACCATCTCCAAATCCAAAACCTGGAAATCCCTGTGTAATGAAATATAAAATAGCCTTCTTAACCTTTTGCTCCATAGTCAGTACAAATGATCTATATCCAACTGTGTCAATCAGAAAACTAGTACATGTAGTATTACTACTTAAAGCAAAATGAAAGTAAAGCAGAAAGCTGCTTCACGCTTTACTCCATTGATACACATTTTTACTCATCTGATAATTCCTACATTGAGAAAACAGTTTCATTTTATACATTAAAGAATATGCAACATAAGAAATATTTTCTTTTTCCTAGCTGATGGTATCTTAAGTGATGGTATCTTAAAGCAAACTGAAAGTAAAGCAGAATGCAACTGCTGTCCATGTTGTTAAAACTAGAAACAGGCTATATGCAGGGTAAAGAGTTAAAGCTGTTTTTCAAAATTGGAATATCTGTTTTTCATATGAACAAGTCTGCATAGATGATAGTTACTAAACACATGTAGTCAATAGAATTTAGTGAACCTGTATGTTACAGCATCAGATATAATTATGTGACACAGAAAGCTTAACCACAAGCGCTGCATGATGAGGGTAACTAATTGACGTCACTTGTGATGACGTTGCTATAAACAATGTCATGTTTTGGCGGAACAAGTGCACACAAACTGTAATATTTGGTTATTTGCATCATTGTTTTAATGATTTAAATGGGAGAAAAAAAATCCACCATTCGTTTTGTTGATGATTGATAGGAATTCACCCCCTTAAGCCTCGTCCATGCATGAATTTTCTGACCCTCTAACTGGGAGAATATAAGAATCCACCATGAGTGGTGATGTAGGATAGGAATTTTCTTCTCTGAGGGTCAGAAAATACACGCAGGGACAAGGCTTGCCGAGTTCCTGCGTGAAATTTCTGACCCGAAGGGGGGGGAGAAATTCCTATCAACAAAACGAATGCTGTTTTTTTTCTTCTCCCATTTAAATCATTAAAACATGATACAAACATGATACAAACAACGAATTAATTGCAGTTTGTGTGCACTTTTTTTCCGTCAAACCACGGCGTTGTTTATAGTAACGTCATAAGAATTGACGACATTTAGTTACCCCCGTCATGCAGCGCTTGTTGTAAGCTGGGCAAACAATAAAGATGTCACATGGTATGGAGGATAGAGTGATTCCACATGGGGAAAATCTCTATCCCACATGGGCGAAAATTGGAGAAATTCCTCTCCTACATCAACACTCATGGTGGATTCTTCAAATCCTGCATGGTGTCAGTACATGTACCAACAACTATACCTCTTTGAAGAAAAACTTGTCTCAGTGTCATTCTTTAATACAGGTGGCAGGTTAGCCCTTTACTGTTTCTAGCTTTGAAGACAGGTAACAGCATAAAGCAGGTTGGAAGTAAAGCATGCTTTACTTTCAGCCTACTATAAGCTATCTTCTAAAAGGGTTTACAAAATAGTTCTTATATTGCACATTTAATGATTTGTTACCCTGTAAACTAACTTCTCTATTTTCTTCAGCAGGGGAATAAATTAAAGGCCTACAATTGCATAAATACGGAGTAAAGAGTAAATGCAGAATGCCAAAAGCTAAGTGAGGAGATATTTCTGCATTTTCTTTGTCCTACCATAAGTAGCAGCCTGCCTCTAGATATCTATATTCTTCAGGGCTCACCAGGCTTCAGGTAAGAATAAGTAAACCACTAGTTTCCAGTCCTTTCTATTTTATGCCTTCACCAAATCCTATATATTCTGACTACTCATTAGAACTGACTCAGTCAGTGACGAGTCTAATGAGTAGTCGCACCATACAGTTTGCAAGGGCGTAGCGCCCATTACGCATGTGCGTATAAAATAATTCTTCTTCAAAAAAAGAAAAGAAACAAAAACTTGACCGTCGATGCTAAAGCTAGTCGCCATGCTACTCTTTACTGAAACAAAATTGTAACCGACCATTTGTTTTGTAGATCTATTATCATTGTGCGTATTGTAGATCTACTAATAGAATCTATATCTTTTCAGACAGATCAATTAGATAAGTGTCAAGTCCAGGGCCACGTACTAGCAACAGGGAAAACGTGAAAGCATATACTGTATGCCTAATAATTGTAGCGTGGCTACTGGCTACACGTACACTGGGGGCATGACCCATCCCTAATCATTTTGCCAATAACAGTAACAAGAGGCCCATAGGGCCACATTTCGCTCACCTGAGACATTGTACCAAAGAAGCTGACTGAACAAGACAACATTTTGATATAGCTGATATAACTGATAAGCCCCGGGGCGGGGCCAAATTTGATCCAGGGGTCATAATTTGAACAATCTTGGTAGAGGACCATATAGGGGCAAAGCTACATGTCAAATATAAATGATCTGGGCCTTACGGTTTCAGAGAAGAAGATTTTTAAAGGTTTTCCTATGAAAAACTAATAAGCCTGAGGGCGGGGCCATTTTTGGCCTGGGGGTAATAATTTGAACAATCTTGGTAGAGGACCACAAGGCAAAGCTATATGTCAAATATTAAAGACCTGGGCCTTACAGTTTCAGAGAAGAAGATTTGTAAAGGTTTTCCTATATAAGTCTATGTAAAACTGATAAGCCCCGGGGCGGGGCCATTTTTGACCCGGGGTCATAATTTGAACAAATTTGGTAGAGGACCATATAGGGGCAAAGCTACATGTCAAATATAAATGATCTGGGCCTTACGGTTTCAGAGAAGAAGATTTTTAAAGGTTTTCCTATGAAAAACTGATAAGCCCCAGGGCGGGGCCTTTTTTGGCCTGGGGGTCATAATTTGAACAACCTTGGTAGAGGACCACAAGGCAAAGCTATATGTCAAATATTAAAGACCTGGGCCTTACAGTTTCGGAGAAGAAGATTTGTAAACGTTTTCCTATATAATTCTATGTTAAACTGATAAGCCCCGGTGTAGCAGTCAATTCTTTCCCCCTTCAAAAGTTTCCCCGGGGAAAGAATTGGCTAGCCAAAACCTTCCCCGGGGAAAGAATTGGCTATCCAATTATTTCCCCCCCCCCCCCATGTCAAAAACTTCCCCGGGGAAAGAATTGGCTAGCCAATTCTTTCCCCCCCTATAATTTCGTAAGAGGGATACTTTTAGCTAGCTAATTCTTTCCCCCCCTTAGTTGAAACTTTCCCCGGGGAAAGAATTGGCTAGCCAATTCTTTCCCCCCCCTATAATTTCGCACTGTAGGATTTCTTTCTCACTATCTGGCGGAATTGTATGCTTTGACTATCTTGGAGGGGGGAAAGTTTTGGCTAGCCAATTCTTTCCCCCCTATCTGCCAGTCTGCAGAATTGTATGCTTTGACTTATAATCTCGGAGGGGGGAAAGTTTTGTCTAGCCAATTCTTTCCCCCCTATCTGTCAGTCTGCGGAATTGCATCATTTGACTATCTTGGAGGGGGGAAAGTTTTGGCTAGCCAATTCTTTCCCCCCTCTCTTTCAGTCTGTGGAATTGTATACTTTGACTATCTTGGAGGGGGGAAAGTTTTGGCTAGCCAATTCTTTCCCCCCCCTATCTGACAGTCTGTGGAGTTATATGCTTTGACTATCTAAGAGGGGGGAAAGTTTTGGCTAGCCAATTCTTTCCCCCCTATCTGACAGTCTGTGGAATTGTATGCTTTGACTATCTTGAAGGGGGGGGGGGGGAGTTTTGGCCAGCCAATTCTTTCCCCCCTCTCTGACAGTGTGTGGAATTGTATGCTTTGACTATCTCGGAGGGGGGAAAGTTTTGGCTAGCCAATTCTTTCCCCCCCCTCTCTTTCAGTCTGTGGAATTGTATACTTTGACCCTCTTGGAGGGGGGAAAGTTTTGGCTAGCCAATTCTTTACCCCTATCTGACAGTCTGTGGAATTGTATGCTTTGACTATCTAAGAGGGGGGAAAGTTTTGGCTAGCCAATTCTTTCCCCCCTCTCTGACAGTGTGCGGAATTGAATGCATTGACTATCTCGGAGGGGGAAAGTTTTGGCTAGCCAATTCTTTCCCCCCTATCTGACAGTGTGCGGAATTGTATGCATTGACCATCTCGGAGGGGGGAAAGTTTTGGCTAGCCAATTCTTTCCCCCCTATCTGACAGTCTGTGGACTTGTATGCTTTGACTATCTAAGAGGGGGGAAAGTTTTGGCTAGCCAATTCTTTCCCCTCTATCTGAGGGGGTCATAATTTGAACAATCTTGGTAGAGGACCATAAGGCAAAGCTACATGTCAAATATTAATGATCTAGGCCATACGGTTTCTGAGAAGAAGATTTTTAAAGGTTTTCCTATGAAAATCTGATAAGCCCCAGGGTGGGGCCATTTTTGGCCCCAGGGTCAAAATTTGAACAATCTTGGTAGAGGACCACAAGGCAAAGCTATATATCAAATATTAACAAGAGCACCGCAGTGCGGCAAAATACGCCCGTCACGGCCGGCGGGTGTCAAAGTCGTCCAGACTCAGGCTGACTGGAAAAAGTCGCCCGGAGTGTAGGCCAGACTATCGATCTCAAAAAGACTATGCTGTAGTATTGGGATAGCTCAAGTACTATCCCGATAGTATTACGATAGTCAAGAAAAAAGTTCTGGTTTTTTTAAAAAATGCCCATTTTTGACAATAAAGGGGGCACAACTCTGCTAAAAGTAGTCGCCAACGTCTGAAATTTAACAGGAATCAAAATTCACAGGTGCCTTCCCTGTATGATGAGAAAGCTAAATATGAAATTTGGTTACAATAGACAAAATGTAAGTAAAATTATTATCAGGAAACAATATATTGTTAAAAAAATTGTGTGAAGGGGCATAACTCTGAAAATACAGAGTCAAACCAAAAACCCGTAATATATAGTAAGTCACTTCATTCATTGTATCACCATATCAAATTTGAAATCAATTGAATCAAAACTAAAAAAGTTCTGTTGTTTTTTTTAAAAATGCCCATTTTTGACAATAAAGGGGCATAACTCTGCTAAAAATAGTCTCCAACGTCTGAAACGCGAACTCGTCCGAACTATTGTGGTATGGAATATTTGTAGGAAGTTTAATCAAAATCGGTCAATAAATGAAGGTGAGAGAGCGCTAAGAAGAAAAGTTAACAGACGAAGTGTGGCTTATTTTAAATTTTAAGGATGTAAAGGGGCATAACTCGTAGAAAAATAATTTAACAGGAACCAAAATTCACAGGTGCCTTCCCTGCATGATGAGAAAGATAAATATGAAATTTGGTTACAATAGACAAAATGTAAGTAAAATTATTATCAGGAAACAATATATTGTTAAACAAGAGCCCCATGGGGCATATGTCGCTCACCTGAGAATAGCTGTACATCAAAATGGAGATAATGATTTAAGTCCAGGACGGGGTCATTTTTTACCCGAGGGGCATAATTTGAACAATCTTGATAGAGGACCTGTAGATGATGCTATGTTCCAAATATCTAAGATCAGGGTACTAGGGTTCTAGACAAGAAGATTTTTTTTAAGTTTCCATTGAAAAAATCTGTTTTTAGCTCCTGTGACCTACATATGCAACAGACTGGAACCATTTGAACAAAATAGATAAAGGACATCTAGAAGTAACACCATGCCGAATATCAAAGCTCTGGCTATATTAGCTTCAGAAAAGAAGACGTATGAAAACTGTGACCCCCGGAGTGGGGCTAATTTTGACCCCAGGGGCATAATTTGTACAAACTTGATAGAGGACCTGTAGATGATATGCAATCGACCAGAACCATTTGAACCTTATTGGTATAGGACATCTAAAAGTGTCACCAAGCCAGATATCAAAGCTCTGGCCATATTAGTTTCAGAGGAGAAGACATTTGAAAATTTCACTATATAACTCTATGTTAAACTGTGACCCCCTGGGCGGGGCCAATTTTGACCCCAGGGGCATAGTTTGTAGTTTGATAGAGGACCTGTAGATGATGCTATGTGACAAATGTCTAAGATCTGGCCCTTGTAGTTTCAGACAAGAAGATTTTTTAAGATTTCCTTATTTTTTCAACCAGAGTTCTACATTGTTTTTAATTCTTTGAACAATTTTGAAAGAACTTGACCCAAGGAACATTCGTGTAAAGTTTGGTTGAAATCTTTTCAGCGGTATATGAGGAGATGTCATTTGAAGCAATTGTTAAAGACAACAATGACTGTATAAAGTGAAATATTTTCTTCTGTGGAAGAATAAATTAAAGACATAAAAAAGAATATGTATGGGTTAATAGGTTAATAAATATCATTATTTACATTTTCTAAATATAAGAAACTATATGTAAATGAGTGGCAAATAGTTTGGATCCAGATTAGAAGCAGCATTATGTGGCATCTGACCTGGATCCATACTGTTTATGGCCAAGAATTAATTGTGGACTGATAGACAGAAAGATAAACAAACAAACAAAACACAAACAAACAAACAGACAGACCAAAAGTAATATGCCTCGAACTAAGTTGTGCTTGAGCATAAAATAGCAGACATCACTTTCATTTCTGTTATGTATCTCAGTGACCTGAGTTCAGAGCTAGCTATGGGTCAGTTATGCAATTGGAGACGGTCTCAGAGAGAAATGACTATTATTATGCTGAACTGTTGTCTGCTCCAAATGTTTGTATGTGAAATATGTAAAAAATAATAACTTATATTTTCTTAATATAAGAAAATATGTAAATGAGTGGCAAATAGTTTAGATCCAGATTAGATGCAGCATTATGTGGCATCTGACCTGGATCCAAACTGTTTGCAAAAATGTTGCATTTAGTATAAGGGTAGCTTCTTAGCCTGGAAGATACAATGCGTCTGTATAAAACGGATCATTAGAGAGTTTTTACTGTCAGACCTACATCAAAAAGCACTGATATGGCCAGGGTTGAGTCAAATTTGATCCTAGGGTTTTGATTTTTTACAATTTTGAAAGTGATTTAGTAGAAGATACTATTCATGCAATATCTAAGGTGTGGGAACAGTGGTTTTTTACAAAAAACTTGTTTAAAGTTTTTCACTTTTTTTAATAAATTTCAATAAGTAGTCCACTTTAAAGTTTCATTTTAACAATTTCTGTAGAGAAGCATCCAAGGAACACCGTGAGCAAATTAGTTTTTTCCTCAGACTCGCGGTTTCAGAGGAGTTGTCGCTTGAAGTAAATTTGAACAGACGGACAGACGGACGACGGACGGCGGGCGATCACAACAGCTCACCTTGAGCCTTCGGCTCAGGTGAGCTAAAAATTGTGTAAAGGGGCATAACTCTGAAAATACGAAGTCAAACCAAAAACCCGTAATATATGTTAAGTAACTTCATTTATTGTATCACCATATCAAATTTGAAATAAATTGAATAATTAAAAAAAAAGTTTTTTTTTTTTTAAAAATGCCCATTTTTGACAATAAAGGGGCATAACTCTGCTAAAAATAGCCGCCAACGTCTGAAACGCGAACTCGTCCGAGCTATTGTGGTATGGAATATTTGTAGGAAGTTTAATAACAAGAGGCCCAGAGGGCCACATTTCGCTCACCTGAGACATTGTACGATAGAAGCTGACTGGGCAAGACAACATTGATATAGCTGATATAACTGATAAGCCCCGGGGCGGGGCCAAATTTGATCCAGGGGTCATAATGTGAACAATCTTGGTAGAGGACCATTAGGGCAATGCTACATGTCAAATATAAATGATCTGGGCCTTACGGTTTCAGAGAAGATTTTTAAAGGTTTTCCTATGAAAAACTAATAAGCCCGAGGGCGGGGCCATTTTTGGCCTGGGGATCATAATTTGAACAATCTTGGTAGAGGACCACAAGGCAAAGCTATATGTCAAATATTAAAGATCTGGGACTTACGGTTTCAGAGAAGAAGATTTGTAAAGATTTTCCTATATAAGTCCATGTAAAACTGATAAGCCCTGGGGCCGGGCCAATTTTGACCCGGGGGTCATAATTTGAACAACTTTGTTAGAGGACTATAAGGCAAAGCTACATGTCAAATATAAATGAACTGGGCCTTACAGTTTCAGAGAAGAAAATTTAAAGGTTTTCCTATGAAAAACTGATAAGCCCGAGGGCGGGGCCTTTTTTGGCCCAGGGGTCATAATTTGAACAATCTGGGTAGAGGACAACAAGGCAAAGCTACATGTCAAATATTAAAGACCTGGGCCTTATAGTTTGAGAGAAGAAGATCTTTAACCCTTTACCTGATAGCCTATTTCTAGAATTGAAAATAGGTTACTACTTAAAGCAGGTTGAAAGTAAAGCAGAATGCGCCTTAAGGCGCATTCTGCTTTACTTTCAGCCTGCTTTAAGCTATTCTGTGCTAGAATATATAGAAAATTTTCCCTATAATATATATTCATACTGATTAAATTGGAACTATTTTCTTCAGCGGAGGAATAAATTAAATACGCTAAAAGTCGCTTCTATTGGGTAAAGGGTTAAAGGTTGTCCTATATAAGTCTATGTAAAACTGATAAGCCCTGGGGCGGGGCCATTTTTGACCCGGGGGTCATAATTAGAACAATCTTGGTAGAGGATCATAAGGCAAAGCTAAATGTCAAATATTAATGATCTAGGCCATACGGTTTCTGAGAAGAAGATTTTTAAAGGTTTTCCTAAGAAAAACTGATAAGCCCCAGGGCGGGGCCATTTTTGGCCCGGGGTCAAAATTTGAACAATCTTGGTAGAGGACCACAAGGAAAAGCTATATGTCAAATATTAAAGATCTGGGCCTTACAGTTTCAGAGAAGAAGATTTTTAAAGGTTTTCCTATATAAGTCTATGTAAAACTGATAAGCCTCGGGGCGGGGCCAATTTTGACCCGGGGTCATAATTTGAACAATCTTGGTTGAGGACCATAAGGCAAAGCTACATGTCAAGTATTAGCGATCTAGGCCATAAGGTTTCTGAGAAGAAGATTTTTAAAGCTTTTCCTAAGACAAGAGGGCCATGACCCTTAATTCGCTCACCTGAGGTCATTGTGCCTTAGCTTAATAGGCAAGACAACATTTTAATATAGCTGTAAATGGAATTATCTTCCAGACAAAAAAAACATGACAAATTGGAATAACTTAAAAAAATATTGTTGGCAGAGTTATGGCCCTTATCCATGACACTTCTTCTTATCAAGCTACATGTATTTCCATATGATTATTTATTGCGCACTCTGCTTTACTTTCAACCTGCTTTAAGTTATCATCTACTAAGATATAGATACTATTTCTTATATCTTACATGTTTATGACTATATACAGTGGAATTATTTTCTTTAGAGGAGGAATAAATTAAAGGCGTAAAAAGGCATATGTATGGGGTAATGGGTTAACATCAGTAGAACTGGAGTTATCTCAAAGACAAGAAAATATGACACTGGGAAATATCTCAAAATTGACATTGACCTTTGTACGACATGACCCAAGTTATAAAGTTTCTAACTTTAACAAAGTTATGGCTAAGATTAAAGTTGTGGACTGACAGACAAACAAATGGACAAACAGACAAAAAAGCAGACAGACAAAAACAATATGCCCCCAACTGCAGGGCATAAATATATAGCAGACACCACCATATGCAACCTCATCAGCTGACCAGAGTTCAGTTATGTAACTCTGCCAGTAGGAAATTTGGCTAGGGTCTAACTCTTATTATGCTGAATTGCTGTCTGCTATACATATTTTGAATATTAAACATATGTATAAATATGGCAAAAGACATAATTACATAACTGTCAGTGGATCACTTCCAGACCCTGTTTCTCTAAGTATGAAGCAGACTAAACCATTTATAAACTTTAGCAGACAACATGTTCAGCTAAGACCATCAGTTCAGTGGCTGAGGTCAAATACTGGGTAGTATGGTAGAATTAGCAACTGCTCTGAAGGCTTACCCTTACCAGACTGAAATGATATCTGCTTAAAACCTACTGTATGCGAAAAGTGACAAAAAAAAGAATTTAGAACATGTTCAGTTGGTAAATGAGTACCAATAGTTTGGATCCAAATTAGATGCAGCATTATGTTGCATCTGATCTGGATCCAAAATGTTTGCAAATATTGGCTATTTGCCCTTAGTATATTAAGAGTAACTCAGGTAAAATACAGTTCTGCTTTTGCTTCATCAAAAATACTGTAAAACCTGCCTAGAGCAGCACTTAAACTGCGCAGGGTGGCGTCAAGTGTGACCCTAGGGATTTCATTTTAACAAACTATAGAGGGATCGACCAGGAGATTCTACTGTAAAAATATCAAAGCTTAGGGCCTAGTAGTTTTTAGCAAGAAGATTTTTTAAAATTTTTTGCTTTTTTGCTTTTTCAAGCAGAGTTTTTGCTTTTTCTCTTTCATTTAGACAACTTCTGTAGAGAAGCATCCAAGGAACATCATGAGCAGTTTGAATCCGCCCTACAATCCCCGGGTTCAGAGGAGATGTCGTTTGAAGTAAAAGTGAACGGACAGACGGACAGACGTACTACGGACAATGAGCGGTCACAATAGCTCACCTTGAGCCTTCGGCTCAGGTGAGCTAAAAATCGGTAAATAAATGAAGGTGAGAGAGCGCTAACAAGACAAGAGGGCCATGGCCCTAAATTCGCTCACCTGAGGACATTGAAGTTTGTACCTAAGTTGACTGGGCAAGACAACATTTTAATATAACTATAAATGGAGTTATCTTCCAGACAAGAAAACATGACAAAAGTGAATTTTGTTGCCAAGCTTATGACCCTTATCCATGACACATCCTCTTATCAAGCTATTTCCATTTCCAATAAATGATAATTATTTCACTAGCGTCAGCAGAACTGGAATTATTTTCCTGACAATAAAATATGACAAAGGGGAAAAACTAAATATTGCTGCCCTTGTGCATGGCATTTTCTCTCATCAGTTTCTTTCCATACATAAAATTTCATTACAATAGCATCAGTAGAACTGAAGTTGTCTTCTTGACAAGAAAATATCACAAAGGGAAATAACTAAAAAAACAATGATGTCAGAGTTATGGCCTTTGCAAATGGCACTTCCTCTCATCAGGCTGTTTCCAAATAGGCAATTTCATTTTACCCATTACCCCATAGCATGTTTCTAGTTTTGAAAATAGGTGGCCACCTAAAGCAGGTTGAAAGTAAAGCAGAATGTGTCTTAACCCTTAGCCTGCCACTCACGACTATAGCTTTATATGCAAACAGCTTGGATCCGGATTAGGCGCCGAGTAACTCGGCGTCTCATCCAGATCCAAGCTGTTTGACACTCGGACAACATTTTCAGCAATTTTGAGCAACTTTGAAGCACTTTGAAACTTGAAGCAGACGAGAAATATAGCAGACGACAATTTATTTGGCGGGCTAAGGGTTAATGCACACTTTGCTTTACTTTTGCATCTTACATTTTCATGACTGTTTAAAGTGGAATTATTTTCTTAAGTAGAGGAATAAATCAAAGGCCTAAAAATGCACATTTATGGGGTAATGGGTTAACAAACGTCAGTATATGGGGGGAAATGATTGAATCCTGGACAAGAAAAAATAAAAAGACATACAGATAACTCTGACAAAACCAATATTAAACATATGTATAAATATGGCATAAGACATAATTACATAACTGTCAGTGGATCACTTCCAGATCCTGTTTCTCTAAGTATGAATCAGACTGAACCATATCTAAACTTTAGCAGACAACATGTTCAGCTGATCATGACCAGTTCTGTGATACACCCTACCAGTTCAGAGTTGCATAATATTTGACCTCAGTGGCTAGAACTCTGGTGCTTACCCTTACCAGACTGAAATGATGTCTGCTTAAAACCTACTGTATGTGAAAAGTGTACAAAAAAACAATTTAGAAAATGTTAAGTTGGTAAATGAGTGGCAAATAGGTTGGATCCAGATTGGATGTAGCATTATGATTATGTTGCATCTGATCTGGATCCAAAATGTTTGCAAATATTGGCTATTTGCCCTTAGTATATTAAGAGTAACTCAGGTAAAATACAGTTCTACTTCTGTTTCATCAAAAATACTGTGAAACCTGCCTAGAGCAGCAGTTAAACTGCGCAGGGTGCATGGCGTCAAGTGTGACCCTAGGGATTTCATTTTAACAAACTATAGAGGGATCGACCAGGAGATTCTACTGTAAAAATATCAAAGCTTAGGGCCTAGTAGTTTTTAGCAAGAAGATTTTTTAAATTTTTTTGCTTTTTTGCTTTTTCAAGCAGAGTTTTTGCTTTTCCTCTTTCATTTGAACAACTTCTGTAGAGAAGCATCCAAGGAACATCATGAGCAGTTTGAATCTGCCCTACAATCCGCGGGTTCAGAGGAGATGTCGTTTGAAGTAAAAGTGAACGGACAGACGGACTGTGAGCGGTCACAATAGCTCACCTTGAGCCTTTGGCTCAGGTGAGCTAAAAAGTTAACGGACGGACGGACGTACGGACGGACAGCGCTGGGTATACCATAATACGACCGTCGATGACGGGCGTATAAAAATCTGGGCCTTACAGTTTCAGACAAGCAGATTTTTAAACGTTTTCCTATATAAGTCTATGTAAAACTGATAAGCCCCGGGGCGGGGCCATTTTTGACCCGGGGGTCATAATTTGAACAATTTTGGTAGAGGACAATAAGGCAAAACTACATGTCAAATATTAACAAGAGCCCCATGGGGCATATTTCGCTCACCTGAGAATAGCTGAAAAATTGAGATCATGATTTATGTACAGGACAGGGTCATTTTTTTACCCGAGGAGCATTATTAAAATTGAACTATCTTGATAGAGGACCTGTAGATGATGCTTTATGCCAAATATCTAAGATCAGTGTACTAGGGTTTTAGAAAAATTTTTTTTTATAAGTTCCATTGAAAAAATCTATTTTTAGCTCCTGTGACCTACATATGCAACAGACTGGAACCATTTGAACAAAATAGGTAAAGGACATCTATCAGTGTCACCATGCCGAATATCAAAGCTCTGTCCATATTGGTTTCAGAGGAGAAGATGTTTGAAAATTTCACCATATAACCATGTAAAACTTTTACCCCCCGGGGTGCGGCCAATTTTGACCCCAGGGGCATAATTTGAACAAACTTGATAAAGGACCCTATGTGCCATATATCTAAGGTATGGCCCTTGTAGTTTCAGACAAGAAGATTTTTTAAGTTTTCATTGAAAAATCTATTTCTAGCTCCGGTGACCTAGGTATGCAACCGACCAGAACCATTTGAACAAAATAGGTAAAGTACATCTAGAAGTGTCACCATGCCAAATATCAAAGCACTGGCCAAATTAGTTTCAGAGAAGAAGACGTTTGAAAATGTCACTATATAACTCTATGTAAAACTGTGACCCCAGGGGTGGGGCCAATTTTGACCCCAGAGGCATAATTTGAACAAACTTGAAAGAAGACCTGTAGATGATGCTATGTGCCATATATCTAAGCTCTGGCTCTTGTAGTTTCAGACAAGAAGATTTTTTAAGATTCCCTTATTTTTTCACTTTGGTTGCCTTGGCAACCAGAGTTCTACATTGTTTTAATTCTTTGAACAAATTTGAAACAGCTTGACCCAAGAACATTCCTGTAAAGTTTGGTTGAAATCTGTCAAGCGGTATAGGAGATGTCATTTGAATCAATTGTTAACGACAACGCACGACGGACAACGCACGACGACGGACACAGGGCCATCCCAATAGCTCACCTTGAGCTTTTGGCTCAGGTGAGCTAAAAACAATGATGTCAGAGTTATGGCCTTTGCCAATGGCACTTCCTCTCATTAGGCTCTTTCCAAATACATTTGTATGCAATTTCATTTTACCCATTACCCCAAAGCCTGTTTCTAGTTTTGAAAATAAGTGGCCACCTAAAGCAGGTTGAAAGTAAAGCAGAATGCACCTTAACCCTTTACCCCATGGTCTGTTTCTAGTATTGAAGGTATATGACAACTTAAAGCAGGTTGAAAGTAAAGCAGAATGTGCCTTAAGGTAAATTCTGCTTTAAATTCAGCCTGTTTTAAGCTTTTATCTTCTAGAATTAAGAAAATATTTCTTAGGGTTCATTTTCATGACTGTAAGATGGGAACTATTTTCTTCATTGGATGAATAAATTAAATGTGCTAAAAGGCGCTTCTATGTGGGGAAGGGTTAAGGCACACCCGCTTTACTTTCAAACTGCTTTAAGCTACCATCTACTATAATTTAGAAACTTATTTCTTATCTTACATTTTCATGACTGTATCAAGCGGAATTATTTTCTTTAGTGGAGGAATAAATTAAAGACCTAAAAATGCATATTTTTATAGGGTGATTGGGTTAACAAACATCAGTATTTATGGGGGAATGGGTTTTTAATTAGATTATCTCCTGAACAAGAAAAAATGACAAGACATACAGATCACTCTGATAAAACCAATATTAAACATATGTATAAATATGGCATAAGACATAATTACATAACTGTCAGTGGATCACCTCCAGATCCTGTTTCTCTAAGTATGAAGCAGACTGAACCATTTCTAAACTTTAGCAGACAACATGTCCAGCAGACAGTTCTGTTGGTGTACAACAGCTGACCTGAGGTCAGTTATGCAATTCTGCCACTAGCTGGAAACTTAACTCTTATAATGCTGAATTGATGTCTGCTATACATATTGTACGTGAATTTTGCAAAGCAAATCATACCTTACATTTTCTAAATTAAAAAAACTATGTAAGTAAATGGCAAATAGTTTGGAGCCAGATTAGATGCAGCATAATGTAGCATCTGACCTGGATCCAAACTGTTTGCAAATATAGGTGATTTAGTATAAGGGTGCTTGAAACCCTGCTTAAACCTCCAGTAAAACAGTATAACCTGAATAAAGCGGCAATGAATCCTGCATAAAGCGGCAATGAAAAAATCCCTATGGTGAATCCCTATGGTCAGTTTTAGTTTTGATATTAACAATTTTGAGAGAGAATCACCAGGAGATACTAAACAAGAGCCCCATGGGGCATATGTCGCTCACCTGAGAATAGCTGTACATCAAAATGGAGATAATGATTTAAGTCCAGGACGGGGTCATTTTTTACCCGAGGGGCATAATTTGAACAATCTTGATAGAGGACCTGTAGATGATGCTATGTTCCAAATATCTAAGATCAGGGTACTAGGGTTCTAGACAAGAAGATTTTTTTTAAGTTTCCATTGAAAAAATCTATTTTTAGCTCCTGTGACCTACATATGCAACAGACTGGAACCATTTGAACAAAATAGATAAAGGACATCTAGAAGTAACACCATGCCGAATATCAAAGCTCTGGCTATATTAGCTTCAGAAAAGAAGACGTATGAAAACTGTGACCCCCGGAGTGGGGCTAATTTTGACCCCAGGGGCATAATTTGTACAAACTTGATAGAGGACCTGTAGATGATATGCAATCGACCAGAACCATTTGAACCTTATTGGTATAGGACATCTAAAAGTGTCACCAAGCCAGATATCAAAGCTCTGGCCATATTAGTTTCAGAGCAGAAGACATTTGAAAATTTCACTATATAACTCTATGTTAAACTGTGACCCCCTGGGCGGGGCCAATTTTGACCCCAGGGGCATAGTTTGTAGTTTGATAGAGGACCTGTAGATGATGCTATGTGACAAATGTCTAAGATCTGGCCCTTGTAGTTTCAGACAAGAATTTTTTTTAAGATTTCCTTATTTTTTCACTTGGTTGCCATGGCAACCAGAGTTCTACATTGTTTTTAATTCTTTGAACAATTTTGAAAGAACTTGACCCAAGGAACATTCGTGTAAAGTTTGGTTGAAATCTTTTCAGCGGTATATAAGGAGATGTCATTAGAAGCAATTGTTAAAGACAACAATGACTGTATAAAGTGAAATATTTTCTTCTGTGGAAGAATAAATTAAAGACATAAAAAAGAATATGTATGGGTTAATAGGTTAATAAATATCATTATTTACATTTTCTAAATATACTATACTAATACTATATGTAAATGAGTGGCAAATAGTTTGGATCCAGATTAGAAGCAGCATTATGTGGCATCTGACCTGGATCCATACTGTTTATGGCCAAGAATTAATTGTGGACTGATAGACAGAAAGATAAACAAACAAACAAAACACAAACAAACAAACAGACAGACCAAAAGTAATATGCCTCGAACTAAGTTGTGCTTGAGCATAAAATAGCAGACATCACTTTCATTTCTGTTATGTATCTCAGTGACCTGAGTTCAGAGCTAGCTATGGGTCAGTTATGCAATTGGAGACGGTCTCAGAGAGAAATGACTATTATTATGCTGAACTGTTGTCTGCTCCAAATGTTTGTATGTGAAATATGTAAAAAATAATAACTTATATTTTCTAAATATAAGAAAATATGTAAATGAGTGGCAAATAGTTTAGATCCAGATTAGATGCAGCATTATGTGGCATCTGACCTGGATCCAAACTGTTTGCAAAAATGTTGCATTTAGTATAAGGGTAGCTTCTTAGCCTGGAAGATACAATGCGTCTGTATAAAACGGATCATTAGAGAGTTTTTACTGTCAGACCTGCATCAAAAAGCACTGATATGGCCAGGGTTGAGTCAAATTTGATCCTAGGGTTTTGATTTTTTACAATTTTGAAAGTGATTTAGTAGAAGATACTATTCCTGCAATATCTAAGGTGTGGGAACAGTGGTTTTTTACAAAAAACTTGTTTAAAGTTTTTCACTTTTTTTAATAAATTTCAATAAGTAGTCCACTTTAAAGTTTCATTTTAACAATTTCTGTAGAGAAGCATCCAAGGAACACCGTGAGCAAATTTGTTTTTTCCTCAGACTCGCGGTTTCAGAGGAGTTGTCGCTTGAAGTAAATTTGAACGGACGGACAGACGGACGGACGGACGGCGGGCGATCACAACAGCTCACCTTGAGCCTTCGGCTCAGGTGAGCTAAAAACAAATATCAAAGCTGTGGGCCTAGCAGTTTTTTACAAGAAGATTGTTTAAAAATTTTCACTTTTTTAAATAAATTACAATAAGTAGTCCACTTGAAAGTTTCATTTTAACAATTTCTGTAGAGAAGCATCCAAGGAACACGGTGAGCATTTTAGTTTTCCCCTCAGACTCACGGTTTCAGAGGAGATGTCGCTTGAAGTAAATTTGAACGGACGGACAGACGGACGACGGGCGATCACAACAGCTCACCTTGAGCCTTCGGCTCAGGTGAGCTAATGATCTAGGCCATAAGGTTTCTGAGAAGAAGATTTTTAAAAGTTTTCCTAAGACAAGAGGGCCAGAATGGCCCTTAATCGCTCACCTGTACATGGTGATGGGTCAAGTGATTTCAGAAAAGAAGATATGTGAAACTTTGACCCACGGGCGTTGTCACTTTTGACCCCAGGGACATAATATGAATGCTCTTGATACAGGACCTGTAGACGATGCTATGTGCCAAATATCTAAGCTCAGTGTACTATGATTTCAGACAAGAAGACTTTTAGTTTTCATTGAAAAAAATCTATGTTTAGCTCTGGTGACCCAGATATGCAACAGACAGGAACCAATTCATCAACATATGTGAAAGACCTCTAGACATTACATCATGCAAAATATCTAAGCTCTAGCCATATTGGTTTCAAAGAAAAATGTGTTTGAACAATGCACTATAACTCTACGTAAAACAGCGACCCCCGGGGCGGGGCCAATTTTGGCCCCAGGGACAAAATTTGAACAACTTTGATAGAGAACCTGTAGACAATGCTATGTGCAAAAGATCTAAGCTCAGTGTTTATTGGTTTCAGACAAGAAGATTTTTTAAAGTTTTCATTGAAAAAATCTATTTTTAGCTCCAGTGACCCAGATATTCAACAGACCGGAACCAATCAGTCAACATATGTGAAGGACCTCTATACATTACACATTGCCAAATATAAAAGCTCTGGCCATAATGGTTTCAGAGAAAAATGTTTGAACATTTCACTATATAACTCTATGTAAAACGGTGACCCCGGGGGCGGGGCCATGGCAATTATGACCCCAGGGTCGAACTTTGAACAATCTTGATAGAGAACCTGTAGACAATGCCATGTGCCAAATATCTAAGCTCTGGCCCTTGTGGTTTTTGACAAGAAGATTTTTTAAGATTTCCTTATTTTTTCACTTTGGTTACCATAGCAACCAGAGTTCTGCATTGTTTCGAATTCTTTAAACAACTTTGAAAGAGCTTGACCCAAGGAGCATTCCTGTTACGTTTGGTTGCAATCACGCATGTGGTTTTGAAGAAGAAGATGTTTGAACATTTCACTATATAACTCTATGTAAAACGGTGACCCCCGGGGCGGGGCCAATTATGACCCCAGGGTCAAACTTTGAACAATCTTGATAGAGGACCTATAGATGATACTATGTGCCAAATATCTAAGCTCTAGCCCTTGTGGTTTTTGACAAGAAGATTTTTTAAGATTTCCTTATTTTTTCACTTTGGTTGCCATAGCAACCAGAGTTCTGAATTGTTTCAAATTCTTTGAACAACTTTGAAAGAGCTTGACCCAAGGAACATTCCTGTGAAGTTTGGTTGCAATCACGCATGTGGTTTTGAAGAAGAAGATGTTTGAACATTTCACTATATAACTTTATGTAAAACGGTGACCCCCGGGGCGGGGCCAATTTTGACCCCAGGGTCAAACTTTGAACAATCTTGATAGAGGACCTATAGATGATACTATGTGCCACATATCTAAGCTCTAGCCCCTGTGGTTTTTGACATAGCAACCAGAGTTCTGAATTGTTTCAAATTCTTTGAACAACTTTGAAAGAGCTTGACCCAATGAACATTCCTGTGAAGTTTGGTTGCAATCAGGCAAGCGGTTTTGAAGAAGAAAAAGTTTGAAGAAATTGTTGACGCACAACGGACGCCGGACAAAGACCAACCACAAAAGCTCACCTTGAGCACTTTGTGCTCAGTTGAGCTAAACAAGAGGGCCTGAAGGCCCTGATATCGCTCACCTTTTATAATGAAGCCTGATAGCTTTACCTTTCAATTTCACCTGTTTTATTCTAAATTCATTCAAATTTGTAGTATAGCATGTACACAACATTGCAATATGACCCATTCTAGTATGTATAGTAGAGTACATCAAAGGCAGATAACTAGAGCCCAAATAATACTGAAATGAAGCCTTTTCTAGCATTTCAAAGTAAATCAAGGGCAGATAACTCTTGCCACAATTATCAGATTTCAACAATAATTGCACTCCCTCGAGAACTTATAGCTATATACATTGTGTGCAATTACAATTAAAATCCATTGAAAATTGTGGCCTCTAGAGTTGCAAACACTGTTAAATATGGCATTTTCAGCAATTCAAAGGTAGATAACTCTTGACCTATAGGTCTGATTCCAGCCATAACCAAAATCATCCGAATTCTTATGGTTATATACAATCTGAGCAAGTTTGAGAAAGATTGGATTAAAATTGTGGCCTCTAGAGTGTAAACAACCTTAAATATGGCTTTTTCAGCAATTCAAAGGTAGATAACTCTTGACCTACAGGTCTGATAGCAACCATAATCAAACTCATCTGAACTCTTCTAGTGATATACCATCTGATAAAGTTTGAGAAAGATTAGATTAAAATTGTGGCCTCTAGAGTGTAAACAACCTTAAATATGGCATTTTCAGAAATTTAAAGGTAGATAATTCTTGACCTATGGGTCTGATTGCAACCATAATCCAACTCATCTGAACTCTTATAATCATATACCATCTGATAAAGTTTGAGAAAGATTGGATTAAAATTGTGGCCTCTAGAGTGTAAACAACCTTAAATATGGCATTTTCAGCAATTTAAAGGTAGATAACTCTTGACCTATAGGTCCGATTCCAACCATAATCAAACTTATCCGAACTCTTGCAGTTATATACAATCTGAGCAAGATTGGGAAAGATTTAACTAAAATTGTGGTCTCTAGAGTGTAAACACCAAAATTGTTGACGACGGACGACGAACGGCGGACATTCAAGGATTGCAAAAGCTCACCCTGAGCTAGCTCAGGTGAGCTAAAAACTGATAAGCCCCAGGGCGGGGCCATTTTTGGCCCCAGGGTCAAAATTTGAACAATTTTGCTAGAAAATCATTAGGTTATGATACATACCAAATATCAAAGGTCTGGGCCTAGTGGTTTCTGAGAAGAAGATTTTTTAGGATTTTCTTATGCATTAAAAGTTGTCTATACGGTCATGTTAGAAAACCTGGTCCCACAGCAAGGGGAATAACTCTAGCCAAATTCTTTGAACAAGATTTCGTTCCCCCTTGTCACTGATGCTTCTGACAAAGTTTGGTTGAAATTGGGTCAGTGGTTTCTGAGGAGATGTTGTTTGAAAATGTGAACGGACGCCGGACGGAATGGGATCACAATAGATCATCCTGAGCCTTCGGCTCAGGTGAGCTAAAAAGTTACATAGCTTTCTGTGAGTATTTTACCTGTTTTGAAAGTTAGAAACGCACTCAGAAGGCACTAGAGACCCTCTAAGTAAAAAATCCCGCGGGAGCATATCAGATTCCCATGATTACTGTAGTACGAATGCGCACACTAATATGAGTATAAGTAGGGAATAACCAGATATGGTAGGGTTTTTACAATTTATGACTGGAAAACATCATGTTGAACAAGATATTATCCTAGGTTAAATACTCAGTACTTTGTTATTTTCAGTTGAATTTTGACAGAGATTTATATCAGTAATATACATGTTTTGAACCTTCCGCAGAACGCACTAGACAGAGAACATCTAGGAATAAAAATTTTCGGCCGGCCCACCACTCTAGTAAGAGTGCATACACTAATCGTAGTGGGTAATGGTAGGGTAGATTAGGGGTTAGAGATTAATGATTGGAAGGCAACCTGTCAAAATGTATATATAAAACAAGAGCCGCATGCGGCCCTAAATCGCTCACCTGGTACCAATGGTTATGGTCATGGTAATGAACCAGTAATGGTAAAGTTTTCTCTATAAGCCATCATTGGTAAATTCATCCCCACCCTCTGGCGGCCATGTTTGAGCTAGGAAGATTATTTGAAGACAAGAGGGCCAGAATGGCCCTTAATCGCTCACCTGTACATGGTGATGGGTCAGTGATTTCAGAAAAGAAGATTTGTGAAACTTTTACCCACGGGCGGGGTCACTTTTGACCCCAGGGACATAATATGAATGCTCTTGATACAGGTCCTGTAGACGATGCGAACCAATTCGACAACATATGTGAAGGACCTCTAGACGTTACACCATGCCAAATATCAAAGCTCTGGACAAAATGGTTTCAGAGAAAAATGTGTTTGAACATTTCACTATAACTCTACGTAAAACAGCGACCCCCGGGGCAGGGCCAATTTTGGTCCCAGGAACAAAATTTGAACAACTTTAATAGAGAACCTGTAGACAATGCTATGTGCAAAATATCTAAGCTCAGTGTATTTTGGTTTCAGACAAGAAGATTTTTTAAATCAGTTTTAAGCTCCTGTGACCTATATATGCAGCGGATTGGAACCATATTTACAATATTGGTTCAGGGCTTCAAGAAGTGTCACCATGCCAAATATCAAAGCTCTGGCCATATCAGTTTCAGAGAAAAAGATGTTTGAAGATTTCACTATATAACTCTATGTAAAATTACGACCCCCGGGGCGGGGTCATTTTTGACCCCAGGGACATAATTTGAACAATCTTGATAGAGGACCTGAAGACAATGCTTTGTGCCAAATATCTAAGCTCAGGGTACTGTGGTTTCGGACAAGAAGATTTTTTAAGTTTTCATTGAAATAATCTATTTTTAGCTCCTGTGACCTAGATAATTATGTAACGGACCGGAAATGTTTGAACAACTTTGAAAGAGGACCATATAAGATTCATTCTTGCCAGTGGTTTCAGAGGAGATGTTGTTCAAAGAAATTGTTGACGACGAACGAACGACGCACAACGAATGACGCACGACGACGGACACAGGACAATCAAAATAGCTCACTTTGGCACTACGTGCCAGGTGAGCTAAAACAAGAGCCCCATGGGGCATATTTCGCTCACCTGAGAATAACTGACAAATTGGAGAAAAAGATTTATGTCCAGGACAGAGTCATTTTTTACTCGATTGGCATAATTTGAACAATCTTGAAAGAGGACCTGTAGATGATGCTATGTGCCAAATATCTAAGATCAGGGTACAAGGGTTTTAGACAAAAAGATTTTTTTAAGTTTCCATTGAATTTTTTTTTTTTTAGCTCCTGTGACCTACTTATGCAACAGACTGGAACCATTTGAACAAAATACGTAAAGGACATCTAGAAGTGTCACCATGATGAATATCAAAGCTCTGGCCGTATTAGTTTCAGAGAAGAAAACGTTTGAAAATTTCACTATATAACTCAATGTAAAACTGTGACCCCTGGGGTGGGGCCAATTTTTACCCTAGGGACATAATTTGAACAAACTTGATAGAGGACGTGTAGATGATGCTATGTGCCAAATATCTAAGATCTGGCCCTTGTAGTTTCAGACAAGAAGATTTTTTAAGTTTTCATTGAAAAAAAAACTATTTTTAGCTCCTGTGACCTACTTATGCAACCGACCGGAACCATTTGAACAAAATATGTAAAGGACATCTAGAAGTGTCACCATAATGAATATCAAAGCTCTGGCCATATTAGTTTCAGAGAAGAAGACGTTTGAAAATTTCACTATATAACTCTATGTAAAACTGTGACCCCCCGGGGCGGGGCCAATTTTGACCCCAGGGACATAATTTGAACAAACTTGATAGAGGACCAGTAGATGATGCTATGTGCCAAATATCTAAGCTCTGGCCCTTGTAGTTTCAGACAAGAAGATTTTTAAAGTTTTCATTGAAAAAATCTATTTTTAGCTCCTGTGACCTACTTATGCAACTGACCGGAACCATTTGAACAAAATATGTAAAGGACATCTAGAAGTGTCACCATGCTGAGTATCAATGCTCTAGCCATATTAGTTTCAGAGAAGAAGACGTTTGAAAATTTCACTATATAACTCTATGTAAAACTGTGACCCCCGGGGCGGGGCCAATTTTGACCCTAGGGACATAATTTGAACAAACTTGATAGAGGACCTATAGATGATGCTGTGTGCCAAATATCTAAGCTCTGGCTCTTGCAGTTTCTGACAAGAAGATTTTTAAAGATTTCCTTATTTTTTCACTTTGGTTGCCATGGCAACCAGAGTTCTGCATTGTTTTTAATTCTTTGAACAAATTTGAAAGAGCTTGACCCAAGGAACATTTCTGTAAAGTTTGGTTGAAATCTGTCAAGCGGTATATGAGGAGATGTCATTTGAAGCAATTATTAACGACGACGGACGACGCACGACGGACGACGACGGACACAGGGCCATCCTAATAGCTCACCTTGAGCCTATGGCTCAGGTGAGCTAAAAATAAACAAGAGCACTGCAAGCCGGGCACATTATACGCCCATCAAATCGATCTTAGAATGTAGTCATACTAAAACCCTATCAAGGTAATTGGAAACAAGAGCCGTATACGGCCCTAAATCGCTCACCTGGAACCGTTGATGAAAATGTAACATATCTTGAAAAGCAGAGAATTTATGACAATACAATCGTGCCAATTGCTGATTGGATGATGCTGAGTGCAAATATCTAAGCTCAGGGTACTGTGGTTTGAGAGAAGAAGATTTTTATTGAAAAACCTATTTTTAGCTCCTGTGACCTAGATATGCAACGGACCCAAACCTTTTGAACAGTATTGAAAAAGTACATCTAGAAGTTACACTATGTCAAATATCAAAGCTCTAGCTTTATTAGTTTCAGAGCAGGGTTGGCAATCGACCGATCAATAAGAGTATTGACCACCTGGGCGGTCAATACTGGTTTTAACCGGTCAATACTGGTCATTACCGGTCATTACTGGTCAATTGATCACTTCGAACCAACTTATAACCTATGTATCATACCCCTAGCAATGTAAATAGTTGTTTAATATAATTATACAGTACATACAAACTGTACTGTTAAGGATCTTTTAAATTACAGTATGATTTTTTGATGTTGTTTATCAGAGTTTTACTTTAATGATCACAAGTGCATGGGTGAAAGTTGGAAAAACTGAAAATCCTGAAATGGCTGGGGGTCCAGGGAGCTCCTGAAATATGACAATTTAGACACCCTTAGGAAGCATTAAAAACTACCCAAACATGCTAGTAAAAGGAACCATATTTGAATTAAAATTCCATCCAATTCACACCATCAGACACAAATATAGACTAATGATATGAGTCAGAGTATACATTGTACATGGCAACACAGATACCAGAAGTTATAATGAAACTAGCTTGAACCAGGGCTTTTTCCCTTCTATAATAGAGGACGATTTTCGGTGACTTCCCAATTGCAGAAAGCCTCTTTTTTTCCCCCAATTTTGGTGGAGAATTCCCAAAGAATATTTAAACAAGAGGGCCTGAAGGCCCTGATATCGCTCACCATTTGTAATGAAGCCTGATAGCTTTACCTTTGAATTTCACCCGTTTTATTCTAAATCTATTCAAGTTTGTCAACCTACTCTAGTATAGTAGAGTACATCAAAGGCAGATAACTAAAGCCTAAAGAATACTGAAATGAAGCCTTTTTCTAGCATTTCAAAGTATATCAAGGGCAGGTAACTATTGCCACACTGATTACATTTCAACAATAATTGCACTCCTTCCAGAACGTACATCCTTTGTGTACAAGTATAATCACAATCCATTGAAAACTGTAGTTGCAAGAGTGTAAACGCAGTAAAATATGGCATTTTCAGCAATTCAAAGGTAGAAATCTCTTGATCTATTTGTCCGATTCCAACCATAATCACCCTTTTTCCGAACTCTTATACAATCTGGGCAAGTTTGAGAGAGCTTGGATAAATATTGTGGCCTCTAGAGCGTAAACACTGTCAAATATATCATTTTCAGCAATTCAAAGGAGATAACTTTTGACCTATTGATCCGATTACAACCATTAATGAACTCATCCGAATTCTTATGGAAATATACAATCTGAGTAAGTTTGAGAAAGATTGGATAAAATTTGTTTACCTCTAGAGTGTAAACATGCATTGTTAAATATGGCATTTTCAGCAATTCAAAGGTAAATAACTCTTGATCTATTTGTCAGATTTCAACCAAAATCGAACTCATCTGAACTCTTATGGTCATATACAATCTGGGCAAGTTTTAGAAAGATTGGATAAATACTGTGGCCTTAGACTAGAGTGTAAACAACGTTAAATATGGCATTTTCAGCAATTCAAAGGTAGATTACTCTTGATCTATTTGTCCGATTTCAACCAAAATCGAACTCATCTGAACTCTTATGGTCATATACAATCTGGGCAAGTTTTAGAAAGATTGGATAAATACTGTGGCCTCTAGAGTGTTAACACTGTTAAATATGGCATTTTCAGCAGTTCAAAGGTAGATAACTCATGACCCAGGGATTATTCTGTCGCAGAATACAAGTGAGAGAAATTCTCTCATTTTTCAAAAAAAGTGAGAGATTTTTTTAGATGATGAGAGAAATTTTAATTGGTAGTCTGTTTGTACCAACAAGCACTACTCAGTACTGCTATATCTACTCACGAATGAATTATAACTTATAATTCATTCGTGATCTACTGCTTGAGAATTTTGTGTAAATAATATTTATATGACATGGAACTCTTATTCTTCTTCTCCTTATCGAAATCTAGTTAAAAGATTTAACCCATACCATAAATTGATAGTTTACCGCACACGCCATTAGCGTATATGTTATCGGCAGATTCATTTTCGTCTGTAGAGGGTCAGTTCGGGTCGGGGTAAAATACTGACGCCTTACGCTGACAACAAAGATATCGTTGAATTTTGCTGACAACAAAGGCATATAGTGATTTGACTGACGAGTTAAGATATATAGCAAATCACTGACGCTATGTAAATGAAGTAGGAATATTGACTGAATACAATAAGATGTGAATAAAAGAAGTCATTTTACAAAGAGTAAATTGAAACGGAGTTATTTATTTTGAAGTTTGATATCAAATATGGATGTAAGATTAATGTTAAAAGAATGAAATTGTGAATGTATGAAGAATGAAAATGTGAATTTGTGAATGTATTGTGAATGTATGAATTTTAAAATTATTAAAACGCCGACGAAAAATTCACATACTTTAAGGGATACATCCACCACTGCAGTGTATATCTAGATCTACATGAAATTTAAATTTAAAATTTACATTTTTTTTAGTTTAAATTAAAAAGAAAGAAAAACTTTGACAAAGAGACATTCGCCAGTGAAGTGTGACTGACTCATGAGTTCTAAATTTTAAAATTTAATTTTTTTTTTTTTCAAGTCAATATTTTGGTTTTAGCTGATGATGTTAGAGTCTGGGCTACACTTGAACATAATGCACTTGGCCAATGACTAGACCCAAAAACACTCACCACTTAAAGATAGTAGCATTTTGGCTGACGACTTAAGCAAAGCGGGAAAAAACGGACGGCTGTCAAATGACTAGGCTGAAAAACACTGACGACTTAAGATTAGAGCGATTTTTGACTGACGCTGATGATGTTAGAGTCTGGGCTACACTTGATCATAATGCACTTGGCCAATGACTAGACCCAAAAAACACTCACCACTAAAAGATAGTAGCATTTTGGCTGACGACTTAAGCAAAGCGGGAAAAAACGGACGGCTGTCAAATGACTAGGCTGAAAAACACTGACGACTTAAGATTAGAGCGATTTTTGACTGACGCTGATGATGTTAGAGTCTGGGCTACACTTGAACATAATGCACTTGGCCAATGACTAGACCCAAAAACACTCACCACTAAAAGATAGTAGCATTTTGGCTGACGACTTAAGCAAAGAGGGAAAAACTGACGGCTGTCAAATGACTAGGCTGAAAAACACTGACGACTTAAGATTATAGCGATTTTTGACTGACGCTGTGTAGATATATTGGGAATTAACGGACTAGATTAGATATGAATAAAACTTGTCATTTAAAATACATACATAAATAATTATAATCAATATGCAAACTTTTAAAAGTGAAATGCCGACATAAAAGAAAAACATTTTACCTAAGAGACATGCGCCGTAGAATTGTCACTAAATCTTTCTTTTTTTCAGTTTTAAAGTTTTAGATTTAAATCTAATTCCAAAGATTGTTTAAGTTTATTTTTTGTGTTATACAGATGTAAATGTATTGGGAATTGATTGACTTCGTTTTATTTGAATAAAACATGGCAGGTACCGGATAAGAAACATTTTGGATTTTTCAGTTTATTTAAAAATCGTTTAAAACAAATTCATTATTTGTAAACTGAAACTAATATGATCCGTGTATTTGCTTATCCTGGCTACCGCACGAGACGGCTCTTGAAGGAAGAAGTTCTGCAGGACGTCATTTCTCGGTAAGTAAAGATGTTAACATTAGTATAGCCAATTACTGACTAAATATGTTTGATTCAGAGGGGCCCATTTAATTTTTCATTTGTCTTGTATTTCATAGAACAGAAGGTATCCGTATGCTATGTTCTATTCTGTTCTGCTAATAGGATTAGTATGTGAGACACGTGTCAATTAAAACACCCGCTGCGCGGATATAGTGGTACAGTGGAACTGAGTAGCTTCTGTCTGATTGTGTATCGATAGGGTATACTGTTATTTAAGTAATAAACAAGATGACCCATGCTGAGCTGATATATTTGTTTGTATAGCGTTAAAGTCTACTGTATATTGTCCTTTACAGCGCAGGAGTTTTTCCTTGAACTTTATTCCCGAAATAACCCGTGAGGGTGTGAGGCAGAAAACAAAGATAGATAGAAATCTGGTCGGAGTTTAGCAACGGTTTATGTAATTTAATCGGAAGATCCTGATGAGGCGCCAAGTAGAATAGAATTTACCTTTTACGTGTTTGATACTTTTCAGATTTACCTCTTTTCACATAGATGCGCCTTTAAGCACAATTAATCTATTCCTTCGGTGAAAATAATATTTCCAATTTATACTAACTCTTTCCTCCCTGAAACTTCAAATGGACATTCCCAGTTTCCATTTTAGTTTAGTCCATTTCTGACTTTTAAGGGTTGTTTTTGTCAATGTTTTGCATTATGACAAACAGTGAAGACCCAGATTAGAGGGCTCCTTATGGAGCCCTCTGATCTGGGTATTCACAGTTTGCATAGGACGAGTGCAATTTTCACATATATACTGTGTGAAAAGGACGCCTATATGCGGGACTAGGGTTCAAAGGGTTAAAGCCAGTATGTAGTTGCCAAGTAGCCAAAATCGCGCATTTCTTAAACCTGAATATTCAGGGACATACGTAATCTAAACATATAAAAAGAAGTAATCCGCTATTTATATGGAGGCAACATTGCTTACAAACCCATGAATTTGGTGGAAAGAAGTCGATTTTTAAATCGGTTTGTCATCCGATCAACGGCGGAGATTTTCCGAGTTCGTTCGGCTTGCGCCCGGTAAAGATGTTTTTCTTCTGACTTGGCAGAGTTATTTTTAGATTGGAACATTCTAAAACTTTAAAAGGGATGAGTATTCCCTACATTCAGCAAGAGACATTGATAGCTGCATTTATTGTGCGTAATATACAGTAGAGAATACATTTTTCGTTCCGGTTTAAACGCAAACGCAATTCACTACACTGTGGAAATTTACTTTTAGAAATTTTAACTATTTTTTTAATCTGAGTAGCAAATATGTTGGAGCCTGATCAGACGCCGGGTTACGCGGTGTCTGATCTGGCTCCAACCTGTTTGCAATGGTAATAATAGTTTTGTTTAAAAATGCGTTTAATTTGAAAGAATAAAATATGAGTAAAGTTAGCGCAGCGTTCTCGTGCTGCACGATGATCATACTTATCTCAAGTAGGAATGTGTACGACTATGCATTCGATGTTACCTTCCTTACAGTGGAGAAAATGTTATTCTTTCCCAATAAACGCGCTTACGCTAAAACCATGATTTCAATTGCAAACAGTTTGGAGCAGATCAGACGCCAGGTAACCCGGCGTCTGATCAGGCACCAAACTGTTTGCAACTCAGACTAACATGAATTGTCATAATTGTCTAAAGGTTGTGTTTTTATGCGTTTTATTGTGATGCGTTTGCGTTTCGTTTGCGTTTAAACGGGAAAGAATAACGTTTTCTTCACTGTGTGCACTTGCCGGGAAAAAGTTTGTACCTATGTTAATATTCCTCACGTTATTACATGTATGTAATCTGAGTAATAAAGGAATTGTTCTGTTCTGTTCTGTTCTGTTACCTATTTACCATTATTAACTATTCGAAAATCGCTGTGTTTTTATATTATTTACGATACAAATAAGCTGCGCACTCATCTATTCAACTGTTTCGAAAATAACGAAATTTTAGAATTTCCGTTAACTGAAAAAAAAATCAGCGTGAGAAGGCAAAATAAAATGCACGAAATTATTATCGATACATACTGTATATGTAATTTACCAGAATGTGTCGAAAATATGGTGCTATGTACAAGGTGTGATCTTTGGTTTCACTATTCATGCGTTAATGCTCCAGCGGATATATCGACTACCAGTAGCGAGTTTGTTTGCGAACTCTGCAAATAATCTCTTTATTATGAAGTAAGCACTCAACCAACTAATAAAACAGTGTACACATTAAACAGCGCTAAATACACAAGGAACACATTAAACAGCAGCGTGTCAGATTCAGTCGAGCATACAGATTTAATTAATACTAATTATACCTCGAAACTCCAGGGGACCCTATTAAACAGCAGGGTGTTAGTTCCAGTCCATGTAATTCACTCTTATAGCGCGTGCATATAATTATCATGTTTGGGTAAAACAAATTAGCTTAAACACGCCTACAACCGATATGCGCACGATTAAACACATAGTACTTCTTTCTGATTGGCTCCTATGATCGATAAGACTAATAGCGACCATTGTACAATTTTCCATTTTGACATGTTTGGCTCAATTGAATTTATTTCAGGAAGTGGCTATTTATTAAATGATTAAATGTATGTGCCACCAAAATTCAAAATTATGGAGCTCATGAAAGCAGGGTCCACGTCCCGAGCTCTGGATACACAATTGATTTGTGTAGCGGATGCTTTCATTTTAAGGTTGCATTATATTGTAAATGAAATTTGTAATTTCTATATTAAATTTAACATTTCAAATTTCACGTATTTTTAACTCAGTAAATCCTTACTTGCAATTGTGCTGTTCTACTATATTCGGTCATTTTTAATTTTACAAACTTTGTATACTTATTTATTATAATTATTTTTACCAAACAAAAAATCATGGTGGATATCAAATTTAAATAATACATGTAACAAGTCTCTATTCTTATGTTAAATCCAACTTTCTTCAGCCACGAGCGTCAGCTATTTTCGACAGTGACATCACTATTATTTTATAAACTTAGACATACTTCATCGGCAAATGTCTCTATATCTTCTACTTTTCCTTTCTCACATATTTATCATATATTCGTTTTTGCTATTAAACCTCAAAATAGATAATTAATTTACTACCTACTCATGTAAAATGACTCCTTTAATTCATATCTAATGTATCCAGTTAATATTCCTGACACAGTTACAAAGCGTCAGTGATTTCACTCAATTCTTATGTGGTCAGTGATTTCTTATTAGCCGTTTACAGCGTCAGTCAAAAATCGCTCTAATCTTAAGTCGTCAGTGTTTTTCAGCCTTGTCATATGACAGCCGTCAGTTTTTTCCCTCTTTGCTAAAGTCGTCAGCAAAATGTTACTATCTATAAGTGGTAAGTGTTTTTCAGCCTAGTCATTTGACAGCCGTCAGTTTTTTCCATCTTTGCTTAAGTCGTCAGCAAAATGCTACTATCTTTAAGTGGTGAGTGTTTTTGGGCCCAGTCATTGGCCAAGTGCATTATGTTCAAGTGTAGCTAAGACTCTAACATCATCAGCTAAAACCAAAATATTGACGTGAATTTTATTTTTTTTTAAAAATTTAAATTTTAAAATTTTAAAATTTAGAACTCATGAGTCAGTCACACTTCACTGGCGAATGTCTCTGTGTCAAAGTTTTTCTTTCTTTTTAATTTAAACGCAATTTTTTTTTTTAAATTTAAAATTTCAATTTCATATACATGTAGATATACACTGCAGTGGTGGATGTATCCCTTAAAGTATGTGAATTTTTCGTCGTTCGTTTTAATCATTTTAAAATTCTTAAATTCACAATACATTCACAAATTCACATTTTCATTCTTCATACATTCACAATTTCATTCTTTTAACATTAATCTTACATCCATATTTGATATTAAACTTCAAAATAAATAACTCCGTTTCAATTTACTCTTTGTAAAATGACTTCTTTTATTCATATCTTATTGTATTCAGTCAATATTCCTACTTCATTTACATAGCGTCAGTGATTTGCTATATATCTTAACTCGTCAGTCAAATCACTATACGCCTTTGTTGTCAGCAAAATTCAACGATATCTTTGTTGTAAGCGTAAGGCGTCAGTATTTTACCCCGACCCGGTCAGTTCGCGAAAACTAATGACAAAAATTATCGGCGCGGTTACGACGATAACCATGGAGAAAGGACAAATGGAGAAGTAACGTATACTCAAATCTGCATTTTCCCGAAAATGGTGTCGTCCGTTACCTGTATGTGCGATAGCGCTTAATCGATCGATAATTCAACTGCACCGGTACGCCGATAGCGGGCTATCGCGTTTTTTATCGTGTTGAATGGTTACCTACTGTTAGTTTAAGTTACATAAAATCCTTAATTTTCACCCGATTTTCATTATAATGGTCTTAAAAGAAGGCTAAGATATTTATCTTTCACTTGTAAAAATAACAGATTTTATTTTTTAAAATTGATCCGTTTTATGGCGAGTTAAAGAGTGGTTTCCAAATGAATTTGCCGATAAAAGGGAGCAAGCACTCGGGCATAAATATATCACGCCCCGTTACAAAACCTTTCATAAAACCCTCAATTTTCCACCGATTTTCAAAGAAATGGTCTTAAAGGAAAGCTTAGATATTTTTCTTTCAGTTGTAAAAATGCAAGTGTTTATTTTCGAAATCGACAAATTTTATGGCGAGTTAAAGAGCGATGGCCAAATGAAATAGTCGATAAACGAGAGCAGGCGATCGCGAAATATATACTACGTCCCGTTTCAAAAACTTGAATTTAATCCATAATTTTCGTCCGATATATATTATATATTTAAAAAAAAAAGGTCTTGATATAAAGCCGTGACACTTATCTTTCGGTTGTTAAAATACCAGGGTTTTTCTTGAAGCGAAAAAAGTAATGATGACCTACAAAGGTTGCTGGCTAATGATATGGCTAGACCAACTCGCGTAAGAAAAGAATTCCTTCCGTATAAAAACTTGAGCAAACTTCTAAACTTCTAAAAATGTGTTCATGCATTGTTACAATGTTCTACATGGAGGAAATATTTCCTTGGAAGCAAAAATAAAAATCCGTTTTGTATGTAATGAGACTTTTGAAAGGAGTGCGCGTCAAACGGCCAAAATCCAAAACGGCCAAAGTTGTAACTGTATTATTATGTCGTATGTGATCATTATTATTATTGAAAGGAAAATTAGAATTATTAACATATTACTTCAAAAAAATGAATTTAGGGTTAGTTTTACAGCCAGACTAAAATATACATATTATCCGTCCCATTTCTATGAAAGAGGTAACAGTTTGCATTATCTTCAGAAATTAATTGCAAACATGATAACATGAGATCTCCGTTTCTTTCTGCTTTACTTATGTCTTATATAACGGAGTAAATTATAAAGCAGCCAATGCCTTAAGCAATCTATTTTACTGACTGCTTAACTCTTTGCCTGCTGATCGCAACTTTACTTTTTTTTGCAAACAACTTGGATCAAGATCAGATGCCGCGTAACACGGCGTCTGATCTGGATCCAGAATGTTTGACACTCGTCCTTAGCTTTATTTACTTACAAAATGTCTACCATATTACACATCACAAAGGAATGTGACACATTACGTAACCGTATACAGAACCCGCACCAAATTAGCAGGACAATTATCAGCGTCATAAAACTGTCCCAGCATGAAGTCCATGCTTCTTGAACATGCCGATTATCTATGAAGATGGACAGTCACACCAGCGGGTTGCTACTTTAATGAAAAAGATCAATGCTACCCGTGCGTGTAACTTGAACATGTGTTCTTGACTTCTGTAACCGCATGATGTTTATATATTATACAAATCACAAAAAATAAAGATAATAGAATTGAATTAAAAAAACAACAACAAAAAACACAAAAAAAACCAACATCAATGCACCTGGTTTGGTTGATGACTGGATTAACCCTCTCATTTCTGAATACCAGTAACATGATGACTATTGCAATTGCAAACAGTTGTAATCCAGACCAGGCTGCAAAAATGTCGGATTCATAGAGTATGTCTCTTGAAATATAGTTTACCCCTTTTTCAAATTAAGCTCTTTATGACACACTTTACCTTTTCTCCGCATGAGGATCATCAGAGAGACAGACAGACATTCATACAGAAAGATGGAGACAGAAAAGAAGAAGCGAGAGACTGACAGACAGAGATAAGAGAAAAACAGACAGACAGAGAGACAGTCACAAAGAGAAACAGAGACATAAATACAGACAGTGGCAGAGAAATATAGACACACACAAACTTCGTAGGTAAACGAAAAAATACGTTTTTCTCTCGTTTTCAAAACCTCACTAAACTATCAATTTATAAGCTATCGCCTCAAATTTTGTACTACGCGTAAGATAATGGTCTAATAAAACATCTGTATTAAAATTATAACGATAAGATGACATTAAAAGCATTTATATTAACACCAAACTTCGTAGGTAAACGAAAAAATACGTTTTTCTCTCATTTTCAAAACCTCACTAAACTAACAATTTATAAGCTATCGCCTCAAATTTTGTACTAGTCGTGAGATCATGGTTTAATAAAACATCTGTATTAAAATTTATAACAAAAAGATGGCATTAAAGGCATTTCTATTAACACCAAACTTCGTAGGTAAACGAAAAAATACGTTTTTCTCTCATTTTCAAAACCTCACTAAACTAACAAATTTGTAAGCTATCGCCTCAAATTTTGTACTACTCGTGAGATCATCGTCAAAAAAAACATCTGTATTAAAATTTATAACGAAAAGATAACATTAAAAGCATTTCTATTAACACCAAACTTTCGTAGGAAAAACGGAAAATACAGTACTGTACGTTTTCTCACTCATTTTCACAACCTCACTAAACTAACAATTTATAAGCTATCGCCTCAAATTTTGTACTACTCGTGAGATCATGGTCTAATAAAACATCTGTATTAAAATTTATAACGAAAAGATAACATTAAAAGCATTTCTATTAACACCAAACTTTCGGAAAAACGTTGTTTTCTAGCCGCCAGCGAGCGCCGCTGATTGAACGACACGATAAATCGCGAGCAGGCCGGATACTTCTCCATTTGTCCTTTCTCCATGCGATAACTAAGGAATAAAATGAACGGTATTTTTGTGCATTGTGCAGTTTTTCAATCCAGTGAAGGGAAATAACATTCCTGTTTTCGGAAGAAAGTACGATCCTATGACAGAGGACATAACGTGTACCGGGCCGACGGTAATCCCTGCCGGTCACCCATCCAGGTTCTAACCGCACACCAATTAGTCTACGTGCGGTCTGGTACACGTTTTATTCTGAACCGGATGTGTTTTAATTTTATTATACAAAATTCGGAACTCTCGGTCCTTTCCGTTTATTGGTTTGCTGTTGTACTTATTGGTGCGCGGGATGCTGCGATTACGATAAGGCGTTCGACGAAATTGATCAGAAATGTATCTGTATCAATACGTCGTAGAATCCTTAAAGGCTTTTACACGACGGTGAGAAGAGTCGCCAAATTATTAGCGATAATCTCGTAGGGCTGTTTTGAACGCCTCTACGGAATCAGCATGCACTGTGCTGTCTGGCAGTTTGTTCCATTGTATTACTGTGTCTACAAAGAACGAGTGTTTGTATTGATGGGTCTTGCTATCTGGTACTGTGAGCCCTCTTGTATTGTTGCATACTTGATTTTCTATTATATTATTTGTACTGAAATCTTTAAATCTGGTTGCTTTGATGTTTCTTCTTGGTTTTGCCGGTTTTGTGAAAGTGGATGTTGGTAGGGCTGGTACCAGACCTTCAACCACCTTATACATTAGTATCAGTCTGAGGCTTAGTCTCCTGTCTTCAAGAGTCTCCAGTTCCAGCTGTTCTCTCATTCTTGTGATTGCCCCCGTCTCTCTGTCCTTGTAATTCTTTTTTATGAACCTGATAGCCCTATTCTGAATTTTTTCTAGTTTGTCTATGTCCCCCTTGAGGTATGGATTCCAGATGGTTGCACCATACTCCAGAATTGATCTCACCACTGAGATGTATGCCATTTTTCTGCAATTTTCCGGTACACTTCTAAGGTTTCTTCTTAGGAACCCTAGAGTTGTATTGGCCTTTTTGCATACTTGATTTATGTGCACATTCCATTTGAGGTCTTTGGATATTTGTATGCCTAAATATGGGTTATCTTGTACTTCTTGGAGGAAGTGATTATTAAGTTGATAGAATTTCGAGATTTTTTTGTTTATAGAGAGTATGTAGCATTTTTTGGCATTGAATCTCATACCCCAGTCTTTTGCCCAGGTTTCTAGGTTTGTTAGGTCCGTTTGTAGTTTTTCTTGGTCTGAGTTGCTCTTGATGGTTCGGTATAGTAGACAATCATCTGCAAAGAGTCTTACAGATGATTTTACACAGTCTGGGAGGTCGTTTATGTGACAAAGAAACAGGATCGGACCAAGGACAGTTCCCTGGGGTACTCCGGAGTCTACTGTCGTTTCGTCTGTGAGTACCTTCTACTATGGTTTGCATTTTACGAGTTGTTAGGAAGTTTGTCAGCCATGTATGGATACTCCCTTGTTTGTAAATATCGGAAATAAATCGAGAAGAATTACGTTTCGCTCGCAAGTATCTGAGAAACGAGTGCGAGAAATAATCGCGTTATACAAATTTTGATGCGATATCTGTCATTTTCGTGCGAAATATCGCGGAAATCGCGGCCCAGAATGATCCCTGATGACCTATATGTCCGATTTCAACCATAATCGAACTCATCTGAACTCTTATGGCAATATACCATCTGAGCAAGTTTGAAAAAGATTGGATAAATATTGTGGCCTCTAGAGTGTAAACACTAAAATTGTTGACGACGGACGACGCACGACGGACATTCAAGGATTGCAAAAGCTCAACCTGAGCTAGCTCAGGTGAGCTAAAAAAAAAAAAAAAAAAATCTAATTTTTTTTCTATTCATTCTACCAGTCCTTCTTTAGAGTGTTAAATGATTTTATTTTATTAAATTAATGCAATTTTATATTTTCTGTAAGTAACTAGACTTCCATTCAGTTTTTATGTATTTTGGAAGACTGTTACTGTGAGTCTTCTTTTCCAAAAGTCGAAAATCGCTCTTGAATTTCCCAAATGGAAAGGCTATGGCCCCAACTTCAATGTGCATTTAAGTCAATAGCTTTGGTCAACTTGAACCTCATAAGTTTGTATTCACCCTCGTGTCTCAACAGATAGTTTAAAAATGAACTTTATTAGGATTCTGTTCTGCTATTTCAAAAGTTACTATCTGCGATTCTCTCCAAAAACGGTAGCCTTATGCAGTGGATCAGAATGTCTAGCAAGAGGGCTGTGTTGAAAATTACTGTTTTAACACCTAACTTTACGAGCACACTTACAATGTTACTGTACTTAAAACAGTGTTGCAGCTATGATGCCTGATTCTCGCATTGATTTCGAAAATCTTGCACAAAAATTACTTGGGCAATCTTTCAAGTCAGCCCTACGCGGTAGCGGCGATACCCGCCCTACGATATCATCGTAATAACTAACAGCGACTCTTCTCCCTCGTCGTGTTATTCTACTACGTAGGCTATTATATTCAGGAAGTTTGGATACAGATAGTGCGCGAAAATTCGCTCGCACATTCTACAATCAAATACTTTGCGTCAAACCTTTCAAACTTTTGGGCGATTCGCACGTTTTTCAGTATCGGCGATTGTGGGTTCAGTAGCGACCGCCTTCATCCTCTGACACTAAATAGGATTTACAAGACAATAATGTTATCAAAAGGTCTTTATGGATGTGAGTTGTGGAATGGTCTAAACGAAAGCCAAGTTTTGAGCCTAGAGCGCACGCATAGAAAATGTGTTAAATTTATTCAGGGATTGCCGCAATTTGCGAGCACCGACATTGCACTTTCTTGTCTAGGGATTGAGAGTATCGAAACACTTATCGACAAACGAAAGTTGTTGTTTTTCGGACAATTCTGTAATCTTCAGGGACCATATAGAATTAAAGTAATGTTCATGAAACGTTTAACTTTGTTCATGAGTCAGCCCAGTGTCAGTCGCGGTTTTATGCCAGATATTTATCGTATCCTTGGCAAATATAAACTAGTGCCTAAACTGCAGCAGTTTTTGGACTCTGCAATTTTCCTTAGTCCATCGTCATGGAAATTAACAGTAAAACGGGCTATAAAAGATTACACAATTAATGAATTTAAATCTAAGTCTGAATCAAATACGTCCTTACTAGAATTCCAAAAGATCCACTGTGAATATATCCCGTGTACTCTATGGAAATTTAGTCAGATATATAGAGACCAGCTTGAGTACTGTCAGACAACAGTGAATGTGATGAGTAGATTCTTTTCGCGAAAGTTCACTTCTTATTGTCCAAACTGTTCTCTCGAGATCGATAATATGGCAGTTCACTTAGTCATGTTCTGCGGCAATAAAGAACACCTTAGGCATGACATGTGGAAAGCTCTACACTCATGTTTAGGAAACGTACAGTTTTTGAAAATGGTTTCATTATCTGTAGAAGAGCAAATGATGCAGCTATTTGCAGGCTTTTCTCTTTTAGATATCGAAGATTCAACCAGAGTGAACAGTTTGAAAATAAGCGTGAAATTCATCCATTTCTTATCCCAGAAAATTCGATATGTGTTAAACTGAATGTGTGTACTGAACTATAATACCTATGATGACGATGATGATAATAACTGCATGCATAATCTGTCACATTTATCAATAACCTAGTGTCATTGTATTGTATTTATGTTCTATAAGTATACTTAGATACATTGATGATGGAGATAACGATGGTAATTATATGCATAATCATTCTGTTATGATGATGATGATGATGATGATGATGATGATTATAATGATGGCGATTATATACATGATCTGTCACAGTTATCAATAACAGAGCAAATTAATTATGTACTATACAAATGCAAGTATATTGAGACATGTTGATAATGACGATGATGACGGTGGCTATATGCATAATATGTCACAGCCATAAATAACATAACGTCATTGTATTGTATATTCAGTAGTTATATATGAACAAATTGATGATGATGATGATAATGATGATGATATACATAATCTGTCACAGTTATTAATATACGAGCCATTTTACTATGTACTAAGCATGTAAAAGTATATTGATATATATTGATGATGATGATGATAATAGTGATTATTTGCATACTCTGTCACAGCTATAAACAAAATAGTGCCACTGTATCATATATCAAGTAATTTTATTGAGACACATTGATGATGAAAAAGGTGATTGTATACATAATCTGTCACATCTATCAACAAATTGAATGTGTTATATATTACATACCACGCAAGCTGATGATGATGACGATGATGATAATGATGATAATGATGATGATGATGTTGTTGATGTTGATGATTAACGGCTTATACACAATCAGACGCAGTTATCAAAACATAATGTCATTGCATTTTAATTACATTATATAAGTATATGCTAATGGGATATGCACAGCTTATCTCGTGTCTGCCAATGATTGACCAAAACGGCGTATAATGCATTTGGTTACTGTATGCATTTGACCCCCTTCTGATCCTTCATTGCAATACTCTACTAGATGTACATATATGTAACTATTTTGGCAAAGTTATATTTTGTCATAATTGTATAATATTTGCATTCTTTCTTTTTTTTCCAGGTATTGATATTGTATTGAATTGTTTGTATGTTCTGTATTTGTATGTAACTGCTCTCCTTATGGAGGATAATAAAGATATCTATCTATCTATCAGTATATAAAGAGTTCATTATTCGCGGCGCCGACTTTTTGTATTCGTTTTATGGTTTTTTTTGGCCTAATTATCATAATATATTCAGCGTCTTTCGCAACTATGTTCGTCTGCTCTTTTAATAAGGTGAGGGAACTACGGTACGGCAAACGATTCGGATTGCGATTGGTCTTTAACTAAATATCAATATGCCTTTGTCATATGCAGACATCGGGAATCCCAGCTGAACACACGATCGTAATGGGCTAACACCCCCCCCCCCCCCCCCCCCCCATAATTTTCTCACCGGATTTACGCGATTTGGAAAAATGACCCTTGTAATGATAAGAAATCCGGAAATCCGGCATCATCCGGAAAACTTTCACCCATGCAAGTGGTCTTTTGCCAGGTGGCTATTTGATGTGGTCAATTCAATAAGACTAGTTATAAAATTAAGTATTTAAGTATTTTGTACCCTACCTATCTTATTCATGCATTATATCATGATGAGCATACTGGGAATAATGATCATATCAATGATTTAATCTAAAGATTGAAATATTTGAATTACATTTTGTAAATATTTGATAAATCCAGGACTACAAAGTGGTTGATTGAAGTGACTGGCCTTGTCAATTGAAAATCGACCAGTTAGGCCGTGAGCCGGAGGGGTTGGTTGGTACCAATCGGGTGAATAAGGTTCACTATGATTTTCGGAAAGATCAATGTGTGACTAGTTAAGAAATGTATGATAGCAGTAAAATCATGGCAGCTTTGTTGACTTTTTAGGCATTTTTGTTACCCCACCCACCAAGTTTACATTGCAAAAGGACCATCATTATCACAATCATACTTTTGGTAATGCATGAATTTTTATTGAAGTATCATATTGAAAATGTATTGTAAAATGCCACTTGACATTATTGGAATTGTTTTAGTAATTTACTTTGGCAAAAAGGCATATTTGTTACCCCACCCACCAAGTTTAACATTGTAAAAGGACCATCATTATAACAATCATACTTTTGGTAATGCATGCATTTTTATTGAAGTATCATATTGAAAATGTTTTGAAACATGTCATTAGACATTATTGGAATTGTTGAAGTAATTTACTCTAGCAAAAAAATAAATATTTGTTACCCCACCCAACAAGTTTAATATTGTGAAAGGACCATCATAATCACAATCATACTCTTGGTAGCGCATGTATTTTTATTGAAGCAGCATTATAAAAATGTATTGTAACATGCAATTAGACATCATTGGAATTGTTGAAGTAATTTACTCTAGCAAAAAAGGCATTTTTGTTACCCCACCCACCAAGTTTAACATTGTAAAAGGACCATCATAATCATACTCATACATTTGGTCATGCATACGTTTTTTTGAAGCATCACATTAAAAAAGTATTGTAACGTGCCATTAGGCATTATTGGAATTGTTTAAGTAATTTATTTAAGCGAAAACAATAAATTACGTCATAACGAAAAATCCCTGTTTTGACTCCTGGAATCTATTGATACAGGTGGCATAATTAAAGTAATCGCCCTGTTCGTTCGTACGAAGTCAACCATATCTTAACATTTTATCTAGCATGAAAACAGCTCACTAGAATGATTTTACACTTCTACAGTTGTTGTCTTGAACCATTCCCAGCTATGTTTGAGCTATTTCTTGGTAAAATAGATTTTACCGTTTCTCCAGAGTTATTACTTCTTTCTGGAATGATTTGATCATTGCATACTGAATACATAGAACCTTTCGAAATCCAGGAATATCACCAAAGCTCGGTTTGGCCTTGGACTTGACCTAATTTTGACCTTGAAAAAAAATCAGAATAAACAGTACTGCTAAGGGTGCCTCCAGGGTTCACTTAAAGCAGTAATGTTCTAAGACATTGTTACTCTCTTCTTATGCTAAGGCTAATATTGTACAAATCCTTGACTCTGCAATTTTCAAATATACCTACTAGCACATAACAGATGAAAAACATATATTTCGGGTCAAAGGATTTAAGTTTAAAGGCAATCTATTGGCGTTAACTTACAAACCATTGACAACAGTGTTATGAAAATGTCTAAACATCTAGTCGGCATTCACGAATAATCAATGCATTACAACCACTGACGTGTAGGTTGTAATTCTTAAGTAAGAATACCAATTCTCACATCTCCTTCACTCTCAATGTTTTCAGCCTCTTCTAGTGGATGTTCTTCATCATCTGATTCTGTACTAGTTGCCTGATTATCACAGTTAGGGAGTTTGCACATGTTCGTACTATTCAAACCATAAGAAATGCATACACATTTAGGCAAAGTACATTTACTAGCACAGCTCCCCGCTAGTAGGTCAAGCATCTACGTCGGACCTGTTTTCTATCCAGCAAGTCGTCTAATAGCTGATCAATCTCACCCTCTTTCACAACTTTCCATCCTCTTCCTACAGGACTTGGAATATCATCGACTCCAAATAGTAGCCTTGAGGTTAGCTCTTAAAGTGTGCTTATCTAAAACAGTCCAGACATTCCTATCTTGTTGTATTGTTGTGGGTTAATTGTCATACGGAATTGTTTCTCTTTGTTAGAACGAGATTACCCCCTCTTCTAAGAACTAAAATTAAGGAAGACAGGTAGTTGGTTTTGATCTTATTTGCTGTTTTGCAAAGGACGAAATTAGTCAAAATCATCTGCGCGAAGTCATCGTCATCATCGCGTCTCATCATTTCCCCATCATTCACTGGCGCTTTATGACCCATTTTGTGGCGCAGTGCCGTAAACCAAAATGATTTATCCATCCATCCAGGCATGAGTTGTAGCTGGTGGCGCTCTATCTTACCCAGTATGTGGTACATAATAAGCCGTACCGCTGATCATTCACTTTTTCTGTTGACGCTTACAGGGCATAGAGCTGACGTTTATATCTCAAGTCTGTATATCAAAGCAGGAGGGGTACCCCTTTCCTATTCAAATTCTGGGAACAATTTTTAGCTTCAGCATTACCATTCATCAATTTCAGTGCGCGTGTTTTATTCTTACCAGCAAATGTGCTGACCGTGTCACAACATGTTAAACCATACATTCAATTCAGTGACTTGCAAACATCAGTGTCAATCGCGTCCTCAATTTTCAGGATATCATATATAACTTGTGCGTGTCTTTGTCCAGCATTTCTTAAATACGTTCATTTGCTTCTTCTTGGCTGCTTCAAAGACCCTGTACCTCCTCGCACCCATTGTTTTTTTTATTTTGAAGCATTTGATTTCAACGTAAGGTGCGATATTTCCCTCTGTAACCTAGGGGCCTCCGTGGCCTAGTGGTATAGTCACTGTGACTTACATCACTAAGCTCCCCACCGCTGTGAGTTCGAATCCCAGTAGGGTCGTTCGGATTCTCATGTTGGGAAGCCTTCCAGCTGGCTTACGGAAGGTCGATGGTTCTACCCAGTTGTCGATTTGTGCCTGAAACAGTGCATAAAGGACTTCTGGGGTCTTCCTCCACCTATAATTAGCTGGACGCCGCGATATGACTGAAATACTGTTGAAAGCGACGTAAATAAAAAATTCAAATCAAATCCTCTGTAACCTTTGACTGTGCTCAGTTTTCATCCATTGATGCACCAGGAATGCTATAAGAATATTATTATTGACCATATTGCTAAAGAAGCGTCTCCCCTGTATATATCTATTCTATCACTGTCACTGCCGCCTCGAGTACCATCGATAGAATAGTGCTTGCGCAGTCACAAAAATGCATTGGTATCTTTTGACTCTCTATACGAGGTTCATTCCGTCAATCACAGAGACAGTTTTTTTCGGGACACCTTCAGCTAAGCCAAGCGTTTTCTGTTAGCTCAATGCAAATGCAGCATTGTTGGATTTCTTAGCAAACCATTTGATGTTGAGAAAGACTATTGCCAAAGAGCAATAAGTAAAATAATGAAATTTATCCGGAGATTGCGTGTGTGTGCCATAACTATGATGCGACCGAACAAAAGCATTATCGGCTATAAGAACTGCCAGTCTTCCACTTTCATGCTGCTTGAGGTCTAAACTTTGTTGCTCTTCATTCCATCATGGTTGTTCTCCTTTAAATTGTGCATACGAGCATTGACCAATAGCATCATTTACCAATCACATGCGCACTCAGAAGGTCTTTTGCGATGCCTCAAGGTACTGCATTAACGGTGGATATGCTAATCAGATCTTGATTATTTCAAATGGGTTGAACCAGCCTCTTATAAGATATGTTACTTTAGTAACGTTTTCCTCGTATTTCTGCATTTGTGACCTTTTCAGTTGTGTGTGAGAGTTCTCGTGTTTCGTATCTTCAAGAATGTCTCTTAATTGGCTGATAGATGCACTGTTATATAGTAACGCTTGGTGGCACCAATGTTCAAGCGGAAGTGTATGGTCCCAATGCGAGTTTGTGTGTCCTCATTGACAGTGATCTCTGTGGTATTATCAAGGTAAACACAAGGTTGGGTGATATGGATAGATTATGAATGGTACAAGGCGACAACTGTATATGTATCCAAGTATTTGATTAAGCGGTGCTAGACGAAAAGAAAAAATCTATTTAACCTTGACATAGCACATAAAACATATTCGTAGTCCACAATAAGGTCAAGGTCAATGCCAAATTAAGTTTTGTTGATACTCGTTGATTGGGAATTATCGAATGTAACAATTGTGCAAGTCTCAAAGCATTCTAATAAAAGTTGTTAATGCTAGATGAAACGGTAAAATCTAGTTAACCAATAAACATCACTTATAACAAGTCCGAATTCAGTCACGGTCAAGGTCAAAATGGAGGTTGGGTGATATGGGTGAACTGAGAATGATTCTAAGCCATAACTGTGAAATTTTCATAGCATTCTAGTAAGCGGTAATAATGCTGGACGATGCGGTAAAATCTAGTTAACCAATAAAACAGCCCTTATAACATACTTTCGTTCCAAATTCGATGAAGGTCAAGGTCAAAACTGAGGTAAGGTGATATGGGTGAAATGGCAATGATCAAAAGCAGCAAGTATCAAATCATTCTTATATGCGGTATTGATGCTAGACGAAACAGTAAAATCTAGTTAACCAATAAACAACCCTAATAACATATTCGTAGACAAAATTCGGTCAAGGTCAATGTCAAACTGAGGTTGGATGAAATGGTTGTATTGGGAATTACCCTAACCAACAACTGTTTAAGTACCAAAGCATTTTATTACACGGTGTTATTGCTACAAGAATCGATAAAATCTGTTTAACTCGTACGCACCGCCAGTAGGATCACCATATGCCATCCACATCAAAAGACATTTGTCTAAAGGCATACAAAGGTGATTTTTTTCGTTTAAAAAGGTGATAAAAATTTGGTTTTAACCAAAATTAAAACCTTTAATAATGTCAATAACATTTAATGGCATGTTGCAATACCCGTTTTGATATTAGGCACCAATAAAAATGCATGCAGTACAAAAAGTACGATTGTGATAACAATGATCCTTTTACAACGTTAACTCGGTGGGTGGGGTAACAAAAATGCCTCAAAAGCTAACAAAGCTGCCATGAATTTACTGCTATCATACATTTCCTAAAAGCAGAGGGTTTGGGCTTCCTGAAAATCATAGTGAACCTTATTCACCCGAATGGTACCGTACCTCAAATTTCAGGTGCCTGGCTCACGGCCTAAGTATTGACCACCTAGGATCAGTTTGGGAGTTTACCAACCAAAAGGCTAGCCATACTCATAATCAATCAACCACTAAATACTTCAACTCAATCAACTGTTCACTTACAACTCAACTGACCATTAAAAACCTCAATTGACCACTCAAAATTTCAATCGACCACTTGCTGAATATATTACAGTTGCTGAATATATTACAGTATATAATTAACCATTAAGGTCATATACCCATAGTCAGGCAACAATTAAATGTTGAAGATTCATTGATGTCTATTATTTACAATCATGGGGAAATCATAAGTATTTGCATGTTTGCAACACCTGTAAATTGCTGTCAAAACAGATTATCATGTGTTATGTTGCCCCATGTCACTGCAGTGGTAGTGGCATACATCTGATTGTGACCAATCAAATGTCTTGATACAGGGTGATTATACACTGACAGGGGTATTATACACTGACACTTTGTTTTTCTCCTATTTGTGCCCAGGAAGCCATCAATGAGTCAGTATGGCTGCAAGGTCGTTGGCTATCTGTGATAAAGCAGAACCCAGCCTGACAGTTTATGGTTGCTCTGCACACTGACTGAATCTGCTGGGACAGGATAATACACCTGACCAGGTGATAAAGCAAGTTGTAGAAGTCAACAAATACTTTAGGAATCACCATACACCTAGTTCAATTGGCCAGGGCTGTCTTTTCAATAAACCAGAGTGGTCGATTCAATCCACCACAGGTCATTTCAATCTACCACAAGTGGTCAGTTCAATCAATAAATGTGGTCAGTTCAATAGACCAGGGTGGTCTTTTGAGATTTGAAAAATCCTCTTTGTGCTTCCTATACCCCCTATAGACACTTGAAATAGCTTCCTGTGTATTTGTAATACATCATTACACTATAATTAAACTCTTTTAAAGCTTTAAGAGCTTTATTTTAACAAAAAAAGAGTATTGACCGGTATTGACCACTTCAGGGAGTATTGACCGGGGCGGTTTTAACCGGTTAAAACTAGGCGGTTAAAACCGCCCCGGTTTTTACCGACCAACCCTGTTTCAGAGAAGAAGAGGTTTGAAGATTTGACTATATAACTCCATGTAAATTTGTGACCCCTGGGGCGGGGTCATTTTGACCCCAGGGACATAATTTGAACAATCTTGAAAGAGGACCTAAAGATGATACTTTGCGCAAAATATCTAAGCTCAGGGTACTGTGGTCTCAGACAAGAAGATTTTTTAAGTTTTTATTGGAAAAATCTATTTTTAGCTCTTGTGACCTAGATATGCAACGGACAGAAACCATTTGAACAATATTGGTAAAATACATCTAGAAGTTACACTATGCCAAATATCAAAGCTCTAGCTATATTAGTTTCAGAGAAGAAGAGGTTTGAAGATTTCACTATATAACTCCATGTAAATTTGTGACCCCGGGGCGGGGTCATTTTTGACCCCATGGGACATAATTTGAACAATCTTGATAGAGATGCAACAGACCAAAACCATTTGAACAATATTGGAAAAGTACATCTAGAATTTACACCATGCCAAATATCAAAGCTCTAGCTATATTAGTTTCAGAGAAGAAGAGGTTTGAAAATTTCACTATAGAAGAGGTTTGAAGATTTCACTATATAACTCTATGTAAATTTGTGACCCCCGGGGCGGGTCATTTTTGACCCCAGGGACATAATTTGAACAATCTTGATAGAGGAACTGTAGATGATGCTTTGCGTCAAATATCTAAGCTTAGGGTACTGTGGTTTCAGAGAAGAAGATTTTTTAAGTTTTTATTGAAACAAGAGCCCCATGGGGCATATTTCGCTCACCTGAGAATAGCTGAAAAAATGGAGATAATGATTTATGTCCAGGACTGACCTAGATATGCAACAGACCGGAACCATTTGAAAAAAAAATGTAAAGGATATTTAAAAGTGTCACCATACCGAATATAAAAGCTCTGGCCATATTAGTGTCAGAGAAACAGACGTTTGAAATTTTCTCTATATATCTCTATGTAAAACTGTGACCCCCGGGGCGGGGCCAATTTTGACCCAAGGGGCATAATTTGAACAAACTTGATAAAGGACCTGTAGTCGATGCTAGGTGCCAAATATCTAAGCTCTGGCTCTTGTAGTTTCAGACGAGAAGATTTTTTAAGTTTTCATTGAAAAAAAATCTATTTTTAGCTCCTGTGACCTAGTTATGCAACCGACCAGAACCATTTCAACAATTTTGGTATAGGACATCTAGAAGGGTCACCACGCCAAATATGAAAGCTCTGGCCATATTAGTTTCAGAGGAAGAGACGTTTGAAAATTTCACTATATAACTCTATGTAAAACTGTGACCCCCGGGGCGGGGCCAATTTTGACACCAGGGGCATAATTTGAACAAACTTGATAGAGGACCTGTAGACGATACTATGTGCCAAATATCTAAGCCCTGGCCCTTGTAGTTTCAGACAAGAAGACTTTTAAAGTTTTCATTTAAAAAAATCTATTTTTAGCTCATGTGACCTAGTTATGCAACCGACCAGAACCATTTGAACAAAATACGTAAAGGACATCTAGAAGTGTCACCATGCCAAATATCAAAGCTCTGGCCATATCAGTTTCAGAGAAGAAGACGTTTGAAAATTTCACTATATAACTCTATGTAAAACTGTGACCCCCGGGCCCTTGCAGTTTTTGAGAAGAAGATTTTTTAAGATTTCCTTAATTTTTCACTTTGGTTGCCATGGCAACCAGAGTTCTGCATCTTTTTCAATTCTTTGAACAAATTTGAAAGAGCTTGACCCAAGGTACATTCCTGTAAAGTTTGGTTGAAATCTGTCAAGCGGTATAGGAGGAGATGTCATTTGAAGCAATTGTTAACGATGACGGACAACGCACTACGACGGACATAGGGCCATCCCAAAAGCTCACCTTGAGCCTTTGGCTCAGGTGAGCTAAAAATCTTGTTTTAGCTCCTGTGACCTAGATATGCAATGGACCGGAAATATTTGAACAACTGAAGGATAATTTCTACGAAGTTTGGTAAAAATCCATCCAGTAGTTTAGGAGGAGATGTCATTTAAAGAAATTGCTGACGACGGACGGACGACAGACATAGCACGATCAGAATAGCTCACCTTGGCACTTTGTGCCAGGTGAGCTAAAAAGGGGAAGAACCCTGAAAGTTAGGGGTCATATGCTGACCAAGTTTCAAAAGGATTGGAATAAATTTGTTTGAGTAAGAGAGCGGACAAACTAAACAAGAGGGCCATGGCCCTAAATTCGCTCACCTGAGGACATTGAAGTTTGTACCTAAGTTGACTAGGCAAGACAACATTTTAATATAACTATAAATGGAGTTATCTTCCAGACAAGAAAACATGACAAAAGTGAATTTTGTTGCCAAGCTTATGACCCTTATCCATGACACATCCTCTTATCAAGCTATTTCCATTTCCAATAAATGATAATTTTTTCACTAGCGTCAGCAGAACTGGAATTATTTTCCTGACAATAAAATATGACAAAGGGGAAAAACTAAATATTGCTGACCTTGTGCATGGCATTTTCTCTCATCAGTTTCTTTCCATACATAAAATTTCATTACAATAGCATCAGTAGAACTGAAGTTGTCTTCTTGACAAGAAAATATCACAAAGGGAAATAACTAAAAAAACAATGATGTCAGAGTTATGGCCTTTGCAAATGGCACTTCCTCTCATCAGGCTCTTTCCAAATAGGCAATTTCATTTTACCCATTACCCCATAGCATGTTTCTAGTTTTGAAAATAGGTGGCCACCTAAAGCAGGTTGAAAGTAAAGCAGAATGTGTCTTAATGCACACTTTGCTTTACTTTTGCATCTTACATTTTCATGACTGTTTAAAGTGGAATTATTTTCTTAAGTAGAGGAATAAATCAAAGGCCTAAAATGCACATTTATGGGGTAATGGGTTAACAAACGTCAGTATATGGGGGGAAAGGGTTGAATCCTGGACAAGAAAAAATGACAAGACATACTGATAACTCTGACAAAACCAATATTAAACATATGTATAAATATGGCATAAGACATAATTACATAACTGTCAGTGGATCACTTCCAGATCCTGTCTCTCTAAGTATGAAGCAGACTGAACCATATCTAAACTTTAGCAGACAACATGTTCAGCTGATCATGACCAGTTCTGTGATACTCCCAAACTGTTGCATAATATTTGACCTCAGTGGGTAGAGCTGTGGGGCTTACCCTTACCAGACTGAAATGATGTCTGCTTAAAACCTACTGTATGTGAAAAGTGTACAAAAAAACAATTTAGAAAATGTTAAGTTGGTAAATGAGTGGCAAATAGGTTGGATCCAGATTAGATGTAGCATTATGATTATGTTGCATCTGATCTGGATCCAAAATGTTTGCAAATATTGGCTATTTCCCCTTAGTATATTAAGGGTAACTCAGGTAAAATACCGTTCTGCTTCATCAAAAATACTGTGAAACCTGCCTAGAGCAGCACTTCAACTGTGCAGGGTGGCGTCAAGTGTGACCCTAGGGATTTCATTTTAACAAACTATAGAGGGATCCACCAGGAGATTCTACTGTACAAATATGAAAGCTTAGGGCCTAGTAGTTTTGGGGAAGAAGATTTTTTAAAGTTTTTTGCTTTTTTGCTTTTTCAAGCTGAATTTTTGCTTTTTCTCTTTCATTTGAACAACTTCTGTAGAGAAGCATCCAAGGAACATCATGAGCAGTTTGAACTTTCCCTACAATCTGCGGGTTCAGAGGAGATGTCGTTTGAAGTAAATGTGAACGGACAGACGGACAGACGTACTACGGACGGTGAGCGGTCACAATAGCTCATCTTGAGCCTTTGGCTCAGGTGAGCTAACAAGAGGGCCTGAAGGCCCTGATATCGCTCACCTGTTGTTCTGAAGCTTGATAGCTTTACCTTTCTGTTTCATCCGTTTTAATCTAAATCCATTCAAATTTGTAGTATAGCATGTAAACAATTTTGGAATACAATTTCATAATTCTAGTATAGTAGAGTATATCAAGGGTAGATAACAAGAGCCTAAACAATACTGAAATGAAGCCTTTTCTAGCATTTGAAAGTATATCAAGGGCAGATAACTATTGCCACAATGATAAGATTTCAACAACAAGAGCGCATATTTCGCTCACCTGAGAATAGCTGAAAAAATGGAGATAATGATTTATGTCCAGGACTGACCTAGATATGCAACAGACCTGAACCATTTGAACAAAATATGTAAAGGATATTAATACAACAGGGCCTGAAGGCCCTGGTATCGCTCACCATTTGTAATAAGCCTGATAGCTTTACCTTTGAATTTCACCAGTTTTATTCTAAATCCATTCAAGTTAATCGAACTACTCTAGTATAGTAGAGTACATCAAAGGCAGATAACTAGAGCCTAAACAATACTGAAATGAAGCCTTTTTCTAGCATTTCAAAGAATATCAAGGGCAGGTAATTATTGCCACAATGATTAGATTTCAACAATAATTGCACTTCTTCGAGAACGTATAGCTATATACTTTGTGTACAAGTATAATCAAAATCCATTGAAAACTGTAGTCGCTGTAAAATATGGCATTTTCAGCAATTCAAAGGTAGATAACTCTTGATCTATTTGTCCGATTTCAACCATAATCACCCTTTTTCGAACTCTTATGGTCATATACAATCTGGGCAAGTTTTAGAAATATTGGATAAATATTGTTGCCCCTAGAGCGTAAACACTGTTAAATATATCATTTTCAGCAATACAAAGGTAGATAACTCTAGACCTATTGATCCGATTACAACCATAATTTAACTCATCTGAAGTCTTATAGTAATATACAATCTGAGTAAGTTTGAGAAAGATTGGATAAAATTTGTGGCCTCTAGAGTGTAAACACCCTTAAATATGGCATTTTCCGCAATTCAAAGGTAGATAACTCTCTGACTATTAGTCTGATTTCTTCCATAATCAACCTCATCTGAACTCTTATAGTAATATACAATCTGAGCAAGTTTGAGATAGGTTGGATAAAAATTGTGAACTCTACAATGTAAACACCCTTAAATATGGCATTTTCAGCAGTTTAAAGGTAGATAACTCATGATCTATTTGTCCGATTTCAACCATAATCACCCTTTTTCGAACTCTTATGGTCATATACAATCTGGGCAAGTTTTAGAAATATTGGATAAATATTGTGGCCTCTAGAGCGTAAACACTGTTAAATATATCATTTTCAGCAATACAAAGGTAGATAACTCTAGACCTATTGATCTGATTACAACCATAATTTAACTCATCTGAAGTCTTATAGTAATATACAATCTGAGTAAGTTTGAGAAAGATTGGATAAAATTTGTGGCCTCTAGAGTGTAAACACCCTTAAATATGGCATTTTCCGCAATTCAAAGGTAGATAACTCTCTGACTATTAGTCTGATTTCTACCATAATCAAACTCATCTGAACTCTTATAGTAATGTACAATCTGAGCAAGTTTGAGATAGGTTGGATAAAAATTGTGAACTCTACAATGTAAACACCCTTAAATATGGCATTTTCAGCAGTTTAAAGGTAGATAACTCTTGATCTATTTGTCCGATTTCAACCAAAATAGAACTCATCCGAACTCTTATGGTAATATACAATCTGGGCAAGTTTTAGAAATATTGGATAAATATTGTGGCCTCTAGAGTGTAAACACTGTTAAATATGGCATTTTCAGCAATTCAAAGGTAGATAACTCATGACCTATTTGTCTGATTTCAACCATAACCAAAATCATCCGAACTCTTATGGCAATATACCATCTGAGCAAGTTTGAGAAAGACTGGATAAATATTGTGGCCTCTAGAGTGTAAACACCCTTGAATATGGCATTTTCAGCAATTCAAAGGTAGATAACTATCAACCTAACGGTTGTAAACACTAAAATTGTTGACGCCGGATGACGCACATTCAAGGATTGCAAAAGGTCACCCTGAGCTAGCTCAGGTGAGCTAATAATTGCACTGCAAGAGTGTAAACGCTGTTCGATATAGCATTTTCAGCAATTTAAGGGTAGATAACTCTTGACCTATTTGTCCGATTTCAACCATAATCACACTTATTTGAACTCTTATGTCATATACATCTGAGCAAGTTTGAAAAAGACTGGATAAAAATTGTGGCCTCTAGAGTGTAAACACCCTTAAATATGGCATTTTCAGCAATTCAAAGGTAGAAAACTATCAACCTAACAGTCTGATTTCAACCATAATTGAACTTATTTGAACCCTTATAGTCATATACAATCTGAGCAAGTTTGAGATAGATTGGATAAAAATTGTGGCCTCTGGAGTGTAAACACCCTTAAATATGGCATTTTCAGCAATTCAAAGGTAGATAACTATCAACCTATCGGTCTGATTTCAACCAAAATCAAACTCATCTGAACTCTTATTGTCATAAACAATCTGAGCAAGATTGAGAAAGATGGGAGAAAAATTGTGGCCTCTAGAGTGTAGACACTGTTAAATATGGCATTTTCAGCAATTCAAAGGTACATGTAGATAACTCTTGATCTATTGGTCTGATTACAACCATAATTAAACTCATCAAAACTTTTATGGTAATATACAATATGGGCAGGTTTAAGAAAGTTTGGATAAATAATGTGGCCTCTAGAATGTAAACACTGTTAAATATGGCATTTTCAGCAATTCAAAGGTAGATAACTCTTGACCTATTGGTCTGACTTCAACCATAATCAAACTCAATAGAACTCTTATGGAAATATACAATCTAAGTAAGTTTGAAGAAGATTGGATAAATATTGTGGCCTCTAGAGTGTAAACACTAAAATTGTTGACGACGGACGACGGACAAAATTCAAGTATTGCAAAAGCTCACCCTGAGCTAGCTCAGGTGAGCTAAATATAAGTGGAAATCAAGTGCAAAAAAAAGCGTCATAACACATGTCAGTAACCACCATTTCACATCTTCATTTTCAAAATTTTACCCCCCCCCCCCCTCCTCGCTCGGCACTTCGTTGTGCATATAACTTTTAAGAGTCTAGCTACACCTATGGTTTTGTGGAGACATAAAGATTTTAGCTTTATCAATGGGAGCCCTGTATTGACTTAGCTGCATGGTAAAATCAAATGAGATTGCACTGTACCCATGTCAGATCTCTATGCTAATTTATTGAACAGATGCTAATTAATACAGGCTTGACAGTAAGTTCTTCCCACTAGCCAGAGGATATTGACTCAGCCATCCCTCAAACTTTTAACCCATTACCCATAAATACCTTTAATTTATTCTTTCACAGAAGAATGTAGTTCAAAATTCTACAGTCATGAATAGGTACATGTACCATAAGAAATAGGTAGATAACTCTTGATCTATTTGTCCGATTTCAACCAAAATCAAACTAATCCCAACTCTTATGGTCATATACAATCTGGGCAAGTTTAAGAACGATTGGATAAATACTGTGGCCTCTAGAGTGTAAACACCGTTAAATATGGCATTTTCAGCAATTCAAAGGTAGATAACTTTTGATCTACTTGTCCGATTTCAACCAAAATCGAACTCATCTGAACTCTTATGGTCATATACCATCTGGGCAAGTTTTAGAAAGATTGGATAAATACTGTGGCCTCTAGAGTGTAAACACTAAAATTGTTGACGCCGGACGACGCACGACGGACATTCTGTGGCCTCTAGAGTGTAAACACTGTTAAATATGGCATTTTCAGCAGTTAAAAGGTAGATAACTCATGACCCAACCATAATCGAACTCATCCGAACTCTTATGGCAATATACCATCTGAGCAAGTTTGAGAAAGATTGGATAAATATTGTGGCCTCTAGAGTGTAAACACTAAAATTGTTGACGCCGGACGCCGGACGACGGACATTCAAGGATTGCAAAAGCTCACCCTGAGCTATAGCTCAGGTGAACTAAAAAGTTGTTATCCTTTTGAGCAGAGAGAACCGATCTCAAATCATCTTCAGAATGGAGTTGCTCATGGGAAGCTATGTTCAGCTCTGTTACTGGCCTGGTTTAGTGGAGTGCGCAAATATGGTCCATCTCATTCAATAGCAGCCTTTATTGGGTATTTAAAATCCTCTGAAGACGGAGCATGGCTGCCTATATGGCGAGGTAATTGAAAACAGCTATGCACGTAATCCTCCAGCTTGACAGACAATAATGTCTGTACCAAGCTGTCCTGTGAGTGTTAAGCACAGGTACGCCAACAACAACAACAACAACTTTCATGTTCAAGAAATATTTAAAAATTCAAAACAAAATTGTTATTTTCCAAAAGTGATATAGTCCATGTGAGAAAATCAGTATAATTAGGGTTATATAGTCGACTTACTTTTAACCCATTACCACATAGCATGTTTCTAGTTTTTAAGATAGGTGACCACTTAAAGCAGGTTGAAAGTAAAGCAGAATGCACTTTGAGGTGCATTCTGCTTTACTTTTAACCTGCTGTAAGCTATAATATGTAAGGATATAGAAAGTATTTCTGACAATAATCCATTCATATCTAATGAGATTGTAGCCTTGAGAGGGGTTTTCTATGATTTTACCTAGTATTTAACCTGACATGACCCACATTCAAACTTGACCTAGATATGATATCAATTAGGCAAATATTTTGACCCAGTTTCATTATGATCCAATGAGATTGCTAACTTCTATGATGTGACCTAGTTTTTGACCCAACATACTGGTAACTCATATTCGAACTTGACCTAGCTATCAATGAGGCAAACATTTTGATGCAGTTGCATTAAAATCCAATGAGATGTGTAGCCTTAGAGTGTTAACAAGGTTTTCCTATGATTTGACCTAGTGACCTAGTTTTTAACCCGACATGACTCATATTCAAACTTGACCTAAATTTAAATGAGGCAAATATTTTGAGTCATTTTTGACCAAGTTTCATTAAGATCCAATGAGATTTCTAGCCTCTTGAGTTTTAACAAGGTTTTTCTATATTTGATCTAGTGACCTAGTTTATGACCAGACAGGATCCAAATTCATATTGACCTAGATATCAATGAGGCAAACATTTTGACCAATTTCATTAAGATCCAATGAGATTTGTAGCCTCTAGAGGGTTAACACGGTTTTTCTATGATTTGACCTATTGACCTAGTTTTTGACCATATTTGAACTTGACCTAGATTTCATCAAGACAAAAATTGTCATCAAATTTCATGAAGATCGGATGAATTTGTAGCTGCTACAGTACTAACAAACCAATTGTGAACAGACAGACAGACATCCAGCAATCCTAAAAGCTTGAGTGCCAGGTGAGCTAAAAAGGGTTAAATGCTTTATATACAGCATTCCCTCTCTACAACGACTACCAACGGGAGACAACAAGTGTGTGTGTTGTTTGGAGGTGTCCTTAGAGGAAAGGACATTTGCAAAAAGCTTGAATCTAGATAGGAGGCCGCATAATGCAGCGACTCATCTGGATTCAATCTGTTTGTCATCCGTCATTAATTTTTTTCTGTCAAAATGTCCATTAATAACTTTGAGAAAAATAGCCGACGACAATATTAAGCAGATGACATTGCATTTGTGAATAGGTTGGACATAACTGTCCTTTTCAGGAACTGCGACACACTGTGTTGTAAGGAGGGAATCAATGTTGGGAGGGCCGTTGTAGGAGGGACAACTGTACATGTCAAGCAAATACTCACCCCTTGATTCTCTGGCTCACTTCTCTGCCCAGGTGGTCGAGGAGGAAGCTTTTCTCTACAAAACAAGAAAGCAAGTGTAAGACTAGGAGTTAACATTATACCAAGACAAGATAGCAAGTGTAAGACTAGGAATTAAAATTATACCCCAAGACAAGATAGCAAAAGTAAGACGAGGAGTTAATAATATACCCCAAGACAAGATAGCAAGTGTAAGACTAGGAGATAACCCCAAGACAAGATAGCAAGTGTAAGACTAGGAGTTAACATAATTTATACCCCAAGACAAGATAGCAAGTGTAAGACTAGGAATTAACTTTATACCCCAAGACAAGATAGCAAGTGTAAGACTAGGAATTAACATTATACCCCAAGACAAGATAGCAAGTGTAAGACTAGTAATTAACATTATACCCCAAGACAAGATAGCAAGTGTAAGACTAGGAGTTAACATAATTTATACCCCAAGACAAGATCGCAAGTGTAAGACTAGGAATTAACATTATACCCCAAGACAAGATAGCAAGTGTAAGACTAGGAATTAACATTATACCCCAAGACAAGATAGCAAGTGTAAGACTAGGAGTTAACAATATGCCCCAAGACAAGATAGCAAGTGTAAGACTAGGAGTTAACAATATGCCCCAAGACAAGATAGCAAGTGTAAGACTAGGAATTAACATAATTTATACCCCAAGACAAGATAGCAAGTGTAAGACTAGGAATTAACATAATTTATACCCCAAGACAAGATAGCAAGTGTAAGACTAGGAGTCAACATAATTTATACCCCAAGACAAGATAGCAAGTGTAAGACTAGGAATTAACATTATACCCCAAGACAAGATAGCAAGTGTAAGACTAGGAATTAACATTATTATTATTATTATTATTATACCCGATTTATATAGCGCTCTTTTCACACAGGAGTTGTGCGTTCAAAAGCGCTTCACATGAAATTATATAAATGTACCTACAAAGCGAGAAAGACAAATAACTACATTCACAATAAAAATGATACAATATTGAGATGCATGGAAACATGGAATTTCTTCCAATATTATTACCAAGATTATAAAATTGTTATAGTAAGTTTGTAAGATCATTTTTAAAATGAGTCAAATAATTAAAAGATCAATGGCATGATTAAAAACAGAGTGGTGTTTTGTTTGTTTGTTTGTTTGTTTGTTTCAGTGTAGAGCCGGAGAGTAGTTCACAAGTCGTAAAACGAATGTTTAAAACAATACTCTCCGTGTTATTGGTTGAATTTATTTGTTTGTTTGTTTGTTTCAGTGTAGAGCCGGAGAGCAGTTCACAAGTCGTAAAACGAATGTTTAAAACAATACTCTCCGTGTTGTTTGGTTGAATTTGTTTGTTTGTTTCAGTGTAGAGCCGGAGAGCAGTTCACAAGTCGTAAAACGAATGTTTAAAACAATACTCTCCGTGTTGTTTGGTTGAGTATTGTACAATCCATGGCCGTGGTACACCCTTAGTTCATAAACATAAAGCTGTCCAAGAATTACACCATAGACCCCTAGCCAAATGGTTTCAAAGCGATTGGGCAATCCCTACCAGCAAGATCGACATTATACCCCAAGACAAGATAGCAAGTGTAAGACTAGGAGTTAACACAATTTATACCCCAAAACAAGATAGCAAGTGTAAGACTAGGAATTAACATTATACCCCAAGACAAGATAGCAAGTGTAAGACTAGGAATTAACATTATACCCCAAGACAAGATAGCAAGTGTAAGACTAGGAGTTAACAATATGCCCCAAGACAAGATAGCAAGTGTAAGACTAGAAGTTAACATAATTTATACCCCAAGACAAGATAGCAAGTGTAAGACCAGGAGTTAACAATATGCCCCAAGACAAGAGAGCAAGTGTAAGACTAGGAGTTAACAATATGCCCCAAGACAAGATAGCAAGTGTAAGACTAGGAATTAACATAATTTATACCCCAAGACAAGATAGCAAGTGTAAGACTAGGAATTAACATTATACCCCAAGACAAGATAGCAAGTGTAAGACTAGGAATTAACATTATGCCCCAAGACAAGATAGCAAGTGTAAGACTAGGAGTTAACAATATGCCCCAAGACAAGATAGCAAGTGTAAGACTAGGAATTAACATTATACCCCAAGACAAGATAGCAATTGTAAGACTAGGAATTAACATCATACCCCAAGACAAGATAGCAAGTGTAAGAATAGGAGTTAACAATATGCCCCAAGACAAGATAGCAAGTGTAAGACTAGGAGTTAACATTATACCCCAAGACAAGATAGCAAGTGTAAGACTAGGAATTAACATTATACCCCAAGACAAGATAGCAAGTGTAAGACTTGGAGTTACCAATATACCCCAAGACAAGATAGCAAGTGTAAGACTAGGAGTTAACAATATGCCCCAAGACAAGATAGCAAGTGTAAGACTAGGAGTTAACAATATGCCCCAAGACTAGAGAGCAAGTGTAAGACTAGGAGTTAACAATATGCCCCAAGACAAGATAGCAAGTGTAAGACTAGGAATTAACATTATACGCCAAGACAAGATAGTAAAAGTAAGAAGAGGAGTTAACATTATACCCCAAGACAAGATAGCAAGTGTAAGACTAGGAATTAACATAATTTATACCCCAAGACAAGATAGCAAGTGTAAGACTAGGAATTAACATTATACCCCAAGACAAGATAGCAAGTGTAAGACTAGGAATTAACATTATGCCCCAAGACAAGATAGCAAGTGTGAGACTAGGAGTTAACAATATGCCCCAAGACAAGATAGCAAGTGTAAGACTAGGAATTAACATTATACCCCAAGACAATATAGCAAGTGTAAGACTAGAAATTAACATTATACCCCAAGACAAGATAGCAAGTGTAAGACTAGGAGTTAACAATATGCCCCAAGACAAGATAGCAAGTGTAAGACTAGGAGTTAACATTATACCCCAAGACAAGATAGCAAGTGTAAGACTAGGAATTAACATTATACCCCAAGACAAGATAGCAAGTGTAAGACTTGGAGTTACCAATATACCCTAAGACAAGATAGCAAGTGTAAGACTAGGAGTTAACAATATGCCCCAAGACAAGATAGCAAGTGTAAGACTAGGAGTTAACAATATGCCCCAAGACAAGATAGCAAGTGTAATACTAGGAGTTAACAATATGCCCCAAGACAAGATAGCAAGTGTAAGACTAGGAGTTAACAATATACCCTAAGACAAGATAGCAAGTGTAAGACTAGGAATTAACATTATACGCCAAGACAAGATAGCAAGTGTAAGACTTGGAGTTAACAATATACCCCAAGACAAGATAGCAAGTGTAAGACTAGGAGTTAACAATATGCCCAAAGACAAGATAGCAAGTGTAAGACTAGGAATTAACATTATACCCCAAGACAAGAAAGCAAAAGTAAGAAGAGGAGTTAACAATATGCCCCACCCAAGACAAGATAGCAAGTTTAAGACTAGGAGTTAACATTATACCCCAAGACAAGATAGCAAGTGTAAGACTAGGAGTTAATAATATGCCCCAAGACAAGATAGCAAGTGTAAGACTAGGAGTTAACAATATGCCCCAAGACAAGAGAGCAAGTGTAAGACTAGGAGTTAACAATATGCCCCAAGACAAGATAGCAAGTGTAAGACTAGGAATTAACATTATACGCCAAGACCAGATAGTAAAAGTAAGAAGAGGAGTTAACATTATACCCCAAGACAAGATAGCAAGTGTAAGACTAGGAATTAACATAATTTATACCCCAAGACAAGATAGCAAGTGTAAGAATAGGAGTTAACAATATGCCCCAAGACAAGATAGCAAGTGTAAGACTAGGAATTAACATTATACCCCAAGACAAGATAGCAAGTGTAAGACTAGGAATTAACATTATACCCCAAGACAAGATAGCAAGTGTAAGACTAGGAATTAACATTATACGCCAAGACAAGATAGCAAAAGTAAGAAGAGGAGTTAACATTATACCCCAGACAAGATAGCAAGTGTAAGACTAGGAATTAACATAATTTATACCCCAAGACAAGATAGCAAGTGTAAGACAAGAATTAACATTATACCCCAAGACAAGATAGCAAGTGTAAGACTAGGAGTTAACATTATACCCCAAGACAAGATAGCAAGTGTAAGACTAGGAGTTAACCCCAACACAAGAAAGCAAGTGTAAGACTAGGAGTTAACATTATACCCCAAGACAAGATAGCAAGTGTAAGACTAGGAATTAACATTATACCCCAAGACAAGATAGCAAGTGTAAGACTAGGAATTAACATTATACCCCAAGACAAGATAGCAAAAGTAAGAAGAGGAGTTAATAATATACCCCAAGACAAGATAGCAAGTGTAAGACTAGGAATTTACATTATACCCCAAGACAAGATAGCAAGTGTAAGACTAGGAGTTAACATTATACCCCAAGACAAGATAGCAAGTGTAAGACTAGAAGTTAACAATATACCCCAAGACAAGATAGCAAGTGTAAGACTAGGAGTTAACAATATACCCCAAGACAAGATAGAAAGTGTAAGACTAGGAATTAACATTATACCCCAAGACAAGATAGCAAGTGTAAGACTAGGAATTAACATTATACCCCAAGACAAGATAGCAAGTGTAAGAATAGGAGTTAACAATATGCCCCAAGACAAGATAGCAAGTGTAAGACTAGGAATTAACATTATACCCCAAGACAAGATAGCAAGTGTAAGACTAGGAATTAACATTATACCCCAAGACAAGATAGCAAGTGTAAGACTTGGAGTTACCAATATACCCCAAGACAAGATAGCAAGTGTAAGACTAGGAGTTAACAATATGCCCCAAGACAAGACAGCAAGTGTAAGACTAGGAGTTAACAATATGTCCCAAGACAAGATAGCAAGTGTAAGACTAGGAGTTAACAATATGCCCCAAGACAAGATAGCAAGTGTAAGACTAGGAGTTAACAATATACCCTAAGACAAGATAGCAAGTGTAAGACTAGGAATTAACATTATACCCCAAGACAAGATAGCAAGTGTAAGACTTGGAGTTACCAATATACCCCAAGACAAGATAGCAAATGTAAGACTAGGAGTTAACAATATGCCCAAAGACAAGATAGCAAGTGTTAGACTAGGAATTAACATTATACCCAAAGACAAGATAGCAAAAGTAAGAAGAGGAGTTAACAATATGCACCAAGACAAGATAGCAAGTGTAAGAATAGGATTTAACAATATGCCCCAAGACAAGATAGCAAGTGTAAGACTAGGAATTAACATTATACCCCAAGACAAGATAGCAAGTGTAAGAATAGGAGTTAACAATATGCCCAAAGACAAGATAGCAAGTGTAAGACTAGGAATTAACATTATACCCCAAGACAAGATAGCAAGTGTAAGACTAGGAATTAACATTATACCCCAAGACAAGATAGCAAGTGTAAGACTTGGAGTTACCAATATACCCCAAGACAAGATAGCAAGTGTAAGACTAGGAGTTAACAATATGCCCCAAGACAAGATAGCAAGTGTAAGACTAGGAGTTAACAATATGTCCCAAGACAAGATAGCAAGTGTAAGACTAGGAGTTAACAATATGCCCCAAGACAAGATAGCAAGTGTAAGACTAGGAGTTAACAATATACCCTAAGACAAGATAGCAAGTGTAAGACTAGGAATTAACATTATACCCCAAGACAAGATAGCAAGTGTAAGACTAGGAATTAACATAATTTATACCCCAAGACAAGATAGCAAGTGTAAGACAAGAATTAACATTATACCCCAAGACAAGATAGCAAGTGTAAGACTAGGAGTTAACATTATACCCCAAGACAAGATAGCAAGTGTAAGACTAGGAGTTAACCCCAACACAAGAAAGCAAGTGTAAGACTAGGAGTTAACATTATACCCCAAGACAAGATAGCAAGTGTAAGACTAGGAATTAACATTATACCCCAAGACAAGATAGCAAGTGTAAGACTAGGAATTAACATTATACCCCAAGACAAGATAGCAAAAGTAAGAAGAGGAGTTAATAATATACCCCAAGACAAGATAGCAAGTGTAAGACTAGGAATTAACATTATACCCCAAGACAAGATAGCAAGTGTAAGACTAGGAGTTAACATTATACCCCAAGACAAGATAGCAAGTGTAAGACTAGGAGTTAACAATATACCCCAAGACAAGATAGCAAGTGTAAGACTAGGAGTTAACAATATACCCCAAGACAAGATAGAAAGTGTAAGACTAGGAATTAACATTATACCCCAAAACAAGATAGCAAGTGTAAGACTAGGAATTAACATTATACCCCAAGACAAGATAGCAAGTGTAAGAATAGGAGTTAACAATATGCCCCAAGACAAGATAGCAAGTGTAAGACTAGGAATTAACATTATACCCCAAGACAAGATAGCAAGTGTAAGACTAGGAATTAACATTATACCCCAAGACAAGATAGCAAGTGTAAGACTTGGAGTTACCAATATACCCCAAGACAAGATAGCAAGTGTAAGACTAGGAGTTAACAATATGCCCCAAGACAAGATAGCAAGTGTAGGACTAGGAGTTAACAATATGTCCCAAGACAAGATAGCAAGTGTAAGACTAGGAGTTAACAATATGCCCCAAGACAAGATAGCAAGTGTAAGACTAGGAGTTAACAATATACCCTAAGACAAGATAGCAAGTGTAAGACTAGGAATTAACATTATACCCCAAGACAAGATAGCAAGTGTAAGACTTGGAGTTACCAATATACCCCAAGACAAGATAGCAAATGTAAGACTAGGAGTTAACAATATGCCCAAAGACAAGATAGCAAGTGTTAGACTAGGAATTAACATTATACCCAAAGACAAGATAGCAAAAGTAAGAAGAGGAGTTAACAATATGCACCAAGACAAGATAGCAAGTGTAAGAATAGGAGTTAACAATATGCCCCAAGACAAGATAGCAAGTGTAAGACTAGGAATTAACATTATACCCCAAGACAAGATAGCAAGTGTAAGAATAGGAGTTAACAATATGCCCAAAGACAAGATAGCAAGTGTAAGACTAGGAATTAACATTATACCCCAAGACAAGATAGCAAGTGTAAGACTAGGAATTAACATTATACCCCAAGACAAGATAGCAAGTGTAAGACTTGGAGTTACCAATATACCCCAAGACAAGATAGCAAGTGTAAGACTAGGAGTTAACAATATGCCCCAAGACAAGATAGCAAGTGTAAGACTAGGAGTTAACAATATGTCCCAAGACAAGATAGCAAGTGTAAGACTAGGAGTTAACAATATGCCCCAAGACAAGATAGCAAGTGTAAGACTAGGAGTTAACAATATACCCTAAGACAAGATAGCAAGTGTAAGACTAGGAATTAACATTATACCCCAAGACAAGATAGCAAGTGTAAGACTTGGAATTAACATTATACGCCAAGACAAGATAGCAAGTGTACGACTTGGAGTTAACAATATACCCCAAGACAAGATAGCAAGTGTAAGACTAGGAGTTAACAATATGCCCAAAGACAAGATAGCAAGTGTTAGACTAGGAATTAACATTATACCCAAAGACAAGATAGCAAAAGTAAGAAGAGGAGTTAACAATATGCCCCAAGACAAGATAGCAAGTGTAAGAATAGGAGTGAACAATATGCCCCAAGACAAGATAGCAAGTGTAAGACTAGGAATTAACATTATACCCCAAGACAAGATAGCAAGTGTAAGACTAGGAATTAACATTATACGCCAAGACAAGATAGCAAAAGTAAGAAGAGGAGTTAACATTATACCCCAAGACAAGATAGCAAGTGTAAGACTAGGAATTAACATAATTTATACCCCAAGACAAGATAGCAAGTGTAAGACTAGGAATTAACATTATACCCCAAGACAAGATAGCAAGTGTAAGACTAGGAGTTAACAATATACCCCAAGACAAGATAGCAAGTGTAAGACTAGGAGTTAACCCCAACACAAGAAAGCAAGTGTAAGACTAGGAGTTAACATTATACCCCAAGACAAGATAGAAAGTGTAAGACTAGGAATTAACATTATACCCCAAGATAAGATAGCAAGTGTAAGACTAGGAATTAACATTATACCCCAAGACAAGATAGCAAGTGTAAGACTTGGAGTTACCAATATACCCCAAGACAAGATAGCAAATGTAAGACTAGGAGTTAACAATATGCCCAAAGACAAGATAGCAAGTGTTAGACTAGGAATTAACATTATACCCAAAGACAAGATAGCAAAAGTAAGAAGAGGAGTTAACAATATGCACCAAGACAAGATAGCAAGTGTAAGAATAGGAGTTAACAATATGCCCCAAGACAAGATAGCAAGTGTAAGACTAGGAATTAACATTATACCCCAAGACAAGATAGCAAGTGTAAGAATAGGAGTTAACAATATGCCCAAAGACAAGATAGCAAGTGTAAGACTAGGAATTAACATTATACCCCAAGACAAGATAGCAAGTGTAAGACTAGGAATTAACATTATACCCCAAGACAAGATAGCAAGTGTAAGACTTGGAGTTACCAATATACCCCAAGACAAGATAGCAAGTGTAAGACTAGGAGTTAACAATATGCCCCAAGACAAGATAGCAAGTGTAAGACTAGGAGTTAACAATATGTCCCAAGACAAGATAGCAAGTGTAAGACTAGGAGTTAACAATATGCCCCAAGACAAGATAGCAAGTGTAAGACTAGGAGTTAACAATATACCCTAAGACAAGATAGCAAGTGTAAGACTAGGAATTAACATTATACCCCAAGACAAGATAGCAAGTGTAAGACTTGGAATTAACATTATACGCCAAGACAAGATAGCAAGTGTACGACTTGGAGTTAACAATATACCCCAAGACAAGATAGCAAGTGTAAGACTAGGAGTTAACAATATGCCCAAAGACAAGATAGCAAGTGTTAGACTAGGAATTAACATTATACCCAAAGACAAGATAGCAAAAGTAAGAAGAGGAGTTAACAATATGCCCCAAGACAAGATAGCAAGTGTAAGAATAGGAGTGAACAATATGCCCCAAGACAAGATAGCAAGTGTAAGACTAGGAATTAACATTATACCCCAAGACAAGATAGCAAGTGTAAGACTAGGAATTAACATTATACGCCAAGACAAGATAGCAAAAGTAAGAAGAGGAGTTAACATTATACCCCAAGACAAGATAGCAAGTGTAAGACTAGGAATTAACATAATTTATACCCCAAGACAAGATAGCAAGTGTAAGACTAGGAATTAACATTATACCCCAAGACAAGATAGCAAGTGTAAGACTAGGAGTTAACAATATACCCCAAGACAAGATAGCAAGTGTAAGACTAGGAGTTAACCCCAACACAAGAAAGCAAGTGTAAGACTAGGAGTTAACATTATACCCCAAGACAAGATAGAAAGTGTAAGACTAGGAATTAACATTATACCCCAAGATAAGATAGCAAGTGTAAGACTAGGAATTAACATTATACCCCAAGACAAGATAGCAAGTGTAAGAAGAGGAGTTAATAATATACCCCAAGACAAGATAGCAAGTGTAAGACTAGGAATTAACATTATACCCCAAGACAAGATAGCAAGTGTAAGACTAGGAGTTAACATTATACCCCAAGACAAGATAGCAAGTGTAAGACTAGGAGTTAACAATATACCCCAAGACAAGATAGCAAGTGTAAGACTAGGAGTTAACAATAAGCCACAAGACAAGATAGCAAGTGTAAGACTAGGAGTTAACAATATACCCCAAGACAAGATAGAAAGTGTAAGACTAGGAGTTAACCCCAAGACAAGATAGCAAGTGTAAGACTAAGAGTTAATAATATACCCCAGTGTTCGACACTAATGGGTTCCCGGCTTCCCGCAGCACCCAGATTTTCCTGAGGGAAGCCGGCAGTCGGCAGTTGCGGATTCCGGCTTAAAAACATAAAAAATGGAAAAATATGACCAAAATTCGCTGTGAGTTAACGGTGACTGAGCCAACATTCTGTTTAAATCGGAAGTACTGTGGTATTTGCGCATGCGGGGTATACGCATTGTATATAGAATGTTTTAAACGAATAATTTCGTGCTGAGCGACGAAATGAAGCGGGAAAATTTCGTCCACCACATTAATTCTATAGATCAATTTAACCGAATATTTGCCGTATAATTTTGACAGTCGAGTTGAGAGAATTTACGTCTGAGCAATTATTATCGGTAAGATATTTACTTCAAAGTTATTGAATGAAGATTATTTCTTGAATCATTGCTTCTTTTATAGATAGTTTTGGATTTTTTAAGCGGTAATGGGAGAAGATTGGCGCATTTTTGTTGTGAGCTATCCCGTTTTTCATTGGTTTTCGCGGGCGGAAAAGGTGGAATCGCATTCCGTGGGTTAAGAAACTCAAGCCTTTAAAAGCAATAAAACGACTAAAGAGCATCTCCAAAGCCAACGTGAATACGAGCTAATCATTTAAAGCAAACTTTTGAGAAATATCTGATGAGATAATAAGTTTTGATTAAAATTTAAATTCATTCATCCATTGCACCGTCACACTGTGGAATAACCTTCCAGGAAATATTGTCAACTGTACATCAGTGAACTCTCTTAAAACAAACCTAGATAAACTGTGGTGAGATATTTATTGATCTTTCAAATTGATTGGCCTGGAAAAGGAGGAGAATTTATTATTAAGTACACATGTAGAATTTAAAGGGATTGATTTAGCCTATAGAAGTTACATAGAAGACAAAAGGGAGACAAAAGGTAAGTGTTGATGTGCTATAAATGGTTGAATTATTTTGTAAACTAACTTTATAAACTAAAATTTAATACACCGGCTTAAATGTTCCATTTATATTTTCAGTGTAGTGGAAAAGAGTGGTTTGAGGTGGAGAAATGAACAGTATTATCCAAGCTGAGAGCAGCAATGAGGATGACAAGGAGGAAGATGCCCTAACTAGCCATGACCTTGTGCAGCTACAGCAGAAATCGTGCAGGCTTCTCCTGTCCTTCATATCTAGCTAAAATATATAGTTGCAACAATAAAGCTGTAATAAACCTGCTACATTGTTTTATTTATTTTTTCTCTATCGTTACAATGAAAATTTGGGAGGGATCCCTGATCTCTGGGAGGGATCCCTGGTTTAAAAACCAATGATCCCTGCGGGATCCCTGGTTATTTGAGTTAGTGTCAAACCCTGTACCCCAACAGGGTTGTCAATAAGATTTATATCAAGGGATAGTTTTGGAAAACCAACAGATCAGGTGGGGGTCAAGGGGGCCGCCTAGGCTCCCTTGTGGGTCCAGGACAAAGCCCTGATAGGGGGACCAGGGGGGCTTCCGGCCGAAAACGATTTTAAGCATTTTTACACCCAAAAGAAGAGCTCTCCTTGGCCAATTTTCACAACCTAACGGTACCGTATTAACTCCAACAGTTAGGTCTTAAGAGTTCAGAAACCTATAATTATTCATGAAAATAATTTATTTTTTGCCTCTAATTTCGGAGACCAAGATCAAAAGTATTTTCCATGTTTACGGACACCATGTAACCAGGAACGTATATGGGCCGTTCCATGCGAAAACCAGCATTAGTGACATACGACTTCATCACGGTAAATCCAGCTTGAAAGTGACGTCAAAAAAATCAATATTTTACCTCAGACTTGCGAGTCTATGCCCCTGTGTTTATGATGTATTTTGAAGGTAACCGGGCTCAGAAATCGAAGTTAGTTGTTATTTTTGGATTTGATTTACTTAAATTTGATATTTATTTAACACATTACGATAATGATTTGGTATATGCTGGTGTTTTTATTGATAAATTTACTCACGAAATAATCTTCAACTACCGCTCGACACGCCAACCAAATCAATGGCGCCATGATTTTTTAAAATAAGGAAGAACAGAACAGAACAAAACTTTATTTTCATCTCAGGCATGGTAACATGAAGCATGAGGTCTGGCTAGGATAGATCTAGATGACTAGATCTATGTTGAAATACATTCCTATTGTTATGCATTGGTAGGAAGACATGTCGTTGAGATTAACTTGCATACAAGAGCCCCATGGGGCATTTTCGCTCACCTGAGAATAACTGACAAAATGGAGATAATTATTTATGTCCAGGAAGGGGTAATTTTTTACCCGAGGGGCATAATTTGAACAATTTTGTAAGAGGACCTGTAGATAATGCTATGTGCCAAATATCTAAGATCAGGGTAGAAGGGTTTTGACAAGAAGATTTTTGTAAGTTTCCATTGAAAAAAAATCTATTTTTAGCTCCTGTGACCTACATATGCAATAGACTGAAACCAGTTGAACAAAATAGGTAAAGGATATCTAGAAGTGTAACCATGTTGAATATCAAGGCTCTGGCCATATTAGTTTCAGAAAAGAAGACGTTTTGAAAATTTCACTATATAACTCTATGTAAAACTGTGACCCCCGGGGCGGGGCCAATTCTGACCCCAGGGGCATAATTTGAACAAACTTGATAGAGGACCTGTAGATGATGCTGTGTGCCAAATAACTAAGCTCTGGCCCTTGCAGTTTTTGACAAGAAGATTTTTTAAGATTTCCTTATTTTTTCACTTTGGTTGCCATGGCAACCAGAGTTCTGCATTGTTTTTAATTCTTTGAACAAATTTGAAAGAGCTTGACCCAAGGAACATTTCTGTAAAGTTTGGTTGAATTCTGTCAAGCGGTATAGGAGGAGATGTCATTTGTAGCAATTGTTAACGACGACGGACGACGACGGACACAGGGCCATCCCAATAGCTCACCTTGAGCCTTTGGCTCAGGTGAGCTAAAAAATAAGTGCAACGTAAGATGCGCTGTGCAACTGCGGTTACTGATCAGATGTATGACGGGTGTAAATGAAGTTGTGTGTAGGTTGTATCTGTGGCTAGTGCATGACTTTGTATAGTATGTAGAATTTTCACGCGGGCGAGTTCAAAACTATACTCATTAAACTTGCTAGGGACTCAATTGTTGAAAAGTTTTGAGTCCCATGAACGAGTAACTTTTAAACGGCCTTTCTAGGCCACCGATTGATTTATTTCTCTGCTGAAAAGACTTGCTCCACCTTATAAATTTATAAAATAGATCTATACATGTAACATACATGTAAATAGTTTCAATATCCTAGCAGAGTGCAGCTTAAAACAGGTGACTAGGTTGAAAGTAGATCAGAATGCGCGTTAAGTTGCATTCTGCTTTACTTTCAACCAGCTTTAAGTGGTCACCTTTTTCCATAACTAAAATAGTAAAATATGCCACGAGTGATGGGCTAAGTTTGAACCTTAAATATATTACTTTCAAGACCTAGCTTGGGTGGAAACACCTATCACCGTACAAAGTTTCAGTCAAAGAATGCAGCATGCTTTTAACAGAACAGATTTTTAGGCAAAGAATCAGTTCGGCGTTTCATGTGAGGCCCGCACTTTATATTTGATAGTTTGATTAGTAAAACCCATTGAAAAAATGAAAACCCCCTTGAGTGTGAGTATGTCAGGGCCTCTTTAGAAAACTTGAGATTGCTAATATTGGCTGAGCACACGTTTCCCATGCTTTGCATTATTTTCACGCCTAGTGTGAACAAAGGGGAATGGACTCAATGAATGGACTGGGGCCATGTCTTTTAAGGGCACTGTTTTTGTCTCAGAGACTTTTTATTTTACAGAATGTGCATCCCGAAAACTCGTTCTTCTGATTTCTAAAATCCCTGTATGGGTCTTAACATTTTCAGCATAGAAAACGGTACTCTCAGTGTCTGGCTAGTGACTGTTTTTCTTTTGCAATGAAATTATTTAAGTGTTATGCCCGTGATACTACGTTGGGTGCATACTGTTAAAATGCCCTGTCTTTCCGTCCGCCCCATATACAGTACAGTACTGACTTTGTGCACTAAGTATGCATGTGATCAGATTTTGATCTGCTTATTTTCACAGAATTACAGCCAGTTGAATTGAATCAATTTTTGCATGATAAGGTTCGTGCAACGGTACATAGATAGATAGATAGATATACAGTATAACCTCTGTCGATCGACACCTCTCTTGACCGGAAACCTCTGTTATCCGACCCTGCTGTTTGGTCCCGGCAGTTTCCCTATATAATTTATGTAACCGAACTCTCTCTTGATCGGATCCTCTGTTAACCGTTATCCGACATACCTTGACGGACCCAAAAAGGCAAAGTAGAGGTTTTTCACACCGCGTTATCCGACGGTATGCTGACCTTTGATCATTGACCAACTATACACGCGCAGGTGATAATGACACATATTGCATGAGTGGCCGTGTAAGACAAAATGTATTGTTTAAACAATGAGTGAATAATGTAGGGTTAATAAGATAACTTCAGCCAACACGTGTAAGCAACCCATTCAGAGTCGCAGTGCCGAAAAGACCAACTCGATCATCCATCCTTTCTAACTATAGCTAACCATTATTTCCTGTTCAAATTGGACAGGTATCTGCCAATCGTCCTCACCGTCAAGTTGTCAATATTAGTAGTGCGAAATATATATCTTATGCGCCCTCCATATAGGTCGAGTCTATAGTAATAATCGCAGGCGTAAAAATGTATGCTAAATATATTGAGAGAAAATAAAAATATTCTCGTGTTTTGAAGTTTTTGTTAATTTCCCGCTAGTTCGACATATATATCGAGAGAAGACTGTACTAGTATACAACATATAAATACAAATGTGCCGGTGTTTTAGTCGATTCCTTAACATCTACATGTACATGTATGCGTGTTTACTTCCGATTGTACACTGACTATACACGTTTATGCCTACTGTAGAAAGAACAATGGGAAAACCGTGTAGATCCGGAGCAGGGGTCTCCTATTTTAAACTGGAAAGAATCTGACAGGGATACATGTTTGTATGCTGTAGTCATGCATATTTAATAAGTCAATCGGCATCGAATAATTCACTTTGCAGCGACAATCTTTGGGTGTGTAAACTTGTCAACTTAGGCCTAATTCTGTTAAAACCGACAACCTCTCTTAATCGACTTACAAACATGGAACCATGGGGTGTCGGATAACGGAGGTTATACTGTATAACATATATTCCCAAGATTTACCTGTGATCAGGACTTTGATCTGCTTCAATATTTAACAATTACGGTTCATGCAACTACAGGGGGCATCATATTCGTCTTACAGACACAGGGTCAACGTCTGTAGTTTTGTTCATTTTGATTAGGAAACATTTCTAATCTCAAGGAACTGGAAAGCGTAACAGCAGACAACTTTATAGCTACACTGATAAATGTATTCGGTCTTATTCAAACGGCAACACACAGATATATTGAAAACGCCAAGCCGACGTGATTCTTTGTGTAGTGCTGCGGCTATAGTCCATGCTGGTGGTTTGACTGAACAACGCAGCCAGTATTAACACACAATTTAGGGGCTGAGACACTTAGGGTCTGACGTGGTTGTGAGCTGTTTGCATAAAAGGTGGCCTGCCGTCTTCTCTTATTTGGGGCTCGAACGTGTCTTGATCGATCATATTACAGGTATACCTAGTATGCTATCCGGACACTTCTGAGGTTGAAAAGGGTTCTAACGATGAATGGTTGCATTTTGGGTTGCGGTTGTGTTGAAGAGAGCACTTATATGAGTTTTCTGTAATATAATCGTGTTACATTGGACAACTACATGTTAGGGAACCGTTGGTGTTTGTGTCCGATTTTCAGATGTGCTACTGTATTTCTACATACGACCGTGGGAAATTTCTACATTCCGATCAGCGTCACAATATGACGTCACATATAATCATTAGAGTATGTGATGTAATGCTTGTGTATCTAATATCCTGTGTATCGCTTACCGTAGTCTGGTTCCCGTCGTGCGTTTTTAATTTTCACTTTATTTCTGGATCTACCAGGTAGAAAGATTTCGCTTTTGCTGTTTTCATGGGGTTTCTAGCCTGTCCTGATATACTTACTCAAGTGTTGGATATATGACTTTCTGCTGTAACAATCTCTCACTTCATCATGTTGGGTTCATATATCTACTAATCTATTTTCTGTTTTTTAATCTGCATGTTTATTTCATCTGCTATTATTTAAACTGCTTTGTCTCTACATATCCCTTGCCTGCTATAGTACCGACTTCATTAGAAATAACAAACTGGTTGGATCCAAATAAGAAGCTGCGTTAGACAGCATTTGATCTGGACACAAACTGATTGACACTCATCTTTATTTTCTTGCAATTAAAAATTGCATAAATCTGAATTTTACGAAACTTGCTGACAACCGTTCGGTGATAACACCTAATCAGGCTGTTCATACCTCAAGCAAAGAAACACTGAAGTATCTCATGCGAGGCCCGTTTCTTATATTTAATAGTTTGGTTTCAGGTATGAGTATGTCAGGGCCTCTCTAGGGAGAGTGAGATGGCTATGACATTTGCTTTATGCTTTTACAGTTATTTCACGCCCGCCGAGTACAATGAAGGGGGGATCAATCAAAGAACGGAGGAGATGTCTTTAAATAAAATCATCTTTTTGTTCATTCATTTGTACAGACGTGTGCGAACCTATGTTAGACAGCATGAGCTGTGTCAACGTCCAGTTTTAAAGCTTTTATATGTGGCGCATGTACCCGTGAATTGTGACTTTACAAGTCATGACGGAATCTTGGAAGTAAAATGTCTATAGAGACAGTTGACATCTTAAAGCGAGGTAAAAGTAAATAAGCTTTCTGTGTTACTTTCATCTTGCTTTAAAAGCAGTCATCTGCCTTAAAGTCCTATATCAAGTTCTATATAGCAGTCCCCCCCCCCAATCACAGCTTGATACTTGGTGATTAGATCGCCCTTATCAGGGTATGTTTATTACAAACAAATTATCACAGCAGGGTACTAATTGATAGATGTAGACCAATATAGGGGCAAGTGATAGCTGTGCATTTAACCCTTAAGCTGTGGATCGTGAGTTGACTGTTATTTTTTCAAACAGTTTGGATCCAGATCTGATGCTGCATAATGTCGCATCTGATCTGTATCCAAACTGTATACCAGTTATCGCTCAGACTTTTTTAATTGAAATATGTACAAATCTAATTTAAATATTGTTTGCAGACGACAATTTAAAAGCAGAAGCTATTACTGCAGGGTAAGGGTTAAGCACACAGTGAAATTGTCTGTAGATTAAAAATTGATGAAATTGATTTTATTTTATTAATCTGTAATTTTGGGTCTTATAATATAATACATAACAAAACAGTGGGTTAGCAATCTAGCTTTAATAAATAACATCAAGCATAATACCAAGCAAGTCAAAACATTACATTTACAATCATCAACTATCAAACTACATTTAAAAAAGGCAAACTGCATAGATCCAGATCAAATTCTCAGTTACAAAGCACATGAGCTGGAGCCATACTAAAGACTTTAGGGCAAATAGTTATTAGCTAAATATTTGATATGAATGATCAGCATGAATCATTTTAATAACAATTCCAGTTTCTCAAAAAGTCTAGTCCATTGTAACTATAAAGAAAATGCTTTACTTTCTTGGCATTTTCTCGTGATTTAACCCATTACTCCATAAAAACACGTTTGACCCATTTTATGTATTAGATCTACTACTCTGAAGAGAAAACTTCCACTTTTTACTACATGAATATGCAAAATAATATATCCTAGCAGATTGTAGCAGAGATTAATCGGAATTTGCCTTCTGTTTCATTCTGCTTTACTTTCAACGTGCTGTATGTGGTCACATGTTGTTTACACACTACCCCATAAACACACCTTTTTACACATTTTCTTTAATTCATCCATTGAAGAAAATTTATCCATTTGATATTGTTATAAATGGGAAAAATAAGATATATATCCTATATAATAGCAAATGGTAGCTTAAAGCAGAGTGAAAGTAAAGAAAAATGCCTTACCCCTATACCCCATAAATACCCTTTTTACGTCTGTAATTTATTTCTCCTTCGAGGAAAATGGCTCCAATTTATACAGTTATGAAAATGTATGAAAAGAAATATTTTCAATATTCTAGCAGATGGTAGCTTAAAGCAGGCTGAAAGTAAAGCAGAATGTGCCTTAAGGCACATTCTGCTCTACTTTCAACCTGCTTTAAGTGGCCACTTGTATTCAAACAAAGAATTAATCCTCTGCAAACATGGTCTAAATATATATATAACTCTGAATAAGAACTTTACGAGATATAGAATTTATCCTAGCAGACGGTTGCTTAAAGCAGGATGAAAGTAAAGCACATTCTGCTCTACTTTCAACCTGCTTTAAATGATCACCTGTATTCAAACAAAGCATTTTAAAGGGTTAATCTTCTAGAAAAAATTGTATACATATAACTTATACGACAGTTTTTAGTTGACAAAATATAGATGTTAAATAGTGTAGAAAAAGGTTTCATAACTTGATAATTTGACAATTAAAGCAAATGATCTAGATGCAAACTTTTGATTTTTTGTGAAGGCCTATTCTTATCTTTATATTTATGCAACAATATCACAGTGTTGAAATGGTTCAGCTAGATCCCTTATCTACCTGTATTAATACCTAGTACCCTATCCCATGATGCCCTATGTGCCTCTGGGTAATATGATGTAACAGTTGTGTATTAAGCCTGTTGTGTGACCCTGGCACAATATACAATCCGATAGACATCCTGCTGAGCCAGAAATAGGTCTTTAAGCACCGACTAAACTAAGTAATTCAGTGGTCGTAATATATAGATTTTACTGTATTAATCATAGTATTAATTTGAATATATAAATAATCTAACAAAAACTGAGCTTTTAGTGATAACTTATGAAGTAAAAACGTAGATCTATACACGTTTGTTAAACGTACACCAAACATGACGTCAATACATGTGCAACCAAGCTTATCAAACATGACGTCAAAACCTTGAACCTAACGTCGCTCAAAAGAAGATACCCTCTGACTTTAAATAGCTCTAACTTTCTTAATATGCATAAGAAAATCGTCAAATAACTTTTATACTGCTCAGAAATGATTGTAGATTTAGAAAACGTTAAAAACAGAAAATGACATTTTTTGTCACTAATTACGGTTTTTGCATGGAACGGCCCATATATATAGATATACGTTATTCCGGTAAGAGATCATCAGCGTATTTTCAGGATCCAACTGTCTCTTACCTCCGTAAATGCTCGTCAAAACAGTGCTTGGTCGTGTGTGTTAAGATTGTCAATTTACCAGTGCCGGTGTCATATAAAATTGGACCCCCGTAAAAAATGGACCCGGTGGTCCAATTTTGATAGCGATATATGGATCCCCCGGGTCCAATTTTCGCCACAAATTTGGACACCCCCCCCCTCCCCCCCCCCCGTATAAAATGGAGCCCCCATGTAAAAATTTAGAATGGTAAGAAAACGTACTAAAAAGTTAATTGCAAGAAACCAATGAATATAACGGCATCAAATTTGGGCCCCCCCCCCCCCCCCCCCCCCCACCCCCCTTCTCCAATTAAAATAATTTGCAGGGCATAGTTACTTCAGGAAAGGAGAGAAAATGTTATTTAAACAAAACAACTAATGGAAAAGAATTAAAGTTGATGTGAATATCAAATGACTTATGGGGGGGGGGGTTAAATTTTAACGCCATCAAATTTTTGACCCCCCCTCTCCAACTGAAATAATTTGCAGCACATAGTAACCTCAGGATAGGAGAAAAAACATCACTCAAACTGAAGTCAAAACTTTTATTCACGTACTTAGGCCACCGGCCCATCATACACACAAGATACATTTTCAAAATACATAGTAATGAGTGACATCAATATCATAGATATTCGCAGTTAATAGAAAAACTGCACTTAAATGTATATATAAGAAACACTTAAGTCTTACATTACGTTGATGTGTTTTCAAAAGAACACAATTCTTTAACTCAGGAAAGAGTTGTCTCCTTTTGGAAGCACACCAGCAAACTTGCATATGTAAAGTTCAGCATATAGTTACTGTATAAGGGATGTTCTATGTTCAAACGCAGCGTGTAAAAAATTTGCAAGTTTCAAAATAGCACTTTCGTTTGAGTTTGACATTAGTTGGTTAAAGGTTTGTATATTTCTGTGCATTCCACAGTAATCCTGCAATATACTTTGCCGCAGTGTTTCATACGCCTGGCATTCTAATAAGAAATGGAATTCTGTCTCAACAACATTTATATTCCGTTTCTGACATACTGGACAAAATCTCATCCGTCTATCAATGTTTGTATATCTACCTTTTTCTATATATAAGTCATGACTAGAACATCTGAACTTTGCAAGACATCTTCGTAATTTGACAGGCATGTAAATACTTAAATATCGTTCTACATTAAGTAGCGACTTAAATCCTCTGTAAGTGTCTGCTTTAGTAGAGTCAGTCAGATTTGAATTCCAGTTTTGTATCGAGCAATCAACTATCCGTTGTCTAAAAGTATTAATAAACAACCCTGGATCACCTACTTCTTGTGATAACCAGACATGTCCAAATCCATTAGAATATAATAGATTACGCACGTGACTAGCCCAAGTAGTGCGACCTGACTCATCTAATCTGTATAACATTTTATAGCACTGAAATGGATATCTATGTTGATCAAGTGTAAGTAGTTTAACCCAGTACTTAATACAATTAGTAAAATATGTAATACAAAGAGGAAGTCGACCACATTCACCGTATACAAAAATATCGGCTGTATTTTGAGGAAGCTGACAATATCTTTTACAGAAACTGATGTGTACTTTTTCTATTTTGTCGACATATCGAACACCCCATAGTTGTGATCCATAGCACAAAATAGGTTTAACCATACTGTCAAACAGTTTAAACATATCAACTGGGTCAAAATAACCAAATTTTCGTTGGTAATTAAAAATACAAGAAGATACTTTTAGCGCCTGTTTTGATGCGAATTCATGAGTTGTAGTCCAAATAAGCTTAGGTGTCATATACACTCCAAGATACTTATATGAAGACACTACGTCAATAGGGTTACCTTTATAGAACCACTTTTCGTATGAACGAAGAACACCACCATTTCTGAAAACTATAATCTTTGTTTTATCTAAATTTATTTTCATATCAATAGAGTCACAAAAAGTTGAGATCATGTCTATTTGTTTTTGTAACCGTAATGCAGTTTCACTAAAACTCGAAGCGTCATCAGCATATAACAATGCTAGAAGATCAGGTATATCGTTTGAGACAAATATTCCATGATCACATTCTTGTCGTAAATACAAAATCAAATCATTAATGAAGAGAGAAAAGATCAGAGGACTGCTAACACATCCTTGTCTTGTTCCTATCGTACATCTGAAGAGTTCAGTTAGCCCATTTGTTGTTTTAACACATGATTTCAGATTGCTATACATAGATTGAAATACGTTTAAAAATTTACCTTGTACACCATTTTGATGAAGGACTGACCATAATTTTTGATGATTGATACAATCAAACGCTTTGGCAAAATCGATAAAAATACAATAAAATCTCCCACGCGATCTAGAAATGTACTTCTGTGCTAGCGCTCTCAATACAAAAATGTTGTCCTCTGTAGAGTATTGTTTTCGAAAACCTGCTTGTGACTCATCAATACATGAGTTTTCATCACAAAAATCCTGTAACCTTCTATTCAAAATGAAAACAAATATTTTGCCAAGTGAATTAATCAATGAAATACCCCTATAATTACCAGGGTCTAATTTATTCCCCTTTTTATGAACTGGCGTTATAATACTATCGCACCACTCTGGTGGAAACGTTCCAGTGTCAAGAACTTCATTGAAAACTTTAAGGAGAAAGGGTAAGATAGTGTCTAAAGTGCACTTATATATTTCCATACATACACCATCTGGACCAGGGGATTTATTGGAATGCTGTGACCTTACAGCGTATCTAATTTCTTCCTCTGATATAGGGCAATTTAGTGAAGTACTGTCTATATTTTGATTATCATGTTCTACCAAAAACTCATGTTGGGCATTTTCATGTCTACTAATAGGGCTAAGAAGAGTTTTGAAGTAATCAAACCATTGTCTACTAGTGATAGATGTCTTCGTGTTACCATTGTTTGATGTTTGGTGTTTTATTGTTTGCCAAAACGCTTTCGGATTGTTTCTAGAGTCAACAAGTTTATTTCGACAATCTCGCTGAAGCTGTTGTTTTTGTAATTTGCATGTATGTTTAAAATTATTCTTGGCGATTATATAACGCTCTAAATCTTGCGGATTGTCAGACTTTCTAAATAGTTTTAAGCGATGGTATTTTTCCTTTTTTAAACGTGAACACTCATTATTCCACCAGGTAGGTTGTTTTAAAGGTGCCTTAAAATCCTGATGTATAACAGTCATATTTTGTGCCGCACTTCTAATGATTTCAGTAAATTTCCCTAACATATCAATACCTGATTCCTCAGGGTTAATAAATATGTTTTCAAATGAATTGTACAAACGTAGAAAGCTATCCAAAAAACTAGTTTTGTAGAATTCATTCCATTTGATTTTTTCATATATGTATTTAATATTTTCGTCATTACTTTCAACATTAACAATATCACCTGTTTGTGTAGCATAAATAAACGATAGAGTACATTGTAAAGGAAAATGATCAGAAAAACATTCATCTGCAACAGAAAAGTCAATAACATCATCAAAAATGTCAGTGGATGCTATCATATAGTCCACAATGCTTGAACCATTATTTGCACAACATGTAATTTCTCCTTTCTTGTCGTTAAATAGTCTACCATTGAACATGTGAATATCAAATGTGCAGCAGAGATCAATTAAAGATAACCCAAAGCTATTATGAACTGCATTATCCTTTGAGTTTCTAGGTAAGTCAAACGTATCAGTAGGGTACATGGTATCTTCCCTAAAAACAAAATCAACATTATCGCTTGGAATGTAATCTAGAAAAGTTTTAGTTCTAGCATTCAGGTCCCCTGCTAAGAAAATATCAGCATCAGTATAACAACTTTTAACAGTAGCAATTTTTTCACTTAATAGTAATATACCGTCAGGATTAGCTTCTGGGTAAATTGGGGAGTATTGGGGCGATACATAGGTAAAAATCATGATGATATCTTTTGCACGGCCAACTTTGGTACCATTTAACAATAGAATTACACATTCTTCGATATGATCATATATTCGCTTAATGATACCATTTTTAATGTATTTGTGTTTTACATAAACTGTAACCCCACCCGAGTTTCTCCAAGCATTTTCTGGTTTTTGTCGGACAAAAGCAAAGTGATCATACCCTGTGAAAATATTTTCAAATTCATCTGAATTTTTACCCCATGTTTCACACATTGCAAATATATCAAATTGAAATGCATATTTTAAGAATATAGAGTCATCTTTGTATTTATCAAAACCACCGATATTCATTGAACATATTGTCAAATTATTGGTACTTCTATTTTCAGCTGAACCGTAAATTTGTTGAGTATTAGTTTCATTAGAAAGGTTTATAAGGCCTTGGCCCGTTTCCTATCTACCCATAGGTACCGGACGCTTAAGCGCCTCGTCATACACATGGGCAACACCGTCAATAACAAGCTTGTCAAAGCGAAGGAATGCACGCTTGTTATTGTCTATGTTCTCTTTCAGAAATGGGTATAACAGAGTTCGAACCTTGGAGACTCGTTCTGGAAAGTCCTCCGAGACTCGTACTTTGTCTGCACCGCGTACGCCATTGTTACCAGAATTTGCTTGCACCTTCTGTTGGTCGCGATATGCCTTAAGGACACATTCTTTATCTTTAAAGAAAGAGAACTTTACAATTGTAGTACGAGGCTCAGTTTGGCGTCTTCCGGGTAATCTATGTGCCCGTTCTATACGTAAATCTGTAGAAGGAACGTTCAGCGTATTTGAAACGTACTCGCGCACTTTACTCTCCGTGTCTTCCCATGTTTCGTTGACATCTTCACTTAAACCGTAAAATTTCAAATTGTTTCGTCGCGACTGAGACTCCATTTGCTCTCGTTTCAATTCGTTGGTTGCTACCGATCTCTGAAGATGCTCAACGTTGGTCGCAAGTATATCTACCTTGTTATTTAGCTGTTCATTTTGCTGTTTAAGTTCTCTATTTTCAGTTCTTAATTCGGAGACAGATTTCTTTAAATCATCGAAATTCGAATCCATTCTGCTTACTTTCCTCTGGATATCAAGAAGAATATCTTTCGAGCCAATGTTAGTTTGACTTAATTCATCGTCCAAAAGTAGGGAGCTACGCGAACTTTCGTTAGCGATGGAATTGTCCCCAAATAACTGACTACTAGGGGCTATAGTCTCATCATCTGAATGCTGCGGGTCAAGCCACTGGTTTAGTGAGGACTGGACTGATTGAATACGCTCACTTCTGCGATCGTTTCTATTACGGTTGCCGACAGCCTGACCAATAAACGTAGTATGTTGAGATGAATCTGTGCCCACAGGCTGAGACGTGCCTCTGCTAGAGCGCCTTGTAAGATTCGAACCAGTAGCTCTGCCACGCCCGCGATCACTTTTGTTACGTACAGTATCGTCTCTTGTCACACCTTTATTAACAGGACCGGGATTAGATTCAACGCACTGTGCCACAAGTAGATAAAATTACAGTATGCGAACGCTCAATGAAATGTACTTCAGTTTCAGGGTATTAAGCTTAAGCTGATGCTTTAAAGGCTGAGAGAAGCATCCGATTCTACACCGCCAAGTGCAGATGTCGACCCCCATTCTTGTAGGATAACACTATAGCGGTCGTATCAGTGAGGTAATACTGTAGTATATAGCGGGTCGCTATTGTACACTCCGCTACCCGGGTTTGTGTTCAATACTATATCGGGATACACAGTGTAGTATATAGTGGTCAGTCACCCGTAACGACACGTACGCAATCCAATACACAGTTTATTTGCCAAGAAAGTTCAATTTCTACCTTGAAAATATCAGCTTCAGCGTCAATGCACGTAACCTACACTTCTTCCAGTAAGAGACCAATTGTTCCGCCGCCGGTTGGAATGCTCTTATTGCAAAACTGAATTTCCTTTCTTTCCAAAACTATAATTATTTATTTTCTTCTTCGACTCTCGATAAAAACACGACCATCATCAAGGGACATCACTCAAGGAAAGGAAAAGAATTAAAGTTGATGTGTATATCAAATGACTTAAAGTTTGATGGTTGGGAGTTGACAAGGGAGGGGGATCCAATTTTGATGCCATCAAATTTGGACCCGCCCAAACCCCCTTTCTCCAACTGAAATAATTTGCAGGGCATAGTAACCTCAGGATAGGAGTAAAACATTACTTAAACAAAACAACAAATGGAAAAGAATTAAAGTTGATGAGAAAATCAAATGACTTATGGTTGGGTGTTGACAAAAAAAAAAAATCGGTTGGAGAGGGGGGTCCAAATTTGATGGCGTTTTTTTTTTTTTTATGGGCATAACAACCTCAGGATAGGAGTAATCAATATTTTGTATTAGGAAGAAGCATTACCAACTTTTGAGGGGGGGGGGGGGGGGGGGGGTGTCCAAAATTTACAGGGGGGTCCATATTTTGCTATCAAAAATGGACCCGCGGGTCCATTTTTTACGGGGGTCCAAATTTGATCTGACACCGGGAGATATAAGCAATTAAGTAATCTTAAAGAAACATTGTCCACACCCAACGCTAGTTTCCCACTGCATTAAACAGTCGGAGAACTGCCACATTAGGAGTGCCTTCGTATGCCTATATTTGGCTTTCTCTAGCTACTGTTTTTATGGTCTCGCTTTTCTGTTCAATGAAGCGTAGACAGCCCCATGATTGTTTTGAAAGAGGACACCACAAATCAAGTGTAATACCGTGTAATAGTAACGTATATTACATCTGACTTTCTCTTGAGGGGTGTGTACGGAATTCTGTGTTTCATTGGTTGATAAATTAAGACTTCGAAAGACAAAGGAATCATTTTCCCGCCTTTTACGAGCTGTACCAAACACTAACGAATACTGCGGCATTAGTTCAACCGCCAACGCATAAATTATTTTCCGCCGCACAAATTTTAGGGAATATACATGTACCTGCTATCTTAAGAACGGATTTCCGAAAATCTTTAAATAGCAATACTAAAACACATTTCTCAGGAATCGTTCTAAATAATTATGTAGATCTATGATTTTGATGTCTTTTTCATTTCTGTGAGAATTTATGCACAATCTTTCTGTTTATTTGACATTGGAATAGTGTAGAGCATAAAAATGGGGTCTTGTGTCTAGACTCTAGAAACTATTTTTAACGCTACTTTCACGATCTAACTACACTCAAAATGTCAATCAACCTCCTGATGTGTGTTACGAAATAAACAAAAACATGGATTCTTTAACTAACGCGGACTTGTTTGATTGCGCACCTACATGTACTGCATTTACATCAAAATACGCGGAATGCGCTGGAATTCAAGGTGATTATCTTATATATTTTCATTTTAACTTCGTTTTACCGACAGCTTGTTCAAACTTTCAGAAACATATGAAAGCATCTACTACACACGTGTGTATAATTCCGTGGTTTAAAGATGCCGAAGATTCGTTTTGATGTTTGGCGAAATTAGTACGAGGGGAAACAATACTTCATTAAGGATATATTTTTTACTATTTCCATGAATTAGGACACCGACGGCTATCGAACGTTTCACGTTAATATCGTAAATAAAAACTGAACAAGAAACTAGAAACAGCATGCGAAACTTGGAAAACACAAACGGTAACAACGGTTAATAACAAATAAATAAGGGAACCATTACTGTTTCAGCTTTATTTTGTCTTCGTTCGACCGAAAGCCGAAGTCGCAGAAACTGTTTCCTTTTCTTTTTCTGCAGAAATTGTCGAGTGGCCTCCCGGTAGAAATTTAAACCGGAAGCTAATAGGTTTACAGATCGTAAGGATAAAAGCCGAGAGCATATACGCAACAATTCGGACAATAACACAATAATCGGTGCTATTTATAGGTATATTTAACTCCGTGTTTCAAGATACCTCTAGGCTTTAACATGCAGAAATCGGTGATGTAGAGTAAAACAGGGACATTCAATAACATGTTATTGAATGTTCCTGAGTAAAACTACAATTTCCGGGATTCTTCAACTTCATCTCTGGACAAAAATCAACCGATGCAGCAGCGATTTCAACCGATGGGTTGCATCGGCAATCGGTTCTTATTGACAACACTGCCCCCAAGACAAGATAGCAAGTGTAAGACTAGGAGTTAACAATATGCCACCAAGACAAGATAGCAAGTGTAAGACTAGGAGTTAATAATATACCCCAAGACAAGATAGCAAGTGTAAGACTAGGAGTTAACAATATGCCCCAAGACAAGATAGCAAGTGTAAGACTAGGAGTTAACAATATACCCAAAGACAAGATAGCAAGTGTAAGACTAGGAGTTAATAATATACCCCAAGACAAGATAGCAAGTGTAAGACTAGGAATTAACATTATACCCAAGACAAGATAGCAAGTGTAAGACTAGGAAATAACATTATACCCCATGACAAGATAGCAAGTGTAAGACTAGGAATTAACATTATACCCCAAGACAAGATAGCAAGTGTAAGACTAGGAGTTAACATTATACCCCAAGACAAGATAGCAAGTGTAAGACTAGGAGTTAATATAATACCCCAAGATAAGATAGCAAGTGTAAGACTAGGAGTTAACAATATACCCCAAGACAAGATAGCAAGTGTAAGACTAGGAGTTAACAATATGCCCCAAGACAAGATAGCAAGTGTAAGACTAGGAGTTAACATTATACCCCAAGACAAGATAGCAAGTGTAAGACTAGGAGTTAATTATATACCCCAAGATAAGATAGCAAGTGTAAGACTAGGAGTTAACAATATACCCCAAGACAAGATAGCAAGTGTAAGACTAGGAGTTAACAATATGCCCCAAGACAAGATAGCAAGTGTAAGACTAGAACTTATCAATATACCCCAAGACAAGATAGCAAGTGTAAGACTAGGAGTTAACAATATGCCCCAAGACAAGATAGCAAGTGTAAGAGTAGGAGTTAATAATATACCCCAAGACAAGATAGCAAGTGTAAGACTAGGAGTTAACAGTATACCCCAAGACAAGATAGCAAGTGTAAGACTAGGGGTTAATAATATGCCCCAAGACAAGATAGCAAGTGTAAGACTAGGAGTTAACAGCATTCATGTACCCCAAAACCAAATTTGTTTTCAAAACACTTGCCTAAATCTGACAAAAACAGCTTTTTTCACTGTAATATGCCAAAATCTAATGTAAGTATCACTTGCCTAACCAAGAGGGCCAGAAGGCCCTGATATCGCTCACCTGTTGTACTAAAGCCTGATAGCTTTACCTTTCTGTTTTACATATTTTAGTCTAAATCCATTCAAACTTGTAGTATAGCATGTAAACAATTTTGGAATACAAACCTCAGAATTCTTGTATACCGTAATTTCCGTCAATAAGCCAGCGGGCTATCTCATTTTTCAACGGTCAAGAAGGTGCCTGCGGGCTATCTCACGGAGCGGGCTATATGACGAACCTTTTTACCCATTGGGATCGCAGAAAAAATAAAATAATACAGCTAGTGTAATGAGGAGCTAAATGATACTGTTTCTTTCAAAATATGTTAAAAATACAGAGGAAATTCAAATAGTTTGTAATTGCATTACAAAATCAACTTTTTAACTAAGGTTGTGAAACGGTCTGGATCCTGTGTAGACGTGGATTTTCTCGGCTGTTCAACAGGGTTAAAATTGTTTGCAACTTTTACACAAGTTGCGATTAGCAGGCAAAGGGTTCAATTTAGTGCAAGAACAAACACAAAATACAATAGGGGTCCATCAACAACAATACAATCGATAATGCTTCATTGTTCTCCAACAGCTAACGGACTGCATTGCGTAAATTTTCACATGTTTATCAAACCGCGAACGGGATGAAAACTTGTCATACCCGACAATGTTGACGTATTCAACAAATGCAATAATTTGGATTTACACTGTTTTTGTTGATCACCGACGTTCTTACTTTTACCTTTTTTCAGTAGAATTGAGAGCCTAATAAAACATGGCATAGAATAATGCTTTAGCACTATCCAACATTTAACTAGGAAAACACTTGGAAGTTAGTACATATTACTCCTTACGACGTGTAAGTTTCACAATATGACTGGGGGCATATAGACGCTGAGGCTTATTCGCTGAATTTTTTTTCAATTTTTTATGTTTTCTGCGGGCAATATGCCGGATGCGGGCTATCTAAAGGTGCGGGCTTATTTACGGAAATTACGGTAGCAGAGTATTTCAAGGGCAAATAACTAGAGCCTAAACAATAATGAAATGAAGCCTTTTCTAGCATTTCAAAGTATATCAAGGGCATATAACTATTACCAAAATGATTAGATTTCAACAATAATTGCACTCATTCGAGAACTTATAGCTATATAATTTGTGTGCAAGTATAATCAAAATCAATTGAAAACTGTATTTGCATGAGTGTAAACGCGTCGGATATTGCAGTTTCAGCAATTCAAGGACAGATTACACTTGACCTATTGGTCCGTTTTCAACCATAATCACACTAAGTGACTTATTCGAACTCTTATGGTAATATACTATCTGAGGAAGTTTTGAAAAGTCTCGATAAAAATTGTGGCCCTAGAGTGACTGTGTAAACAACGTTAAATATGGCATTTTCAGCAATTCAAAGGTAGATAACTCTCCACCTATTACTCCAATTTCAACCATCATTGGACTCATATGATCTCTTACGGTCATATACAATCTGAGCAAGTTTGAGAAAGATTGGATAAAAATTGTGACTTCAAGAGTGTAAACACCCTTAAATATGTCATTTTCAGCAATTCAAGGGTAGATAACTCTTCATCTATTGGTCTGATTTCAACCAATATTGAACTTATTCGAACTCTTATGGTACTTTACATATCTGAGCAAGTTTGAGAAAGATTGGATAAATATAGTGGACTCTAGAGTGTAAACACTGTTAAATATGGCATTTTCAGCAATTCAAAGGTGGATAACTCCTAACCTATTAGTCTGATTTCAACCATAATCACACTTATTGAAACTCTTATGGTATTATACAATAAAAGCAAGTTTGAGAAAGATTGGATAAAAATTGTGGCCTCTAGAGTGTAAACACTGTTAAATATGGCATTTTCCGCAATTCAAAGGTAGATAACTCTTGACCTATCAGTCATATTTCAACCATAATCAAACTCATCCAAACTCTTATAGTAGTTTACAATCTGAGCAATTAAAGAAAGATTGGATTAAAATTGTGGCCTCTAGAGTGTAAACACTAAAATTGTTGATGACTAACGACGGACGACTAACGACGGACTACCGTCACCGGATATTCAAGGATTGCAAAAGCTCACCCTGAGCTAGCTCAGGTGAGCTAATAAAAACCACTTGCCCCAGGCTTAGGGCAAGTGGGTTAAGGCGAAGACTGCATCTGCTAGGAAATAGAAAATAGTTCTTGATACATTCCCATGACTATATAAAGTGGAACTATTTCCTTCAGTGAATGTATAAATTGAATGTGAAAAGAGATGTATGTATGGGGTAATTGGTTAATGGGACTTATAACACCATTGCTATCATACTGCATTAAGCTGCCATAGGTATGTAAGACAGCAAATTAATAGTAAATCTTATTTCCAGAGGCTGCAAATCACATTTTCTTTGTATTCTTACATTTCAAACATACATTGTACAATGTACTACACTGTTTATACACATACAGTAGAACTTCGATGTGTCAATGTTGAAGGGACCATCATAAAAAACTCGACACATCGAAGTCTCGACTCATGTTTACCTGATTTTCCCTCGATTTTTTTCCCCAAATATACTCGATCTCCATAAAGCCGACAAGTCCATATGTTACCTGTTGATATTGATTCCAATTAAAAACATTCGAATGTAATTATGTCTGCCTCGTATCGCATCCAAACTGGATGCGTATTTACTCATTTTACCAAAAACAAATCTTAAAGATGTACGTTAGGCGAAAATACGTTTCCCGTAACTCGATTTTCAGGGAAAAAAACAACAGTATGGACGGATGTCGCTTTTTATCTGCACACCGGTTCTTGTATCCATTCCAGCATATACATTCTCTCGAAGCGCTGGAACCAGATTCAGGGGAAACCCTTTTCTTAAAATAGTAGCAATATCTCCTTAGAGGGATAAAGGTAATTGCATAACTATTGATGCTACATATTTCTGGATGGGTTCCGCGTGAGTTGTTCTTTGTCTATTACACACACATTATCTTCCGGCATAAAAACATCGACCGAACTACACATATGCTTTCACGTTCGGTTTATATTGACTTTACACAAAACATAATAAGGGTGCTATGATTAAGTCCGTGACGAATAAAATATGGAAAAGAGTTGATGAATCAAGGAATACACGGGGCTTTTGACACATTCAGAAGGTGTTGGCCTGTTTGTCCTGTATAATTGGGTAGTCAGGTCATTCTGATTCACGACAATCAATCGAGTAAAGATGGTCACGGAGGTGTGAAAAACTCGACACACCAAATGCCGGTCAGTCAAATTTTGTACAGTCGAACATCGACACATGTGTAGTGGATTTTGAGTGAAACAGTATGTACGAACCGAGAAAAAAAGTCGATATAGCGAAAAACTCGACTTATAAAAACTTGAGTCATACCTAGGTTTCTAATAAGGTTATATAGGGAGAAAAGTTGGGACTTTAAGAAAAGATCGACACATCGAGAAACTCGACTCTTCGAAGTTCGACACATCGAAGTTCTACTGTATATACATGTAATAGTATATGCTACTGTATGCAAAACATAGAGGGAAATTGTTCACTATATATAGATGTAGTATTTATCTAATTAGGCATTTGCATAATCAATTTTTTATGACTAAACAAATAATCTGCCACATAGACTGACTTAAATTTACAGAACAAAGCCCAACAATTCCTTTAATATAAATCTGAATAAGGGGAGATCCTTTGAAAGCACAGAAAACAAAGCAAATACTGTAAATTGCAGACTCGGTTTAATTGAGTCTGTTCATGAGCAATACTGAAATATGCAACAGTCCCCCTAGCACCAGCTTAAGCGGAATTCAACTTTCAACTGTAAATGCGCTGAAATCAATGATTCCAAAGGACCAGAAAGTATAACAACACTGAGAATGAAGTATGGGGCGACCTTTTACAGCCGCCACACAAGCACTTAACATCTGCTGTTGTGAATTATATAAATCTGAATAAGGGGAGATCCTTTGAAAGCACAGAAAACAAAGCAAATACTGAAAATTGCAGACTCGGTTTAATCGAGTCTGTTCATGAGCAATACTGAAATATGCAACAGTGCTCACGCCCCCTAGCACCAGCTTAAGCGGAATTCAACTTTCAACTGTAAATACGCTGAAATCAATGATTCCAAAGGACCAGAAAGTATAACAACACTGAGAATGAAGTATGGGGCGACTTAAACTGGCTAAAATTGTATACATGTCACATGTGCTCCAAAATATTACAGGAACTACGTCTTGCCTCAACCCATTAACCAATAAATACACCCTTTTACGCTTTTTATTATTACTCCACTGAAGAAAATAGTTCCAATTTATACAGTCAAGAATATGTACCCTAAGAAATATCTTCTTTTAATATCCTTGCAGATATTTGTTTAATACAGGCTGTAAGTAAAGCAGAATGCGCCTTAAGGCAAATTCTGCTTTACTTTCAATCTGCTCTAAGTGGTTAGCTGTCTTCAAAACTAGAAACTGGCTATGAGGAAATGGGTTAATCAATTAACCCCTATTGGTGCGTATGAATGTGTCATTTACAAACAGTGTACTTGCGAACAGTGCACTAATTAAGCAAACAGGGTAGATCTGGACCAGAGGACTCCTACAAGAGCTCTCTAATCATAATAAGTCTAAACTATGTGTCAATTTACAATATATTGTAAAAGACAGATCTAAACAGTTAGAAATTGACAAGACTCAATTATAATTGCTTGAATTGAAATTTTCCATCTGAAGTTTTCATGTTCAGTGAGTTAAACAAAGACATACATGTACAGACTTTAAGTATTGCTGTCATCCCAGGCTCTGAATCTTGCGTTTTGGTCTACACTGCCAAATACCGTATAAATTACAGCTACATAAAATGCTTTAAATGCATGTGGATGTCAAACAGTGCAGATCAGGGTCAGTCGCTGACATGTTGCGATTGGCCTTGATCTACACTGTTTGCAATGCACTCAGTTAGGTTTTCTCATGGCACTGCTTATATCATTTAATTATACGGGATTTGTACAGATGACTATGACACATTGTGTTTTAATGTCTTACCTAGGATCTTTATTATCTGTGCTGCCTCTTCCATATATTGGAACCACCTGGTCTTTAGAGATACCTGCTTTACACACAGGGCAAGTCTGCCTGTTGGGACGGGTTTCTAACCACTGGTGTAGACAAGGCCAACTGAAACAAAACAACCCTTTATCAACATACCATGTTAGACTTGCTTTATCAGACCCATTCCATCATAAATGATAAATATGCCTTTTAATTTCTTAAACTTATTTGTCCATTGAAATAATACTATTTACAGTTATACCAGGGGTGATCAGAAAGTTAGCAGAAAAGTGTTCTTACTTCCCCAATTTTTACATTGAATGGCCATTAAACTTTCACATGATTTAAAACACTTTCTTCACTATTAAAATACGAAATTTCAAATTATATTCTATTCTGGATAAATCATAATGGTCTCCATAGCAACCTCATGACACATGCTGCCAAAAGTCAAATTTTTACCACTGTGATGTTCAAACTTCGTGAACAGTTGATGTGCCCCGAATATTAAGCACAATGTTAGTGACAATATTTCCGTTGCATGACGTCATTGCCGTATTTGAGCCATATTTCTGGTAACTAGATGCAACAATGAACAACGAGCTGCTATCAAGTTTTGTGTCAAAACAGATTTTCCGAGATAGAATATATGATGAATGCCTATGAGGATGCTATCTACAAAATTTGCACATGTAAACCTTGACTGACGACGAGCACAGCGGTCGCCAGGAAAGGTAAACGTCGTTAGGCATCACTGTCAACAAGGAGCTTCTCAAGGATAGACTGATCACACTGAGAGAACTGGCAGTGAGAACTGACTGTAGTTATAGGAAAGTGTTTAATATTATTCATGAACAACTGAACAACACAGAATCTTGGCACTTGATTTTAAAAGCTTTTTGAGTTTTCGACCATCCTCCAAACAGCCCTGACCTGTCGCCAAGTGACTTTTTTTGCTGTGAAAGTTATCTCCGCAGGATACATTTTGCCGATAAAGACGAGCCCTCAGTCGCATTACAGGCTGCCATCGCCTACATCTGCATTGAAACATTAAGGAGATTTTTTGTCAACTCGTGGTTGAAGTGATGTGCACAGAAAGTCTATCATGGTTTTGAAAGATTAAGCATTAAGTTCCTGGTTTACAACGAGAGATTACAGTGACATGATGTCGACATCAAAATGTTATGGGCCGGATACTGTGAGTGTGAAGTGACGTTGACATAGAGACTCTGATATATTCATTATTAATTTATTTGTGTGATTTGGATAGAAATTTGTCACTTTACTCTAATTGAATTGAGCTTTGTTCATAAATCTGAAATTTCATTAGAATCGCATCTGAAATAAAGAAATGGTTATACTTCTCTGCAAACTTTCTGATTACCCCTCGTACATGTGCATGCACTCAATGTCCGCTTACCGGTCATCACTAGTCTACCAATTTTTAAGTCTTTGGTGTGACTTGGACAGGGATTGAACCTACAACCTCTAGCACTACAAGCCAACACTCTACCACTGAGCTATGCAGGCTGTATGCCTGGTATTCACATGCTCGATTTTTTTTCCTGGTTCGTCCAATTACCGGTGATCTAAGGATTCGTCTGACTATTTCTTATCAAATAATATCGTTTTTAACTCAAAATGATATTAAACATATAAAGTAAACATTTCTTTATGACTTTCAGCTTCAAAATATAAATACACCCATAATTTGACATAAAATAATCATGGTCAACTGTAGCGAGTGCGCCGCCATGTTTGTTTTGGCTACTCGTCCTATTATCGGTGATCAGGTAAAATGACACCCGGAATATTTTTCAGGTATCGGCTTGAACTTTTATAGAATATTATTAAGAAGGCTAACTTTAAACACAATTTTTAACTGAAATATTGTAATATTTTCCGTCACATTTTTTCACAGTGGGGGCAGTGGAATATATCACCTCTGCGAAGCACTAGAATTTTTTAACAATATTTTAAATGTGTCCAATGCTGACATATATCGCACTGAGCCCAATTTACTATATCTATTGTGAACGTTTTATCTTGTTGGAGGAAAAGGAAATTTGAAGAAGAAAAATCAGACCATTTTTCAATAAATGGCCTTTACTGAGATACTAGATCTGTCAAGATTAAAATGAGACCAAAACAAACAAAACAAGGGCCACTATGGCCCTAAATCGCTCACCTGGTAACCATGTAACCATGTACACCTTGTGACCAAGTTTTTGACCGGGCATGACCCTCATTCTAACTTGACCTCGATTTCAATGAGACAAACATTTTGTTCAAGTTTCATGAAGATCCAAAGAAATTTGTAGTCTCTAGAGTGTTAACAAGGTTTTTCGATAATTTGACCTAGTGACCTAGTTTTTGACCAAATTCGAACTTGGCCTAGATTTCATTGGGGCAATCATATTGATGAAGTTTCATGAAGATCCAATGAAATTTGTAGCCTCTAGAGTGTTAACAAGGTTTTTCGATAATTTGACCTAGTGACCTAGTTTTTGACAAGACATGACCCACATTCGAACTTGACCTAGATTTTATTGAGGCAAACATTTTGATGAGGAAGTTTCATGAAGATCAAATGAAATTTGTAGTCTCTAGAGTGTTAACAAGGTTTTTCGATAATTTGACCTAGTGACCTAGTTTTTGACCGGACATGACCCACATTCAAACTTGACCTAGATTTCATTGAGGCAAACATTTTGATGAAGTTTCATGAAGATCCAAAGAAATTTGTAGTCTCTAGAGTGTTAACAAGGTTTTTCGATAATTTGACCTAGTGACCTAGTTTTTGACCGGACATGACCCAAATTCGAACTTGGCCTAGATTTCATTGGGGCAATCATATTGATGAAGTTTCATGAAGATCCAATGAAATTTGTAGCCTCTAGAGTGTTAACAATGTTTTTCGCTAATTTGACCTAGTGACCTAGTTTTTGACCGGACATGACCCACATTCGATTGACCTAGATTTCATTGAGGCAAACATTGTGACCAAGTTTCATCAAGATCCAATGAGATTTGAACATGGTAGAGTGTTAACGAACAATTGTGGACGGACGGACAGACGACGGACATCCAGCGATCCTAAAAGCTCACCTTGGCACTACGTGCCAGGTGAGCTAAAAACTTGCAAAACATTTTTTTCCTCATAGATAAGATCTAGCTTATTTTATTGTTTATCAGTTTTGGTCAGAAGTTTATGCCAGTAAGTAGTCTTTATAAATCCGCAGCGTGACGTCACTGTCACACCCCTTAGTCACCAGACTTTTTGTAGTGAATTAAATCATTGGATATATTGAAAATTTCACCATACAAATAGGTTAGATCTAAATGGTTTTATATCGGAAAAAAATGATTTTTTCTTGTGGAATTCATTAAAAATGCACACTTTCCCTAAGAAAATATTTTTTTTGATTTATACACATTAGTCTTGAGAAGCAGCCGAAAGATAGACGGAAGTTACGATCTGACACATGCGCGTAGTGGCGCTATGCGGAATACTCGGAAATCACCGGTAATAGGACGTCCAAGATAAATGGGTCAAAAGCGATACACCCTGACCACATGGTTCCTACTTACCATGTAGAAATTACAGATGGAGAAGTATCCCGGTCTGGCCGCGATTTATCGTGTCGTTGAAAATCGGCCAATATGGCGGCTTTTCGTTATAATTTTTAATACAGATGTTTTATTAGACCATGATGTCAGTCCTAATGCAAAATTTGAGGCGATAGTTTATAAATTGTTAGTTTAGTGAGGTTGTGAAAATGACTCATTTTCTTAAAAATTTAAATGAGAGAAAAACGTATTTTCCGTTTTCCTACGAAGTTTGATGTTAATATAAATGCTTTTAATGTTATCTTTTCGTTGTAATTCTTAATACAGATGTTTTATTAGACCATGATGTCAGTTCTTATACAAAATTTGAGGCGATAGTTTATAAATTGTTAGTTTAGTGAGGTTGTGAAAATGACTCATTTTCTTAAATCTTTAAATGAGAGAAAAATGTATTTTCCGTTTTCCTACGAAGTTTGATGTTAATAGAAATGCTTTTAATGTTATCTTTTCGTTATAATTTTTAATACAGATGTTTTATTAGACCATGGTGTCAGTCCTAATAGAGCTTAATTTGAACAAGGGCCACCATGGCCCTAAATCGCTCACCTGGAACACCATGTAAAACTTGACCTAAAGTGACCTAGATTATGACCTGACATGACCCACAATCAACCTCTAGAGTGTAAACAAGATTTTTCTATGAATTGACCTAGTGACCTAATTTTTGACCAGACACAATACACATTTGATTTTGACCTAGATTTGATGTAGGCAAACATTCTGACAATATTTCATTCAGATCTAATGAGATTTGTAGCCTCTAGAGTGGTAACAAGATTTTCCAATGATTTGACCTATAGTGACCTAGTTTTTGACCTGACATGACTCATATTCAAATTCGATCTAGATATTAATTAGGCAAACATTCTGACCAAATTGCATTACAATCAAATGAGATTTGTTGCCTCTAGAGTGTTCACAAGGTTTTCCTATGATTTGACCTAGTGATTGACCTGACATGACCCACATTCGAACTTGACCTAGATTTCATCATGACAAACATTGTCAACAAGTTTCATGAAGATCAGATGCAATTTGTAGCCGCTAGAGTGTTCACAAGGTTTTTCTTTAATTTGACCTAGTGACCTAGTTTTTGACCGGACATGACCCACATTCAAACTTGACCTAGATTTCATCAATACAAACATTGTCATGAAGTTTCAAGAAGATCAGATGAAATTTGTAGCCACTAGAGTGTTCACAAGGTTTTTCTATAATTTGACCTAGTGACCTAGTTTTTGACCGGACATGACCCACATTCGAACTTGACCTAGATTTCACCAAGACAAACATCGTTATGAAGTTTCATAAAGATCGGATGAAATTTGTAGCCGCTAGAGTGTTCACAAGGTTTTTCTATAATTTGACCTAGTGACCTAGTTTTTGACCGGACTTGACCCACATTCGAACTTGACCTAGATTTTATCAAGACAAACATTGTTATGAAGTTTCATAAAGATCAGATGAAATTTGTAGCCGCTAGAGTGTTCACAAGGTTTTTCTTTAATTTGACCTAGTGACCTTGTTTTTGACCGGACATGACCCACATTCGAACTTGACCTAGCTGATTTTATCAAGACAAACATTGTTATGAAGTTTCTTGAAGATCAGATGAAATTTGTAGCCGCAAGAGTGTTCACAACCAATTGTGAACGGACAGACAGACGACAGACGACGGACATCCAGCGATCCTAAAAGCTCACCTTGGCACCAGGGTTATAGATAAGGCGCGTATTTGCGTAAATACACAATTAAATACAGTAGAAAAGCAATTACTTTCAAATCCATGCGTACTGAAAATCAATTATTGAAAGGGTTTACGCAAAAGAATTCAAGCAGGCGCGTATCGTACGCAATTAGTCGCATTTCTCAAGTTTAATGACTGGATGTTTACTACGACACCGGGTAAATATTTTACCGATACACCGGTTAGACTGGTTATTTATTTCCAAATAATAGCCTATAGGATTTATGCAGCGCCGCTTTTTGTTAGCTCGTTTAATTAGTAAACCAGTCACATCGTCTGCCAGAATTTCTTCTGTCAAAATGGCATCGCGCGGACGGAAAAAGCACAACAAAAAAACCCACATTATTCAATTACGTTCAGCCTTCCGCGAACGAACCAGAAATAATTTGTAACAGTGTCGTGAATGAAATTTTGAATGATGCATGTAACAGCCAAAAATGAGGTTGTTTAATGTTACCGACATAATCGACGATCTTTTGTCCCGAGTCTGTAAGTCACCAGTGCTAAAGTTAGCAAAGTTACGGTAAAGGAATCCTGGAATGACTTTTAAAGTTTCCGTGGCTGAAAATTAATGAATCCTGGTTTTCCTACACAAACATGAGCTGTTGCATTTGTGTTGAAATGAGATCGAAACTGAAATTATCCATAGTGGGCAAACGAGGGTACAGTACATCAAACAATCAGCTTGTGTTTTGTATTAAATGAAAAAAAAAATAGAGTAAAAAAGCAATTCATATCAAATTGATGGAGTAACAGTTTTTTGGATACTCAATTGAAATTCAGAAAACCCAATTCTTAGAAAATAGAGGGAGTTAATACCCAATTAATGCAAAACCTTATCTATAACCCTGTTTCGTGCCAGGTCACAGAGCTAAAAAGGGGTAAAATATATTTCAAGAGACATACTCTATGAATCCGACATTTTTGCAGCCTGGTCTGGATTACAACTGTTTGCAATTACAATAGTCATCATGTTACTGGTGTTCAGTAATGAGAGGGTTAATCCAGTCATCAACCAACCAGGTGCATTGAATTTTTTTTTTCGGTTATTTTTTTTTTTCAATTCAATTCTATTATCTTTATTTTTTGTGATTTGTATAATATATAAACATCATGCGGTTACAGAAATCAAAAACACATGTTCAAGTTACACGCACGGGTAGCATTAATTTTTTTTATTAAAGTTGGAACCCCGTGGTGTCCAGTTCCCTAACATGTACTTCATAGATAATCGGCATGTTCAAGAAGCATGGACTTCATGCTGGGAGAGTTTTATGACGCTTATAAATGTCCTGCTAATTGGTGCGGGTTCTGTGTACGGTTACATAATGTGTCACATTCCTTTGTGATGTGTAATATGGTAGACATGTAGTTTACAGATGAATAGACCTAGTTTATTACTTGATGATTTTATTCTTAAATAAATGTCTATTATCTTAATTTGATTTATTGATATGTATTAAGTAAAGTAGCAAGTTTTTTCACACTTTTGTTTTTATCGCTCGAAATTGTCGACTGCATTTTTTTTAAATTTAGATTTGTACATTTTGTAAGTAAATAAAGCTAAAGACGAGTGTCAAACAGTCTGGATCCAGATCAGACGCCGTGTTACGCGGCATCTGATCTTGATCCAAGTTGTTTGCAAAAAAAAAAAAGTGAAGTCGCGACCAGCAGGCAGAGTTAAGCAGTCACTAAAATAGATTGCTTAAGGCATTGACTACTTTATAATTTACTCCGTGATATAGGACCTAAGTAAAGCAGAAAGAAACGTAGATCTCATGTTATCATGTTTGCAATTAATTTCTGACGATAATGCAAACTGTTACCTCTTTCATAGAAATGGGACGGATAATATGTATATTTTAGTCTCCTTTCAAATGTCTCTTTACATACAAAATGGATCTTTTTTTTTTTTTTTTGCCTCCAAGGAAATATTTCCTCCATGTAGAATATTGTTACAATGCATGAACACATTTTTAGAAGTTTAGAAGTTTGCTTAAGTTGGTCTAGTCATTTCATTAGCCAGCAACCTTTGTAGATCATCATTACTTTTTTCGCTTCAAGAAAAACCCTGGTATCTTTACAACCGAAAGATAAGTGTCACGGCTTTATATCAAGACCTTTTTTTAAAAAAAATAATATATATATCGGACGAAAAATTATGGATTAAATTCAAGTTTTTGAAACGGGACGTAGTATATATTTCACGATCGCCTGCTCTCGTTTATTGACTATTTCATTTGGCAATCGCTCTTTAACTCGCCATAAAATTTGTCGATTTTAAAAATAAACACTTGCATTTCCACAACTGAAAGAAAAATATCTAAGCTTTCCTTTAAGACCATTGTTATGAAAATCAGCCGAAAATTGAGGGTTTTATGAAAGGTTTTGTAACGGGGCGTGATATATTTATGCGCGAGCGCTTGCTCCCTTTTATCGGCAAATTCATTTGGTAACCACTCTTTAACTCGCCATAAAACTTATCAATTTATAAAATAAAATTTGTTATTTTTCGGCGGAGCTGTCTGATTTCTCCTTGAGCCTCAAGCCTTATATGGCCCAACCAATCGTGAATGACCAGAAATGAAAGCTTAAGGACATGTGCTTAAAATCGAATAGTCTGATTGGGTAGCGGTTAGACTTGACTACTGACTTTTACAAATTTGTAAAATAAGAGACACAGACTGTTATAGGCTGATTTGCTATGTAGCGGTACCAGTAGTAAACACGATTTTTCCGCTACTGCTAGTGAGTTATAACCGAGAAATTTTACGTGTCCCGACCGTTAGGTAGTGATTTGAATGACATAGTGTTTCTATTTTAAGATATGACATATTGTCTCAAGTTCGGCAATGATTTGATGCGTTCTGCAAATCAGAACGAAATTGTTCATAATAGAATTGATCATATTTTTAATCTAATACCAAGTATATGAAAAAGAAAGAATAGCAGTAACAATTCAGTGAGATTACGAGAAAACTGGCGTTTGAATTTAACCTAGATATCGAAAAGATTTCGAGCATGATGGGTATTTTTGTGTTAACACCGTTTTCCTCCAGCGCATGCGCAACTCTGTGACCTCAAATGTAAACAAACCGTGATTTTTTAACGCGATCGCAATCTCTGGGTTAAATGCGAAACCCCAACAACACGTAGATACCTAAAACGTACATCGTTCACTTTGTAGATATTTTTATAATAAATCAGAACATAGAACTAACTCTACAAGACAAAGTCCATACACGAATTCTTAAAGCGGACACTTGCTACCGGTGGCAACATGAATTTCTCATTTGGGGTACCGCTCAAAATCCCCTTGGTCAAAATCCCCTTGGTCCAAAACTGACAGGGTAGTCAAAATCCCCTTGGTGAAATTTACAGGGTAGTCAAAATCCCCTTGGTGAAATTTACAAGGTAGTCAAAATCCCCTTGATCATAATTACAGGGTAGTCAAAATCCCCTTGATGGGTAGTCAAAATCCCCTTGGTCAGGGAAATAATTTAGTATGATTTGTTTACTGGTAACTTTACCCATTACCCCATAGCCTATTTTGGAGAAGTTTATGGGGTAATGGGTTAACCTCAGGCTCTGGGTCAACTGTTTTTATGGGGTAATGAGTTTATTTGAGGATGCTGAATTATTCTGAATATTGATGGATATTGAAACTACATGTAGTTGAAAAATGATTGGATACTAAAATAGATTCAGAATAATTCTGGGGAATGGTCAGGATCCAAACTTGTTAAAACATAGATCACTGCTTGAATTATGTAAATTGATTTGTGAATTATTCGAGTGTAGGACAATTCCCCACCAGGACAATTCCCCACTAGGACAATTACCCACCGGACAATTCCCCACTAGGACAATTACCCACCAGGACAATTACCCACTAGGACAATACCCCACTATTAATTATAAGTATATATTTAATTAATGAATTAAAGCACTTATTGCAATTTAAACATGCCCAATATAAAACTTACAGTGTAGACTCCAATCACATCAGGATTTTAGTTGCATTTGCAAAACAGTTTTAACCAAGATCAGTCAATGATAAACAGTAGGTGCTTGATCTTGATAAAGGTTGATTATGTTAATGATGTTTCTTTACTATTAACCCATAACCCCATAGCCTGTTTCTAGTTTTGCTAAACGCCTTACGTTTAAAAATTTCAAACACTATAGATCCAATTCAAACATCAAATATCTGATCTGACTCTAAACAGGAAGTACAAAGATAGTTGATGTCTGCTCTTGATTTAAACAATTTTTGATTATAATGACATATCTTTTTTAACTGTTCTTAAAATGCTAAATGCCTTATGCATAACAATTTCAAACACTAGATCCAGATCAAACATCAAATATCTGATCTGAATCTCAACTGTTTGAAATACAAAGATACCGGTAGTTGATGTCTGCTCTTCATATAAACATTTTTTTTACTTTTTACTAAATGCCTTATGCATAACAATTTCAAACACTAGATCCAGATCAAATATCTATCTGAATCTAAACTGTTTGCAGGCAATACAAAGATAGTTGATGTCTGCTCTTTACTTTCAATCTGCTTGAAAGGGTCAACTATCTTCAAAACTAGAAACAGGTTACGGGGTAATGGGTTAAAGAAACAATGAAAAATATAAACCTACCTCACCATCAGTGATGGCTGATCCAGAGCACGAGTATTTATATCTCTTAATAAATAGCCCAAAATACCACAATTTCAATTTAAAATATGGGATAAAACTGACATATAAATTATTTTTATCTTTTAATCAATAAATAGCCCAAAATAGTTGAAAATACAACTTTTATATACTTATGGTTGAATTAAAAATTAAAATATATTGCTAGAACTATGAATTAATATTCTCACTAATGTGTTTTTTTCATTTAGAAAATTGTCTTAAAAGTACTATACTAACTATTTCAATTTAAAATATGGGATAAAACTGACAGTTTCAGTCATAATGTAAACCCAATTTCAACCATGCCCTAACAACCATTTTAAGGCATCCATGGTTATTCTAAAGGTTACAAACTATTGATATGAGTTTGAATTTGTATTCTCAGTGTTTTTTTCCTCTTTAATATTTCAAAAAATTGATCAAATATCAATTTAATTTTAACGGTGGGGAATTGTCCTAGGATAAAAATTACAAATTCTGTCATAAATCCGAGTGTATGTCAAAATCCCCTTGGTCAAAATCCCCTTGGTCCAAAACTGACAGGGTAGTCAAAATCCCCTTGGTGAAATTTACAGGGTAGTCAAAATCCCCTTGATGAAAATTACAATGTAGTCAAAATCCCCTTGGTGAAAATTACAAGGTAGTCAAAATCCCCTTGATCAAAATTACAGGGTAGTCAAAATCCCCTTGAGGGGTAGTCAAAATCCCCTTTGTCCAGAATGTTATACCATATATTTGATGTAAAAATTATTGTATATTGCTTGTAAAAACATGTCAAACTTTATTTGTTGTGTTAACAATATTATGGTGTTATTTTAAGGATAAAGAACCAGTTCTTTTTTTTCTTGACACATTTCCTTAGAAGGCACTAGAGTGAATCTGTTATATAAGAATAATTGAGTAGATGATATATGGGTCAATGATTTACATGCCAAAAAAAAGATATTTTGCTTCTCAACTCACAAAATGTTGACAGGAGTACACTGATAACATAAGTTATACAATAGATTAACAAATCAACAAAATGTGTTTCACTAGCAGAGTCACACCTCTACAGCCAATCTATTGTTTGCTTATATATTGCTGTCTGCCTTTTTGTTGCTGTAGACATTATTGTAAAAACATATATTGGACCTGATCAATCCCCAGAATATTTCAGAAATCATTTAAAATGTGCAAGCACTTATTTGTATTTTACAAAGTTTGGATCCTGATCAATCTTCAGAATAATTCAGAAAACAGTCTCAATACCCAAATATTTGCTTGTATTTTAACAAGTTTTGAACCTGATCACTTTTCAGAATACTTCAGAAACCAGTCTCAATAGCCAAATATTTGTTTAAAGTTTAACAAGTTCGGATCCTGATCAGTCTTCAGAATAATTCAAGAACCGGTTACAATATCCAAATATTTGTTTGTTTTTTAACAAGTTTGGATCCTGATCAATTTTCAGAATACTTCAGAAACCAGTCTCAATAGCCAAATATTTGTTTAAAGTTTAACAAGTTTGGATCCCGATCAATCTTCAGAATACTTCAGAAAAAAATCTCAATAATCAAATATGTGTTTGAATTTTAAAAAGTTTGGATCCTGATCAATCTTCAGAAAAATTCAGAAACCAGTCTCAATATCCAAATATTTTTTCGTATTTTATCAAGTTTTGAACCTGATCAAGATTCAGAATATTTCAGGCACCTGTTTAAATATCCAAGCATTTTTGTGTATTTTATCAAGTTTGCATCCTGGTCAATCTTCAGATTAATTCAGTAACCAGTTTCAAGCATTAATTTGTATATTATCTAAGTTTGGATCCTGATCAATCTTCAGAATAATTCAGAAACCATTTTTAGTATTCAATCATTTATCTGAAAGTTTACAAAATTTGGATCCTGATCAATGTCTAGAATAATTCAGAAACCATTTTTTTGTATCCAAGCATTTATCTGTATTTTACCAAGTTAGGATCTTGATCAATTCAGGGAAAAACATCAGAAATTGTTTTTAAATATCTTAGCATTTATTTTTACTAATTTTGGATCCTGATCAATCTTCAGAATAATTCAGAAATCAGGTTTAGTATCCAAACATTTATCTGGTTTTTTTTACTAAGTTTTGATTCTGATAAATCCCCTGAATAATTCAGTCACCATTTTAGTATCCAAGCAAACAACTTTTTAAAAAGTTTTAACACCATTTAAAGGTGATGCCTTTGAATTAGATAATTAGTACATACTTAAATAAACCCACTACCCCATAAAAAAATCGCTTTACCTGTTACCCCATAAAATACTCCAAAATAGGCTATGGGGTAATGGGTTATGTTACCAGTAAACAAATTATTTCACTGACCTAGGGGATTTTGACTACCCCTCAAGGGGATTTTGACTACCCTGTAATTTTGATCAAGGGGATTTTGACTACCTTGTAATTTTCACCAAGGGGATTTTGACTACCCTGTAAATCTGACCAAGGGGATTTTGACTACCCTGTAAAATTCACCAAGGGGATTTTGACTACCCTGTTAGTTTTGGACCAAGGGGATTTTGACCAAGGGGATTTTGAGCGGCACCCCATAAATCCACCTAATTTCAACCATGGCCTAACAACCATTTTTATGCATCAATTGTTAATTTAAAGGTTACAAACTAATAATATTACTTTGAATTTATATCCTCAGTGATTTTTACCTCTTTAATATTTCAAAAAATTGATTTATTAACAATTTAATTTTAGCAGTGGGGAATTGTCCGCCCTGCCAAAAAGTGGGTAATTGTCCTAGCGGGTAATTGTCCTGTGGGGAATTGTCCGGTGGGCAATTGTCCTAGTGGGGAATTGTCCTGGTGGGGAATTGTCCGGATCCCGAATTATTCTGGGGGATTTATGAGGATCCAAATTTGTTAAAAATACATATCAATGTTGGGATACTAAAATGGTTTCTGATCTATTTATAAACAAGAGGGCCATGGCCCTAAATTCGCTCACCTGAGGACATTGAAGTTTGTACCTAAGTTGACTGGGCAAGACAACATTTTAATATAGCTATAAATGGAGTTATCTTCCAGACAAGAAAACATGACAAAAGTGAATTTTGTTGCCAAGCTTATGACCCTTATCCATGACACATCCTCTTATCAAGCTATTTCCATTTCCGGTAAATGATAATTATTTCACTAGCGTCAGCAGAACTGGAGTTATTTTCCTGACAATAAAATATGACAAAGGGGAAAACAAAATATTGCTGCCCTTATGCACTAGGCATTTTCTCTCATCAGTTTCTTTCCATACATAAAATTTCATTACAATAGCATCAGTAGAACTGGAGTTGTCTTCTTGACAAGAAAATATGACAAAGGGAAATAACTAAAAAAACAATGATGTCAGAGTTATGGCCTTTGCAAATGGCACTTCCTCTCATTAGGCTCTTTCCAAATAGGCAATTTCATTGTACCCATTACCCCATAGCCTGTTTCTAGTTTTGAAAATAGGTGGCCACCTAAAGCAGGTTGAAAGTAAAGCAGAATGGGTCTTAATGCACACTTTGCTTTACTTTCAAACTGCTTTAAGCTACCATCTACTAGGATATAGAAACTTATTTCACATCTTACATTTTCATGACTGTTTAACCCTTTCCCCCATAGAAGCGCCTTTTAGCGCATTCAGTTTATTCTTGCTCTGAAGAAAATAGTTCCAATTTATACATTCATAAATATGTATAATACAAAATATTTTCTATATTCTAGCAGATGATAGCTTAAAGCAGGCTGAAAGTAAAGTAGAATGCGCTTAAAGCGCATTCTGCTTTACTTTCAACCTGTTTTAAGTGGACACCTACATTCAATACTAGAGATATGCTATGGGGGAAAGGGTTAAAGGGGAATTATTTTCTTAAGTGGAGGAATAAATCAAAGGCCTAAAAATGCACATTTATGGGGTAATGGGTTAACAAACGTCAGTATTTATTGGGGGAACTTTAGCAGACAACATGTTCAGTTCTGTTGGCCTGATCACTGAGGTCAAATATTATGTAAGAGTACTGTAGCATTAGCAGCACTGGCTGCTGGGAGCTTACCCTTACCAGACTGAAATGATGTCTGCTAAATACCTTCTGTGTGTAAAAAATGTACTTTTTTTTTTTTAGAAAATGTTAAGTTGGTAAATGAGTGGCAAATAGTTTGGATCCAGATTAGATGCAGCATTATGTTGCATCTGATCTGGATCCAAACTGTTTGCAAATATTGGTTATTTCCCCATAGTATATTAAGGGTAACTCAGGTAAATACAGTTCTGCCTAAATCAAAAATACTGTAAAACCTGCCTAGAGCAGCACTTAAACTGTGCAGGGTGGTGTCAAATGTGACCCTAGGGATTTCATTTTAACAAACTATAGAGGGATCCACCAGAAGATTCTACTGTACAAATATCAAAGCTTAGGGCCTAGTAGTTTTGGGCAAGAAGATTTTTTAAAGATTTTTGCTTTTTTGCTTTTTCAAGCAGAGTTTGTGCTTTTTTTCCTTTTTTTTGAACAACTTCTGTAGAGAAGCATCCAAGGAACATCATGAGCAGTTTGAACTCTCCCTACAATCGGCGGGTTTCAGAGGAGATGTCGTTTGAAGTAAATGTGAACGGACAGACGGACTACGGACGGTGAGCGGTCACAATAGCTCACCTTGAGCCTTTGGCTCAGGTGAGCTAAAAAAAATGATCAGGATCCAAACTTGTTAAAATACAGATAAATGCTATGATGTTGAAACTGGTTCCTGAATTAATCTGAAGATCGACCAGGATCCAAACTTGATAAAATACACATAAATGCTACGATATTGAAACTGGTTCCTGAATTATTTGAAGATTGATCAGGTTCAAAACTTGTTAAAATACAAACAAATATTTGGATATTGAGACTGGATTTTGAATTATTATGAAGATTGATCAGGATCCAAACTTTGTTAAATACAATAAGTGCTTGTACATTTTAAATGATTTCTGAAATATTCTGTGGATTGATCAGGACAAATATATGTTTTTACAATAATGTCTACAGCAACAAAAATGCAGACAGCAATATAAAAGCAAACAATAGATTGGCTGTAGAGGTGTGACTCTGCTAGTGAAGCACATTTTGAGGATTTGTTAATCTATTGTATAACTTCTATGATCAGTGTACTCCTGTCAACATTTTGTGAGTTGAGAGGCAAAATATGTTTTTTTTGGCATGTAAATCATTGACATATGTAACATCTACTCAATTATTCTTATAATGACATATTCCCTCTGGTGCCTTCTAAGGAAATGTGTCAAGAAAAGAAAGAACTATTTCTTTATCTTTAAAATAACACCAAGGCTACGTAATATTATTGTTAACACAACAACTTAATTTTGACATGTTTTTACAAGCAATATACAATCATGATTATTACTTCAAATCTATAGTATAATATTCCTGACCAAGGGGATTTTGACTACCCTGTAATTGTGATCAAGGGGATTTTGACTACCTTGTAAATTTCACCAAGGGGATTTTGACTACCCTGTAAATCTGACCAAGGGGATTTTGACTACCTTGTAAATTTCACCAAGGGGATTTTGACTACCCTGTCAGTTTTGGACCAAGGGGATTTTGACCAAGGGGATTTTGACATACACTCCTCATTTGAGGGGTCGTTTCAAACAATTCATATTCGGCATATTTCGGGGGTGCTTTCCAAAAATCTCAAATCAAAATCAGGTGATTGAGAATATTTAAACAATCAAACCATGTTTAAAGTATAAACAACTAACAAAAGAGCACACACTGACACATACGAATTTTAGTAATTTATGGTATCTACAAATTACAAAATAAAAATGATACACGTAGATCTAGACATGGAAGTATAATTCCGTGATCTAGATCTGTCTTTATAAATTCTCATCACTTTCAGTCACATCCTAGGAAGAAGTAAGTGCAATTCAATTGGCTTATAAAGATGGAAGTGGAAATTTGAACCCCCCCTTGTGAACCAAGTAGTAGATCCATGTGCAAACTGTACCTTCTGTCAAGATTTTTCAAGTAATTCTCTCTACAACCACCTCTGATGGAGTAAAAACAGCTGACAAACAGCTGACAACTTGCAGCAAAATGTAGCCCGATCAAAAGCATAAACGTGTGTAAATGCTCTCTGCTGTACTTTCACCTTCAGTCTTTGAGAGACCAACTGCCTTAACAAACTAATGATTAACCTCAGATCCAGTAGTTTAATGATTGCAAACACTCATTCTTGGCGACTCTCAAGACCTTCAGTCTTTGATTATATGTATGTGGTCGTAGATTACTGCGCGTATCTTATTAGATAAATATTAAGCTTAATATCCTGATTTACCATCCTATTTATTGCAACTTGGATAAAATCAATTCCATATACATCATTACCTTGAATACCTTCACCACCCATTCCGCCGAATATCTTTTTTAAAGATATTTCTTGTTACAAGTGAAAGAGAAATATCTTAGCCTTCTTTTAAGACCATTATAATGAAAATCGGGTGAAAATTAAGGATTTTATGTAACTTAAACTAACAGTAGGTAAACATTCAACACGATAAAAAACGCGATAGCCCGCTTTCGGCGTATCGGTGTAGTTGAATTATTGATCGATTAAGCGTTATCGCGCATACAGGTAATCAACAACAGCATTTTCGGGAAAATGCAGATTTGAGTATGCCTTTTTCCCATCGATTTGTGTTTTCCCATCGATTCGTGGCTCGTGTATTTTGTCTGTGGACGAACTTTTTTTTTCTAGACGGAATTCGTTTGTGTCTGATAGAAAGAAGAAATTTAGCCAGAAAAAATGTGCAAGAAACAGGTAAGGCTGTCACAATATCAACAGTTTCCTAATTGTTCTATAAACTACAAAAATTTACATGAAAATATATTACTTGCACGTAGTTTTTCGTACTTTTACCATGTTTCAATGTCCAGCAGACACCATACCTTCCATTTTTTGTTTTAATCTTCATCATGTAGACGTTTGTCAATGACGTCATAAAAAACTGAGGTCTACAGGCTAGTACAAAAGTATGTCAAAATGTGTATGATCTACGAAAAATCCTGGATCCAATTAATGAAATGGTGATCCAATTAACGCCCCATTTATAGGCGCCATTTGTCTTTTTGTTTTTTTCAGGTTCCACAGAAATTGAGCAAATATAGACGCTACACAGATGAGGCATTAGTCAATGCATACAAGGCTGTCACCGACAAGAAAATCTGAGTGATTATTATCTCAGTTGATCGAGCTGCCAGGATGTTTGGCGTACCCGCACAGACGCTACGAGATAGGGTGAAAGGGCACGTTAACCCCTTGAATTTTGCGATGGGCGGAGAGACTACCTTTACCCGAGAGGAAGAGGAATTTTTAGTTGAATATGTTGAAACAATGGCAAATTTGGGATACGGACTAAGCAACGTGAGGCTCCAACATCTGGGCGGAGAAATGGCCTTCAATATGCAGAAAAAGAAAAAGAATAAACCTATGAGTAACAACTGGTTGTACGGTTTTCTCACGCGTTGGAAGGGGTGTCTGGCTTCCGTTAATCCAAGAAAACTTGACAGTAACAGGGCCAAGTCGTCAACGCCAGAAATAGTGCAAACATATTTTCACAACTTGGAAGACGTTTTTGTGAAATACAACCTAACTAACAAGCCTCAGTTCATTTACAACATTGACGAGACCGGTCTCCAGCCTGAACATAGGCCTCCAAATGTGATAGCCAACCCAAGATTTAAAACGCAAGCAATAACATCTCCGCGTAGCACAACTACCACTTTGATAGGCTGTGTTAATGCCATTGGGAACGCAGTCCCTCACTATTTTGTATTCAAAGGAAAAAGACTTAATCCTGAACTCATGAAAGGTGCTTCTCCTGGCAGTAATTATTCGTTGTCAGAGTCAGGCTGGTCTAATGCAGACATATTTCAGAGTTACTTAAAAGATCATTTTCTACCGTACGTGCGACCTTCTCCATCAGACACACAGCCCATTCTTGTAATATACGATGGCCATGCATCACACAAAAACCTCAATATTATCAAATGGGCAAAAGAGCAAAACATCGTTTTATTTGTACTTCCTGCTCACACATCTCATATTCTGCAACCTCTCGACGTGTCTTGTGTTTGGCCCGTTTAAAAACTTTTATTACTCAGAATGTTCCCTGTTCATGCAGAGAAATGTTGGAAGAGTCATTACAAAGTATGACATGTGTGAACTCGCCTGTAGAGCTTTTTTGAAAGCTATGTCGCCACACAACATCCAAAGTGGATTCAAGAAGACTGGTATATTCCCTCTGAACAGAAACTCAGTTGCAAATGAACAACTCTTTCCGTGTGAAAGCTTCAGGGAGGAAACGCCCAGGGAAAAGGTGACTGCTATAAAAAGGGGCAAAGAGGCAGTGGAAACGTTTCTCAGATTAAAGGAAGAAAGGCAAAAGAAAGAAAATGAGATAAGATGTGACGGATCATGTAAGAAGAGGAAAACAAGCCATGCAGTAAATGCTTCAGGGAAGGAGATTACGGGGGATACCGGTAGGTATATGAAAGACGTTGAAAATAATATTTCTTCTACTAACCAAGACACTTGCCCGAAACCATCAACAAGTGGATTGAACGAGCGTGGCGAGATCGATAACGTTGTAGGCCTATATGTTGAAAATGATTCAGACTCAGATAGTGATGAAAATGACGATGGAGACAAGTGCTGTGTGTGTGGGAAAATTTCACCTCCAAAACTCAGGGAGTGTCCAAACATCAAAATAATTAACTGGGCACAGTGTGATAAATGTAGTCATTGGGTGCATTTAGCTTTTTGTACAGAAATCAGAGTTGTCAGACGACACTCTTCATTCCTGTGCAAACATTGTTAATTGCCACTTCATTCAGTTATTTCTGTTATTTTTGTTCCAGTTCGCGTTTTTCAAACATAACATTTGTTGAAGATTTTCATAATTATCTGGTTTATCAATTTGTAAAAAGCCACACCTTTTTTAATTTATTTCATCAAAATGAAACTGCAAAATCGACAATTTTTTCAAAACATACTTTTGGACAATACTGTACAAGAACTGTGCGCACTTGCCACCGCTAATGACGTCACACTCCGACCAATCAGATTCCACGAATCGATGAGAAGCTTCTGACAGATATAGTCAAGCAACCTAATACCGGTGTATATGTTATACCGGTGTAATCCGAAAAATCCAAATAGCAATGACGTCACTTCATTTACATACCGGAAATTTACACAGAGAACAGTAAAACTCCCGCGTCAACTGCCAAATCCATCAAAAGTGTCTATTATGAGCTTTTACATGTAAATGTACACTTTTCTCGATAAAAGGTCACATTTGCAAAGAAATTCCAACACGTTTCTAACATTTTCAAGTGTCCATTTTGTTGTTATGCCAGAAATTCTCTGCATACAAGTTCTGTCTGCTGCTGCGCATCTTACGAAACTGTTTCCGGTCATTGACTAAAATCGCAACATCTAAAATTCTCAGGGACGTGTGTATCAATTCAAAAGCCGAGTTTTTGTCATACCTATATTTGAAATAGTTAACCGCGACATAGTCAAATTTGATTGATTTGCGGTCTCGTAGCTTCGTTTTTATCGTATGGTAATTTTTACTTGCGCACCGTTAGCAAAGGGAGGTTACTGCGCACTCGCATATACATCTATATCTTCATCGATATAATTACGGACGATAAAATCCAAGTTCTCCGAAAGGTGTTTTGGTTGAAATGTCAATCTTAGCATGGAAGAATCTACATCTACATCGTAGAGCGCCCTCGGCTATGTCCGGATATCGTCTAAGTCCGTATACTTTTAAAAACAATCGCGCCATTTTACCATATGACGTCATACCACGATTTTTGTACGCATGGGCAGTTTGTTCCTTCTTCCTTTTCCGGTTTTTAAAAACTTTTCGTTCGCGGGACTTTTCAAACACCAGAGAGAACCAAGTTTGTTTGCAAGGTAAAAATAGGTTATGACTTTTACATAGTACGCTTAGCTATGCCGAAACTTGTGATTTTTGTTATCACTTTCTATTTATGATTATTTAACATGTGAAGATGCATATTGATCGTAGAAACATAGACACCTCATGTGATTTGTGTAAAAATGACGTCATGCATTGTTTACATATGATAAAGCGGTATCCGGAAGAGACGAACACAAATGCATAGCCGGGTCTTCCGGATACCGGTTTTTTAGAGAGAAATATTATTGAACTCAATTCATTTTAATTCAATTTTGACGGACAGATAATTGTTTACCACTTTGGTTCTTTAAACGTTTTTCGTGGTTTAAAATCAGAATCGACCAGATTTGCTCATACACTGTTTTGTGTATTATTTCAGTATGAGCCGGCAGTTGCAATACGACAAAGAGTCTCTGCAAAATGCAGTCATGGCGGTTAAAAGTAAATCTATGGGGTACCTGAAAGCTTCACGTGTATATAAAGTACCTAGGTCAACCATCTTCGATAAGGTACACGAGAAGTCAAGCATGAATTGTTCTATGGGCCCTCACACAGTCTTGTCGTCGTAAGAAGAGGAGAGACTTGCAACGTGGTTGGTAGACATGTCAAAGATAGGGTACGGTCGGACACGTTCAGAACTTTTAAATACCGTGTCTAATATAATCAAAGCTGATGGCAGGCCAACTCCCTTTAAACAAGGTGTTCCAGGAAAAGATTGGTACTATGGTTTCATGCGTCGGCACCCCGAGATATCACTGAGGTCACCCAGACAACTGGGGAAGGAGAGAGCTGTTATTTCACAACAGAGAGTTGAAAAATGGTTCGACGACTTTGAGCAGTTCATAAAAAAAACTGTTGCAGATGATACACTACTGCTTGACCCAACACGCATTTATAATGCAGATGAGTCTGGCTTTGCTTTGAGTGCAAAAACAGGACATGTCCTTGGCCTCAGAGGTGCTAAATCTATTTATAATGTGTGTGCGTCAGATAGGTCACAAATTACCGTTTTATGTGGCATGAGTGCTGCGGCACATTTTCTACGATCTATGATAGTGTTCCCTGGTCAACGATTTTCTAGAAATATGTTGGAAGGCTTTGAGGATGCTGTTCTTGGCAGGAGTGAAACAGGCTGGATGGACAGCGAGCTATTTACTAGCTGGCTGACCACTGTCTTCATCCCAGATGTTGAGCAACGTCAAGTAAAGAAGCCTGTCATTCTGTTCGTGGATGGACACAAAACTCATCTCACCCTCGAGGCGTCCAATATATGCAAGGAAAATAATATTATATTGTACTGCCTGCTAGAGCATGGCTCACATCTAATGCAACCATGTGATCTTCGACTTTTCAGATCGCTGAAGGAGTCGTGGAAAGTGGCACTGAGAGATTGGCAGATAAGACATGTGGGTGAGTATGTCACCAAGTTTTGTTTTGCAGAAATCTTTAAGCAGGCATGGATTGCATCTTCTAAGGTAGAAAATGCTGTAAATGGATTCAGAGATGCTGGGTTGTTTCCTCTTAATAGACAACAAGTTCTCAAAACCGACAAGTTTCAAACAAGTGTTTTGTTTACCCAGACTACGAACTACAACTTGTCAGCAGAAGAAACAAGAGAAGACATTGACAACACACCAGCAACTGAGATGTCAATGTTGCATGAAGATAAAGACAATCCTGGTAGACAGATAGAAGCCCCAGATGACAAGCAAGACAGAACTAGAAATGAGGATAATAAAACAGATGGCAAGGAAGAGGACATATGTAGTCAGAAGGATAAGGAAGATGACAGGGAAAACGGAAATGGTAAAGGTATAGCAGAGGATATCGCTGCTTCTCAGATGGCAACTCAAGAATCACCATTAACTAAATATTTGAAGTTACCTGTCATGAAGAAATTTGAGAAGAAGAAAGCCAAAAGGGAACTTATTCCAAAAGCCGTAACTGGGGAGCAATTTAGGGCTATATTGCTAGAAAAGAAAAGAAAGCGAGAAGAAGAAGAACATGCAAAGGTGATGAGGAAAATTGAAAGAGAGAGGAAAAAAGAGGAGAAAGTGCAAGAAAAACGAAAGAAAGAAGAAGTTCAGCAGATCAAGAAGAAAGAGAGGGAGGAAAAGAAAGCTAGACAACAAGCATTGAAGAAAGTGAAAAGAAGTAAACACCTCGATGACGTAAGTGACTCAGACAGTGGAACTGACATCGAAAAGCATCTTGATGATGACGACGGCGACGCTTTAATGGAAGAGTTTGATATGTGCCCATGTTGTAACAAGGGGGACCAACACCCATCTATGTGGGTGAATTGTGCCAGCTGCAAAACTCTTTGGCACTTTAAATGTGCCAACAGGCCCGAGTACGAGTTACTTGATGAAAATGAACGTAAGAAACTCGAATTCATTTGTCCGATGTGCGAGTAATTGAAGATGCCTCTTGCGTTCACTTTGATCAAGTGACTGATTCAGCAGTATTAACGCTTTATCCTATCGAATGTTTTTGAATATGAATTGTTTAAAAAATCTAGTTGACTGTTGTTGTTGGTGTATATTAAAGGCATATAATGTGTCTATATTATTTAGCTGAGTATGGAAAATGGTTCATTAACTGTCATAAACGTGTATATGCTTCTTTAAAGAACTTACGTAAACAGATCGGCATTTGACAGAATATTGGCAATTACACCCTGTGTGTAGATTTTCCACACTTGCTATTTATAGAGCATCGTGTATCATGTGAAGGCTACACACAATATGTACATACATAGAGTGGGGTAACAATTATTGCTACATCGTGAAACAGTTGTCAGATATGCAGACAGTAAGGGTGTGGATAATTAATAATAAATGTCCAACCCTTACGCACCTCAGATTAGATCTATCATCGTTTTGTTTGATGACAATCAAGGGTTTGAATAATAAATCGCTATTATTTGCAGGGCTACCATTTCCCCGGATTTTTCCTGAATCTTCGGATTTTTTTCTAGTATATGGTAGCTTAAAGCAGACTGAAAGTAAAGCAGAATACGCCTTAAGGCGCATTCTGCTTTACTTCCAGCCTGCTTTAAGTAGGCACGTGTCCACTAACAAGAAAAAGATACGATTAGTAAAATCAAACTTGAAAAATGCAAATTTGGAAATCTTAGGATTTTACATGTCAACTTATGGCAGCCCTGTATTTGACTAGAGATTGACCAGGCAAAACTATATTTCAAGAAACTTGCAGTAAAATAAGTTTTATTATTGTTTGTTCAGTGTATCTTCTGGTAGCCGTAATAGGTTGGCATTTTTTTTAAAAACTGAGCTGGTATCCGGAAGACCCTTCATTAGATATCCGAAAGTCCCTCCAGTATATGGACTTAGGCGACGGCAATTGATGTATGGTACCCGGTGTTTTCAAATACTGACTGCGATTTTAACAGTATTTTATATGACAAACGAACGGGTACACTTCACCTAAGGTAACCAGCTAGTCAATGTTAGGGTCTTCCGAATAATTATCTTTGAAACTATATTTTTCTCTTAAGTATCCGGACACTGCCCAACCCGCTCTTCTTTGACGTAGTCAATCGTGTCAGAGAAACGATAGAAAGTTGGAATCAGTCGGTTGTCAGCTATCTGATTGAAAAGAAACTTACACCTAAAGAAACTTGTGGTAGTTTGTTGAACGATATAAATTCGAACGTTGTTTCATGGGTGGAGAAAAAACCCGCATAAGCGGCTAAAATGTTAGATTCTTGAAAATCGTAATTTACATACATCGTAACATGTATCTTCTACTTCTTCTTTATTACTCCCTACTGTCAATTTCTGACAATGACAGGGAGGTCGGGGACAGTGTTACAAAGGTAAAACATAATGATAAACAATGCAGATAAGAGCTAAAAGATCAATTATAAACAGAGGTTAAAAAAGTTTAAAAACAACTAATGCAGTTAGGGGTTGTGCGATCTGAGGCTTAGTGCTGTGTGGTAGTTTATTCCAAAGTCTGATGGTACGTGGAAAGAATGAGTTTGAGTGATACTGTGTCCTAGTAGTAGTAGAGAAATGTATGACAAAGTTGATATTTCTGGATGGATGGAGATGTTTATGGTCTACAACTATTAGGTTATTTAAAATTGTGTATAGCATTATTACTGAGGCATTATTTCTCCTTTCTTCTAAATTTGGTTATTTGACCCGCGATTTGCCGATGAATTGAAAATCCATGTGTACTGATTAAAAAATCTGGGGACTGATTGTTTTCAAAATTGATCAGTACTGTACTGATTAGAAGAAAAATTATCTGGAGCCCTGATTTCACACGAAGACATTTGTCTATAGGAATTATCGGCTGATGCACCGGTAGTACATAAGAAAATTTAATGATGTTTACCCTTTAGTGTGTATCGGCTGAAGTTAGGTAAAACATCAGAAAACTTATGGAATTTCTTGCTGTTTTGACGTTTGCATTTCATAAATAAAATGTCCAGCAACTGAAAATAATCAGGGAAGCAAGTATAAAAGGTCTTTGTAATTATTTAAGTTTTCGATTACACTAAGACCACCGGTAATAGGAGACAGAAGCATACAGATCAGTTATAGTGAGTGTAAATATTTAGTTATTTATAGTAAGCAAACAGTGGTTATGCAGCGATGAAAAGCAGATACCGAATGAAATGCTGCGACATTTATTATTTAAAATTTTATTTGTCCAAGCATATATATCGTAGCTAAATATGATTAGACCCACGCAGGGATTTCCCCAGGCCGTTTTCGCCTGTCGCGGGCGACATGCCTTCCTTCCCGGCGGTCTCTTCGCGACATGCTTTGATCTGGCCGACATGTCTTAATCTGTAGAGCGACTAGCCTTAATCAGGGCTCCGTGTTGTGTATTCCAGTAATTATTTCATATGCCAAACGCTGTCACGCGTGTCGGGCGTGTGCTTAGCTTCATCAACCAATCAGGAGCTGAATTTCCTTATCTAAACGGTGATTGACAGGGACTCGTTCCATTTTGAGGGAGATTAACTTTTGATTGACGTTTCTAAAACCGCTAGTTCTGGTTTTGATGCGAGTAGATTCTACAACATGCCGAACATGGCTTACTTTACAAACAGCGACTTTAATGATTTTCGGAAAACAAGCTACGAACAACGCTGAAAGAAAAATAAATACTAGCCGAAACCGGAATCTCGGACATTCCTTTTCCCGAATTTAACATTCAAAAGATGATTAACGGTGGACTGAAAATTCGCCGCGAATAATGAGACGTGAAATCGTGCGTCGCCTCGGAAAAATATCCTCGATACGGGGCCTGTTAAATAAGGAAATTCTCCGCAAACACTGAACAAACGAATGTTTTAAATGAATATAAATTACCTTTTAGAATTGATTTCCTCACAACTACGTATTAATAATCACGTAACAGACGCAAACAGTATTCCAAACTTCCGAAATGAAATCCAAATGCGCGGCATGCTTCCTAGCGTCATTTTTTGAAAACATCCAATTAGATTAGACGTTATAAACTTCCATTTAGAATGACAGGAAATTAACATAAATTGCGAAGTTTAAAATTAGCTCTTATTCGTAGGCAATGGCTAGCTATCGACGCGGAAGACGTTTTTCGTGGGAGTTTCGGAAAATAAGTTACAAGAGAAGAACAAAAGCAACACATACACGCGGGAAACGATGAATCTCTTAAAAAAGCTTTCTGGTATTTTTGGTAAATTGAAATTGAATACTTGGGAGATTAAATATTGAAACAAAACAATCGTGACAACACATATTCAAGTAGACTTGGTTTTATCTCATGACAAAGTCAAACAGTCCAATTAATTCTTCACAGAGTTAAAAATTTGTTTTCTGTTTTTATGATGGACGGATGTTAAGAGCAGGCTTCAAGTAAACATGAATCCACCATTTGACATCCACTTGCCGGGATGCAGTGAATTTTTCTATGCTCTTAAACCACAGGTTAAAAAAAATAATTTATTTACGAGACCTCCATTATATTACCGTAGATCTAGATCTATCTTCGATAGAGTACAAAAACAATTTCGTTTTAACCTCAAGAAAAAACATGGCCGCTAGTGGGTGGGGCAGATTTTCTTCATATGGCTATAAAGTGAAAACTTTAAAAATCTTCTTGTCAAAAACTACTGGTCCGATTTGAAAGTAATTTTATGCAAATGATCCATGGGTGACCCTCTACCAGATTTCTTAACATTATTTTGATATCTAAAAAAAACATGACCGCCAGTGGGTGGGACAAGTTTTCCTTTTGTTACTGTATACTAAAAACTTTAAAAATCTTCTTCTCTGAAACTACTGGGCCAAATTAAAAATAATTTTACAGAAATGGTCAATTGATGATCCTCTACAAGATTTCTTAAAATCATTTTGTTATCTTAAAAAACATGGCCGCCAGTGGGTGGGGCAAGTTTTCCTTATGTTACTGTTTACTAAAAACTTTAATAATCTTCTTCTCTGAAACTACTGGTCCAAATTAAAAATAATTTTACACAAATGGTCAATTGATGATCCTCTACAAGATATCTTAAAATCATTTTATCTTAAATAACATGGTCACCAGTGGGTGGGGCAAGTTTTCCTTATGTTACTGTTTACTAAAAACTTTAAAAATCTTCTTCTCTGAAACTTCTGGTCCAAATTAAAAATAATTTTACACAAATGGTCAATTGATGATCCTCTACCAGATTTCTTAAAATCTTTTTGTTATTTAAAAAAAAAACATGGCCACCAGTGGGAGGGGCAAGTTTTCCTATTGTTTCTGTATGGAAAAAATTTCAAAAAAAAATTCTCTGAAACTGTTGTTCTGATTTAAGAAGTATTGTACTCAAATGATGATTCATGGGTGACCATTTGCCAGTTTTCTTCCAATAATCTTCCTAGCTCAAACAACATGGCCACCAGTGGGTGGGGGTGAATAAGTGAAAACTTAAAGCCAAAAATGCACTATTTTATTGATTAAAGTGCAAAAAAATTCGCCGCCCTCCCGCACCCTCCCCCTATGCCCCAAATTCAACATGCCTTCAGAAATTCCTGGGGAAATCCCTGCCACGAATCTACGAGAAAACAGGATATATCCTTGCTTCTTGTCATTTCGCTACTTCTTGTCAATTCGCCACCTAAGCAAAACTTGGAATTCCGTCACGAGCAGGCTACCGAGGATGTCCGAAAACTACAGAGGATATCCGAATACTAGGACAGTTTCACTAAGGAAGATTTCAAGCGCCGAAAATGCGAAAGAAACAGGTAAAATAACAATAATTCATAAAAAGTTTCAAATCAAAGGACATGTTGGTAATTTTTACTCTATATGCCCATTGTTACTTTTTATTGTAAAGTTGTAAAATATATTATTTACTTTTAAAAAATTAAATATTTCAAAATCATTAAACCATGTTCAAATTTCATGAAACAAACTACCGTATAACATACTGCCAGAGCCTACATTGACCCATGGAGAAAGGACAAATGGAGAAGTAACGTATACTCAAATCTGCATTTTCCCGAAAATGGTGTCGTCCGTTACCTGTATGTGCGATAACGCTTAAATGATCGATAATTCAACTGCACCGGTACGCCGATAGCGGGCTATCGCGTTTTTTATCGTGTTGAATGGTTACCTACTGTTAGTTTAAGTTACATAAAATCCTTAATTTTCACCCGATTTTCATTATAATGGTCTTAAAAGAAGGCTAAGATATTTATCTTTCACTTGTAAAAATAACAGATTTTATTTTTTAAAATTGATCCGTTTTATGGCGAGTTAAAGAGTGGTTTCCAAATGAATTTGCCGATAAAAGGGAGCAAGCACTCGGGCATAAATATATCACGCCCCGTTACAAAACCTTTCATAAAACCCTCAATTTTCCACCGATTTTCAAAGAAATGGTCTTAAAGGAAAGCTTAGATATTTTTCTTTCAGTTGTAAAAATGCAAGTGTTTATTTTCGAAATCGACAAATTTTATGGCGAGTTAAAGAGCGATGGCCAAATGAAATAGTCGATAAACGAGAGCAGGCGATCGCGAAATATATACTACGTCCCGTTTCAAAAACTTGAATTTAATCCATAATTTTCGTCCGATATAGATCTATATTATATATTTAAAAAAAAAAGGTCTTGATATAAAGCCGTGACACTTATCTTTCGGTTGTTAAAATACAAGGGTTTTTCTTGAAGCGAAAAAAGTAATGATGACCTACAAAGGTTGCTGGCTAATGATATGGCTAGACCAACTCGCGTAAGAAAAGAATTCCTTCCGTATAAAAACTTAAGCAAACTTCTAAACTTCTAAAAATGTGTTCATGCATTGTTACAATGTTCTACATGGAGGAAATATTTCCTTGGAAGCAAAAATAAAAATCCATTTTGTATGTAATGAGACTTTTGAAAGGAGTGCGCGTCAAACGGCCAAAATCCAAAACGGCCAAAGTTGTAACTGTATTATTATGTCGTATGTGATCATTATTATTATTGAAAGGAAAATTAGAATTATTAACATATTACTTCAAAAAAATGAATTTAGGGTTAGTTTTACAGCCAGACTAAAATATACATATTATCCGTCCCATTTCTATGAAAGAGGTAACAGTTTGCATTATCTTTAGAAATTAATTGCAAACATGATAACATGAGATCTCCGTTTCTTTCTGCTTTACTTATGTCTTATATAACGGAGTAAATTATAAAGCAGCCAATGCCTTAAGCAATCTATTTTACTGACTGCTTAACTCTTTGCCTGCTGATCGCAACTTTACTTTTTTTTTGCAAACAACTTGGATCAAGATCAGATGCCGCGTAACACGGCGTCTGATCTGGATCCAGAATGTTTGACACTCGTCCTTAGCTTTATTTACTTACAAAATGTCTACCATATTACACATCACAAAGGAATGTGACACATTACGTAACCGTATACAGAACCCGCACCAAATTAGCAGGACAATTATCAGCGTCATAAAACTGTCCCAGCATGAAGTCCATGCTTCTTGAACATGCCGATTATCTATGAAGATGGACAGTCACACCAGCGGGTTGCTACTTTAATGAAAAAGATCAATGCTACCCGTGCGTGTAACTTGAACATGTGTTCTTGAATTCTGTAACCGCATGATGTTTATATATTATACAAATCACAAAAAATAAAGATAATAGAATTGAATTAAAAAAAAACCAACAAAAAAAACAAAAACAAAACAACATCAATGCACCTGGTTTGGTTGATGACTGGATTAACCCTCTCATTACTGAATACCAGTAACATGATGACTATTGCAATTGCAAACAGTTGTAATCCAGACCAGGCTGCAAAAATGTCGGATTCATAGAGTATGTCTCTTGAAATATAGTTTACCCCTTTTTCAAATTAAGCTCTTTATGACACACTTTACCTTTTCTCCGCATGAGGATCATCAGAGAGACAGACAGACATTCATACAGAAAGATGGAGACAGAAAAGAAGAAGCGAGAGACTGACAGACAGAGATAAGAGAAAAACAGACAGACAGAGAGACAGTCACAAAGAGAAACAGAGACATAAATACAGACAGTGGCAGAGAAATATAGACACACACAAACTTCGTAGGTAAACGAAAAAATATGTTTTTCTCTCGTTTTCAAAACCTCACTAAACTATCAATTTATAAGCTATCGCCTCAAATTTTGTACTACGCGTAAGATAATGGTCTAATAAAACATCTGTATTAAAATTTATAACGATAAGATGACATTAAAAGCATTTATATTAACACCAAACTTCGTAGGTAAACGAAAAAATACGTTTTTCTCTCATTTTCAAAACCTCACTAAACTAACAATTTATAAGCTATCGCCTCAAATTTTGTACTAGTCGTGAGATCATGGTTTAATAAAACATCTGTATTAAAATTTATAACGAAAAGATAGCATTAAAAGCATTTCTATTAACACCAAACTTTCGTAGGAAAAACGGAAAATACAGTACTGTACGTTTTCTCTCTCATTTTCACAAACTCACTAAACAAACAAATTATAAGCTATCGCCTCAAATTCTGTACTAGTCGTGAGATCATGGTCTAATAAAACATCTGTATTAAAATTTATAACGAAAAGATAACATTAAAAGCATTTCTATTAACACCAAACTTTCGGAAAAACGTTGTTTTCTAGCCGCCAGCGAGCGCCGCTGATTGAACGACACGATAAATCGCGAGCAGGCCGGATACTTCTCCATTTGTCCTTTCTCCATGATTGACCTAATTATCGAACGACCAATCAGAGGTGGCGAATTGACAAGAAAGCACCCCGGTGATCCAGAGCAATGACCTCGTTCAAAAACGGTACAGTAATTTACATTTGTGTTTATTTCACAAGTTTTATTTGTATATAATCGTGTTATTGAAAGTTCAGTCCAGAATTAGATCCGTGAAAAAGTAAGAAAGGTTGCATCAGAAAGCGCATGCGCGAAAAAATATAGCTAAGGGTGGCGAAAACACAGGTAAACAGGCTATAACATGTATAAGTTTCTTCTCCATCTGTAGTTTCTCCATGTACTTACGTACAAAAGTTAAACACCTGAATAACTGTGTGTGACGAACTTACCAAAATAAATGACCACACATGCTGACAACCGCATCTCTAGCTGTGTCAAGGCATATATTGCACTCGTACACTGAACCATCTGGTTCAGGATCACGGCTGGTCGCCCCACCTTCCGACCCCGAGGCCGCCTCAGCACCACTCATTCTGGACACTGTTAGGACGTTTTCGTAATTTGAAAGTTTATAAATACATATGTATGTCCAATTGGTCTCTGTTTCTGTGAAGTGGAATACACTTTTTCCAAAGCGAACAAGCAGTTTCAAGTAAAAATATTGCGTTTTTCCATATTTTGCAAAATTTAGTGTTGTTTACGTATTATTGCACATGCGCATTATTGTAACTTCCGTTTAGACAAAACTCGGACTTGCCATGAGATCAACATCTCAACCAACCCATTTTCGGGAAGTTGAAGTAGATCTAATTGATGAATATGTAGCATAAGAAATAGTTTCGTTTCCCTATTAAATTTAAACTTAAAGCAGAATGCACATCAAGGCACCTTCTGCTTTGCTTGTTATGTTCTTTAAGGGGGTAGGTGCACCTTTGGAAAGTAATTACCAAATTCTTCAAACTTTGCATACAGACAGTAAAATTAGTTTCTATCACAAAACTGGTGAAAAAAGTGGGGGTACCGGACCTTTTTTTCCCATAATTTGAGATTTTTCAAGACTACCCCCCTAAAATTGAAGCTTCACTGAAAAACCGTGTTTTTGTAATACGTTTTTTCAATCTTTATTTATACAAACTATTTGTACAAGACAGGTCCTAATTTGTATTACTATAGTAAGAATAAACCCTGAAAATAATGTTTTGTCAAGATTCAAAATAAAAATGTTTGATTTCACTGGAAAGGAGTAAAATTTACCCCACCCACTTTTTTATAATGGGAGATTCATGCACAGTGAAAATTGCTCTACAAATTGTAGCAAACTAATTACCAAATTTTTTATTCACTGTTTTTAGCCTTGCAAACATAAAGTTTTAGTGAAATAGCAAATAAAAACACAGGGTCCCGGATCTTTTAAAAAAGATATAGACCTTTTTATCGAAAAAATCCATTTTTCTCATTTTTTTTCACTTTTGGTGTATTTTTATCAAAAACAATTTTTAAATTTTTTTTTTTTTGGTCTATTGAAATATATATAATTTATAATAAAACTGTACTTCCATGAAAATTTCATGCTTATATTCTAAGAAATTGAAGTGAAAACGGATGTAACAAAGTGCAACCTACCTATGAAAACGGTGTATGCTGAAAACTACGAATTTGACACAAATTTTAAAAAGTACCTTCCGGTACGAAAAAAACATTTTTTCCCTGCAAATTAGTATTTTATGACTGTATGTACTCACAGAAAATGAGCTATTAACATTTTTTGGAAAATGAGTTCGTAAAATTTTTCGGAAATTTCATAATGCTCAAAAAGACAGGCCGACATCCTTAAGGTAGCTTTTTACGAAATTATTGGGGTGGGGTATAAAACCGGAAAATACTGATTACAGCCCAAATTTATTTCAGCATCAATTAGATATGATAAAAATGTATCATATGAAACAAAAAAATCCGAAAAAAATCGAAAAATGAACTTAGGAAAACACTCGGTAATTTCCGTAATTTGTCGTCGGCACGGACACGGGCACGGTGGTATGGGGTTTTATACCTCACCAATTATTGGTAAAATAGTCGTTTTATACTTTTTTACAAATCCTGATAGATAAAGGTATTTTCTATAAGTTACCAAATTCTCTCTTGCTTAAACAAACGCTTTCTCTATCTATCTATCTATCGATAATGCCGGACTCCACTTTCGTGTATTATCGGCATGGGGGGGGATTGTGCGTCGTGCAGATTAAAAGCAAATAAAAGTTTGTGAAAGGGAGACTTCAAAGAAAGATAGAGAGAAGAAATAAAGTGTGACAGGTGTTAAAATAGGTGAAAACAAAGAAGCTAAAAACACTGATCCCAGGCCTCAAGGGCGGTTTGAAATAAGGGAGGGGCTCAGAGTGTTTCGAAACCCCTCGAGATCAGGCTGGAGGACTGTGTCCGCTGGTAGGCTGTTCCACATAACCACTGTATAGGGAAAAAAGGAGAACTTAAAGTAGTTCGCAGTAGTATGTACCTGTCGGAAGGATAAAGGGTGCATGTGCTGGGCCATTCTCGTAGGCCTCTCTAGATAGGACGGCAAGGGTATTGCTACCAACCCATACGTGATTTTATAAAACATGATGAGCCGTCCTATGTCACGTCGGTCTTGCAGGGTCTGCCACCCCAGACTCTCCCGAAGTGCTGTCACACTGTCATAGGTGGAGTAATTGTGAGTTGTCAATCTCGCAGCTCTTTTTTGTACTTTTTCTAATTTATTGATATTTACCTGTGTGCTGGGTGACCATACACTTGATGTGTATTCCAATTGAGGTCTTACCAGAGTCTTGTATGCAAATTCTCGAACTTTTTGATTTTTTGTCGGGATATTCCTGGAAAGAAAACTAAGAGTGTTATTTGCTGTAGTTGATATTTTTTCAATATGTTTGTTCCAAGAGAGATCATCTGATAGTGTTACTCAAAGATATTTGGCAGTATCTACATTTTCTAGAACTTGGTCATGAAGTCTATAATTAAAGAGAAACTTTTTCTTAGATTTGGAGATGGACATGACTACACACTTACTAGGATTGCATTCCATGTCCCAAGTCCGTTCCCACTTAGTGAGACTATCAAGGTCCTTTTGTAGGAGGTCACAATCTTGTTCTTTATTTATGGCTAAGTATACAGCCGTATCATCGGCAAAGAGACGGACTTGGGAGGTAACAGAATCGGGAAGGTCATTAATATATAATAGAACAAGAGCGTGTCCCAGTTACTCGAATGCCCCCGATGATACAGGGAGGGGAATCCAGACTATCAAACGTAAAAGTTAGAGAGCTGAAACTGTAGTGGAGCGCCATTTTAAGGACTCCAAGGGCCATTACTCCAAAGGGCCTAGCATAAATTGGTGACGCTGGTTATCCAAATTGGTCTCCATTTTATGTCAACAAACATTTTCAGAAAGTTTGGTGATGATCAGATGAAAACCCAAACAAAACTAAAATGAATCAAATAACTAATTATGAACCAATAATGAACCAATAATGTACTGTTTAACACATAGTTGTGGTTCAGTATTAGTACATCATTGAAAAGTACACGATTAGACCCCTAACAATGTACTATATTTCAGATTCACCAGAGTACTTTGATAGTTCACCATTAAGCAGACAGTTCATTATTAATTCAGCATTGAACATTAACTTTCTCTACTGTACATCATTGGTTCTTTATTAAACTTAAAAGATCTGGATAGTACATTAATAGTTCATCATTTAACATAGTTCTTCTATAACTGTTCAGCATTGGTTCATAATTAAACTTGAACAATCTGGATAGTACATTAATAGTTCATCATTGTTTATACGTGCGGTTATTCCCCTTTTTGAATCTACTCTCCACTTCGGGAGAATTCGGCAGAAATTCAAATCTGGAAAATTAATTGTAACCAGCAGCGAGCGATCAATGTTTGTGTCCAAGATATCTTGCATAAAGTGTGAAGTTGAACCGTTAATTAATACACGCAGTCGACGATGCTTGGGTTTTCAACTGTGTTTTGTTGGCCTCTAGAGTGTAAACACCCTTAAATATGGCATTTTCAGCAATTCAAAGGTAGATAACTCTTGACCTATAATTCTGATTTCAACTATAATCAAACTCATCCGAACTCTTATGGTAATATACAATTTGAGCAAGTTTGAGAAAGATTGGATAAATATTGTGGCCTCTAGAGTGTAAACACTAAAATTATTGATGACTAACGCCGGGCGCCGGACATTCAAGTATTGCAAAAGCTCACCCTGAGCTAGCTCAGGTGAGCTTATAAAAGCTCTGGCCATATAAGAGTCAGAGAAGAAGACGTTTGAAATTTTCTCTATATAACTCTTTGTAAAACTGTGACCCCCGGGGCGGGGCCAATTTTGACCCCAGGGGCATAATTTGAACAAACTTGATAGAGAACCTGTAGGCGATTCTATGTGCCAAATATCTAAGCTCTGGCCCTTGTAGTTTTACACAAGAAGATTTTTTAAGTTTTCATTGAAAAAAATCTATTTTGAGTTCCTGTGACCTAGTAATGCAACGGACCAGAACCATTTATACAATTTTGGTATAGGACATCTAGAAGTGTCACTATGTCAAATATCAAAGCTCTGGCCATATTAGTTTCAGAGAAGAAGACGTTTGAAAATTTCACTATATAACTCTATGTAAAACTGTGACCCCCGGAGCGGGGCCAATTTTGACCCCAGGGGCATAATTTGAACAAACTTGATAGAGGACCTGTAGGCGATTCAATGTGCCCAATATCTAAGCTCTGGCCCTTGTAGTTTCAGACAAGAAGATTTTTTAAGTTTTCATTGAAAAAATCTATTTTTAGCTCCTGTGACCTAGTTATGCAATCGACCAGAACCATTTGAACAATTTTGGTATAGAACATCTAGAAGTGTCACCATATCAAATATTAAAGCTCTGGCCATATTAGTTTCGGAGAAGAAGACGTTTGAAAATTTCTCTATATAACTCTTTGTAAAACTGTGACCCCCGGGGCGGGGCCAATTTTGACGACAGGGGCATACTTTGAACACACTTGATAGAGGACCTATAGATGATGCTATGTGCCAAATATCTAAGCTTTGGCCCTTGCGGTTTTTGACAAGAAGACTTTTTAAGATTTCCTTATTTTTTCACTTTGGTTGCCATGGCAACCAGAGTTCTGCATTGTTTATTATTTTTTGAACAAAATGGATAAAGTACATCTAGAAGTTACACCATGCCAAATATCAAAGCTCTAGCTATATTAGTTTCAAAGAAGAGGAGATTTGAAGATTTCACTATATAACTCTATGTAAATTTGTGACCCCCGGGGCGGGGTCATTTTTGACCCCAGGGACATAATTTGAACAATCTTGATAGACGACCTGTAGATGATGCTGAGTGCAAAATATCTAAGTTCAGGGTACTGTGGTTTCAGACAAGAAGATTTTTTAAGTTTTTATTGAAAAGATCTATTTTTAGCTCCTGTGACCTAGATATACATCGGACCCAAACTTTTTGAACAAAATTGGTAAAGTACTGCTAGAAGTTACACCATGCCAAATATCAAAGCTCTAGCTTTATTAGTTTCAGAGAAGAAGAGGTTTGAAGATTTCACACTATAACTCTATGTAAATTTGTGACCCCAGGGACATAATTTGAACAATCTTGATAGAGGACCTGTAGATGATGCTTTGTGCCAAATATCTAAGCTAAGGGTACTGTTACCATGGTAAAATACAAACTATAATGCAGACAATGCAGTGACTGTACTGGTCAATTAATCATTCATTTTTTACAATTCCTGTCAAAACATGTTGATTGCAATCTATCCTGCATTGACACGTGTCATTGTCTCATAGATACAGGTAAGAACTTGTAAGAGCAATTAACCGTCTCCTTGTCACCAAATGCTCTATGCAGTTGATTGTGTAATTGCCAGTCATTTTGTATGAAGAGGGGGCGTGTCTAATAGTTTCTCATAGTTTCTGTTTGTTAGGAAATAAACAGTTTGGGTTTACGTTTCGGCCAGGCAACATGTAATTTGTGTTAAAGAGGCTCGCAACCGGATTTAGCATTCAAAATGGTAATTTGTAAATATATGTCAAATGATTATATAAATGCCCAAACAAAAAAAACAGGGTAACAAATAACTATAACAATGAACTAATTCTGTACAGTTCATTATTAATACATAATTGGTTGTCAAATCACATGCAAATGAGGTTAACAATGTACTAGTAACAATGTACTAATAATGAACTTCCAACAATGAACTAATAAAGAACTAACAATGAACCAATTATGTACTGTCGATCACAACCATGCACTGTTAACAATGTACTAATTATGTACTTATAACAATGTACTAATCATGTACTCATAACAATGTACTAATGCTGAACTGTTAACAATGTACTAATTCTGCACCATTTCTGAGCTACATAGGCATGCAGATTTCATTGACCCCTTTGTCATTTAAAACAAGCAATTTTCCTTCAATGAAACTTTTGATTTGTAAAAAGAATATGCGGCAGCCTATAACAAAACGTTAAACTTCTTTCTAGATAAACAGTACATGTATTATTCTATAGTTTAGAGGTCGAGTCAATTCGGGGTCGATTTGACGAGGGACCGAATTGACCCGGGATCTTCTAAATTTTGTAAACAATCACAGAAAATTCTCATGAACTAACCTTCATCGGCTTCGCTAACAAAACACAGTTGAAAACCCAAGCATCGTCGACTGCGTGTATTAATTAACGGTTCAACTTCACACTTTATGCAAGATATCTTGGACAAACATGCACATCGATGGCTCGCTGTTGGTTACAATTTTTTCCAGATTTGAATTTCCTGCGGAATTCTCCCGAAGTGGAGAGTAGATTCAAAAAGGGGAATAACCGCACGTATAAACAATGATGAACTATTAATGTACTATCCAGATTGTTCAAGTTTAATTATGAACCAATGCTGAACAGTTATAGAAGAACTATGTTAAATGATGAACTATTAATGTACTATCCAGATTTTTTAAGTTTAATAAAGAACCAATGATGTACAGTAGAAGAAAGTTAATGTTCAATGCTGAATTAATAATGAACTGTCTGCTTAATGCTGAACTATCAAAGTACTCTGGTGAATCTGAAATATAGTACATTGTTAGGGGTCTAATCGTGTACTTTTCAATGATGTACTAATACTGAACCACAACTATGTATTAAACAGTACATTATTGGTTCATTATTGGTTCATAATTAGTTATTTGATTCATTCTATTTTTGTTTGGGTGGGTAAGATTTAGTTTAGGATAATAAATTCTGTTAAAAAATGCATTTCAAAAAAAATAATAGAAGAAGCTCTGGTGGGATTCGAACCCGTTACCCTCCATTGCGGAGACAAACAAGAAAAATGAGGACACGCCTTTACCGCCTCGACCACGGAAGCTCTATATATATATGGTAGCGAATTAACGTACTTCACTGGTAGCGCTTAATACTACATTATTTGGCTCCGGTTTATGTCAGAGCCCGTGTAGAGAAGCAACAACAACAGCAAAACCGTCAGCTGACGCTATTGAAAAACGATGGAATGTATCTAAAAAATCTAAGATTCGGTGACGATTCTTGAGACTTATTTTGGACTGATCATATTTTTTTAATGTCAGAAGCCAAATAATGCCACAAATTTGCTTTTATTTGAGTATTTTGTTTTATTTTGACAAGTACACCATCCGGTTGCGAGTCGCTTTAAGAAAAGAGGGTGGTATCTGCCACCCGAAGAAATGCATTTCGGACACTGTTTCTAAGGATGATTTCAACATTACAAATTCTACTGAACACTTCGTTATTACATATGCTATTTTGGATTACTACATTTGTTATAACAATTCATCTGATGTCCAGGACTTTAATAAAAACTACTGGAAACGTCACACTGTTTTCATATCAACAACTCCAAACCGGAATTCTAATTTAGGGATCAAAATCCTTTCCCTACAGTACTGTGGTTTCAGAGAAGAAGATTTTTTAAGTTTTTATTGAAAAAACTATTTTTAGCTCCTGTGACCTAGATATACAACGGACCGGAAATATTTGAACAACTTTCAAAGAGGACCATATAAGGATAATTTCTACCAAGTTTGGTAAAAATCCATCCAGTAGTTAAGGAAATGGTTGGCGACAGACGGACGGACGACGACGGACATAGCACGATCAGAATAGCTCACCTTGTGTCAGGTGAGCTAACAAGAATATCGTTCCCAACGATGGATGCTCCCCACAAAGAACAAGAGGGCCTGAAGGCCCTGATATCGCTCACCTCTTGTACTGAAGTCTGATAGTTTTACCTTTCTGTTTCATCCATTTTAATCTAAATCCATTAAAATGTGTAGTATAGCATGTAAACAATTTTGTAATACAATCTCATAATTCTAGTATAGTAGAGTACATCAGGGGCTGATAACTGGAGCCTAAACAATACTGAAATGAAGCCTTTTCTAGCATTTCAAAGTATATCAAGGGCAGATAACTATTGCCACAACTACTAGATTTCAACAATAATTGCACTGCTTCGAGAACTTATAGCTATACACTTTGTGTGCAAGTATAATCAAAATCCATTGTAAATTGTACATAGCAAGAGTGTTTACACTGTTAGAAATGGCATTTTCAGCTATTCAAGGGCAAATAACTCTTGACCTATTGGTATGATTTCAACCATAATCACACTTATTCGAACTCTTATGGTAATATACAATCCGAGGAAGTTTGAAAAAGACTGGATCAAAATTGTGGGCGCTAGAGTGTAAAAATCGTTAAATATGGTGTTTTCAGCAATTCAAAGGTAGATAACTCCTGACCTAATAGCTATTCATCCCATTTCAACCATAATCAAACTCATCTGAACTCTCATGGACATATACAATATGAGCAAGTTTTAGAAAGATTGGATAAATATTGTGGCCACTAGAGTGTAAACACCCTTAAATATGGCATTTTAAGCAATTCAAAGGTAGATAACTCACGACCTATTAGTCTGCTTTTAACCATAATCAAACTCATTCGAACTCTTATGGTCATACACAATCTGAGCAAGTCTGAGAAAGATTGGATTCAAATAGTGGCCTCTAGAGTGTAAACACTGTTAAATATAGCCTTTTCAGCAATTCAAAGGTATATAACTCTTGATCTATTAGTCCGATTTCAACCATAATTGAACTCGTCCGAGCTCTTACGGTAATACACAATCTGAGCAAGTTTGAAAAAGATTGATTAAATATTGTGGCCTCTAGAGTGTAAACACTGTTAAATATGGCATTTTCAGCAATTCAAAGGTATATTAATACTGACCTATTGGTCAGATTACAACCATAATCAAACTCATCCGAACCCTTATAGTAATATACAATCTGAGCAAGTCTGAGAAAGTTTGAATAAATAGTGTGGCCTCTAGAGTGTAAACACTGTTAAATATGGCATTTTCAGCAATTCAAAGGTAGATAACTTCTGACCTTTGAGTCAGATTTCAACCATAATCAAACTCATCCGAACTCTTATGGTAATATACAATCTGAGCAAGTTTGAGAAAGATTGGATCAAAATTGTGGGCGCTAGAGTGTAAAAATCGTTAAATATGGTGTTTTCAGCAATTCAAAGGTAGATAACTCCTGACCTAATAGCTATTCATCCCATTTCAACCATAATCAAACTCATCTGAACTCTCATGGACATATACAATATGAGCAAGTTTTAGAAAGATTGGATAAATATTGTGGCCACTAGAGTGTAAACACCCTTAAATATGGCATTTTAAGCAATTCAAAGGTAGATAACTCACGACCTATTAGTCTGCTTTTAACCATAATCAAACTCATTCGAACTCTTATGGTCATACACAATCTGAGCAAGTCTGAGAAAGATTGGATTCAAATAGTGGCCTCTAGAGTGTAAACACTGTTAAATATAGCCTTTTCAGCAATTCAAAGGTATATAACTCTTGATCTATTAGTCCGATTTCAACCATAATTGAACTCGTCCGAGCTCTTACGGTAATACACAATCTGAGCAAGTTTGAAAAAGATTGATTAAATATTGTGGCCTCTAGAGTGTAAACACTGTTAAATATGGCATTTTCAGCAATTCAAAGGTATATTAATACTGACCTATTGGTCAGATTACAACCATAATCAAACTCATCCGAACCCTTATAGTAATATACAATCTGAGCAAGTCTGAGAAAGTTTGAATAAATAGTGTGGCCTCTAGAGTGTAAACACTGTTAAATATGGCATTTTCAGCAATTCAAAGGTAGATAACTTCTGACCTTTGAGTCAGATTTCAACCATAATCAAACTCATCCGAACTCTTATGGTAATATACAATCTGAGCAAGTTTGAGAAAGATTGGATAAATATTGTGGCCTTTAGAGTGTAAACTGGGGAGATAATTAAATATTGGGAGATGACAGAGTCATGGTTCTTGTGTACTGTACCTCCTTATGTCATCAAATATCACTGTATTAAGTTCTATTAACTTACGGTGTAGCAGTCAAGAGATATACTCCGGACAAAATTGTTTTGTATTTTTAGACAAGGGCCACTATGGCCCTAAATCGCTCACCTGGTACACCATGGCAAACTTGACCTATAGTGACCTAGATTATGACTGGACATGACCCACAATCAACCTTTAGAGTGTAAACAAGATTTTCCTATGATTTGACCTAGTGACCTAGTTTTTGACCGAACATGACCCATATTCAAACTTCACCTATATATAAATAAGACAAACATTCTGACCAAGTTTCATCAAGATACAATGAGATTTGTAGCCTCTAGAGTGTTAACAAGATTTTTCTATGATTTAACCTAGTCACCTAGTTTTTGACCGGACATGACCCATATTCAAATTTCACCTATATATAAATCAGACAAACATTCTGACCAATTTTCATCAAGATCCAATGAGATTTGTAGTCCCTAGAGTGTTAACAAGATTTTCCTATGATTTGACCTAGTGACCTAGTTTTTGACCGAACATGACCCATATTCAAACTTGACCTAGATATCAATAAGACAAACATTCATACCATGTTTCATAAAGATCCAATGAGATTTATAGCCTCTAGAGTGTTAACAAGGTTTTTCTATGATTTGACCTAGTGACCTAGTTTTTGACCGGACATGACCCATATTCAAACTTGACCTAGATATCATAAGACAAACATTCATACCATGTTTCATAAAGATCCAATGAGATGTGTAGCCTCTAGAGTGTTAACAAGATTTTTCTATGATTTGACCTAGTGAACTAGTTTTTGACCGGACATGACCCACATTCGAACTTGACCTAGATATCAATGAGACAAACATTCTGACCAAGTTTCATCAAGATCCAATGAGATTTGTAGCCTCTAGAGTGTTAACAAGGTTTTTCTATGATTTGACCTAGTGACCTAGTTTTTGACCCAACATGACCCACATTCGAACTTGGCCTAGATTTCTACTAGACAAACATTGTGATCAAGTTTCATAAAGATCCAATGAGATTTGTAGCCGGTAGAGTGTTAACGAACAATTGTGAACAGACGGACGGACGGACGGACGGACGACGGACATCCAGCGATCCTAAAAGCTCACCTTGGCACTTCGTGCCAGGTGAGCTATAAAAGGGAGATAATTCAATATTAGGAGATGACAGAGTTACCGTTCTTGTGTACTGCACTTCCTTTAGTCATCCTCTATCACTGTTACAAGTTTCATCAACTTTCAGTGTAACGGTCTAGAGATATGCTCCGGACAAATTGATATTTCTTATGAGAAAAAGGGTGATAATTCAAAATTGGGAGATGAGAGACTTACGGTTCTTTTGTACTGCCACTCCTCCTGTCATTCTCTATCACTGTATCAAGTTTCATCAACCTACGGTGTACCGTTCAAGAGATATGCTCCGGACAAAAAAGCGTGACGGACGGACGGACGTCCTTCCATTTGGGCACTTGTTGGGTTTTTCTTTTGTTTAAAAGTACCCAATATCAACAAAAAAAAAACCAACAATAGAGAGGTTTCGATTTCTTACGTGTACGGGTACGGGAACTTGTGGCTCGCTTTTTTTGCAGAATACCATCGTGACGTAATCAAGGTATGCGCACCTACCTTTTGATTCACACGTTGACAACTGGTAGAATGCACTCCACACGTTTTAGTAAAACTTGTAAGTTTATCATCATTTTATTCCTATTATTTATATAGCTCATGTAAATGTTATTTAATAGAATGTTGGTACAAACCTTGTTTGAAAGATTTGAGTTTAAAGAGTTAACTATCGAATTAGCGGACACGGTTACACGTTATAATCCAAAGCCAAAAAAGTCGCTTGAAACGACTGACAAACTTGATATGAGCCTTTCAAATGATACATAAACCTTACCTGAGTACTAAAACGATAAAAAAAACCATGTGCACGTATGTGTTTTCAATGTACGTGCAAGGTGCATGCGTCTGTCTTTATCTGCCTTTGTCTGTATGTCTATCTCTCTTTCACTATCTCTTTCTCTCTCGTTCTCTCTGTGTCTCTGTCTGTATGTATGTCTGTCTCCGATTGCGCATGCCTATGGGTCTGCCTATCTGTCCGATTCGTCATTTCGTCTCTCTCTCTTTATCTCTCATTCTCTGTCTGCTTTCTCTCCCTCTCTCTGTTTGTTTTTCTGTCTCTTTGTGTATCTCTCTGTTTCCTTTTCTTTCTCTCTGTCCCTGTATGTCTATTACTCTCTCTCTCTTTATTTGTTTTACTCCTCCATTTCGCTACATCTCTATCTCTCTCTCTCCCTCCCTCTATCTATCTGTCTCTGTCACTCTGTCTCTTTGTGTGTGTCTCTCTATGTCTCATTTTCTCTCTCTGTCTCTCTGGCTGTGTATGTTTGTCTCTGTATCTCTGCCATCCTCTCTCATTCTTTCTTTCTCTCTTTCTTTCTTATTTCTCTCTCTCTCCCCTCTCTCTCCCCTCTCTCTCTTTCTCTCTCTATTTCTCTCTCTGTCTTTATCTCTATATCTATGTATCTATTTATCTCTCTCTCTTTGGATCTAAGACATAAAATATGATAATGTTTCTCTAATTTGAGAATAGATCTTTTTCTATATCGAATCTATATAGATCTACTATGCATGTATAGATCGATACCTTATCCAACGCTAGATCTATTAAAAATGACTTATTTTACAGAAAGTGACATCATCCCTTAAAACGAGAGCACCGCAAACGGGTGCTGGACGCTCGACTTACATATACATGAGACGGCTACATTTTTCAAACTTAAAGAATGTGTATGGGGGTTTAATGCCCTATTGATCATAGAAATTTGTAAGCAACAACAACTCAGACATACTTGGACAGTCTACATTCCATTTAAAGTAAACTATAAGTAAAAACAAGGACAATAACTCTTGAATTGCACATTCCTGGTCACCTTTCTTGTTTGAATGAGTTGCCATTTTGATATAAAACCAGTGTTTAAAGTTTCAAGTTAATATCTTTGACAGTTATTAAGATATTTCAATTTACAAGTTTTCAGTAAATAAATCAAGGGAAATTACTCTGTAATTACAAATCACAGAGTAACCTACCTTGTTGTAATGAGTTGTCCTTTTGATACTTAACAAGTATTCAAAGTTTCAAGTTAATATCTTTAATAGTTATTTAGATATGTTAATTTATAACTTTTAAGTAAATAAAACAAGGGCAATAACTCTGGATACACAAACCTCATGGTTACCTGTCTTGTTGTAATGAGTTGCCCTTTTGATATTGAATAACTATTCAAAGTTTCAAGTGAATAGTTATTTAGATATGTTAATTTACAATTTTGAAGTAAATAAAACAAGGGAAATAACTCTAAAATGACAAATCCCAGAGTTACATGCCTTGTTGTGATTAGTTGCCCTTTTGATATGGAATAACTATTCAAAGTTTCAAGTTAATGTCTTTCATAGTTATTTAGATATTTTAATTTACAATTTTGAAGTAAATAAAACAAGGGCAATAACTCTAAAATGACAAATCCCAGGGTTACCTGCCTTGTTGTAATGAGTTGCCCTTTTAATACTGAACAACTATTCTAAGTTTCAAATGGATACCTTTGCTAGTTATTGAGATATGTTTATTTATAATTTTTAAGTAAATAAAACAAGGACAATAACTCTAAAATGACAAATCCCAGGGTTACCTGCCTTGTTGTAATGAGTTGCCCTTTTAATACTGAACAACTATTCCAAGTTTCAAATAGATATCTTTGCTAGTTATTGAGATATGTTAATTTATAATTTTTAAGTAATTAAAACAAGGGCAATAACTCTGAAATTACAAATCCAAGGGTTACCTGCTTTGTTGTAATGAGTTGCCCTTTTGATACTGAACAAATATTCCAAGTTTCAAATGGATACCTTTGATAGTTATTGAGACATCAACTCTTACAAAAACCTCAAGCAAAAAACTTAACCGACGCAGACGCTGACGCAGACGCAGACGACAGGGTTACGACAATAGCTCGACTTTTCGAAAAAGTCGAGCTAAAAATTGTTCCTTTTCAACGAAACGCTTGATGTCAAGCTGTTGAGAGAGGTGTTAGCACAAAACCCCTTCCAGAACAAAAAACAAGAGGGCCTGAAGGCCCTGATATCGCTCACCTTTTATAATGAAGCCTGATAACTTTACCTTTGAATTTCACCTGTTTTATTCTAAATCCATTCAAATTTGTACTATAGCATGTACACAACATTGCAATATGACCCATTCTAGTATGTATAGTCGAGTACATCAAAGGCAGATAACTAGAGCCCAAATTTTACTGAAATGAAGCCTTTTCTAGCATTTCAAAGTATATCAAGGGCAGATAACTCTTGCCACAATGATCAGATTTCAACAATAATTGCACTCCCTCGAGAACATATAGCTATATACATTGTGTGCAATTGTAATTAAAATCCATTGAAAATTGTGGCCTCTAGAGTGCAAACGCTGTTAAATATGGCATTTTCAGCAATTCAAAGGTAGATAACTCTTGACCTATAGGTTAGATTCCAGCTATAACCGAACTCATCCGAATTCTTATGGTTATATACAATCTGAGCAAGTTTGAGAAAGATTGGATTAAAATTGTGGCCTCTAGAGTGTAAACACCCTTAAATATGGCATTTTCAGCAATTCAAAGGTAGATAACTCTTGACCTAGAGGTATGATTGCAACCATAATCAAACTCATCTGAACTCTTATAATCATATACCATCTGATAAAGTTTGAGAAAGATTGGATTAAAAGTGTGGCCTCTAGAGTGTAAACAACCTTAAATATGGCATTTTCAGCAATTTAAAGGTAGATAACTCTTGACCCATTGGTCCGATTGCAACCATAATCCAACTCATCTGAATTCTTCTAGTCATATACCATCTGATGAAGTTTGAGAAAGATTGGATTAAAATTGTGGCCTCTAGAGTGTAAACAACCTTAAATATGGCATTTTCAGCAATTTAAAGGTAGATAATTCTTGACCTATCGATCCGATTGCAACCATAATCCAACTCATCTGAACTCTTATAATCATATACCATCTGATAAAGTTTGAGAAAGATTGGATTAAAATTGTTGCCTCTAGAGTGTAAACAACCTTAAATATGGTATTTTCAGCAATTTAAAGGTAGATAACTCTTGACCTATGGGTGCGATTCCAACCATAATCAAACTTATTCAAACTCTTGCGGTTATATACAATCTGAGCAAGATTGGGAAATATTGAATTAAATTGTGGTCTCTAGAGTGTAAACACTGTTAAATAATGCATTTTCAGCAATTCAAAGGTGGATAACTCTTGACCTATACGTCCAATATCAACCATAATCGAACTCACCCAAACTCTTATGGTAATATACAATCTGAGTAAGTTACAGAAAGATTGGATAAAATTTGTGGCCTCTAGAGCGTAAACACCAAAACTGTTGACGACGGACGACGGACGACGGACGACGAACGACGGACGCCGGACATTTCAAGGATTGCAAAAGCTCACCCTGAGCTAGCTCAGGTGAGCTAAAAAGCTGGGAAAGTATTGCCGACGCAATAAGTGATGCAGATATGCCAATCGATGGAAGACGAAACGCAAACACAATACACTAAAATGCAGAAAATTACATTTTTTTTAATTCATCTCAATTTAATTTCATCTGAGATACAAAATGTTGGAAGCGTATTCAGATGTCGGGTTACCCGGCGTCTGATATGGCTCCAAACTGTTTTGCAGGGGAAATACTAGTTTAAGCGTAAACGTGTTTATTTGGAAATAATGACGTTTTTCCACTGTAGGCTACATCAAGGATTAACATAACACAGTAAACTAAGACCTAATCATGCATGATTGTACAAGTTGTCCAATTTGGAAACACGATTTAGAAAATACGTGTATACATACATGTAACATGTGCATTGGAGAAAGCGTTATTCTTTCCCGTTTTTAAACGCAAACGAAACACAAACAAAGTGCATTAAAATGGGTAAAATGACAACTTTTGTACAATTTTGACGACTCATTTTAGACTGAATGGTAAAAAGTTTGGAGCTTGATCAGACGCCGGGTTACCTGGCGTCTGATCTGGCTCTAAACTGTTTGCAATGGGAATAATAGTTTAGCGTTTAAAACGCTTTTATTGGTAAATAATCACGTTTTCTCCACACGTACACGTTCACGTTCACGTAAAAGAAATCGAAACCCTCTTTACCAAATTTTTACTCGTGAACGGGAACTTGTGGCCACACGTACCCGTACCCGTAAGAAATCGAAACCTCTCTAATAACAATAGGGCGATCACGGAATGCATGGAATCTATTGTTCTCCCTACCCAACAAAGGACCTTTCGTGCGTGCGGACAGACAGACGGACGGAAACACGGACGGCCGGACAAAGCGGCGACTATATGCTCCCCCCTAAAGGCGAGCATAAAAATGCCGGTTTGTTACGGAAACAAGAGCCCCATGGGGCATATTTCGCTCACCTGAGAATAGCTGAAAAAATGGAGATAATGATTTATGTCCAGGATTGACCTAGATATGCAACCGACCGGAACCATTTGAACAAAATATGTAAAGGATATTTAAAAGTGTTAGCATACCGAGTATAAAAGCTCTGGCCATATTCACTGGTTAGGAACTTGGTTACAGTGGGGCGAGGGTCCTCGCGACAGGTGGTATCGGAGTCCTGACTATACATGTTTCAGAGTCTCGTCGTGAAACAAAACTTGGCACGCTGAAGTGAACGCAAAAGAGGTAATTAAAGGTCAAATTGACATAAACACTGTAAATCATTATTGTCACCATATAGTCCGATGTTTTTCTAAGCGTCGTGCATGCTTAATTCGTTCCATTTATGGAATTTACGCTTGAAATAGTTCATAAAACGACGCGGTAATCAAGGTTTTTGTTCACAACAATATATTCTTATAAATGACTGCATAATCTCGCCTGCAATCAATGTTTCTGGCAAGATTAATACTTAAATTGCATCTTTGCAAGAGAATCACATTAAAAATATCGTATATCAATGAAATTCTCTGGATTTCAAGTGGTTAATAAGGTTACAGAGTCTAACAGAGAGCGTTACAGGTTCTCTAACAACCGGTTATTAAACGTTACAGGTTCTTATCGACATTTTTGTTTGAGAGAGAATGGATCTAAAGTGCATGTATTGCAAGAGGTCCTTTATATTTTACAGTGATTTAAGCTGTCACCTGTCTTTTATACAATCAATTAGCCTTCGTTTTAGCGGTTGTAAATGAGATTTACTGTAATAATTACGTATTACTGCGTTCGGTTAGTGCCTACTACTTGATATTTTATCATATGTAAAGAACCATCGTCGTATTTAATAATTTCGAAATAGTTAACACGATGCAAAAATAATAAAAAGTACTCAATTTCAAAGATTCTTTTGCTGTATTTATTTCCCAAAATGAAAACCAGACTCTTAAAAATTAAATATGTACTTGCAAATATCTCTAAAGCGATCAATGAAATAATCTAACGTGTAGAACAGCTCCAAAGGCAAACAATAACCGGTACATGTAATAAAAAAGAACCTGCAAAATTACATGACTTGTCAAGCAAAACATAGTACTTAATGCAAAAACTGAAAGCCACCTTTAATTTAGACAAGGTAAATTCTTCATAATAGGCAAGTCTCATATCTTGCCACAGGCGAACTCTGGTCTCGATTTGCACTATTTGTGCTCTTTTTGAATGCAAATTTTCACAATAAGTTGCTCAATATTTTTAAGTTTAATTAATAACTTTCTATCTATTTCTCAGACAAATAAATCATATGTGCAAAACGATCCGTCATATATCAAATATAAGTTTAACCCGTTCACCGCTATACTCTGACTGTATAAACACAGATAAACAGGTTAGATTCGAATGAGAAGCTGAATAATTGTGTGTCTGAATCGGATCAAAGCTGTTTGACTATCTTAGAGATCCTTTTTCGAGTTTGATCTTGGTTAGACATCGAGAAAATTGGCGCAGCACCAGGCTCTTAACTGTTTGCAAATACGACTGTTAGTCTATTAAATGTATAAAACAGAATGCGTTATAAGTAGATCTTCCACCGAGAATAGGATCGAACCGCACTCGAACCCGTGCATATTATCAACTTTGCAAAATTTAATACGTAATTCAAATCTCAAGCGTGAGTAAATTTGTATTTTTTCTGGTGTCGTCTAAACGACGGCCTACATGAAAATGAGTTCCACAAACACAGACAAGATTCTTTGGTCCATGTTTGTCTTCGACATGTTCATTGAGCAAAGCTTTGGTATTGAGTTTGCTCCGCAAGTGTCACATTCAAAGGCACTCTTTTGCCAAGAATGATAAACATGCCGTTGTCTTGCCAGAGTTTTCCGATTATTAAACCGTCCGCTGTTTAATTAATATTTACAATCGCCCCATTCAATTCCATTGACAAAAAGTGTGTTCATTTTAAATAAACACCAATTTTCGAGAGGGCGGGACTTGTGGAAAAGTTTCGATGGGGAGGCGGGGCATATGTAGTTTTCCTTCGCGAATTAATCTTTGGAACTTGGGGCAGCAAACATTTGGCGGATTTTTTCAAAATTTGTTCTTAACCGATCTATGCCTTCCTACTAGTGGAAACCATGATTCCCGACTAATATTCTTCTTTATAAATGAGATAAGTTGCAAGAAAATTGACATAAGAATATACCTTATAAACAGCGGCCTATATCTGCGTTTCTCTATGACAATAAAACCCCGATATATTTATCCTACTTTAAAATTACGTCACTTCTAATGACGTCATAAATCAGCATTTTTTTGACAATGGAACTTATTTTTTCTGCTTTCGAATGTACTCAGTAAATTGGTCATGGCTGTTCCTTATAGGCATGGAGGAAGTATACTTCCTCCATGTTATAGGGTACACATTATTCGTGTTATCGACCTCTAATATGGATTAAACATACATGCGTAGTGACAAAATGTTTATTTAATGTTAGAAATTACAGCAAATATATTGTAAATATAAGAAATGAACTGATTTTTTTCGGCGTTCAAGCGAAATGAACGACAGAACTTTATCGGCAAATTTACCATGAAGCTAGCGCGATTCATGGAATTTGCCGATAATTTTCTGTCGTTCATTTCGCTTGAACGCCGAAAAAAATCAGTTCATTTCTTAAATAAAGCAGTTTGATTTTGTTGTGATACGCCATTACGTGTTAATTAAAGCCATATACTGAACTGAAAGATTTATTGCACAAAGTGCAATTTACCTTTCTTTTCGATGAAAACTACCCCTGTGAAAAGTGTTCAGGAATGTTAGACTACCCATGAACGTTAAATAGAATAGTTCTAGGGCTTCAAAAAATACTTTAAATACTTTACACATTCTACAAAAGGAGTTCAAGAACTTCTGCAATTCTAGAACAATGGTTCTAAAAACATCAAATTCCTAGAATTATTGCAGCATATTCATGAACGTATAATGGCCACTTCTACTATTTTTCATGAATATTCAAGAAATCATTCTCGAATAGTTCTAGAATAATTCAATACCTTCTCACAGGTGTATTTTGTGGCGCTAAAGAATGCCTGAACTTGTGGTCATGTACTGATATTCTTTACAAAGAGTGTACTGGTATTCTTTACAAAGAAACTGCTTTTTTCATCTGCTTTTACGACATTTGCACGGGAGTCCGGCTGGTGGAAGTGCCGCATATATTGTTATTGCCGTTTACTTCAATATCCAGGCTTATATCGAGTAAACTAGGGTCTTCTAACGAGATCTCGCCCATTTCGAGATTCGTGAATACCCTGTAACACTGTTAAGAAGAACCTGTAACACTTATCAAACAGTCGACAGGGACCTGTGACCTCTACATCCCATTGATAAGTAACACCAAACTTATGATAACATTTAAAATCGGACATATTTCTTTAAAAAATGCTTCAATATTAGAAAAACACGAACAAATAGATTATCTTATTGTGTAACATGCTGCAATTTCTTACGTAAATTTAACTTATAACAAAAATATGTGCATATTCATGTAGGCAGTGGGGACCACTTGCTTTTATGTCCTCTATTTACCTGAATTCTAACGCAGGCGACGTTAACTATCGTCTTAAAAAGAAGCCAAAAGCTCTTACCAAGTTTTAATGAAGAATCCTTGCCATGAGGCTGTGTAAACTCGCTGAAAGATTATGTATTTACATGTACACGCGAGAAAGAGTCATGACTCTGAAACATTTTTCGAAACGACCCCTATACCACCTGTCGCGAGGACCCTCGCCCCACTGTAACCAAGTTCCTAACCAGCGATATTAGTGTCAGAGAAGAAGACGTTTGAAATTTTCTCTATATAACTCTATGAAAATCTGTGACCCCCGGGGCGGGGCCAATTTTGACCACAGGGGCATAATTTGAACAAACTTGATAGAGGACCTGTAGGCGATGCTATGTGCCAAATATCTAAGCTCTGGTCCTTGTAGTTTCAGACAAGAATTTTTCATTGAAACAAAATCTATTTTAAGCTCACCTGAGCACAAAGTGAGCACAAAGTGCTCAAGGTGAGCTATTGTGATCGGTCGCCGTCCGTCGTTGTTGGTGTCCGTGTCGTCTGTTCACAATTTGTTTCAAATAATTGTGGTCAAAACATGGTCAGATACATACTGTAGTTGTGAGCTTCAAAAACTGTAAAAAAAGTGGGCGGGGCAATCGGTCTTGTTGCCATAGCAACCATGCTCGATATCTAAAAAAAATCTTCTTCTCAAAAACGACTGGTCCGATTTCAATTTGGTTTTCACCAAAATGTTTCTCAATTAATATACTTTCAAAACTGTTCAAAGAATTTTGATCCGTCAAAAAACATAGCCGCCAGAGGGCGTAGTCATTTTCGGTATTTACGTAATATTGACAACTAAAGTCAAAACTTTAAAAATCTTCTTGTCAATAACTATAAGTCCTAGGACAACCAAATTTCACATGTAGCATCATGTTGTGAACTTTTAGCAAGATTGTTCAAATAATGACCCCGGGTCAAAAATGCCCCCGTCCGGGGCTTATCAGTTTTTCATAGGAAAACCTTTAAAACTCATCTTCTCTAAAACTGTATGGCCTAGACGTTTTATATTTGGCATGTAGCTTTGCCTTATGGACCTCTACTAAGATTGTTCAAATCATGACCCCAGGGTATAAAATGGCCCGCCCCAGGGCTTATCAGTTTTACATAGACTTATATAGGAAAACCTTTAAAAATCTTCTTCTCTGAAACCGTAAGGCCAAGACCTTTTATATTTGGCATCTACTTTTGCCTTATGGTCCTCTACCAAGATTGTTCAAATCATGACCCCGGATCAAAAATGGCCCCGCCCCGGGGCTTATCAGTTTTACATAGACTTATATAGAAATAAACTTTTAAAACTCTTCTTCTCTGAAACCCTTACACCCAGACCTTCTATATTTAGCATCTAGCTTTGCCTTAAGGTCCTCTACCAAGATTGTTTAAATCATGACCTCCGGGTCAAAAATGGCCCCGCCCCGGGGCTTATCAGTTTTACATAGACTTATATTGGAATAAACCTTTAAAACTCTTCTTCTCTGAAACCCTAAGACCCAGACCTTTTATATTTGGCATCTAGCTTTGCTTTACGGTCCTCTACCAAGATTGTTCAAATCATGACCTCCGGGTCAAAAATGGCCCCGCCCCGGGGCTTATCAGTTTTACATAGACTTATATAGGAAAACCTTTAAAAATCTACTTCTCTGAAACCGTAAGACCCAGACCGTTTATATTTGGCATCTAGCTTTGCCTTATGGTCCTCTACCAAGATTGTTCAAATCATGACCCCGGGGTCAAAAATGGCCCCGCCCAGGGGCTTATCAGTTTTACATAGACTTATATTGGAATAAACCTTTAAAAATCTTCTTCTCTGAAGCCCTTAGACCCAGACCTTTTATATTTGGCATCTAGCTTTGCCTTATGGTCCTCTACCAAGATTGTTCAAACCATGACCTCCGGGTAAAAAATGGCCCCGCCCCGGGGCTTATCAGTTTTACATAGACTTATATTGGAATAAACCTTTAAAACTCTTCTTCTCTGAAACCCCAAGACCCAGACCTTTTATATTTGGCATCTAGCTTTGCTTTATGGTCCTCTACCAAGATTGTTCAATTCATGACCTCCGGGTCAAAAATGGCCCCGCCCTGGGGCTTATCAGTTTTACATAGACTTATATTGGAATAAACCTTTTTAAAATACTCTTCTTCTCTGAAACCCTAAGACCCAGACCTTTTATATTTGGCATCTAGCTTTGCCTTATCAAGTTATGGTCCTCTACCAAGATTGTTCAAATCATGACCCCCGGATCAAAAATGGACCCGCCCCGGGGCTTATCAGTTTTACAAAGACTTATGTAGTAAAACCTTTAACAAGAGGGCCTGAAGGGCCTGATATCGCTCACCATTTGTAATGAAGACTGATAGCTTTACCTTTGAATTTCACCCGTTTTATTCTAAATCCATTCAAGTTTGTCGACCTACTCTAGTATAGTAGAGTACATCAAAGGCAGATAACTAGAGCCTAAACAATACTGAAATGAGGCCTTTTTCTAGCATTTCAAAGTATATCAAGGGCAGATAACTATTGCCACAATGATTAGATTTCAACAATAATTGCACTCCTTCGAGAACGTATAGCTATTTACTTTGTGTACAAGTATAATCAAAATCCATTGAAAACTGTAGTTGCAAGAGTGTAAACGCTGTAAAATATGGCATTTTCAGCAATTCAAAGGTAGATAACTCTTGATCTATTTGTCCGCTTTCAACCATATTCACCCTTTTTCGAACTCTTATGGTCATATACAATCTAGGCAAGTTTGAGAGAGCTTGGATAAATATTGTGGCCTCTAGAGCGTAAACACTGTTAAATATATCATTTTCAGCAATTCAAAGGTAGATAACATTCTCGACCTATTGATCCGATTACAACCATAATTGAACTCATTCGAAGTCTCATAGTAATATACAGTCTGAGTAAGTTTGAGAAAGATTGGATAAAATGTGTGGCCTCTAGAGTGTAAACACCCTTAAATATGGCATTTTCAGCAATTCAAAGGTAGATAACTCTCTGACTATTAGTCTGATTTCAACATAATCAAACTCATTTGAACTCTTATAGTAATATACAATCTGAGCAAGTTTGAGATAGGTTGGATAAAAATTGTGAACTCTACAATGTAAACACCCTTAAATATGGCATTTTCAGCAGTTCAAAGGTAGATAACTCTTGATTTTTTTGTCCGATTTCAACCAAAATCGAACTCATTTATACTCTTATGGTCATATACAATCTGGGCAAGTTTTAGAAAGATTGGATAAAAATTTTGGCCTCTAGAGTGTAAACACTGTTAAATATGGCATTTTCAGCAATTCAAAGGTAGATAACTCATGAACTATTTATCCGATTTCAACCATAATCGAACTCATCCGAACTCTTATGGCAATATACCATCTGAGCAAGTTTGAGAAAGATTGGATAAATATTGTGGCCTCTAGAGTGTAAACACTAAAATTGTTGACGCCGCACGACGGACGATGCACGACGGACATTCAAGGATTGCAAATGCTCACCCTGAGCTAGCTCAGGTGAGCTAAAAATCTTCTTCTCTGAAACCGTAAGGCCCATACCTTTTATATTTGGCATCTAGCTTTGCCTTATGATCCTCTACCAAAATTGTTCAAATCATGACCCCAGGGTCAAAAATTGCCGCGCCCCGGGTCTTATCAGTTTTACATAGACTTCCACAGGAAAACCTAATTCCGAGTTGTTTCAGTTTCATGCAACGGTCCACATACATGCAATGACAAACTTCATTATGCATCGAGTATAACACAATAGTTCCTCAGGTGAGCGATTTAGGGCCGCTTGTGGCTCTTGTTTAGCTCCTGTGACCTAGTTATGCAACGGAATGGAACCATTTGAACAATTTGGTATAGGTCATATAGAAGTGTCACCATGCCAAATATCAAAGCTCTGGCCATATAAGTTTCAGAGAAGGAGACTTTTGAAAATTTCACTATATAACTCTATGTAACAAGAGGGCCTGAAGGCCCTGATATCGCTCACCTCTTGTACTGAAGCCTGATAGCTTTACCTTTCTGTTTCTCTCCTTTTAATCTAAATCCATTCAAATTTGTAGTATAGCATGTAAACAGTTTTGGAATACAACCTCATAATTCTAGTATAGTAGAGTACATCAAGGGCAGATTTATCTAGAACCTAAACTAAACTGAAATGAAGCCTTTTCTAGCATTTCAAAGTATATCAAGGGCAGATAACTATTGCCACAACAATAAGATTTCAACAATAATTAATTGCACTCCTTTAAAACTTATAGCTGTATACTTTGTGTGTAAGTATAATCAGCTATTTAAGGGCAGATAACTTTTGACCTATTAGTTTGATTTCAACCATAATCACACTTATTGCAACTCTTATGGTAATATACAATGGTCAATCTGAGCAAGTTTTAAAAAGACTGGATAAAAATTGTGGCGTCTAGAGTAGAAACACTGTTAAATATGGCATTTTCAGCAATTCAAAGGTAGATAACTCTTGACCTATGCATCTGATTACAACTATAATAAACTCATTTGAACTCTTGAGGTCATATACAATATGAGCAAGTTTGAGAAAGATTGTGTAAAAACTGTGGCCTTAAATAAGGCATTTTCAGCAATTCAAAGGTAGATAACTCTCGACCTATGCGTCTGATTTCAATCATAATCAATCTCATCTGAACTCCTATAGTCATATTGAATCTGAGCACGTTTGCCATAGATTGGATAAAAATTGTGGCCTCTAGAGGGTAAACACTGTTAAATATGGCATTTTCAGCAGTTCAAAGGTAGATACCTCTTGAACTTTTAGTCTCATTTCAATCATAATCAAACTCATTCGAACTCTTATGGTAATATACAATCTGAGCAAGTTACAGAAAGTTTGGATAAAAATTGTGGCCTCTAGAGTGAAACACTGTTAAATATGTCATTTTCAGCAATTCAAAGGTTCATAACTCTTGATCTATTATTCAGATTTCAACCATAATCGAACTCATTCGAACTCTTATGGTAATATACAATCTGAGCAAGTTACAGAAAGTTTGGATTAAAAGTGTGACCTCTAGAGAATAAACACTAAAATTGTTGACGACGGACGACGAACGACGGACGACGGACATTCAAGGATTGCAAAAGCTCACCCTGAGCTAGCTCAGGTGAGCTAAAAATGTGACCCCCGGGGCTGGGCGAATTTTGACCTCAGGGGCATCATTTGAACAAACTTGATAGAGGATCTGTAGATGATGCTATGTGCCAAATATCTAAGCTCTGGCGCTTGCAGATTTTGAGAAGAAGATTTTTTAAGATATCCTTATTTTTGCCATGGCAACCAGAGTTCTGCATTGTTCTTTGTTCTTTGAACAAATTTGAAAGAGCTTGACCCAAGGAAAATTTCTGTAAAGTTTGGTTGAATTCTGTCAATTAGCGGTATACGAGAAGATGTCATTTGAAGCAATTGTTAACGACGACGGACGACGTCGGACACAGGGCCATCCCAATTAGCTCACCTTGAGCCTTTGGCTCAGGTGAGCTAAAAACTTAAAAGGTGTATCTCCATGGTTTCATGGGGATGTGGAAGAGTGCTTGACTGTGAACCTGTATCATGTGACCTGGGTTTGATCCCCGGTCAGGGTGGGTATTTTCCTTACAAGAACAACGGGTTACGGTACATTTCTGTTTTCAATTTTCAAGAGTCTGTTGATGGAGATTACTGTATATATGACCCTCAGCATTGGGACAGAAAGGGCTGAGCAAACAGTGTAGACAGTGACTAAGACCCTGATCACACTGCTCACTCAGACACAGTCTGATCTGAGCGTCTACACTGTTTAATTAGTATAATTACCACTCGATATTTACCTTTTTGACAATTTACTGTATGACAAAAGCAATTAGTTTAAATTTTAGGATATTAAAATATAGCACTTATACAGGTTGTCTAATTTTTTAGGATTTTTACAGTAGGTATATTTTCTATTAGAGTAATTTGGCCGTAGATGAAATAATCAGCAAATTACAAGTTTTCATTGCCTTTTAATACTATACATGGCAGGAAAAACTACTTTGCGACATAACTATCCCATACATTTTGACTACAGGCTATATAACAAGAGATTCTCCATTAGAAATGAGTTTGAACTGTAAAACAATTCAGACCAAGATAAATATCTTCATTGGAAACATATCATTATTCTGATCCAAGGCTCAACTAAATACAGAAATTGTATTAAGCAACCAAGCAATAAAATACCTTTTAATTACCCTAAATACCAGTGGTTGCTTAAAACAGGATAAAATTAATACAGAAAGGCCAGATCTTTTAGAAATTATAAATCTTATCTCTTCATAGACTCATTTGTCTAACAAGAGGGCCTGAAGGCCCTGATATCGCTCACCTGTTGTACTGAAGCTTGATAGCTTTATCTTACTGAAAGGTTGATAACTCTCAACCTATAGGTCCGATTTCAATCATAATTGAACCTCAATCGAACTCTTATGGTCATATACAATCTGAGCAAGTTTGAGATAGATTGGATAAAAATTGTGACCCCTGGAGAGTAAACACCCTTAAATATGACAATTTCAGCATTTCAAAGGTAGATAACTCTCAACCTATTAATCTGATTACAACCAAAATCGAACTCATCTGAACTTTTATGGTTATATACAATCTGAGCATGTTTGAGATAGATTGGATAAAAATTGTGGCCTCTAGAGTGTAAACACTGTTAAATATGGCATTTTCAGCAACTCAAAGGTAGATAACTCTCAACCTATTGATCAGATTTCAATTATAATCAAACTCATCCGAACTCTTATGGTAATATACAATCTGAGCAAGTTTGAGAAAGATTGGATAAATATTGTGGCCTCTAGAGTGTAAACACTAAAATTGTTGACGACGAACGACGAACGACGGACATTCAAGTATTGCAAAAGCTCACCCTGAGCTAGCTCAGGTGAGCTAAAAACCTAAAGAGCTCTATGCTACTTCAATAGTTAACCCTTTACCCCATAGCCTGTTTCTAGTATTTCAGACAGGTAACCACTTAAAAGCAGGTTGAAAACAAGAATATCTTTCCAAACGATGGATGCTCCCCACAAAGAAAACCCCCAAGGTATAGCATGTTTAGTAGGTGAACACAGTATCAAGTTTCATCAACTTATGAGGTAACTTTCAGGAGATATGCTTCAGACGAAAATGAAATTTTTATGAAAAAAGGTTGAAGATTCAATATTTGGAGATGCCAGAGTTATAATTCTTGTGTAATACTTCTTTTTGTCATCCTCTAACACATAATCAAGTTTCATCAAGTAACAGTGCTCCAGAAAATTTGATTTTTTATAAGAAAAGGGAGATAATTCAATATTGGGAGATGGCAGAGTTATGGTTCTTGAGTACAGCACTCCCTCTTTCATCCTGTATCACTGTATCAAGTTTCATAAATTTACAATGCAATGCTCAGGAGATATGATTTTTTATAAATAGAAAAAGGGAGATAATTTAAAATATAGTTTTTATAGTAAAACTCATTTTAATTAGAAAATACTTACCTGCTATGAATCTTGCTATCGGTTATAGAACTACTACTTTACCAGAAAAAGCGAAGTCCACCTGAGCTATCCTAGTATAGCACCGCATATACGCCCGCACCGCGGCTGTCCGCTTAATCATATAGACGCTTGTCTAATTATCCACGTGGTTTTTTCCAATTAAGAAGAAAAATACTCACAAGAAAAGATAAGCGGGGTGGGAGGTGGGACTCCAGTTCATAGCAGGTAAGTATTTTCTAATTAAAATGAGTTTTACTATAAAAACTATATTTTATTAGCAAAAATACCTTACCTGCTATGAATCTTGCTGACTTCGTAGCAAAGGTGGGAAGGTAATAATTAACATCATGTACTCACCTAAGTACTTCTCAGGCTGCATCCTCTTCAGGTAGCATAAGCTAGCTGGATTTCTTAACGATAACTGTGTATTCCAGTAGCCGAGAAAAGAGGATAGAAAAAGCTAGAACAGAGATATTAGTGAATAATATTCTGAGCAGCCACTAGGGGGCCAAGAGCCTGAAGATTATCTCTAGTATGAGAGAAAGATCTCAAATAAAATGAAGAGAAAGTAGATGCATTTTTCCACGACGAGGCGTTCAAAATGTCATCTAAAGGCGCATGGTTAACGAAGGCCCACGAAGAAGCGAGAGCCCTGAGTTCATGAGAACGTATCTGTAGGAGAGACAAATTGTTTTCCGACAGGTTAGAATACGCAAAGCGTATTGTAGAAGCGACCCATCTCGAGATGGATGCTGCAGAGATATCACCTTTTCCTTTCACAGGAATAAAGAGACGTTTACGAGAACCGCGAGTAGTGCTAGTTCTGTCAACGTAAAATTTTAGAGCTCTGATCGGGCAAAGAGTACGATCAGGGTCAGCTCTGTTTAAAGTGTGAGATAGGCTAGGAATCTTGAAAGGTTCCGGAGCCTTAGAGGGGAGTTGAGTTTTGGCTAGAAATCCTGGTTCACACAAAAATGTGACTGAACCGTCGCTATGCCAACGTTGATGTCCCGCATCAATAGATAAGGCGTGGATTTCACTCCGACGTTTTGCTGAGGCGAACGTGAGTAAAAATACTGTTTTCCACGTTAAGTGAAGGAGAGAAGCTTTATCTAAGGGTTCATACGGAGCCTTAGTAAGCGACCAGAGAACACACGATAGGTCCCACTTGGGAGTGAGAGTCAGACCTAGACACAGGTCGAGCTAGTTCAAAAGAACGAAGCAGATCTGATAGGTGAATGTCTGAGCCAATAGAATTTTGTCCACGAAATTTGAGAGTATGAGAGAGCATAGCTCTATACCCTTTAATAGTACTCACAGCTAGACCCATATCTTCGAAGAGATATGTGAGGAAATCAGCTATGTGATGGATAGAGGGATGGACTGGATCAATCTTCCCTCTACAAGATGTTCCATTTGGCGTTATAGACTGTACACATCGAAGAACGTCTAGCCTTGATGATATGTGTGGAGACTTCAGAAGAAAATTTCTTCTTTCTGAGGCCTTCCCTGATAACGGTCACACGTGAAGGTGGAACAAGAGAGGATTGTCGTGAAAGACGTTTCCTTTTTGAGATAGCAGATCCTCTTGGTCCGGAAGAGGTCTGGGATGATCGTAAAGAAGTTCCAGGAGATCGTTGAACCACGATCTCTGGGGCCAGTACGGAGCTACTAGTAGAATTTTGCATTCCGACTGTCTGATTTTGCTTAGTACAGCCGGAATCAGAATGAATGGGGGAAATGCATAAGCGAACAGGTGATCCAATTCAGAGTTAGGGCATCTATTCCCCAAGCTGCGTGATCCAGAACTGGGGACACATACAGAGCGAGTCTGTTGTTCAGTCTGGTCGCAAACAGGTCCACTAGTGGACGATCGAAGCAAAGGAATATCAGGTTGGCTACTCTCTGATTGAGAGACCATTCTGATGGCAGAATCTGGTTCCGGCGGGACAGGCTGTCTGCTATAGAGTTCAGTCTGCCCGCTAGATGTTTGGCTCGTATGGTGATCCCGGAGGATTGACATAGGAGAAGAAGCTTCTTGGTCTCTTGAAAGAGAGCAAGAGAGTGAGTTCCGCCCTGTCTGCGGATGTAAGAAACTACTGTCGTGTTGTCCGTGGACAGAGACACGCAGTGGCCCTTTAGAACAGATAGAAAGGAGGACAGAGCTAGTCTCACTGTCCTCAATTCTAGGTTGTTGATATGAAGTTGAGATTCCTGTCGAGACCATAGGCCTGAAACCATTAGACCCGATGGTTCCAGGTGTGCTCCCCACCCTTCTTTGCTCGCATCTGTGAAGAGGAACAGAGATGGGGTCGGAAGATGGAAAGGAACGCCTTTCAGCATCCTGTCCTTGTTCAGCCACCATTCTAGAGCTTGATGGAATGGAGGGTGGAGGGGAACTAACGTCGAGAGGTGGTCCCGGCGGGGCCTCCGTAGAGCTAAGAGATAGAACTGAAGGGGTCTCATAAAGAGGCGACCCAGTTCTATGAAGTCCGCCGTTGAGTTCAGAGTCCCTAGGAGGGACAGAAGAGACCTGGCGGAGCAATGACGTTTGTGTAAGAAGGTCTGAATCAGATCTAGAACTAGATCTATTCTGGCAGGGGGAACACGAACTATGTTCCTGTCCGTGAGAAAGTTCATCCCTACGAAGACAAAGTCTTGGGATGGGATCAAACTTGACTTGTTTGGGTTTAGTATGAGACCTAGACCTGAAACGATTCCCCAGCAACGTGCCAGATCGGCGCAAAGAAAGTGACGATTTCCTTGATGAAGGAGCCAATCGTCGAAGTATTGGAGAAGGATCGAACCTCCCACTCTTAAGTGTGAGGCTACTATCCTCATCAGTTTTGTGAAGACCCTGGGCGCTGAAGACAGGCCAAAGGGTAGGGCACGAAACTGGTAGACCACAGAGCCATGGCAGAATCTGAGAAGATGCCTGGATCGTTTGTGGATTGGCACATGGAAGTACGCATCCGAAAGGTCTAAAGATAGACCCCACTGAAATGGGCAGACAGCGAGACGAATAGAGGCTTGCATCTCCATCTTGAAGGATTCCTTCTCTAGATACAGATTTAGAGAAGAGAGATCGATGATCGGTCTCCAAGAGCCGTCTTTCTTGGGAACGAGAAAAAGGCGACTGTAGAATCCCGGGGATTGAAGATCCCGGACCCTTTCTACCACCGCTTTGTCTAGCAGGCTTATCACAGCCTGAGCTAAGCCAGGATGTTCCGACGTAAGATTGATGGGGACACTCGATAGAGGGGGGCGTTTCTCGAGAGGGATGAAATAGCCCTCTCTGACGATGGCAAGAGCCCACTTGTCCTGAGTTATTTGGGACCAGGCTTGAGAGAAATGAAGAAGCCTGGCGCCCACTGGAATGTCGGAAGCATTCTGGGGAGGAGGTAGAAAGGGTGAATCCCTAGGGAGGGCCCCTAGAGTTTCCACCAGCCGCCTTAGATGAAGAAGGCGACTGTGCCGACTTGAAACCAGTTGAATTACCCTGGTAACTAGTCTTTCCCTTGGCAGAGCCAACAAACTTTTTCTGGTTAGTTTGTTTGCTCTGCTTGGTCTTCTGTCGCTTAGGCTGAATAGGGGTAGAAGACGGAGAAGGAGAACTGCGCCGGGCATTAGCTGATTTTGAGCTATTTGCCCGTGCAGCAGACTTATGAAGCTGCAACTCCCGATCAGCTTTGGCTACCTCCTTAATGAGTCCGCCAAACAGCTGAGGGGAGGATAAAGGCGCAGACCTCAAAGTCTCCTTAGAGGATGGTACAGGCAGAGATGTTTTACTGAGAAAAGCATCTCTCTTGACCCGAAGCATCTCGGCGGTGTTAGAACAGGCTAACCCCGACAGGATGCGGGTAGAGCGGCTGACCTGGAAAGCTAGCCGTCTAAGAACCTCGGGGGAAGGATTATCCTCCGAGGAGAGCTGAATTAAAGCAGCGGCGAACAGGTCGGCATTGGACGCAAGTCCCACCTGTTGCCTCTGCCTTAGTTCCCACCCGTACGAAAATATTAAGCGGAATACGCCTGGAACTTAGACGGAATACGCCCGGAAAATGGCAAAATATCAGATTTTCCTGCTATCATAAGGCGGACATGGAATTTCTTGAGAATACACCTAAGGAATTTGAATTTTCGTCTTAATCTTAAGCAGGAAACGATAACATATTAGACGGAAAATGTTACCCAGATTTTTTTCCGTGTAGGTAAGGCGGAAAAAAGAACTTTACTTTAAATGTTAGCAGGAAAAAATGTCTTTGAAAATTTCTGGAGATTTTCCTAGACGGAATTTCAACTTAGCCTCTTGTACTAGACGGACTTTTTATCTTTTATAATTTTGTTAGGAGGAATTTCAGCCTGGTCCAACAATTCAGCTCATCTGCTCTTGTTTTAGTCCAAGCCCTTTTTGAAAACTACAACAACAACAAAATGGCCGAACTAGCAACACATTTGAAACATCTGAAAGAAAAAGGTTTAAACCATGGTAAGTTTTCATTGTTTGATTATTATGGGGGTTGGAAAATGTTTGAGAAGTGTTTTTCTTGCTATTGTGCAAACATTAAATGATATAGTTATGTGTTTTTATTTTAATTAAAGACTTAAGTAATTTTCCTTTGTCTGGCACAATTTCTGTCATAATTGGTAAATTTTAAGATTATTATTCACTTTGAACTCAACATGTTTAGGAAACAACCTTTTAACCTTTCAGATACCAGCAACCACCAAGAGATACTGGAAATTACATAATGACTGAGAGATTTGTCGGGCCAAACATGTAATGGTAAGTTTATTTGTTCATTAATGGAGAGTAAACACACAGCCTAGAACAGAAGATCTAATTGTACATGCAACAAGCATTACATTTGCTACATTTGTATTTATTAGAGCAAACTTCTGATAGTTTTAAGTAATGGGTACATCAAAATACTCATAGATTTATAAGCATATAGATCTAGCAGATACTTAGTTTTAGAGTCAGACTGTCTCTAGGTGGCAGTTTCTAAGTTTCGAATTTTGCACATTGATTATGTATCAATGTACAAAAGTGTAAGCAGATTTGCTAAAAGTTTGACATGATTATGAGGTCAAAGAAAATTAATTTGACTCCTCTAAGTCAAAATGAAGTAAATGCATGTTTAACTCTTTACACCATTGATGTACTTTTTACACATTTAATTCATTCCCCCAATAAAGAAACTAGTTCCAATTTATACAGTTCAATAATAATGAATGTGTGATACAAGAAATATTTCCTATATCAAGTAAACCAGGATGTACTTTTAAACCAATTCCCTCATAAACACACATTTTTTCACAGTAACACACATTCTTAACTCATTAACCCCTGAACCGTTTAATAGGCAATTCCAATTTCAAATTAAGTCTAGTCCATTTTTGACTATTAAGGGTTGCTTTTAACAATATACATGTATTTCAAAATGACAAACAGTGAATACTCTGATCAGGGTCTACACTGTTTGCATAGGACAAGTGTTATCCTCACAGGTACACTGATTTTAAATGATTATTATTATAACTCATCACTAGGGTTGAATATGTTAAAAATATTCCTCAATGAAGAAAATAGCTCCGATTTATACAGCCATGAATATAAACAATAAGAAACATATTTTCAATATGCTAACAGAATTTGTTAGCTTAAAGCAAGCTGTCAGTTACATATAAAGCAATTAATGTGGCTTAAGGTGCATTCTGCTCTACTTTCAAGCAGCTTTAAGTAGCCACCTGTCTTCAAATCTAGAAACAGGCTATGGGGTAATGGGTTAAGCCTTTAAGGCACACTCTGCTTTACTTTCAAAAAGTGGAAAGTAAAGCATGAGGATGCAACTTTATACCAAATATCACATGTGTAAAAACGCCTTTTTACACCGTAACCTTTGCCCCAAATAGCTAGCTGTTTTTAGTTTTGAAGACAGCCTAAAATGACCATGCACTTAAAGCAGTAAAGCAAAATGTGCCTTAAGGAACATTCTGCTTTACTTTCAGCCTGCTTTAAGCTACCATTTGCTAGCATGTAGAAAATATTTCTTATTGTACAGTTTCATGACTGTATAAATTGGAACTATTTTCTTCAGGGTTGGAATAAATTTGATGCACTATAAGACGCTTTTATGCATGGGGGAAAGGGTTAACCCATTCCCCATAAAACACCTTTTAACGCCATTAATTAGAGCCTCCCATGGATAAAATAGTTCTAATTAATGCAGTTATAAATATGTATCATAAGAAATATTTTCTATATCCTAGCAGATGACAGCTTAAAGCAGGCTGAAAGTAAAGCAGAATGTGCCTTAAGGCCAATTCTGCTTTACTTTCAGCCTGCTTTAAGTGGTCACTTATCTTCCAATCTAGAAACAGGGTTACATTTATATATATAATGGGGTTATCAATTAAATATTTTCCTCCAATGAAGGAAATAGTTCCAATTTATACAGCCATGAATATATATCATAAGAAATATTTTCTATATTCTAACAGATGGTAAGTTCAAACAGGCTGAAAGTAAAGCAGAATGAACTTTAAGGCTTAATGCACATTCTGCTTTACTTTCAACCTGCTTTAAGTTGGTACCTGTCTTCAGAACTAGAAATAGGCTATTGGGTAATGGGTTAACATTGCAAGATGTCTTATCTACACACACTTATTTTGCAGGCACATGATGAATTGGACATGGCTAGGGAGATGCTGAAACCATCATGAACAAGTCAACAGCTCCATGGGTTTGGTGCCAGCAGCCTCACTATGTGTTTACGTTCTCAAAGACAGTTACCCTAAAATTCTTGTCAAAATTTTATGGATGGTGATACTTAAAATTGTAAATGAAAGGATTGAACTGATTATATTGGACATTACACCCTCACCTTATAAAAAATTATCATAACTTGCAAATTCATTTCAAAGTCAGATTTCAGGAACTCTGACCAAATACATATTGCTTCTAGTGCCAAGCAGTTAGGATCCTGATCAGACACCACAATTACGGATCCAAACTGTTTGCAAAGTCGACTTTATCAGGGCTACAGATATTAGAGAGTAAACTGAACAAATCCAACATTTTCTCATTAGAATTGTCTGGAAGAGACGTTTCTAACGAGAAGTAGCACCGTAGGGTTTAATGCAGAAACAAAGATTATAGTTTTTGAAATACTCTCCTTATCTGGAACTCTGTTTGTTTGATAATGATAGGGAAAGTGTTAATTCCAAAAATGTTGACAAAATTTAATAATTATAGGAAGGTCAAGTTTGAACTTTAGATGATTTCAAATTATTCAGTTGTATTATGACATCATGTTTAAGATTGATTGAACTTGTTTCAAATAAATTAGAACAAGTAAGTACAGAGTGATGTTATTCTTAATTTTAAAGGTAATTTTTTCCCAACCTGGCTGCATATGGTCTAATAATTAGACTTGTTTTACTTAGGCCATAAATGTCCCAGGTTTTCCAGCCAAATATTCCTGGCTTTGACATTTAATGTAAACTATATCTTGGAAAGTGTACAATAGTAAACTGGAACATTTACATGCAGGCACTCAGTTCATGTATATGAGAAGAGTGTCTAATACTGCTGCAAATGACCACTTCTGTCTACATGTATATAAAAAAAAAAATGCAAATTGTCACAAATTTTTCATACAATTAACTTGATTCCTTAAATGGATACTATACAGATATTTTTGTACATTAGGTGAATTTTTTCTAAGGCGGAAAATTTTCCTGTTATTTAGCAGGTTTCCGCTTTGCTAGGCAGGAAATTTGTACATTAGATGGATTGTCTAAGGCGGAAAATTTTCCTGTTATTTACCAGGATTCCGCTTTACTAGGTGGAAAAATTTTGCATATTTCGAGCCCTATTCTCCCTAAGAGCTCTAAGGCGGGATTTTTTCCGTGAATATTAGGCGGACTTTTTTCCATGTAAGCTTAGTGGGATTTTTTAGGAGGAAAATTGGGTGGTTTCTTGTTTTCCTCCTAGTTACCAGGATTCCGCCTTACTAGGTGGAAAAAATTTGCATATTTCGAGCCCTATTCTCCCTAAGAGCTCTAAGGCGGAATATTTTCCGTGAATATTAGGCGGATTTTTCTCCATATATGCTTAGTGGGATTTTTTTAGGCGGAAAATTATGTGGATAATTTTCCTGCTAGTTACCAGGATTCCGCCTTACTAGGTGGAAAAAATTTGCATATTTCGAGCCCTATTCTCCCTAAGAGTTGTTCTTTCTCTATTGCAAGTCATAGACGGAAAACGCTTAAGATTCCGGGCGTATTCCTGCTAAGTTCCAGGCGTACTTTTTCGTACAGGCACCTGTCCACGAAGGACATGGACAGGGTGACCGAAGAAGGCTGAGACAGACCCAAGAGTTGGGCATCAGCATCCAGTGGAGGAATATTAGCCACTGGAAAAGGAGCGTCAGGTGACGGGACCGGAAGACGCATAGAAGCGTTCGGTGCCACCTCCCTAGTGATTTTGGAGGGCACCGACCAAGAGGCTTCCGATCTAACCTTGTTGGAAGAATCCAACTTGCTAAGCACTCCAGCAAAGGTATGAGTTACCGGAAGTGCTAGCTTGGAAGCTCGGGGAGACAGAACTCCCCGAGCGGAAAGGAGCTTCTCACCCGCAGACAAGGCCATAGGCTCTGAGCAGGAGACAGGTCTGCTACAGAGGTCCTCAGGGAGGATATCAAAGACATCCTCACAGGCCTTGTCGAAGGAGAGAATGACCGGGTCGATCTCCCCGTCGTCCTCAGTGACTGATTTAGAGTCGTCCTGAGAGCGATCAGTAACGGGAGAGAGCGGGCCCTCCAGAGGAGTAGGAGGAAAACTGCTTCCGGTAGGAACGGGAGCAGGAGAAGTTTCCACTGCTGGCACAGGGGCCAACGGCAGTGGAAGACCGGGTACCGGATATCCAGAAGGGATCAGAAACTGTGATCCCGGCAACTGGACCCAACCTTGCTGAGAGGTAGGGTGCAGAGAAGGGAACGGATCCCTAAGAGAAAGGGAGGGCCCGTTCCTGGATCTGGCTCTAGGGGGGGACGTCGAGCGACTCCGGCTCCTGGAGGAAGACAGATCCGAACTGGACGAGGCAGAACTGGATCCAGAGAAGTGTTTCCAGTTCTTCCGCCGGTGGCGTTCCACAGCACGGGCCCTAGAGGAGTGGGAATGCCTAGAACGGACAGATCTAGTAGACCTAGATCTGTGCCGCCTTCGGCCCCTGTGAGACACACAAGACTCTGAATCAGAGGAGAGACCGGACCGGACCGGCGCCTATGATGGCCGGTGGCCGGACCGGCCCTTGTGATGGCCGGACCGACCACTGAAAGGTCGGTCGGTGGCCGGTGACAAATTGGGACCGGACCGACCAACAGGATGGTCGGTGCCCGGTGTTCGATGGTCGGTGACCGGTGAGCTAGAAAGGCCGGTCCGACCATGAGAATGGTCGGTGGCCGGTGGTCGGACCGACCAAGAGATGACTGGCCGGTAGAAACGGCAGCAGTCAGGGGCTCCAAGGGCCGGTGGTCGGACCGACCACCGGGATCCTGGTCGGTACCGACCACCGCACGAGGTGGGTGGTCGGAGACCTGGTCTGAAAGACCGGGGGAGCCAGGTGCAACCGAGGCTCCCCTGTCGGAGCAATAGGGGCTTCTGCCAAAGATTGGAGTCACCCCAGGCAGAGGAGACTCCCGAGAAACAGAGCTATCTCGGGAGCCTCTGCGCTCCTTCCTAGATTTATAAGAACGTCTCCGTTCCAGCTTGGCCCAAGTGTCGGTTGGCCAGCTGGAGGACAGGAAACAAGGGGCGGAGCTGGAGCAACCACAGCAGCCCAGACAGCTGCTGTGATCATCCCAGCTCGCCTTGTTATGCCCGCATGAACCTTTTATTTGGGGCATGCTGGGACCCTGCAATATAACAAAGACAATAAAACGAGTAGAATAAGTTAATTAAATTAAATATTCACTCGAAAACAGGATAAATCATGGGGAAAAATATTCAAGATAAAAATCAGATAATAATAAATGATACTTAGAATCGAAGAACGTAGTAAAGCAGGAAAATCTGGGAGCCTAGAGAATCTTCGTGAAGTTCGAATGGCGACCAGAAAAAACCACGTGGATAATTAGACAAGCGTCTATATGATTAAGCGGACAGCCGCGGTGCGGGCGTATATGCGGTGCTATACTAGGATAGCTCAGGTGGACTTCGCTTTTTCTGGTAAAGTAGTAGTTCTATAACCGATAGCAAGATTCATAGCAGGTAAGGTATTTTTGCTAATAAAATTGGGATAGGACAGAGTCATGGTTCTTGTGTATTGCACCTCCTTATGTCATCATCTATCACTGTTTCAAATTTCATTAACTTATGGTGTATCAGTCCAGAGATATGCTCCGGTAAAAAATCTTCTATTTTTTTTAGAAAAAGGGACATAATTCAATATTGGGAGATGACAGAGTTACTGGTCTTGTGTACTGCACTTCCTTCTGTCACCCTCTATCAGTGTAACAAGTTTCATTAACTTATGGTGTAACAGTCCAGAGATAATCCCCAGACAAAATTGATTTTTTTTATGAGAGAAAGGGAAATTATTCAATATTGGGAAATGACAGAGTTACGGTTATTGTGTACTGCACTTCCTTCTGTCATCCTCTATCACTGTTACAAGTTTAATCAACTTACAGTGTAACAGTCCAGAGATATGCTCCGGACAAAAGATCCTGACAAAATTGATTTTTTATGAGAAAAGGGGAGATAATTCAATATTGGGAGATGACAGAGTTATGATTCTTGTGTACTGCACCTCTATCAGATTCTGTCATTCTCTATCACTGTACCAAGTTTCATCAACCTACTGTGAACCGTTCAAGAGATATGCTCCGGACAAAAAAAGCGTGATGGACAGACAGACAAACGTACCAACAATCTTCATTTAAGTGGCCATCTCCTTCTTTATTGCATCTCTTTTATGTGGTTAAAATGTGTGTGGTTAGCCACATAAATGAAATCTAACTTTGTTATAGAATGATCTGGAGGCTACCCCTACCCCTAACCCTATGTCCCACAACTGGCCAGGTTAATGTTACAAGAAACTACAAGATTAATGTTTTTCAATTATGTGTACACTATTTGCTTGAAATGTCCATTATTTAACGTCCATTATTTTATGTCCATTATTTTGATGTGGCTAGTTCATTTTGATATGAGAATTATTACCAAGAACATGTACAGTAAAACTTTGCAATTACAACCACTAATAAGAAGGCCAATTGATTAAAATTAGTCAGGTGACAGCAAAAAGCAAGGTAACAGTAACACAGAAAGCTCCTAAAAGGAGCTTTCTGTCTTGCTGTCACCTTGCTTTAAGCAGTCACCTGTCTTACACAAATTATAATTACACAATTTAGTGGTTATAATAGAAAGGTTTTACTGTATTGATTTTACTCCAACATCTTGCCTACATATTAATTGCTTAAAAGCTATCATAGTTTTTTTGTTTCGAATTCTTATTAATAAACCTTTAAATTGTGTATTCTCAATTTCAAATGTCCACTGGTTTTGATCCTAATAAGATACTAAGTTGCTTGGCATGATGGCCTGGAGCTTACCTATCTGCAATGGCAATCTAACTCATACTTGGAAGAATAATCTTGGTTATTACAAGGACAAACATGATTATATACTGCTAAAACAGTATTTCCGGTATACTATTTCAGTATAGAGTTTAAAATTAAACCTTTTAAAAGCACCTTTAGACATCCTTTACCCTTTACTCAAGAGATATGCATATTTAGGTATTTATTATTTATTCATACCCTGAAGAAACTAGAACTTTTATCACTAAAGGTGATTTAAATACCCCCACTATACAGCACTCTGCAGACATTTTCAATAAGGTTTTACAATAAGGCCCTGAGTAACATTTATGCCAAGTATCAAGTAAATCAGGTTGAAAGTGAAGGAAGAGTTCACCCTACAAGATTTTGCCTGCCAATTTCAAGACCGATTTCAAGGACAAAGGTCAAGGTCACAGAGATTTGAAATTTGTGTCTTGCACATCTACTACCCCTGAGTAACATTTATGCCATGTATCAAGTGAATCAGGTTGAAAGTGAAGGAGGAGTTCAAAGTACTAGATTTTGCCTGCCAATTTCAAGACCAATTTCAAGGACAAAGGTCAAGGTCACAGAGACCTGAAATTTGTGTCTTGCACATCTACTACACCTGAGTAACATTTATGCCAAGTTTCAATTGAATCAGGTTGAAACTGAAGGAGGAGTTGAAAGTACAAGATTTTGCAGACAGACCGACCGATGACCTACCGACCGACCAACCAACATACAGGCTGATTCCAGTATACCCCCTCAAACACTGTTTGTGGGGGTATAAACAGTTCCAATTTATACATTCATTAATATGTATCATAAGAAATATTTTCTATACTCTAACAGATGGTAACTGAAAGAAGGCTGAATATAAAGTAGAATGCACCTTAAGGAATAAATATGCATATCTATGGAGTAAAGGGTTAAAGAGATCTATAACACTACAACAAAATGACAAACCAAACCTTATACAATCAGATCTAGTAATTAAGTAATAGTAGAGCTAAAAACTGGCCAGAAATAACATACTAAATTCACTCTTTGCATGCTTACAGTGAAACAGTGGATACCATTGCAAACAGGTTGGATCCAACAAGATGCCAACTATGTCAGTTTCTCATCAGGTTCCACACAGTTTGACACAATCTTTCAAACTACAGTCAAACTTCGGTTTCTTAAATTCGCTTAAGTTCAAATAACCCAAATTTCCACAATTGAATTTCAATATTTTAAACTCGCTTAAGTCAAACATATCTGTATTTCAAAGTTAAAAGCCATGTTTTGACTTTGAAATACGGATACGTTAGATTTAGTGAGTTTGAGATATCAAAGTTTTATTGTATTCTTTTTATTGTATTCTAATTTAAGAGCAAAAACAGACACTACCGGTAATTGTTGAAGACTAAAAAGTAACTTTGCTTTTAAAGAGTTAAATAACAAAAAACATCCTTTAACACATGTGTAATTAACAGTTACTGTAACAGTAAATAAATAGACATGTACAGTGGAGAAGATGTTATTCTGTCCAAATAAATGTTCACACAAAAACTATTATTTCTAATGCAAACAGTTTGGAGCCAGATCAGATGCCGGGTAACCCAGTGCCTGATTAGGCTCCAAACTGTTAGCCACTTTGATAAAAATAAATTGTCAAAAAGTTGTCCTTTTCTGCACTTAATCGCTTTGCATTTACACGGGAAAGAATTATAACCTCTTCTCCACTGTACAAATACAACAAACTTAACAAAATAACACAGGGCACATGTAATCCACGTATAATAGTAACCAGAAATGGGTGTCAAAGCCACCTGATGCTCGCCTGCTTGAACTTTCAGTCTAAAAACATCTTGTATCCAAAACAAATCAATTTTCAGTTTAGAAAGATTATTAAAAGAATGATGAGTCTCAATCTAGTTAAATTAAAACATCATAACATCAATGTTTGACTCCAAATAAACCACCATATAAAACTTCAGCACTGTAGCACAAGTATTAAACTTTAAAACAACCCGTCAAAAAAAAACTTTAACCTGGGGTTTTGTAGCCAAAAACCTAAGTCCAAAACATGTTGAAAATTGAAATAAATTAAATTTTATTTCAATTCCAACTCTATAATATCAATATTTGTTCCCAAATGAAGGTCTATACAAAATTCCAGCACCCCTAAGCACAAGTATTCAACTTTAAAACAACCCGTCCAAAAAACTTTAACCTGGTGATTTATAGTCGAAAACCTAAGTCCAGAACATATTGAAAATTGACAAATATTAAAATCATTTTTAAATTCCAACTTGATAATATCAATGTTTAACCCCAAATGAACCTCCATACAAAATTTCAGCACCCTAGCACAAATATTAAGCTTTAAAACAATCCGTCCAAAAAACTTTAACCTGGTGTTTTGTAGTCGAAAAACCTAAGTCCAAAATATGTCAAAAAATTTACAATTATTAAAATTATTTTTAAATTCCAACTTCATAACATCAATGATTAACCCCAAATGAACCACCATACAAAATTTCAGCACCCTAGCACAAAATTTATATTAAGCTTTAAAACAACCCGTCCAAAAAACTTTAACCTTGTGATTTGTCGTCGAAAAACCTAAGTCCAAAATATGTAGAAAAATTGACAATTATTAAAATTATTTTTAAATTCCAACTTCATAACTTCAATGTTTAACCCCAAATGAACCTCCATACAAAATTTCAGCACCCTAGCACAAGTATTTAGCTTTAAAACAACCCGTCCAAAAAACTTTAACCTGGTGATTTGTAGTCGAAAAAGCTAAGTCCAAATACGTCGAAAAATTGACAATTATTAAAATTATTTTTAAATTCCAACTTCATAACATCAATGTTGAACCCCAAATGAACCTCCATACAAAATTTCAGCACCCTAGCACAAGTATTAAGCTTTAGAACAACCCGTCCAAAAAACTTTAACCTTGGCCACGCTCACGCCCACGCCGGGGGTATGACATCTAAGCTCTGCTGTTCTACGAACAGGCGAGCTAAAAATGAATCCATCATTCCAAAGATATGCAATTATTAATATATGTAAGTTCATTATAAAATCCTGTTTATCAAAACATTTGCTTGAATAACAATACTACTTCTGGCATTTAATCCTTTGAATGTTGTTTGGTCCAGGCCCGAGGTTATAAAACTCTGCTCAAAAGTCAGATTTTTTCATTCAGCTCATAACTCTTGTGCAAACATGTTTTATATGACGAGTATTTGCATACATAAATCTATGAAAAAAGATATCAAAAAGAGGAAACTGAAATCATTTAATGTGTGTTATGTTAAGACTAAAGCATGTAATCAAAATTGAGTATTTAGCACAAAGTTTGTTTTAAGTTTTATAACCTCGGGCCCAGGTGACAAGCAGCTTACACTTGGACCAGACATTAAATAAATCAGTTTCAGATTTGGATTTAAAACTCCCTGCCATAAGTACACCTTTGTACTCCTTTAATATACTCTTCCACTGAATAAAACAGTTCCATGGATCTCATAATACAGTCATGAATATGAACCATAAAAATATTTTTGATATCCAAACAGATAGTAGCTTATTTAAGCAGACTGAAAGTAAACCAGAATGCACTTTCAGGTGCATTGTGCTTTATTTTCAACCTGCTGTAGCCTTTAAGTGATAACCTGTATTCCACAATAGAAACAGGCTTTGGGGTAATGGGTTCTTAATTATTTTCACAGGTTTGCACTTCTTGTCTCCTATATTTCAGCTGTGTCATAAGAAATAGACATTGCATCAATAACAGTGTAGAGTCAGACGAGTGGCGATGTGAGAGACCTGGCAGCTGACATCTACACTGTTTGACACTCATCAGTATATACAGGTACAGTACAACCTCTCTATTATGACCATGTAAATGAAGGCTAATTATTTGTATAAAAGGCAAGTGTCTTTTTAAAGCAAGGTGACAGTAACACAGAAAGCTCCTAAAGGAGTCTTATGTTTTACTGTCACCTTGCTTTAAGCAGTCACCAATCATAAACACCTAATAATTAACACAATGTAGTGGTTGTAATAGAGAGGTTTTACCATACCTTATTAGCAAGTATAAAACCTGATCAAATATGCGCTGCTCGAGATGACTGAGACTAATACAATTCTGAAGAATACATTAAACCCACCCACTCAATGATAAGGCATGGTGATCTCCAAACGCAAGTCATTGCTTCATGCAGGACAAAAGTCATACAGAAATCTGCATTACTTTTATCCTGCACTAGGCTGCTACCTCTACATAACCCTGTCAATTCATAATGTTTAAAGTAAGCTGCTGACACACAGGTTTTACTATACACTCTCCAATAAACAGCAATGATTCATTCAAGGCAACAAAAACCTAATCTATGGCAGTACAAAAATTATCACCACAGAAATGTAAACTATATCTCTACAATATAAGATGCCTCACAACATAGTTTCTAATCTAGAATGCCTGTTATCTATAATTTCTACTGTCTCAGAAGTTTAGATCAATTCACAACATGTCATTTTGTACAGTTGTAATCCTTTCAGCATTATTCAATGTTTAAGACATATGGTTGTTTAAAGCAGACTGAAAGTAAACTAGAACCCTCTCTGCTTTACTTTCATCTTGCCTAGTTACCCTAAAGCCTGTTTCTAGTTTTGAAGACAGGTGACCGCTTAAAGCAGATTGAAAGTAAAGCAAAATGTGTCGAAGGCTTTTCCGCTTAACTTTCAGCCTGCTTTAAGCTTCCATCTAAAATGTACTAGGATATAGCAATTATTTCTTAAGGTACATATTAATGTGTCTAAAGAGGATTTTTTTTTCTTCAGTGGAGAAGTACATATAATTTGAAGGTGTAAACTATGTATAATTTATGGGGCAATGGGTTAAAGCAACAAAAGTTTCTTCTGACAATTCCAGTTGTCATTCTCTTTAACTGATTCACCCCTGAAACTTCTATTGGACAATACCAGTTTAATAATGTCTTGTAAATTTTGGACAATATATTGCAAATGACAAACAATATGCTGATCCTGATCAGAGGGCTCCTGTAGAAACCCACTATGTTAGGTCATGACAAGTGTACTCTTCACAGGCACTCTGGCTGTATAGGATAAGTATTTCTCACCTCTCGGACAGAGGTATCCCCAAATCTAGGGGGTGTGAGATAACCTTATCTGTCCGGACAGACAAGCCGAACTAATGGAACTATCTTATGATTGGTTGTTATTGCCGTTGTTTTGACGTCGTCATGCATGCATTAGCGCCTTAAAATACAACTCGCCACTGTATAGCAAGTTAAACGCGTTTTTAGGGTTGACGAGGTGAGAAAATAAATCTAACACCACAGTTGAGTATCAGATGAATATCCCACCCTCGTTTGAAGATATTTTACTGGAACACTCGGCAAAGCCTCGTGTTCCAAAACTATCTTCAAAACTCGGGTGGGATATTCTTATCTGACACTCAGGGTGGTGTTAGATTCACTATATCTGCAGCTAGGGTGCAATCACTTAAAGCATTTGAAGACACAAATTCGCACAGACAATGATGTGAGTTAAAATATAAATAACTGTTACCGGTACTGGTGTCTGTTTCATAAAACTTAGTTGGACAAAATGTTGTCGTAAGTCAGATTATAAAAGTGGTAATTATCATTTATTTCTCTATCTAATCCTGTCTTGTATGTGTCATCTCGTTGGAATCGTCTTGAAAAGACTTGATTAGACAGAGCAATCAGAAATTAAACATATTTTAAAGTTTTGACTTACGACAACATTAAGAAGTTTTATGAAACGGGCCCCTGGTGTGTATTTGATTTTCTGTGTCTTGGTCTTTAGTATTTGATAAAAATTAAGTTTTCCTTCTCAAGTATGAGCCTCAAATTACATAAATGCCAATATATACATTTATCTTTTCCAAATTTTAAGCTTGTACAGGTACAATAAAACCCTGTTGAAGCAAACAACAAGAAACTCATTGTCAGTTTTTAACACTTTCCACGATAGAAACACCTTTTGACGCCTAAACCCTTTACTCCAGAGCTCATTTCTAGTTTTAGTTTTGAAAACAGATGACCACTTAAAGCAGGTTAGAAGTAAAGCAGAATGCGCCTTAAGGCACATTCTCCTTTACTTACAGCCTGCTATAAGCTAACATCTGCTCGGATACATAAAATGTTTCCTATGGTGCTTATTCATTCATGTAGAAATTGGAAATATTTTCTTCAGTGGATTAGAATAAATTTGAGACATTAAAAGGCATATTCATGGGGTAAACTATTCCTCGCGGCATTGTCTTTTCATGCTTCTATCATGTCCTGTTGATGGAACCCTGGACATTTCTGACAGGTGAGTGCTTAAAGTTGGCTGAAAGTAAAGCAGAAAACTTTGAGTTTTCTGCTTTACTTCCAACCTACTTTAAGCAAGCACCTGTCTTCAAAACCTGAACAGGATTTAAGGAAAAGGATTAATGCAGTGACTGCTAACCCCATAGCCTGTTTTTAATGTTGAAAATAGGTGACTACTTAAAGCAGGTTGAAAGTAAAGCAAAATGCGCCCTAAGGCGCATTCTGCTTTACTTTCAACCTGCTTTAAGCTAACACCTGTTAGAATAAAGAAAATATTTCTTATGATACATATGCATGGCCGTATAGATTGGAACTATTTTCTACAGCGGAGGAATAAACTGATTGCGCTAAAAGGCGCTTCTATAAGGGAAAGGGTTAAAGCAGGGTTCAAGAGATTCCTGCTTGTTGGCTAACATGCTTTAAGCTTCCACCTGTTTTAAACCCATTACCCCATAGCCTATTTCTTGTTTGCAAGACAGATGACCACTTAAAGCAAGTTGGAAGTAAAGCAGAGTACATCTTAAGGCATATTCTGTTTTACTTTAAGCCTGCTTTAAGCTACAATCTGATAGGAAATAGCAAATATTTAGTATGATGCATATTCATGGCTGTATATTTTCTTCAGTGGCAGAATAAGTTAAAGGCATAAAAAGACATTTCTATGTAGTAACAGGTTAAACTGAGTTTATAAATCAAAGTCCATATGGTAATGGGTTAAACTGTATTCAACAAGAGTTGTCAGAGAGACAACAAAGCTCGCCATCGGCACATTTAGAAACTTAAAAGCACACTCAAGGTCACCGAGTTCAACCTTTTTGCCTGCATGGAAAGGTCTTGTCCATATACACATGAAAAGCAAATACATGTATGAAGTTACACCTCAGGGGACATAGGAAATATAAGCATTTTTTGAAACCTAAACACAGATTTCGAAACCTTAACCCTGGATCTAAGTTCTAGGTCAAGGTCACAGGGGTCCAAATTTTTCTGTGCATGGAAAGGTCTTGTCCATATACACATACACACACATACCAACTATGAAAGCAACCCTCAAGGGACATAGAAGTTATAGGCATTTTTCGAAACCTAAACACAGATTTCGAAACCTAAACGCGGGCCCTAAGTTCAAGGTCAAGGTCACATGGGTCCAAATTTTTCTGTGCATGGAAAGGTCTTGTCCATATACACACACATACCAACTATGAAAGCAATACCTCAAGGGACATAGAAGTTATAGGCATTTTTCGAAACCTAAACACAGATTTCGAAACCTAAACGCGGGCCCTAAGTTCAAGGTCAAAGTCACAGGGGTCCAAATTTTTCTGTGCATGGAAAGGTCTTGTCCATATACACATACACACACATACCAACTATGAAAGCAACCCTCAAGGGACATAGAAGTTATAGGCATTTTTCGAAACCTAAACACAGATTTCGAAACCTAAACGCGGGCCCTAAGTTCAAGGTCAAGGTCACATGGGTCCAAATTTTTCTGTGCATGGAAAGGTCTTGTCCATATACACACACATACCAACTATGAAAGCAATACCTCAAGGGACATAGAAGTTATAGGCATTTTTCGAAACCTAACACAGATTTTGAAACCTAAACGCGGGCCCTAAGTTCAAGGTCAATGTCACAGGGGTCCCAATTTTTCTGTGCATGGAAAGGTCTTGTCCATATACACACACATACCAACTATGAAAGCAATACCTCAAGGGACATAGAAGTTATAGAAATTTTTCGAAACCTAAACACAGATTTCAAAACCTAAACGCTGGCCCTTAGTTCAAGGTCAAGGTCACAGGGGTACAAATTGTTCTATGCATGGAAAGGTCTTGTTCATATACACATGCATACCAACTATGAAAGCAATACCTCAAGGGACATAGAAGTTATAGGCATTTTTCGAAACCTAAACACAGATTTCAAAACCTAAACACGGGCCCTAAGTTCAAGGTCAAGGTCACAGGGGTCCAAATGTTTCTGTGCATGGAAAGGTCTTGTCCATATACACACACATACCAACTATGAAAGCAATACCTCAAGGGACATAGAAGTTATAGGCATTTTTCGAAACCTAAACACAGATTTCAAAACCTAAACACGGGCCCTAAGTTCAAGGTCAAGGTCACAGGGGTCCAAATGTTTCTGTGCATGGAAAGGTCTTGTCCATATACACACACATACCAACTATGAAAGCAATACCTCAAGGGACATAGAAGTTATAGGCATTTTTCGAAACCTAAACACAGATTTCGAAACCTAAACGCGGGCCCTCAGTTCAAGGTCAAAGTCACAGGGGTCCAAATTTTTCTGTGCATGGAAAGGTCTTGTCCATATACACATACACACACATACCAACTATGAAAGCAACCCTCAAGGGACATAGAAGTTATAGGCATTTTTCGAAACCTAAACACAGATTTCGAAACCTAAACGCGGGCCCTAAGTTCAAGGTCAAGGTCACAGGGTCCCAATTTTTCTGTGCATGGAAAGGTCTTGTCCATATACACACACATACCAACTATGAAAGCAATACCTCAAGGGACATAGAAGTTATAGGCATTTTTCGAAACCTAACACAGATTTTGAAACCTAAACGCGGGCCCGAAGTTCAAGGTCAAAGTCACAGGGGTCCCAATTTTTCTGTGCATGGAAAGGTCTTGTCCATATACACACACATACCAACTATGAAAGCAATACCTCAAGGGACATAGAAGTTATAGAAATTTTTCGAAACCTAAACACAGATTTCGAAACCTAAACGCTGGCCCTTAGTTCAAGGTCAAGGTCACAGGGGTCCAAATTTTTCTGTGCATGGAAAGGTCTTGTCCATATACACATGCATACCAACTATGAAAGCAATATCTCAAGGGACATAGAAGTTATAGGCATTTTTCGAAACCTAAACACAGATTTCAAAACCTAAACACGGGCCCTAAGTTCAAGGTCAAGGTCACAGGGGTCCAAATGTTTCTGTGCATGGAAAGGTCTTGTCCATATACACACACATACCAACTATGAAAGCAATACCTCAAGGGACATAGAAGTTATAGGCATTTTTCGAAACCTAAACACAGATTTCGAAACCTAAACACGGGCCCTAAGTTCAAGGTCAAGGGGTCCAAATTTTTCTGTGCATGGAAAGGTCTTGTCCATATACACACACATACCAAATATGAAAGCAATACCTCAAGGGACATAGAAGTTATAGGCATTTTTTGAAACCTAAACACAGATTTCGAAACCTAACGCGGGCCCTAAGTTCAAGGTCAAGGTCACAGGGGTCCAAATTTGTCTGTGCATGGAAAGGTCTTGTCCATATACACACACATACCAACTATGAAAGCAATACCTAAAGGGACATAGAAGTTATAGGCATTTTTCGAAACCTAAACACAGATTTCGAAACCTAAACGCGGGCCCTAAGTTCAAGGTCAAGGTCACAGGGTCCCAATTTTTCTGTGCATGGAAAGGTCTTGTCCATATACACACACATACCAACTATGAAAGCAATACCTCAAGGGACATAGAAGTTATAGGCATTTTTCGAAACCTAAACACAGATTGCGAAACCTAAACACGGGCCCTAAGTTCAAGGTCAAGGTCACAGGGGTCCAAATTTTTCTGTGCATGGAAAGCACTTGTCCATATACACACACATACCAACTATGAAAGCAATACCTCAAGGGACATAGAAGTTATAGGCATTTTCCGAAACCTAAACACAGATTTCGAAACCTAAACGCGGGCCCTAAGTTCAAGGTCAAGGTCACAGGGGTCCAAATTTTTCTGTGCATGGAAAGCACTTGTCCATATACACACACATACCAACTATGAAAGCAATACCTCAAGGGACATAGAAGTTATAGACATTTTCTTAAAATTGTTTACGCCGTTCACGACGACGCCGACGACAACGACGACGACGACGACGACTACACCGGGGGTATTGCAATAGCTCGTCATGTACTTCGTACAGGCGAGCTAAAAACACAAAGGACAGGAAGACATTAACTAGAACTCTATGAAGCTTGTTTGGTCCTGGTTTAAAATAGATTCAGTGTAGTGAATCATTTTTCTACGGTTAGGGTCTTCATTAAGGACGTAAGGGCTGGTACACAATAGTCTTCATTCACTTTGTGTTCTTTAGTCATCAAGTCTGCATTCTAGTTGTTCTGAAAAACAAAATTAAGTTTATTCATAGTACAGTTTAACCTGTTATTACAACTGAACACAAACTATGAGAAAAATAATTAGAGGCTGCAGATAGCAGGGTTCCAGATAAGGGGAGTATTTAAAACAAGAGGGCCTGAGGGCCCCGAAATCGCTCACCTGTTGTACAGAAGCCTGCTAGCTTAACCTTTCTGTTTCTCCCATTTTAATCTACATCCATTCAAATTTGTAGTATAGCATGTAAACAATTTTGGAATACAAGCTCATCATTCTAGAAGAGTACTAACTAGAGCCTAAACAATACTGAAATGAAGCCTTTTCTAGCATTTCAAAGTATGCCAAGGGCAGATAATTATTGCCACAATTATTAGATTTCAACAATAATTGCACTCCTTGGAGAACTTATAGCTATATACTTTGTGTGCAAGTATAATCATAATCCATTGAAAACTGTAGTTGCAAGAGTGTAACGCTGTTAGATATGGCATTTTCAGAAATTCAAGGGCAGATAACTCTTGACCTATGTGTCAGATTTCAACCATAATTGTACTTATTTGAACTCTTATGATCATATACAATCTGAGCAAGTTTGAAAAAGACTGGATAAAAAGTGTGGCCTCTAGAGGGTAAACACCCTTAAATATGGCATTTTCAGCAATTCAAAGGTAGATAACTCTGTAACTATTCTTCAGATTTTAACCATAATTGAACTCATCTGAACTCTTACGGTCAAATACAATACAATCTGAGCAAGTTTGAGAAAGATTGAATAAAATTATGGCCTCTAGAGTGTAAACACTGTTAAATATGGTATTTTCAGAGATTTCAACCATTTTCTAACTCATTCAAACTCTTATGGTCATATACAATCTCAGCAAGTTTGAAACAGATTAGATAAAAATTGTGGCCTCTAGAGGGTAAACACTGTTAAATATGGCATTTTCAGTAATTCAAAGGTAGATAACTCTTTATCTATTGGTCCGATTTCAACCATAATCAAACTCATCCAAACTCAAATCTGGGCAAGTTTGAGAAAGATTGGATAAATAGTGTGGCCTCTAGAGTGTAAACACTGTTAAATATGGCATTTTCAGCAATTCAAAGGTAGATAACTCCTGACCTATTAGTCTGATTTCAACTATATTTGAACTCATCCGAACTCTTATAGTAATATACAATCTGAGCGAATTTGAGAAAGATTGGATAAATATTGTGGACTCTATAGTGTAAACACTAAAATTGTTGACTACGCACAATGGATGACGGACGACGAACACCAAACATTCAAGATTGCAAAAGCTCACCCTGAGCTAGCTCAGGTGAGCTAAAAAACCGTGTCACTACTCAGTAGAACTAGACCTATCACAAATGGTGATTCATACCCCCAGTAGGGTCTTGTCACAAGAGGTAAATGTTTCAGGATAAAGTTGATGTCTGCACTTAAGTGCTGCCTAACTTGGAAAAAAAATAACAAAGGGAAACAACTCCATTATTCTCTTATTATTTGGAATTTATGTTCTGGAAAGGCCTAAATTGGATACAAATACAACAACAAAGAGAAATAACTCAAAAAATATGGATGACAGAGTAACGATACTTATGCACTGTACTCCTGGTAAATGAGATCTATCTGTATATGAAGTTTGAAGTCAATAGCTCTTAAACTTTGGAATTTATGCTTGGGACAAGCCTAGTCAATGAGATCTATCTATATATGAAGTTTGAAGTCAATAGCTCTTATATTTTTGAAGTTATGCTCCGGACAAGCCTAAATAGGGTAAAAATATAACAACAAAGGGCAATAATTCCAAAAATACTGATGATAGAGTAATGGTTCTTATGCACTGCACTCCTAGTCAATGAGGTCTATCGTATATGAAGTTTGAAGTCAATGGCTCGTATACTTTGGAAGTTATGCTCCGGACAAGCCTAAATCTGATAACAAGAGCCGCATGCGGCCCTAAATCGCTCACCTGGTATCCATGGTTACGGTCATGGTAATGAATGGTAAAGTTTTCCCTATAAGCCATCATTGGAAAATTCATCTCCACCCTCTGGCAGCCATGTTTGAGCTAGGAAGATTATTTGAAGAAAACTGGCAAAGGGTCACCCATGAATCATTATTTGTGTAAAATTGTTCTTAAATCAGACCAATAGTTTCAGAGAAAAAGATTTTTAAAGATTTTCTAAACAGAAATATACAGAAAACTTGCCCCACCCACTGGCGGCCATGATTTTAAAGATAACAAAAAGATTTTAAGAAATCTGGTAGAGAGTCATGAATGGATCATTTGTGTAAAATTATTTTCAATTTGGACCAGTACCCCTACGAAACTGACTTAGGCCAATTTGTAAGTCACTTGTAAGTGAAGTGTAAGTAACTTATCGGCAACCGATAAGGCACTTATAAGTGCCTTATAAGTTTCAAAGATCTTCAACTAAGTCAATTATAAGTCCAAGTCAGTTATAAGTCAGTTGTAAGAGTTCAGCTCTTTTCTAGTATAAGTGGCTTATAAGTGACTTACAACTCACTTACAAAATACTTGTTTTTAGTTTTCTCAAATAAGTGACTTATAACTAACTTACAAGTCACTTATACTTAACTTATAAACAACTTACAAAAAGGATAGAGTGCCAGTGTGCAGACTTAGTCTATTCACTATTCACATGTCTAGGTCATATATTTAGCCTGGTCCCAGAATTCTGCTCATGTTTAAGCCAATAGCAAGTCAGTTAGTTTTGAAAAAGGATAGATCAAAACAAGCAGAAGAAAACTGTTTGAATTATGGTAAGTTTAAATGGTATTTATATGTGTTTTTTATGTAATTAAAAGAATTTAGTGTTTTCCCTTTGTGGTTTAGGTGGAATTCTAACACCACTGAATTTATTTGAAATTTATTATTTATTTGTAGAAGTGTAAACAGTTGCAAGTCACTTATAAGGTTTCTTCTCTAGCCTGGTGTCAATATTGCAAGGTATTTTTAAGTGTTTTTGTAATTTAAAGACTAATGTTTTCTCTTTGTGTTTTTGACATCACTGGATTAATTTGAAATTCATAAACTATTTATAGACATAAAAACTCTTACAAGTCACTTATAAGTCACTTATAAGGGACTTATAAGTCACTTATAAGGGACTAATAAGTCACTTATAAGGGACTTACAAGTCACTTATAAGGGACTTGTAAGTGGCATTTCACACCACTTACAAGTCACTTATAAGGGACTTACAAGTCACTTATAAGGGACTTGTAAGTGGCATTACACTTTACTTATAAGTGACTTGTAAGTCACTTATACTGCACTTACATCTCATTTGCATTTAAAATCCCTATAAGTGACTTGTAAGTCTAATGAGTAAGTGAAGTATAAGTTACTTATATATTTGGCTTATAAGTGACTTATAAAAGAATTTCGTAAGGGTAGTTTTTCACAGAAGAAGATTTTTAAAGTTTTTACTATACAGTAACATAAGGACAAGAGCCCCATGGGGCATATTTCGCTCACCTGAGACGAGCTGAAAAAATGGTGATACTTATTTATGTCCAGGACTGACCTAGATATGCAACAGACCGGAACAATTTGAACAAATTATGTAAAGTATATTTAGAAGTGTCACCATACCGAATATAAAAGCTCTGGCCATATTAGTGTCAGAGAAGAAGACGTTTGAAATTTTCTCTATATAACTCTATGTAAAACTGTGACCCCAGGGGCATAATTTGAACAAACATGATAGAGGACCTGTAGGCGATGCTATGTGCCAAATATCTAAGCCCTTGCCCTTGTAGTTTCAGACAAGAAGATTTTTTTTAAGTTTTTCATTGAAAAAAATCTATTTTTAGCTCCTGTGACCTAGTTATGCAACAGACCAGAACCTTTTGAACAATTTTAGTAAAAGACAGCTAGAAGTGTCACCATGTCAAATATTAAAGCACTGGCCATATTAGTTTCAGAGAAGAAGACGTTTGAAAATTTCACTATATAACTCTTTGTAAAACTGTGACCCCGGGGCAGGGCCAATTTCGACCCCAGGGGCATAATTTGAACAAACTTGATAGAGGACCTGTAGGCGATGATATGTGCCAAATATCTAAGCTCTTGCCCTTGTAGTTTCAGACAAGAAGATTTTTTAAGTTTTCACTGAAAAAAATCTATTTTTAGCTCCTGTGACCTAGTTATGCAACGGACCAAAACCATTTGAACAAATTTGGTAAAGGACATCTAGAAGTGTCATCATGCCAAATATCAAAGCTCTGGCCACATTAGTTTCAGAAAAGAAGACGTTTGAAAATTTCACTATATAACTCTATGTAAATCTGTGACCCCCGGGGCGGGGCCAATTTTGACCCCAGGGGCATAATTTGAACAAACTTGATAGAGGACCTGTAGATGATGCTATGTGCCAAATATCTAAGCTCTGGCCCTTGCAGTTTTTGACAAGAAGATTTTTTAAGATTTCCTTATTTTTTCACTTTGGTTGCCATGGCAACCAGAGTTCTGCATTGTTTTTAATTCTTTGAACAAATTTGAAAGAGCTTGACCCAAGGAACATTTCTGTAAAGTTTGGTTGAATTCTGTCAAGCGGTATAGGAGGAGATGTCATTTGAAGCAATTGTTAACGACGACGCACGACGGACGACACACAACGCAAGACGGACGACGCACGACGCCGGACACAGGGCCATCCCAATAGCTCACCTTGAGCCTTTGGCTCAGGTGAGCTAAAAATGTGCCCCACCCACGTGCGGCCATGTTTTTTTAGATATCAAAATTATTTCAAGAAATCTGTTAGAGGGTCACCCATGGATCATTTGTGTGAAATTACTTGCAAATCTGACCAGCGGTTTCAGACAAGAAGATTTTTAAAGTTTTCACAATATAGCCATATAAGGAAAATCTGCCCCACCCACTAGCGGCCATGTCTTTTAAGATATCAAAATTATTGCAAGAAATCTGATAGAGGGTCACCAATGGCACATTTGGGTAAACTTATTTTCAATTTGGACCAGTAGTTTACCAGAAGAAGATTTTTAAAGTTTTTATTATACAGTAACATAAGGAAAATGTGCTCCACCCACTGGCGGCCATGTTTTTTTAGATATCAAAATTATTTTAAGAAATCTGGTAGAGGGTCACCAATGGATCATTTGTGTGAAATTATTTTGAAATCGGACCAGCGGTTTCAGACAAGCCTTTAACATAAGGAAAATCTGCCCCACCCACAAGCGGCCATGTTTTTTAAGATAGCAAAATTATTTTAAGAAATCTGAAATTGGCCCAGTGGTTTCCATGAAGAAGATCTTTAAAGAATAAGAGCCCAATGGGGCATATTCGCTCACCTGAGAATAACTGGAACAAGAGGCCCGGAGGGCCACATTTCGCTCACCTGAGACATTGTACCATAGAAGCTGACTGGGCAAGACAACATTTTGATATAGCTGATATAACTGATAAGCCCCGGGGCGGGGCCAAATTTGATCCAGGGGTCATAATTTGAACAATCTTGGTAGAGGACCATAGGGCAAAGCTATATGTCAAATATAAATGATCTGGGCCTTATGGTTTCAGAGAAGAAGATTTTTAAAGGTTTTCCTAAGAAAAACTAATAAGCCTGAGGACGGGGCCATTTTTAGCCCGGGGGTCATAATTTGAACAATCTTGGTAGAGGACCACAAGGCAAAGCTATATGTCAAATATTAAAGATCTAGGCCTTACAGTTTCAGAGAGGAAGATTTTTAAAGGTTTTCCTATATAAGTCTATGTAAAACTGATAAGCCCCGGGGTGGGGCCAATTTTGACCTGGGGGTCATAATTTGAACAACTTTGGTAGAGGACTATAAGGCAAAGCCACGTGTCAAATATAAATCATCTAGGCCTTACGGTTTCAGAGAAGAAGATTTTTAAAGGTTTTCCTATGAAAAACTGATAAGCCCGAGGGCGATGCCTTTTTTGGCCAGAGGGTCATAATTTGAACAATCTTGGTAGAGGACCACAAGGCAAAGCTATATGTCAAATATTAAAGATCTGGGCCTTACAGTTTCAGAGAAGAAGATTTTTAAAAGTTTTCCTATATAAGTCTATGTAAAACTGATAAGCCCCGGGGCGGGGCCATTTTTTACCCGGGGGTCATAATTTGAGCAATCTTGGTAGAGGACCATGAGGCAAAGCTATATGTCAAATATTAATGATCTGGGCCTTACAGTTTCAGAGAAGAAGATTTTTTAAGATTTTCCTATATAATTCAATGTAAAACTGATAAGCCCAGGGGCGGGGCCATTTTTGGCCCGGGGGTCATAATTTGAACAATCTTGGTAGAGGACCATGAGGCAAAGCTACATGTCAAATATTAATGATCTAGGCCTTACGGTTTCAGAGAAGAAGATTTTTAAAGGTTTTCCTAAGAAAAACTGATAAGCCCCAGGGCGGGGCCATTTTTGGCCCGGGGGTCATTATTTGAACAATCTTGGTAGAATACCATTAGGTCATAATACATACCAAATATCAAAGGTCTGGGCCTTTCAGTTTCAGACAAGAAGATTTTTAAAGATTTTCTTATGCATTACAAGTTGTTCATACGGTCATGCTAGAAAATCTGGTCCTTTAGAAAGGGGAATAACTCTAGCCAAAAACTTTGAACAATATTTCGTTCCCCCTTGTCACTAAAGGTTCTGATAAAGTTTGGTTGAAATCGGGTCAGTGGTTTCAGAGAAGATGTTGTTTGAAAATGTGAACGGACGACGGACGACGTACGACGGACGCCGGACGACGGATGGAATGGGATCACAATAGCTCACCCTGAGCCTAAGGCTCAGGTGAGCTAAAAATGGAGATATTGATTTATGTCCAGGACTGACCTAGATATGCAACAGACCGTAACAATTTGAACAAAATATGTAAAGTATATTTAAAAGTGTCACCATACAGAATATAAAAGCTCTGGCCATATTAGAGTCAGAGAAGAGGACGTTTGAAATTTTCTCTATATAACTCTATGCAAAAAAACTGACCCCCGGGGCGGGGCCAATTTTGACCCTAGGGGCATAACAAACTTAATAGACGACCTGTAGTCGATGATATGTGCCATATGTCTAAGCTCTGGCCCTTGTAGTTTTAGACAAGAAGATTTTTTAAGTTTTCACTGAAAAAAATCTATTTTTAGCTCCTGTGACCTAGTTATGCAACGGACCAAAACCATTTGAACAATTTTAGTAAAGGGCATCTAGAAGTGTCACCATGCCAAATATCAAAGCTCTGGCCACATTGGTTTCAGAGAAGAAGACGTTTGAAAATTTCACTATATAACTCTATGTAAAACTGAGACCCCCGGGGCGGGGCCAATTTTGACCCCAGGGGCATAATTTGAACAAACTTGATAGAGGACCTGTAGATGATGCTATGTGCCAAATATCTAAGCTCTGGCCCTTGCAGTTTTTGACAAGAAGATTTTTTAAGATTTCCTTATTTTTTCACTTTGGTTGCCATGGCAACTAGAGTTCTGCATTGTTTTTAATTCTTTGAACAAATTTGAAAGAGCTTGACCCAAAGAACATTTCTGTAAAGTTTGGTTGAATTCTGTCAAGCGGTATAGGAGGAGATGTCATTTGAAGCAATTGTTAACGACGACGCACGACGGACGACACACAACGCAAGACGGACGACGCACGACGCCGGACACAGGGCCATCCCAATAGCTCACCTTGAGCCTTTGGCTCAGGTGAGCTAAAAAGTTTGACGACGGACGGACTGACGGACGGACGTTCTCACAGTTGGACATTTGTTTTTTGTTTAAAAGTACCCAACAGTACACAAATATACCCAACAATAACAATAGGGTAATCACGGAATGAATGGAATCTATTGTTCTCCCTACCCAACAAAGGACCTTTCGTGCGCTCGAACTGACGGACGGACGCACGTGCCACCGAATTGGGTTAGAGGGCCTTTTCTTTTGTTATTTTCTTTTGTTCGAATAACGGGCCACGGCCCCTTAGTGTATTGTTACGGAGTGAACTCCATTGTCTTCTTTTGTTATGTTTACCGTTATCTGGCCCTTTAACCCACTTTAGTGGCGCGGACGGACTGACGGACGGACGACGACGGACGGCGGACACAGGGCGATCACAATAGTAATGGTTCTTATGCACTGCACTCCTAGTCAATGAGATCTATCTGTATATGAAGTTTGAAGTCAATGGATCTTATACTTTGGAAGTTATCCCCGGGACGAGCCTAAATTGGGTAAAAATATAACAACAACGGGCAATAACTCCATAAATACTGATGACAGAGTTATGGTTCTTGTGCACTGCACTCCGAGTCAATGAGATCTATCTGTATATGAAGTTTGAAGTCAAAGCTCTTATACTTTGGGAGTTATGCTCCGGACAAGCCTAAATTGGGTAAAAATAACAAAGGGCAATAACTCCAACAATACTGATGATAGAGTTATGGTTCTTGTGCACTGTACTCCTAGTCAATGAGATCTATCTGTATATGAAGTTTGAAGTCAATAGCTCTAATACTTTGGAAGTTATGCTCCGGACAAGCCTAAATTGGATAAAAATATAACAAAGGGCTATAACTAAAAAAATACTGATGACAGAGTAATGGTCCTTGCGCACTGCACTTCTAGTCAAAGAAATCTATCTGTATATGAAGTTTGAAGTCAATAGCTCTTATATTTTTGAATTTATGCTCCGGACAAGCCTAACTTGGGTAAAAATATAACAACAAAGGACAATAACTCCAAAAATACTGATGATAGAGTTATGGTTCTTGTGCACTGCACTCCTAGTCAATGAGATCTATCTGTATATGAAGTTTGAAGTCAATGGCTCTCATACTTTGGAAATATGCTCCAGACAAGCCTAAATCTGATTAACAAGAGGCCCAGAGGGCCACATTTCGCTCACCTGAGACATTATACCATAGAAGCTGACTGGGCAAGACAACATTTTGATATAGCTGATCAAACTGATAAGCCCCGGGCTGGGCCAAATTTGATCCAGGGGTCATAATTTGAACAATCTTGGTAGAGGACCATAGGGCAAAGCTACATGTCAAATATAAATGATCTGGGCCTTACGGTTTCAGAGAAGAAGATTTTTCCTATGAAAAACTAATAAGCCTGAGGGCGGGGCCATTTTTGGCCTGGGGATCATAATTTGAACAATCTTGGTAGAGGACCACAAGGCAAAGCTATATGTCAAATATTAAAGATCTGGGCCTTACAGTTTCAGAGAAGAAGATTTGTAAAGGTTTTCCTATATAAGTCCATGTAAAACTGATAAGCCCCGGGGCAGGGCCAATTTTGACCCGGTGGGGTCATAATTTGAACAACTTTAGTAGAGGACTATAGGGCAAAGCTACATGTCAAATATAAATGATCTGGGCCTTACGGTTTCAGAGAAGAAGATTTTTAAAGGTTTTCCTATGAAAAACTGATAAGCCCGAGGGCGGGGCCTTTTTTGGCCCGGGGTCATAATTTGAACAATCTTGGTAGAGGACCACAAGGAAAAGCTATATGTCAAATATTAAAGATCTGGGCCTTACAGTTTCAGAGAAGAAGATTTTTAAAGGTTTTCCTATATAAGTCTTTGTAAAACTGATAAGCCCCAGGGCGGGGCCATTTTTGATCAGGGGGTCATAATTTGAACAATCTTGGTAGAGGACCATAAGGCAAAGCTACATGTCAAATATTAATGATCTAGGCCATACGGTTTCTGAGAAGAAGACTTTTAAAAGTATTCCTAAGAAAAACTGATAAGCCCCAGGGCGGGGCCATTTTTGGCCCGGGGGTCAAAATTTGAACAATCTTGGTAGAGGACCACAAGGAAAAGCTATATGTCAAATATTAAGGATCTTGGCCTTACAGTTTCAGAGAAGAAGATTTTTAAAGGTTTTCCTATATAAGTCTATGTAAAACTGATAAGCCCCGGGGCGGGGCCAATTTTGACCCAGGGGTCATAATTTGAACAATCTTGGTAGAGGACCATAAGGCAAAGCTACATGTCAAATATCAATGATCTAGGCCATACGGTTTCTGAGAAGAAAATTTTCAAAGGTTTTCCTAAGACAAGAGCTGCATGCGGCCCTAAATCGCTCACCTGGTATCCATGATTACAGTTATGTAAATCGACCAGTTATGATTAAGTTTTCACTTATTCACCTCCACCCACTGGTGGCCATGTTGTTTGAGCTAGGAAGATTATTTGAAGAATAACCCATGAATACGGTGGCACTGAGGTGACATGCAAACTTTTTTTACTTTTTATCTCGTGCGCACGACTTAATTTGAAGGAAAAAAAAATAAAAAAAAAATATTTGCCTTTTTATCTCGTGCGGACGACTTAATTTGAGAAAAAAAAAAAAAACTTTGCTTTTTATCTCGTGCGCACGACTTAATTTTGAAAAAAAAAAAATCAAAAAAAAATCACTTTTTATCTCGTGCGCACGACTTAATTTGAAAAAAAAAAAAAAAAAAAAAAAAAAAATCACTTTTTATCTCGTGCGCACGACTAAATTTGGAAAAAAAAAAAAAGAAAAAAAAAAAATTCTTTCAAATTTATCTCGTGCGCACGAGATAAAAAGCGATTTTTTTTTTTTTTTTTTTTTTTTTTTTTTTCAAATTAAGTCGTGCGCACGAGATAAAAAGTGATTTTTTTTTTTTTTTTTTTTTTTACAAAATTAAGTCGTGCGCACGGGATAAAAAGCAAATTTTTTTTTTTTTTTTTTTTTCTCAAATTAAGTCGTGCGCTCGAGATAAAAAGGCAAATATTTTTTTTTTTTTTTTTAAAAAAAAAAAAAAAAAAAAAAAAGTTTGCATGTCACCTCAGTGCCACCGAACATGAATCATTATTTGTGTAAAATCATAATATAAGGAAAACTTGCCCCACCCACTGGCGGCCATGTTTTTTAGATAACAAAATGATTTTAAGATATCTGGTAGAGGGTCATCAATTAACCATTTGTGTAAAATTATTTTGAATTTGAATCAATAGTTTCAGAGAAGAAGATTTTTAAAGTTTTTACTATACAGTAACATGCCCCACCCACTGGCGGCCATGATTTTTTAGATATCAAAATAATTTTAAGAAATCTGGTAGAGGGTCACCCATGGCTCATTTGCATAAAATTACTTTCAAATCAGACCACTAGTTTTTTCCATATAAGGAAAATCTGCCCCACCCACTGGCGGCCATGTTTTTCAAGATAGGAAAATTATTTTAAGAAATCTGATAGAGGGTCACCAATGGCACATTTGGGTAAAATTATTTTCAATTCGGACCAGTAGTTTTTGACAAGAAGATTTTTAAAGTTTTTTCAATTGGTTGCCATGGCAACCACAATTTCAATTGGATGACCTATATTTCAAGAAATCTGAGAGAGTACCCTACAAGGAACAATCCTATAAAGTTTTAATGAAATTGACCTAGTAGTTTCCAAGAAGAAGATCTTTAAAGAAAAAGTTGACGACACACTACGACGGACGACGACGACAGACGACGGACACAGGGCGATCACAATAGCTCACCTTGGCACTTCGTGCCAGGTGAGCTAAAAACGAACAAAGATTATCAATGAAATGTAATAACAAGAGGCCCATGCGGGCCTGAATATCGCTCACCTGGAAAAACCAACACAAGGGTCACATGACCCCTGGGGTGAGATCATTTTTTACCCCAGAGACATGATTTTAAAAATCTTACTGATGAACTTGAAAATTAAGTGTTCTGTCAAATATTTTGTACATGGATAGTTTCAGACAGGAAGACTTTTCATTGAAAAACATTTATTTTTAGCTAATGTGACCCAGATATGCAACAGACCCGAACCATTTCAGCTATATTGGTAAACAAGGGCCACTATGGCCCTAAATCGCTCACCTGGTAACCATGTAACCATGTACACCTTGTGACCTAGTTTTTGACCGGGCATGACCCTCATTCTAACTTGACCTCGATTTCAATGAGACAAACATTTTTTCAAGTTTCATGAAGATCAAATGAAATTTTGTAGTCTCTAGAGTATTAATAAGGTTTTTCGATGATTCGACCTAGTGACCTAGTTTTTGACCGGACATGACCCACATTCGAACTTGACCTAGATTTCATTGAGGCAATCATATTGATGAAGTTTCATGAAGATCCAATCAAATTTGTAGTCTCTAGAGTGTTAACAAGGTTTTTCGAAAATTTGACCTAGTGACCTAGTTTTTGACCGGACATGACCCACATTCGAACTTGGCCTAGATTTTATTGAGGCAATCATATTGATGAAGTTTCATGAAGATCCAATGAAATTTGTAGCCTCTAGAGTGTTAACAAGGTTTTTCGATAATTTGACCTAGTGACCTAATTTTTGACCGGACATGACCCACATTCGAACTTGACCTAGATTTCATCGAGGCAATCATATTGATGAAGTTTCATGAAGATCCAATGAAATTTGTAGTCTCTAGAGTGTTAACAAGGTTTTTCGATAATTTGACCTAGTGACCTAGTTTTTGACCGGACATGACCTACATTAAAACTTGGCCTAGATTTCATCGAGGCAATCATATTGATGAAGTTTCATGAAGATCCAATGAAATTTGTAGGCTCTAGAGTGTTAACAAGGTTTTTCGATAATTTGACCTAGTGACCTAGTTTTTGACCGGACATGACCCACATTCGAACTTGACCTAGATTTCATTGAGGCAAATATTGTGACCAAGTTTCATTAAGATCCAATGAGATATGAACCTGCTAGAGTGTTCACGAACAATTGTGAACGGACGGACGGACGGACGGACAGACGACGGACGACGGACATCCCGCGATCCTAAAAGCTCATCTTGGCACTACGTGCCAGGTGAGCTAAAGAAATCATCAAAAAGTGTCTCTAAGCTAAATATCAAAGCTCTGGCCATAATAGTTTCAGAGAAGAAGATTTCACTATATATCCTTGCTTCTTGTCATTTCGCCACTTTCTTGTCAATTCGTCACCTGAGCAAAACTTAGAATTCCGTCACGAACAGGCTACCGAGGATGTCCGAAAACTACAGAGGATGTCCGAATACTAGGACAGTTTCACTAACGAAAATTTCAAGCGCCGAAAATGCGAAAGAAACAGGTTAAATAACAATAATTCACAAAAAGTTTCAAATCAAAGGACATGTTGGTAATTTTAACTCTATATGTCCGTTGTTACTTTTTTATTGTAAAGTTGTAAAAGTTATCATTTACTTTTAAACAAGGGCCACTATGGCCCTAAATCGCTCACCTGGTACACAATGGCAAACTTGACCTATAGTGACCTAGATTATGACTGGACATGTATACGCACAATCAAACTCTAGAGTGTAAACAAGATTTTCCAATGATTTGACCTAGTGACCTAGTTTTTAACCAGACATGACCCATATTCAAACTTGACCTAGATATCAATGAGACAAACATTCTGACCAAATTTCATCAAGATCCAATGAGATTTGTAGCCTCTAGAGTGTTAACAAGGTTTTTCTATGATTTGACCTAGTGACCTAGTTTTTGACCGGACATGACCCATATTCAAACTTGACCTAGATATCAATGAGACAAACATTCTGACCAAGTTACATCAAGATCCAATGAGATTTGTAGCCTCAAGCCTGATAACAAGGTTTTTCTATGATTTGACCTAGTGACCTAGTTTTTGACCGGACATGACCCACATTCGAACTTGACCTAGCTTTCATCAAGACAAATATTGTCATAAAGTTTCATGATGATCGGATGAAATTTATAGCCGCTAGAGTGTTCACAAGGTTTTTCTATGATTTGACCTAGTGACCTAGTTTTTGACCGGACATGACCCACATTCGTACTTGACCTAGATTTTATCAAGACAAACATTGTCATGAAGTTTCATGAAGATCGGATGAAATTTGTAGCCGTTAGAGTGTTCACAAGGTTTTTCTACAATTTGACCTAGTGACCTAGTTTTTGACCGGACATGACCCACATTCAAACTTGACCTAGATTTCATCAAGACAAACATTGTCATGAAGTTTCATGAAGATCGGATGAAATTTGTAGCCGCTAGAGTGTTCACAACCAATTGTGAACGGACGGACAGACGACGGACATCCAGCTATCCTAAAAGCTCACCTTGGCACTTCGTGCCAGGTGAGCTAAAAATTAAATATTTCAAAATCATTAAGCAATGTTCAAATTTCATGAAACAAACTATAACATACTGACAGAGCCTACATTGACCTAATTATCGAACGACCAATCAGAGGTGGCGAATTGACAAGAAAGCATCCCGGTGATCCAGAGCAATGACATCGTTCGAAAATAGTACAGTAATTTACATTTGTATTTATTTCACAAGTTTTATTTGTATATATTCGTGTTAATGAAGGTTCAGTTCAGAATTAGATCCGTGAACAAGTAAGAAATGTTACATCAGAAAGCGCATGCGCGAAAAATATAGCTAAGGGTGGCGAAAACACAGGTAAACAGGCTAACTATATGTAAAACTGCAACCCCTAGGGCCTTGTCAGTTTTTACCCCAGGGACATAATTTGAACAACATTGAAAGAGGACCTAAAGATGATGCTTTGTGCCAAATATCTAAGCTCAGGGTACTGTGGTTTCAACATAAGATTTTTTTGAGTTTTCATTGAAAAAATCTATTTTTAGCTCCTGTGACCTAGATATGCAATGGACCAGAACCATGTAATCAATATTGGTTAAGGGCTTCAAGAAATGTCACCATGCAAAATATTAAAGCTCTGGCCATATTAGTGTCAGAGAAATACATGTTTGAAGATTTCACTATATAACTCTATGTAAAATATTGACCCCCGGGGCGGGGTCATTTTTTATCCCAGGGACATCATTTGAAAAATCTTGATAGAGGACCTAAAGATGATGCTTTATGCCAAATTTCTAAGCTCAGGATACTGTGGTTTCGGACAAGAAGATTTTTTAAGTTTTAATTGGAAAAAATCTATTTTTAGCTCCTGTGACCTAGATATTCAATGGACCGGAACCACATAAATTTTACAATATTGATTCAGGGCTTCTAGAAGTGTCACCATGCCAAATATCAAAGCTCTGGGTACTGTGGTTTCAGACAAGAAGATTTTTTAAGTTTAAGTTTTCATTGAAACAATCTATTTTAAGCTCCTGTGACCTAGATATGCAATGGACCGGAAATGTTTGAACAACTTTGAAAGAGGACCATACAAGGATCATTCCTGCCAAGTTTGGTGAAAATCCATCCAGTAGTCTAGGAGGAGAAGTCGTTTGAAGAAATTGTTGACAACGAACGACAAACGACGGACGACGACGGACGACGGACACAGCATCATCAAAATAGCTCACCTTGGCACTACGTGCCAGGTGAGCTAAAAATGATAATGTTTCGACTTTTCATTCGAAAAATGTTTTTCATTGTGCTAGGCGATGGTCCGATTAAAAATATAAATATGGAAGAATTAAAATTCATGAATCTGACCAGGGTCTACACTGTTTGCGAAGGATTAGTGTACATACTCATCACTGGTTGTAAAATAAATGAATAGTAAACTCTTCACCAGGGTTGAGAATCATATTAAGTACTACACCAGGGCGATTCTAATGAGTAGTAACACCATAAGGTTTAATGCAGAAATAAAGATGTTTGTTTTTGAGATGCTCCCCCCTTATCTTGAGCCCTGGTTGGGTATGTTAAGTATTGTCTGCAGTAATTAAGGGTTGTTTCAATAAGTATATTGCAAAATAAACAAGAGGGTAATGGCCCTTAAATCGCTCACCTGAGGTCATTGTGCCTTAGCTTAATAGGCAAGACAACATTTTAATATAGCTGTAAAATGGAATTATCTTCCAGACAAAAAAAACAAGAGCCCCATGGGGCATATGTCGCTCACCTGAGAATAGCTGTACATCAAAATGGAGATAATGATTTAAGTCCAGGACGGGGTCATTTTTTACCCGAGGGGCATAATTTGAACAATCTTGATAGAGGACCTGTAGATGATGCTATGTTCCAAATATCTAAGATCAGGGTACTAGGGTTCTAGACAAGAAGATTTTTTTTAAGTTTCCATTGAAAAAATCTATTTTTAGCTCCTGTGACCTACATATGCAACAGACTGGAACCATTTGAACAAAATAGATAAAGGACATCTAGAAGTAACACCATGCCGAATATCAAACCTCTGGCTATATTAGCTTCAGAAAAGAAGACGTATGAAAACTGTGACCCCCGGAGTGGGGCTAATTTTGACCCCAGGGGCATAATTTGTACAAACTTGATAGAGGACCTGTAGATGATATGCAATCGACCAGAACCATTTGAACCTTATTGGTATAGGACATCTAAAAGTGTCACCAAGCCAGATATCAAAGCTCTGGCCATATTAGTTTCAGAGGAGAAGACATTTGAAAATTTCACTATATAACTCTATGTTAAACTGTGACCCCCTGGGCGGGGCCAATTTTGACCCCAGGGGCATAGTTTGTAGTTTGATAGAGGACCTGTAGATGATGCTATGTGACAAATGTCTAAGATCTGGCCCTTGTAGTTTCAGACAAGAATTTTTTTTAAGATTTCCTTATTTTTTCACTTGGTTGCCATGGCAACCAGAGTTCTACATTGTTTTTAATTCTTTGAACAATTTTGAAAGAACTTGACCCAAGGAACATTCGTGTAAAGTTTGGTTGAAATCTTTTCAGCGGTATATGAGGAGATGTCATTTGAAGCAATTGTTAAAGACAACAATGACTGTATAAAGTGAAATATTTTCTTCTGTGGAAGAATAAATTAAAGACATAAAAAAGAATATGTATGGGTTAATAGGTTAATAAATATCATTATTTACATTTTCTAAATATAAGAAACTATATGTTAATGAGTGGCAAATAGTTTGGATCCAGATTAGATGCAGCATTATGTGGCATCTGACCTGGATCCATACTGTTTATGGCCAAGAATTAATTGTGGACTGATAGACAGAAAGATAAACAAACAAACAAAACACAAACAAACAAACAGACAGACCAAAAGTAATATGCCTCGAAATAAGTTGTGCTTGAGCATAAAATAGCAGACATCACTTTCATTTCTGTTATGTATCTCAGTGACCTGAGTTCAGAGCTAGCTATGGGTCAGTTATGCAATTGGAGACGGTCTCAGAGAGAAATGACTATTATTATGCTGAACTGTTGTCTGCTCCAAATGTTTGTATGTGAAATATGTAAAAAATAATAACTTATATTTTCTAAATATAAGAAAATATGTAAATGAGTGGCAAATAGTTTAGATCCAGATTAGATGCAGCATTATGTGGCATCTGACCTGGATCCAAACTGTTTGCAAAAATGTTGCATTTAGTATAAGGGTAGCTTCTTAGCCTGGAAGATACAATGCGTCTGTATAAAACGGATCATTAGAGAGTTTTTACTGTCAGACCTGCATCAAAAAGCACTGATATGGCCAGGGTTGAGTCAAATTTGATCCTAGGGTTTTGATTTTTTACAATTTTGAAAGTGATTTAGTAGAAGATACTATTCATGCAATATCTAAGGTGTGGGAACAGTGGTTTTTTACAAAAAACTTGTTTAAAGTTTTTCACTTTTTTTAATAAATTTCAATAAGTAGTCCACTTTAAAGTTTCATTTTAACAATTTCTGTAGAGAAGCATCCAAGGAACACCGTGAGCAAATTAGTTTTTTCCTCAGACTCGCGGTTTCAGAGGAGTTGTCGCTTGAAGTAAATTTGAACGGACGGACAGACGGACGACGGACGGCGGGCAATCACAACAGCTCACCTTGAGCCTTCGGCTCAGGTGAGCTAACAAGAGCCCCATGGGGCATATTTCGCTCACCTGAGAATAGCTGAAAAAATGGAGATAATGATTTATGTCCAGGACTGCCTAGATATGCAACAGACCTGAACCATTTGAACAAAATATGTAAAGGATATTTAAAAGTGTCACCATACCCAATATAAAAGCTCTGGCCATATTAGTTTCAGAGAAGAAGACGTTTGAAAGTTTCACTATATAACTCTATGTAAAACTGTGACCCCCGGGGCGGGGCCAATTTTGACCCCAGGGGCATAATTTGAACAAACTTGATAGAGGACCTGTAAGCAATGCTATGTGCCAAATATCAAAGCTCTGGCCCTTGTAGTTTCAGACAAGAAGATTTTTTAAATTCTCATTGAAAAAAATCTATTTTTAGCTCCTGTGACTTAGTTATGCAACCGACCAGAACAATTTGAACAATTTTGATATAGGACATCTAGAAGTGTCACCATGCCAAATATCAAAGCTCTGGCCATCTTTTGAAAGAGCTTGACCTATGGAACATTTCTGTAAAGTTTGGTTGAATTCTGTCAAGCGGTATAGGAGGAGACGTCATTTGAAGCAATTGTTAACAACGACGCACAACGCACGACGCCAGACACAGGGCCGTCCCAATAGCTCACCTTGAGCCTTTGGCTCAGGTGAGCAAAAAACATGACAAATTGGAATAACTCAAAAAAAGTTCAAGGTCAAGGTGTCCTAACTTTTCTGTGCATGGAAAGGTATTGTCCATATACACACACATACCAACTATGAAAGCAATACCTCAAGGGACATAGAAGTTATAGGCATTTTTCGAAACCTAAACACAGATTTCGAAACCTAAACACAGGCTCTAAGTTCAAGGTTAAGGTCACAGGGGTCCAAATGTTTCTGTGCATGGAAAGGTCTTGTCGATATACACACACATACCAACTATTAAAGCAATACCTCAAGGGACATAGAAGTTAAAGCCATTTTTCAAACCTAAACACAGATTTCGAAACCTAAACGCAGGCCCTAAGTTCAAGGTCAAGGTGACTGGGGTCCAAATTTTTCTGTGCATGGAAAGGTCTTGTCCATATACACATACATACAAACTATGAAAGTAATACCTCAAGGGACATAGAAGTTATAGGCATTTTTCGAAACCTAAACACAGATTTCGAAACCTATACATAGGCTCTAAGTTCAAGGTCAAGGTCACAGGGGGTCCAAATGTTTCTGTGCATGGAAAGGTCTTGTCCATATACACACACATACCAACTATTAAAGCAATACCTCAAGGGACATAGAAGTTAAAGCCATTTTTCAAACCTAAACACAGATTTCGAAACCTAAACGCAGGCCCTAAGTTCAAGGTCAAGGTCACTGGGTTCAAAAAATGTCTGTGCATGGAAAGGTCTTGTCCATATACACATACATACAAACTATGAAAGCAATACCTCAAGGGACATAGAAGTTATAGGCATTTTTCGAAACCTAAACACAGGCTCTAAGTTCGAGGTCAAGGTCACAGGGGTCCAAATGTTTCTGTGCATGGAAAGATCTTGTCCATATACACACATATACCAACTATGAAAGCAATACCTCAAGGGACATAGAAGTTACAGACATTTTACGAAACCTAACAGATTTCGAAACCTAAACGCATGGAAAGGTCTTGTCCATAATAGTCACACATACCAACTATGAAAGCAATACCTCAAGAGACATAGAAGTTATAGGCATGTTTCGAAACCTAAACACACCTATGTTCAAGGTCAAGGTCACAGGGGTCCGAATTTTTCTTTGGATGGAAAGGTATTGTCCATATACACACACATACCAACTATGTAAGCAATACCTCAAGGGACATTGAAGTTATAGGCATTTATCGAAACCTAAACACAGATTTGGAAACCTAAACGTGGGCCCTAATTTCAAGGTCACAGAGGTCCTAATTGTTATGTGCATGGAAAGGTCTTGTCCATATACACACACATACCAACTATGAAAGCAATACCTCAAGGGACATAGAATTTATAGATTTTTTCTAAAAAATTGTTTACGCCGTTCACGCCGACAACTACAACGACGACTACACCGGGGGTATTGCAATAGCTGGTCTTGTACTTCTTACAGGCGAGCTAACAAACCAAGCTACCTAGTGTACCTACCTATTACATTAAGTTTACACAATGGGCAAGTGTGACTCCTCACCAACCATGGATCAACACATTTGGTGTGGAAATGGTGGCCACATGGCAATACACGTAATTTCTGTAAAAAACAGATACAATTATCACACATTAAAAGTTGTGTTAACTCTTGTAGTACTGGATTGGGATATATTCATCATTTGCAACCACCAATGTAGATCCAGATAATAGGACTCCTGAAGGATCCATATAATCAGGGTCTGCACTGTTTATCAAATTTTATTTAAAACAAGAATATTGTTCCCAACGATGGATGCTCCCCACAAAGAAAAAGCCCAAGGTATAGCATGTTTAGTAGGTGAACACAGTAACAAGTTTCATCAACTTACGATGTAACATTCAGGAGATATGCTTCGGACAAATATTTTTTAAAATATATGTAGAAAAAGGGAGATAATTCAATATTGGGAGATGGCAGAGTTATGGTTCTTGAGTACAGCACTCTTTCTGTCATCTCGTATCACTGTATCAAGTGTCATTACAATGCAATGCTCAGGATATAGGCTTCAGAAAAAAATTAATTTTTTTTTAAATAGAAAAGGGGAGATAATTAAATATTGGGAGATGAGAGAGTCATGGTTCTTGTGTACTGCACCTCCTTATGTCATCACCTATCACTGTATCAATTTCCATTAACTTATGGTGTAGCAGTCAAGAGATATACTCCGGACAAAATTGTTTTGTATTTTTAGAAAAAGGGAGATAATTCAATATTGGGAGATGACAGAGTTACCGTTCTTATGTACTGCACTTCCTTTAGTCATCCTCTATCACTGTTACAAGTTTCATCAACTTTCAGTGTAACAGTCCAGAGATATGGTCTGGACAAAATTGATTTTTTTTATGAGGAAAAAGGGAGATACAGTCAAACCTGTCTTAGTGGCACACTGTTTTTAAAGTCACACTGTCAGATGTGGCAGTGGTTCTCTCCTCCCGATGCATTTCTCTATATATTTAACCTGTATTAAAAGGCACACTGTGAGATGTGAAATGCAACACTAAATTTCAACTCCCAACACAATATTTAACCTGTTTTCAGAGACACATGTTTTATTTTATTTTCATTTTTGTTTAAATTATGCATAAGTTTCAGTTTCTCAATATAAAAAGTCTCAAATTCTGATAAAGTTAAATGATTCATGTAATATATAAAAGCTGTCTGATCTGAGTCCAGACAGTTTTATATTCAATGTCAAGACAATATGCAGCTTAATTCATTATGATTGTGGAAACTATGGGATTTATGAAAACTTAAATACATGTACATTAAGAGTTAAAGCATTCAGTTCATACCCTAGACCCATGTCTTTCCTTAAGGCAAGGTTTAATTTATATTTTGGCAGAGTGCTTTATTTATAACACCTTAAATAAACAAGTGTGAATTAGAACTAGGGGTGACAAACCAGTTGCGAAATTAACAAAGTGATTACCTAATGTTTGGTTGCCACATCTTATCTTTGTTTGCACTTTCCTTTAGTAAATTATGAAATATACTTTCAATATTATTATGAAAACGAATCATATTGTTGCAGAAATGTTAAGCTAAACACACATTTTAATACATAATATTAACTTAGAAGTATACTTTAAATACTTAAATTCAAAATTGGGAGATGAGAGAGTTACGGTTCTTGTGTACTGCACCTCCTCCTGTCATTCTCTATCACTGTATCAAGTTTCATCAACCTACGGTGTTCCGTTCAAGAGATATGCTCCGGACAAAAAGGTGTGACGGACGGACGGACGGACGTTCTTAGGAGAGGGTGTTGTGGGGTTAGATGCTATATAAACCCTAACCCTAAAATTAACCCCACAAACGCCTTTTTTAACCCCACAATACTCTCTTTCAACCCCACAATCACTAACTGGCCAGGTTAATGACCCAAACTGCCAGGTTAATGACCCCATAATGTGCCTCCTGGATGTGCGGACTGACAGTAACACGGACGGACGGACAAAGCGGCGACTATATGCTCCCCCCTAAAGGGGAGCATAAAAATTGGAAAACACAACACACTATGGCATCTATAAACAAGAGCCACATGCGTCCCTTAAAATCGCCCACCTGGGACCCATGTTTACCGTCATGGTAATGGACCAGTTATTATTAAGTTTTCACTATAAGCTATCATCGGTAAATTGACCCCGGTGATGATGATGCTACCACTAGCGGCCATGTTGTATCCGGACTAGTGGTTTTTGACAAGAAGATTTTTATAGTTTTTTCAATTGGTTGCCATAGCAACCACAATTTCAATTGGATGACCTATAATTGACCCTTCTGCAAACCCTTGACTGACAGGTTGAAATGATAGCGATCGACCAATCCGAACGCCGCATTTGCACACACCTCCTAGATACCGAAACGTCCGCCATTTTCCAGGGCAAACTGTACGGACACGAGCATATCAACAGCTATCGAAATATAGCTCGCTTTTGAAATCAAGTAGTAAATGCGACACTGGTTGACAATGATAAACAAAAGTTTACACATGGGCCACGAAATGAAACATAATTATATATATAATTTCGTGCATGTGTTGTGTAAATGTGACAGCCGGTATCAAGGAGGTGTTAAGTGTTAACCGTTCCCTAAGCCCATGACGCAGTTTGAAAAATGCAAACGATAGATAAGAACATGTGGTCAAAATAACGTGAACAGGATCACGAAAGACACTTCCATATGCACGAAGGTGTGCAAAATTATAGCCAAAACGCCCCTATCCTGCTAGTCAAAACGCTCTACTTTCTTATTCAATATTTTATATCTTTTTTTCTGTGCGTGTGTAGAATCTATCTAGGTATCTAACGATTTATATTAGCCAAAATAATTATGTCGAGTCGAAATGTTACGGAAACAGCTGACAGTTTGTTTGTGGGCATAAACTTCTTTAATACTCATGAATATGAAAATAGTTCTGAACAGTAAAGATGCATAGATCTACGTAAAACTTCAAAAAGACACACAACATCAATCTAATTGTTTAAACGATAGTCCCTATTATACTGTAGATCTACTGCTTATTACATGTGTACAAACAGTATGGATTCCAATCAGACTCCAAAACCAGGTGTCTGTTAAGGATCCATATAGTTTAGCTTTGGCTCTGATATCATAATTATTTTCATCTAATATTTTAAATTAATATACCTTGAAGATAAAAACCCTTGATGTACATGTATATGTACCAACATTAAATACAGTGAAAAATGGATAGACACATCGTCAAACTTAATTGATATAGAGGTTTCAATGACAAGATATATAAATGATAAATATACCATCTGTTTGCATTTTATCCTATATATGTAATTTTGTTAAATAAAAAAAAAAAAAAAAAGTAAAGTACCAGTTAAAGTCTACTTTCAGTCCGAATGACCGCTCAGACGACTGTACATTTACCCCCTGATCATTGAGCCATTTTGCCTATTGAGCACTGCTAACATATGGCGCTAAAGCAGCCGCAGTACCGGCTCAGACCCTCACAGGTACCCATTTTAACCCCTGGGTGGAGAGGAGCAATTCGCGGTACATGTCTTGCTCAAGGACATTCCTGTACATCATAAGGGATTCGGAAAAAATCCCCTAGTCAGACTGCTGATCCGGCGGGGGATCGAACTCACGACCCCTGGTACCGTAGTCCAAGGTGTTAACCATTGGGCCACTACCGATGACGTTGATTTTACAAACTGTTTGGGTCCAGATGATTTTTCTTCTTCTGCACGCTATGGGCGTATTTGCGATTTCTGTGACTAATTATTTAACCCAAGTAACGTCCTCGGCCGCTCATAAATAGTCTGCTTTCAATTAAGAATGTTTTATCCTACAGCAGCAGTCTGCTGCTCTGCTTTAATTATATTTCTAAACCCACTACCCCACAATTACACCATTTTACGCCTCTTATTTATCCAGGCAATGCAAACAAGAGCCCCATGGGGCATATGTCGCTCACCTGAGAATAGCTGTACATCAAAATGGAGATAATGATTTATGTCCAGGACGGGGTCATTTTTTACCCGAGGGGCATACTTTGAACAATCTTGATAGAGGACCTGTAGATGATGCTATGTTCCAAATATCTAAGATCATGGTACTAGGGTTCTAGACAAGAAGACTTTTTTTAAGTTTCCATTGAAAAAAATCTATTTTAGCTCCTGTGACCTACATATGCAACAGACTGGAACCATTTGAACAAAATAGATAAAGGACATCTAGAAGTAACACCATGCCGAATATCAAAGCTCTGGCTATATTAGCTTCAGAAAAGAAGACGTTTGAAAACTGTGACCCCCGGGGTGGGGCTAATTTTGACCCCAGGGGCATAATTTGTACAAACTTGATAGAGGACCTGTAGATGATATGCAATCGACCAGAACCATTTGAACCTTATTGGTATCGGACATCTAAAAGTGTCACCATGCCAGATATCAAAGGTCTGGCCATATTAGTTTCAGAGGAGAAGACGTTTGAAAATTTCACTATATAACTCTAAGAAAAACAGTGAACCCCCCCCCACCCCCGGGCGGGGCCAATTTTGACCCCAGGGGCATAGTTTGTACAAACTTGATAGAGGACCTGTAGATGATGCTATGTGACAAATGTCTAAGATCTGGCTCTTGTAGTTTCAGACAAGAAGATTTTTTAAGATTTCCTTATGTTTTCACTGAGTTCTACATTGTTTTTAATTCTTTGAACAATTTTGAAACAACTTGACCCAAGGAACATTTGTGTAAAGTTTGGTTGAAATCTTTTCAGCTGTATATGAGAAGATGTCATTTGAAGCAATTGTTAAAGACAACAATGACTGTATAAAGTGAAATTATTTTCTTCTGTGGAAGAATAAATTAAAGACATAAAAAGGAATATGTATGGGTTAATAGGTTAATAAATATCATTATTTACATTTTCTAAATATAAGAAACTATATGTAAATGAGTGGCAAATAGTTTGGATCCAGATTAGATGCAGCATTATGTGGCATCTGACCTGGATCCATACTGTTTATGGCCAAGAATTAATCGTGGACTGATAGACAGAAAGATAAACAAACAAACAAAATACAAACAAACAAACAGACAGACCAAAAGCAATATGCCTCGAACTAAGTTGTACTTGAGCATAAAATAGCAGACATCATCATTTCTCTTATGTATCTCAGTGACCTGAGTTCAGAGCTAGCTATGGGTCAATTATGCAATAACAGACGGTCCCTCAGAGAAATTGCTATAATCATGCTGAACTGTTGTCTGCTCCAAATGTTTGTATGTGAAATATGTAAAAAATAATAACTTATATTTTCTAAATATAAGAAAATATGTAAATGAGTGGCAAATAGTTTAGATCCAGATTAGATGCAGCATTATGTGGCATCTGACCTGGATCCAAACTGTTTGCAAAAATGTTGCATTTAGTATAAGGGTAGCTTCTTAGCCTGGAAGATACAATGGGTCTGTGTAAAAACGGATCATTAGAGAGTTTTTACTGTCAGACCTGCATCAAATTGCACTGATATGACAAGGGTTGAGTCAAATTTGACCCTAGGGTTTTGATTTTTTACAATTTTGAAAGTGATTTAGTAGAAAATACTATTCATGCAATATCTAAGGTGTGGGAACAGTGGTTTTTTACAAAAAACTTGTTTAAAGTTTTTCACTTTTTTTAATAAATTTCAATTAGTAGTCCACATTTGAGTTTTATTTTAACAATTTCTGTAGATAAGCATCCAAGGAACACCGTGAGCATGTTAGTTTTTCCCTCAAACTCGCGGTTTCAGAGGAGATGTCGCTTGAAGTAAATTTGAACGGACGGACAGACGGACGTTCTCACAGTTGGACATTTGTTGGGTATATTTTTTGTTTAAAAATACCCAACAGTACACTAAAATACCCAACAATAACAATAGGGCAATCACGGAATGAATGGAATCTATTGTTCTCCCTACCCAACAAAGGACCTTTCGTGCGCTCGGACAGACGGACGGACGGACGGACGGACGGACGGACGGACGGACGACGGACGGCGGGCGATCACAACAGCTCACCTTGAGTCTTCGGCTCAGGTGAGCTAAAAAGAGTTCCAATTGATACTGTCATGAATATGCACTATAAGATCGTATATACTTTATTCAAATAGAGGGTAGCTTAACTCTTTGAACCCTAGTCCCACATATTAGTGGAGCGGATAGCTGGTAAAATAGTTCACTTGCGGAGACAAGCACCAAATTTGGCATGCTGGTTCCTTATCTAGTAACTGAATAGGAAATATCGTTGGCCATTCGGATTTTTGCCATTTTCAAGATGGCCACAACGGTTTTCAAAATGGCGTCATTTTACATGATGTGTACCTGTGTTTTTTTTCAAATGTTATTTGCATCTCTAATTTTCTTTACAAAAACTACTAAATACCCGTCATACTATGGCTATATATATAAAATTATGTATATGTGCAGTGCGCATGTGGTAAATTTGCCATTTTAAAAATGGCCGCCGCGATTTTTCATGGGTTTTGGGTGCTTTTTGGTCAGTTGCAACAATTCAATTTTATTTTGAAATACGAGGGTGTTTCAAAAAGTAATATACTAGATCAATAACTTCAATAGAACAAAATCCAATGAAAGTTCAAGGAAGTGTGAATAACCACAGGCTCCGTTTATGGTTGACAAATTTTATTACACTCAACTAGTTTCGACCTTACTCAGGTCTTCGTCAGGAGTACAAATTTTACTGAAAATCAGAGTCACTGAAGTACACTTGATGTCGGTTTTTGACGTCACGTGAAACGTGTTTATGTTACTATTATTATCTCTATTTTGACGTTGCTTTCATGGTAACCAGGTGTAGCATTTGCCGTTACAACAATATGCCAACTCTAGCTGTTTATTATTTATTTGTATTATTTTAAAAAATTGAAATATATGTTGATCTAAATACAGTTCTATGTATAAAAAGAGTTTAGTAAGAAAATGTACCTTGTTGCCTTATTTTGTAATAAAAATAGAGAGCTTCATTTATGCGTCTGTTCTGAATATCCCATAGACTTGTCCTAGTGTTGGTGTTTGGTCTGTGTCTTCGTCTAGGCAGATGGTGGATGATGAAGATGAAGGTGAAATTGATGGGCTGATGTATAAGTCTTCGAGTAGTTCTTGATCTGTCATTTTGGTGGATGGTTGAGTCTTTTTGAGCCATGGTTTTTCTGCTGGAATAGTTCTAAATTTTAGTTTTTCTGTTCTAGTTGGTGTCCCTGTTTGGTTGTTTGCTGTTGCTGTCTGGTAGATGCGTCTGATGGTTTTAAATTTTGTTTCCTCGATTCCGTGTTTTCTTCGGGTGTGTCTTTTTAAGTCTGATTTTCTGCTATAATTTCCGTTGCATTTGTTTATGGTGCAAATATATCTTCTGGTCTTTGTTGAGTGAATGGTTTTGATATGTCGTCGGAGGTTGGTATACGTTTTAATCTTTATTTGGCATTGGTTGCAGGTAAACATATTTTCTAGATGAGGTTGAGTCCTGTCGGAGAGAGAGTTTTGAGTGTTGTAATCCATGTTTCTTCAATTCGAAGGCGTAGGTTTAAATTCTTGGGTGTGGTTTGAATTAACGTTATATCTACGTCATTAGGCGCGTGATTTTTCGTGCAGAAATGTTTTGACACTGGTTTGACGTTGTTGTTCGCTCGTATGTCTGCCAAATGTCCGTGGAATCTCTCCGTCATCGAATTTCCGGATTGTCCTACGTATTGCATATTACATTTCTTGCAAGTTATCAGATAAATTATGCTTGTAGTTTTGCAGTTTAAATTTCCCCTTATTCTGTAGGATTTCCCGGTCGCGGTAGATTTGATTGACGTTTTCGGTTGGATAAAACTGCAAGTTGTACAATGTTTTCCACAAGGGTTGGATCCTTTTTCTGTTGTTGGTTCTTGAACATCCGTTTTCACAAGGGTCTGGCGAATATTTTGGGATTTTCGGAAGACTGTCATGAAGCAAATGGTTGTCGGGTCCCGTTCTAGGATTCGAGAGTGTTCTTTGACGATCTTCTGGGCTGGTGAATTCCATGGGTTGAACTGTAAGATCAATGGGATTATTTTCTTCTGTGTTCCTCTAGTTTTTGTCTGTAGGAGTTCTGTTCTGTTGAGTAGTGATGCTTTCTTTATTGCGCGTGATACGATGTCATTGGGATATCCTCTGTAATTCAGGTTGATTTTTAGTTCCGCGATACATTTCTGAAAATCTTCTTCTGTGCTGCATATTCTTCGAATTCGGATCGCCTGACTGTATGGGATGCTGTTTTTCTGATGTTTCGGATGGTATGAGCTGTAATGGAGGTAGAGATGCGCGTCCGTCGGTTTTGTGTAGAGAGTTGTTCGAAGTCTGCCGTTCTCGTCTTTTAAGATCGTTACGTCCATGAAGTTTGCCCTGTGCTGATCAATTTCTGCCGTAAATTTGATACTGTTATGGTGACGATTTAGACCCTCAAGAAAGGAAGTCAGAGCTTCTCGGGAATGGGGCCAGACCATGAAAATGTCATCAATAAATCTGCACCACACCAGTGGTGATTTTGTTTGTGTCCTTAAGTATGTTGTTTCGATCTTGTCCATGAAGATTATTGCATAACTCGGCGCGCATTTTGTGCCCATCGATGTGCCGGAAATTTGTAGGTAGTGTTTATTTTGGAATCGAAAGCAAGTTTTAGTCATAATAAAGTGTATCATTCTGAGAAGAATCCAAGTGGGTGGTTGATCGGTTTCTCTTTTGTTTAATGCTTCTTTGCATGCCAAAATTCCTTCTCTGTGTGGGATATTGGTATAGAGCGATTTCACATCAATAGTTACTAAAATTGCGTCCTTGGGTATGTTATCTAGTTCGTTCAGTTTTTGAAGAAAGTGGTTCGTGTCTTTTAGAAATGATTCAACGTTTTGTGCCAGAGGTTGGATGTGTGCATCAACAAATTCTGATAGTTTTTCGGTCGGGCCGTCACAGGCAGAAACTATCGGTCTTCCAGGATTGTTAGTTTTGTGAATTTTTTGGGTATTAGGTAAAATAGTGGTGTACGCGGGTTTTTAGGAAATAAGTAATCAAAAGCGTTCTTACCTATTATGTTGTTCTGTCGTAGAAATTTTAGGAATCTCTGGATTTCCTGTGTTATTCCTGGATTGAGGTTCTTCTGGCATTCCGTATAAAAGTCCTTATCCTGTAGTTGTCGTAATCCTTCCTCTATATAATCCTTCCTATTCAAAATGACAATGGCTCCTCCTTTGTACGCAGGTTTGATTATAATCTCCTTGTTGGCTTTGAGTCTCTGAAGGGCGCATTTTTCTCCCTCGCTGATGTTTGGTTTCGGTATTTCCTGAGTTTTGTAGTTGGTTAAATCCTCGTGAATCATATTGATGAAGGTGTCTAGACTTGCTGATTTTCCGCTGTATGGTGTCCATCCTGACGGTCGTTTGAATCTCTCTGGCTCAATGTTGTCCGTATCTCTGAAGTGATGATGTAGTCTTAGTCGTCTGGCAAATAACAGTGATTCTGTATGCGTCTGTATTCCGTTTGAGTGGTTAGGAGTCGGGCAAAAAGATAGTCCTTTTGTTAAGATGGTTTTTTCCTCCTTTGTTAATTGATGGTCTGATAGATTAACAACTGCCTTGTCGCTGCTTTTGAGTAGTAAGTTTCTTTCGATGATGTCCGGTTTCCGCAATTTTCTGGTAGGCATTTAGTTTGTAGTAGTAAGTTGTAGAATAAAGTTTACATACGCGTTGGCGGTCCCCGGGGTGGGTCCTGCCCTGCGTTCGGTGGTGCTTTTTTCGTCTTTAGGTCCTTCTCGACGCTGATTGAGATTCGTTCTATTATACTGTTGATGAGATCTATTTCATCCAATGATGTGGTAGTCTTCAGATGCTCTTGTATGCTTTCTATCTCATGAAGTAGGGTCTGTTGTCGGTTTTCCCAGTACTCAAGTAGGAGCTTCGTCAGTGTGTGTCCGAATTTAAGTTGAGCTTCTTCCCATTTAATTTGCAGTATTGAACTAATCACTGGTACCTGTGGAACAATGTTGACCCGCAACGATTTGGGTATATTCTTGATCAAAATACATTCCTGTAAATATTTTATATGATGTCTAGTTCTTGTAAGTTGAATATTAAGTTTTTTCAGTACCTTGAAACGTGGGACGTTACTGTCATCAATCCTCCTTGTATTTTCCCGATCGTCTATTTTCCGTTTTTTTGATTCCCTGGAATTATCCATGTCCGGAAGTAGGTTCGTTGCTGTTGTCGATGGCGTCGGTGTGGTTGCTAGAGCTTCGTTTTCTTCGTAATCGGACATTTTCTGATCGTAGACGAGCTGCCCCTTGACCGTAGGAAAGTATGCTCGGTGGGTGGATCCTCAAAGGATGCTCGGTGGTAAGAGTTTCCTCTTTAAAAACCTCCTACACCTCTCGGCTGTCTGTATGTCGCAGCGGCGTCTGCAGGATCCCCGAGGGATACGCTCACACTTATCGAAGAAAATCCAATGAAAGTTCAAGGAAGTGTGAATAACCACAGGCTCCGTTTATGGTTGACAAATTTTATTACACTCAACTAGTTTCGACCTTACTCAGGTCTTCGTCAGGAGTACAAATTTTACTGAAAATCAGAGTCACTGAAGTACACTTGATGTCGGTTTTTGACGTCACGTGAAACGTGTTTATGTTACTATTATTATCTCTATTTTGACGTTGCTTTCATGGTAACCAGGTGTAGCATTTGCCGTTACAACAATATGCCAACTCTAGCTGTTTATTATTTATTTGTATTATTTTAAAAAATTGAAATATATGTTGATCTAAATACAGTTCTATGTATAAAAAGAGTTTAGTAAGAAAATGTACCTTGTTGCCTTATTTTGTAATAAAAATAGAGAGCTTCATTTATGCGTCTGTTCTGAATATCCCATAGACTTGTCCTAGTGTTGGTGTTTGGTCTGTGTCTTCGTCTAGGCAGATGGTGGATGATGAAGATGAAGGTGAAATTGATGGGCTGATGTATAAGTCTTCGAGTAGTTCTTGATCTGTCATTTTGGTGGATGGTTGAGTCTTTTTGAGCCATGGTTTTTCTGCTGGAATAGTTCTAAATTTTAGTTTTTCTGTTCTAGTTGGTGTCCCTGTTTGGTTGTTTGCTGTTGCTGTCTGGTAGATGCGTCTGATGGTTTTAAATTTTGTTTCCTCGATTCCGTGTTTTCTTCGGGTGTGTCTTTTTAAGTCTGATTTTCTGCTATAATTTCCGTTGCATTTGTTTATGGTGCAAATATATCTTCTGGTCTTTGTTGAGTGAATGGTTTTGATATGTCGTCGGAGGTTGGTATACGTTTTAATCTTTATTTGGCATTGGTTGCAGGTAAACATATTTTCTAGATGAGGTTGAGTCCTGTCGGAGAGAGAGTTTTGAGTGTTGTAATCCATGTTTCTTCAATTCGAAGGCGTAGGTTTAAATTCTTGGGTGTGGTTTGAATTAACGTTATATCTACGTCATTAGGCGCGTGATTTTTCGTGCAGAAATGTTTTGACACTGGTTTGACGTTGTTGTTCGCTCGTATGTCTGCCAAATGTCCGTGGAATCTCTCCGTCATCGAATTTCCGGATTGTCCTACGTATTGCATATTACATTTCTTGCAAGTTATCAGATAAATTATGCTTGTAGTTTTGCAGTTTAAATTTCCCCTTATTCTGTAGGATTTCCCGGTCGCGGTAGATTTGATTGACGTTTTCGGTTGGATAAAACTGCAAGTTGTACAATGTTTTCCACAAGGGTTGGATCCTTTTTCTGTTGTTGGTTCTTGAACATCCGTTTTCACAAGGGTCTGGCGAATATTTTGGGATTTTCGGAAGACTGTCAAGAGCTTAACTTCTTTGAAGCAAATGGTTGTCGGGTCCCGTTCTAGGATTCGAGAGTGTTCTTTGACGATCTTCTGGGCTGGTGGATTCCATGGGTTGAACTGTAAGATCAATGGGATTATTTTCTTCTGTGTTCCTCTAGTTTTTGTCTGTAGGAGTTCTGTTCTGTTGAGTAGTGATGCTTTCTTTATTGCGCGTGATACGATGTCATTGGGATATCCTCTGTAATTCAGGTTGATTTTTAGTTCCGCGATACATTTCTGAAAATCTTCTTCTGTGCTGCATATTCTTCGAATTCGGATCGCCTGACTGTATGGGATGCTGTTTTTCTGATGTTTCGGATGGTATGAGCTGTAATGGAGGTAGAGATGCGCGTCCGTCGGTTTTGTGTAGAGAGTTGTTCGAAGTCTGCCGTTCTCGTCTTTTAAGATCGTTACGTCCATGAAGTTTGCCCTGTGCTGATCAATTTCTGCCGTAAATTTGATACTGTTATGGTGACGATTTAGACCCTCAAGAAAGGAAGTCAGAGCTTCTCGGGAATGGGGCCAGACCATGAAAATGTCATCAATAAATCAATAGAACAAGTGCAAAATTCATGAGTTATATATCATTATAAAGAGCAATATTTAGCCTACACGATGGTAAAACGCACGATATGATCACATAACTCAATAAGTCACAACATGAACCTAAATGACCCTACTCCAGGGCACTGGACCTTTTTGTGTATTTATGAGGTAATATCTTGAACAAAATTTGATACTTGAAATTTGAAACAATGAATTTGAGCTTTCACTAAATAGATTCATTTTTATAACATTTTCAGTACGCGTTTAGTATTAACTATATTTTCTATATTATATATAATTATGTACATTTAAAACTATGTAGTGTGTTCATACTTGTCTGATGTTATTTGACAGAAATTTTCATAAACTTATTTGAAATAATAAAGCTGCAAGGTAATAATAAAGATTCCAAATTTTGTTAAAAAAATACCTCAACAATACACAAACTTCGCTATCTTTTCAAAACTAAAAGGCAACGGTAAAGCTTGCGACTTGCATAGCGATTGCCCCAAATTATGTCCTGCTTGTAAGACAGATATTTTGATATGCTCAGCAAGAGCAGCTTTTGAGGGAGGGATACCATTATGTGGAAGTTGTTTACAAGCAAAAAGGTCAAGACGAGCCTCTTTTACTTAACTGGTACGGCTGAAACGACCGAACATAATGACAACAAATTTTTCAAGTACGCCGATTTCATTATCTTACAAAAATAAGTAGAGCTTAAGCAATGAGAAAACCAGACCTGCGCTGGTCTTTCCTTTGCAGCAAATGATTGACACGGTATCACACCCTCTGAATGCATGAATGAATGCCAATGCTTTCGATCTAGAACATAGAGATCTAACAATCGAATGAATTGGTATCCATCGCAAATCTCTCCTTTTTACCAAATTTCATCATAAGCTGGTCCAAATGAAATTAATCAAACATAACCACACCTATAACAACGTCTTATCAAAAAAGGACGCTGTTAACTGACTTGACCACCCATGCAGTGCTGCATGTTGTGCGTGCAGAAACATTAATGTGTCCGCTTCTTCATTTTTTTCGTATCCAAACTCAACAAATCTGATGACTTGTCTGCAAATGCATTCCCCATTTCCGAAATACATGTAGCAACCAGAAGTTGTTTAACCTTCTGAGCAGCGTGAGTTTTTTGGTGATGTTTACAAGGACATTACCACATACAAGTATTCTTGTGAATTCCTCAATAATTATACTGATTTCTGGTCCAGCAACCATCCAGCGTCTTAAAGCAGCTGGATTCTCAGTTAAACCGCCACACCACCATCACCTTTTAGTAGATGAGCTTGGCCAATTGCTGTGTTGGGGAATTTGCTTTCGATCTTTTTAACGGTAAAGTTTCCATTATCAAATCCTTTGTATATTTCCGGGTGTTTTGGTTGTAATTATCTTTTGACATGTCCCGAATGTGAATTGGTATCCAACAAGCATAATTGATGTGACCAAAGGCAAAGAAATATCACAGCTGAAAACGAGTCTTTGTAAAGTCTGAAATCTGATTCTCGATCAAATCTAACAAAGGATCATATGGGAAGATAAGGACTTCCAAATTTAACATAGTGATCCAAATTTACAATTGGGGAATATCGTTTTGTATTGTTCGGAACACCAAGAAATATATCACCTATCCGGTATCATCAGGATATGTGTTACCAATTGCATTTTGGTATGCCATTTTATCAAGTCATGCAAATAACAGGAAGCGATTAACAATTATCAGTGCTCACCTCAATACATGCTAGTTGATTAAAGTGAGTCAAAATGAGTTAGTATGAGGCTATTGCGCAATGAGTCAAAATGAGTCAGTATGGCTTAATGGGTTATACACAAATCTGTGCTCTGCTTCTCCTGAGCAGCAGCGAAAATCGAATTGTTTTCAACATAGTAATCAATAAATCAGACAAAAATAAGCAAACCTATTTAACAAGGAATTGTATTGATAATGTTTATATTATAGACAGTATCTCAATATTCAGTTGATAGACTGAGGTACAACCTTTGACAACCTATTATGTACAATACTTTTGCGTATGGGTAACAACTGGGTTCGATGATGGAATTCCTACACCAAGTCTGATCGTTCATCTATATTTATTATTACCCAGATCCTCTTGGTTAGATTTTCCCGCGTTGGCACAGTTCGGTCAATTCAGATACGACATGATCTTGTATGGGGCAGATCGTGCTGTCTTTTGAAGACTTTTGAAATAAAACAAAGCTATCACTGAACCCCATGCCGAGTTTAACGGCAACAAAGTGCACCGCTGTGCCACGGTAGTGTAACAAGATATGTTAATATTATAGGAATAAACAACATATTTTTGACGTTCATGACGGTATGACTACATTAGCTTCGCAGGGGGTAAATTGCGTAAACGCCCAAAGGGCGTTTACATTAAATTGCCGAGTTTAACGGCAACAAAGTGCACCGCTGTGCCACGGTAGTGTATACAACCTACTCTTTTGTGAAGCTCACAACTTAATGATAATGATAACAAGATATGTTAATATTATAGGAATAAACAACATATTTTTGACGTTCATGACGGTATGACTACATTAGCTTTGCAGGGGGTAAATTGCGTAAACGCCCAAAAATTTAACCCCACGAATAGCACGGGGAAAATCCGAACTGGCTAAAACCAGTTTCGAATTGTAGGTTCATCGAGGGATGACCTTCAACTTTTTAATACGATTACATAAAGACTTTACAGGGTGAATGTAAATATAACACTATGCCCCCTGATGTGACCATGACCTATAAATGACCCATACCCTTGCCTGACATAAACCTGTTCTGATTGCAACAGCTTCTAGAGTTGTGTAATAATACCAAATATGACGTCTCTATCACACGTAGTTCCCAAATAATGGCCAATGTAAATTTCAGCATATTTGACCTTTAAATGACCTCGACCTTGGTTGGACATGACCCTATCCGCATGGAGTTGAAGAGCTTCTTGAGTTGGGTACACATGCCAATTATGAAATTTCTATCACATTTTAGTTCCAAAATTATTGCAAATGTAAAACTTTGGTCTATTTGACCTTTAAATGACCTCTAAATGACCTTGACATTAGCGGGGAAATAAGAATATCTTGTATAAAGCTTAGGCATGTCAAACTATATTCATAAACGGCTAAACAATAATAAATATGACAACCTTTAGGAAATATGTGACGCTAGAGAGTATGAAATGTCCGCCATTTTGTTTTAGCGGCAGTCATTTTGAAAATGGCGGAAATCGCAATGGCCAACGATGATTTTTGAAACAGTATGGTCTGTCAAACATATGTGCCAAATTTCATGCTTGTCTCCACAAGTGAACTATTTTGGTGAAATGTTGATGTTAGCCGCTCCACTATATAGGCGTCCTTTACAAACAGTGTACATGTGAATAGTACACTTGTCCTATGCAAACAGTGAAGACCCAGATCAGAGGGCTCCGAAAGGAGCCCTCTGATCAGGGTCTTCACTGTCTGTCATAATGCCAAAAATTGACAAAAACAACCCTTAAAAGTCAGAAATGGACTAGACTAAAATGGAAACTGGAATTGTCCATCTAAAGCTTTAGGGAGGAAAGAGTTAAAGCAGACTTGACATTAAGCACAATGCGCATTAAGGCGCATTCTGCTTTACTTTCAACCAGCTTAAAGTGGTCATCCGTCTTCAAAGCTAGTTCTAAATTGGCTATGGTGTAATAGGTTAAAGGTGTAACCTGTTTTTACAGAGCTACAGATAAGCCTCTTACGTAACTGGGTATTTAGCATTATATTTTTATATATATATTTGGTATCTACAAAATATCATTGGGTGTTAGTCAAAAAATTAATTGGTTATTTTTCAAGAGTCTAATGAGGCTATCATGGCCAGATCATGGGTATCAACGTGTCTGATCAGTCTCCAAACTATTTTCTCCCATGTTGGTGGAAAATAAAATGAACTGGATCCAGACTGTTTGAAAAACAGGACGTAGTGCAAAACTTATCCAATTATATTTACTCCATCATAATTAAATTCAACCTACCACGTATTAATGAAAGTCGTAAGTCTTAGTGTTGGTCCTGATCAGACACCCCGTTTAGTGTGTCTGATTAGTATCCATATCGTTTGACACTAATAATTATGGACATTTCCTTAGTCATACTTTCTCCATCTCTAGCAATTACAATCATAATTATTTAGAATGCAATCTATTAATATTTGTGATTAACGGGCTGAAAATTAATAATTAACCCTTTCATCGCCATGGCCTGCCATGCTGACGATTGTATCCTGGTTAGACTCCGTGTTACATGTTGTATGATCAGTGTTAGGAGCCAAACCGCCTTACACTCAAATCAACATTTCTCTCTGTATATCTAATCGGATTTTGAAACAATAATGCAGACAATGAATATAAAGCAGACGATTATTTCAACGCAAAATGGTTAAATCAGCCCGCTTATCGCTGCATGACACGTGCGTCCGATTAACACGATGGTATAAGACACGTGTCAATGATATCACTTATAAGTATATGTATCACTTTGTTAGAATATATAAGATTTTTAAAGAAAAAGTTATTTGTTCGTGATCAATTGTAGGATCAACAGCAAAACTTAGTAGCAAGTTCTTATTGCAGATTGCGTTAGTTACTGGGTAGCTAAAGGAAGAACAGAACAAGAAAGGCATTCTCAGTCAAATGAACGGCTCCAGATCGTATGCACCCATACCCACACACACTCTAAACCAAACAAAAACAAATAACATAAATAAATAAACAAGAGCCCCATGGGGCATATGTCGCTCACCTGAGAATAGCTGTACATCAAAATGGAGATAATGATTTATGTCCAGGACGGGGTCATTTTTTACCCGAGGGGCATAATTTGAACAATCTTAATAGAGGACCTGTAGATGATGCTATGTTCCAAATATCTAAGATCAGGGTACTAGGGTTCTAGACAAGAAGATTTTTTTAAAGTTTCCATTGAAAAAATCTATTTTTAGCTCCTGTGACCTACATATGCAACAGACTGGAACCATTTGAACAAAATAGATAAAGGACATCTAGAAGTAACACCATGCCGAATATCAAAGCTCTGGCTATATTAGCTTCAGAAAAGAAGACGTTTGAAAACTGTGACCCCCGGGGTGGGGCTAATTTTGACCCCAGGGGCATAATTTGTACAAACTTGATAGAGGACCTGTAGATGATATGCAATCGACCAGAACCATTTGAACCTTATTGGTATAGGACATTTAAAAGTGTCACCATGCCAGATATCAAAGCTCTGGCCATATTAGTTTCAGAGGAGAAGACGTTTGAAAATTTCACTATATAACTCTATGTTAAACTGTGAACCCCCCCCCAGGGGGGGCCAATTTTGACCCCAGGGGCATAGTTTGTACAAACTTGATAGAGGACCTGTAGATGATGCTATGTGACAAATGTCTAAGATCTGGCCCTTGTAGTTTCAGACAAGAAGATTTTTTAAGATTTCCTTATTTTTTCACTTGGTTGCCATGGCAACCAGAGTTCTGCATTGTTTTTAATTCTTTGAACAATTTTGAAACAACTTGACCCAAGGAACATTCGTGTAAAGTTTGGTTGAAATCTTTTCAGCGGTATATGAGGAGATGTCATTTGAAGCAATTGTTAAAGACAACAATGACTGTATAAAGTGAAATTATTTTCTTCTGTGGAAGAATAAATTAAAGACATAAAAAGGAATATGTATGGGTTAATAGGTTAATAAATATCATTATTTACATTTTCTAAATATAAGAAACTATATGTAAATGAGTGGCAAATAGTTTGGATCCAGATTAGATGCAGCATTATGTGGCATCTGACCTGGATCCATACTGTTTATGGCCAAGAATTAATTGTGGAAACAAACAAACAAACAGACAGACCAAAAGTAATATGCCTCGAACTAAGTTGTGCTTGAGCATAAAATAGCAGACATCATCATTTCTGTTATGTATCTCAGTGACCTGAGTTCAGAGCTAGCTATGGGTCAGTTATGCAATAGGAGACGGTCTCAGGGAGAAATGACTATTATCATGCTGAACTGTTGTCTGCTCCAAATGTTTGTATGTGAAATATGTAAAAAATAATAACTTATATTTTCTAAATATAAGAAAATATGTAAATGAGTGGCAAATAGTTTAGATCCAGATTAGATGCTGCATTATGTGGCATCTGACCTGGATCCAAACTGTTTGCAAAATGTTGCATTTAGTATAAGGGTAGCTTCTTAGCCTGGAAGATACAATGGGTCTGTATAAAAACGGATCATTAGAGAGTTTTTACTGTCAGACCTGCATCAAAAAGCACTGATAGACCAGGGTTGAGTCAAATTTGACCCTAGGGTTTTGATTTTTTACAATTTTGAAAGTGATTTAGTAGAAGATACTATTCATGCAATATCTAAGGTGTGGGAACAGTGGTTTTTTACAAAAAACTTGTTTAAAGTTTTTCACTTTTTTTAATAAATTTCAATAAGTAGTCAACATTTGAATTTTATTTTAAAGATTTCTGTAGAGAAGCATCCAAGGAACACCATCAGCAATTTAGTTTTTCCCTCAAACTCGCGGTTTCAGAGGAGATGTCGCTTGAAGTTAATTTGAACGGACGGACAGACGGACGACGGACGGCGGGCGATCACAACAGCTCACCTTGAGCCTTCGGCTCAGGTGAGCTAAAAAGGCAAAGGCAAACTGATGATCTGATAAATATCTTAAACGGTATCATTCACTCGCTTCGGTCGCCATCTTGAACGATGCGTGCCCTTGTTAGTTACAGAGCTTATCTGTTGTTAAGGGGGCGTGGCTACACCGCTTCTACAGAAGGGTCAATTGAAGAAATCTGAGAGAATACCCTACAAGTTTTGACAGGGTCCTATGAAGTTTTGATGAAATTGGCCCAGTGGTTTCAAAGAAGAAGATCTTTGAAGATAAAGTAGACAACACACAACGGACGAGGAGGGACACAGGGGGATTACAATAGCTCACCTTGGCACTTCGTGCCAGGTTAGTTAACTAGTCATCTGTCAGAAAACTGATCAGGGTCTGCACTGTTTGTCAATTTACAATATACTGCAAAACAAGAGGGCCTGAAGGCCCTGATATCGCTCACCTGTTGTACTGAAGCTTGATAGCTTAACCTTTCTGTTTCACCCGTTTTAATCTAAATCCATTCAAATTTGTAGTATAGCATGTAAACAATTTTGGAATACAAAATCTAGTATAGTAGAGTACATCAAGGGCAGATAACTAGAGCCTAAACAATACTGAAATGAAGCCTTTTCTAGCATTTCAAAGTATATCAAGGGCAGATAACTATTGCCACAATGATTAGATTTTAAGAATAATTGCACTCCTTTGAGAACTTGTAGGTATATACTTTGTGTGCAAGTAAAATCAAAATCCATTGAAAACTGCAAGAGTGTAAATGATTTCAACCATAATCACACTTATTTGAACTCTTATGGTCATATACAATCTGAGCAAGTTTGAAAAAGACTGGATAAAAAGTGTGGCCTCTAGAGTGTCAACACCCTTAAATATGGCATTTTCAGCAATTCAAAGGTAGATAACTCTGATCTATTGGTCTGATTTCAACCATAATCGAACTCATCTGAACTCTTATAGTCATATACAATCTGAAGAAGTTTGAGATAGTTTCGATAAAAATTGTGGCCTCTAGAGTGTAAACACCCTTAAATATGGCATTTTCAGCAATTCAAAGGGAGATAACTCTCGACCTATCTTTCTGATTTCAACAATAATCGAACTCATCCGAACTCTTATGGTAATATACAATCTGAGCAAGTTTGAGTAAGATTAGATAAATATTGTGGCCTCTAGAGTGTAAACACTAAAATTGTTGACACCGGACGACGCACGACGGACATTCAAGTATTGCAAAAGCTCACCCTGAGCTAGCTCAGGTGAGCTAAAAAACCAACAACCCATCAATAGTAACTAGAACGGCTATCACTAAAGGTGATAAATACCCCCACTATGCAGCACTCTGTCACACTCTGCAGACGTTTTCAATGAGGTTTGACAATGGCAGGGTGCTGCCACCATCATAAAAACTTGGAAAATTTATGGCAAGTATCAAGTAAATCAGGTTGAAAGTGAAGGAGTTCGCCGTACAAGATTTTGCCTACCAATTTCAAGGCCAAAGGTCAAGGTCACAGAGATTTGAAATGTGTGTCTTGCACATCTGCTACTCCTGAGTAACATTTATGCAAAGTATCAAGTGAATCAGGTTGAAAGTGAAGGAGGAGTTGAAAGTACAAGATTTTGCCTGCCAATTTCAAGACCAATTTAAATGACAAAGGTCAAGGTCACAGAGACCTGAAATTTGTGTCTTGCACATCTACTACACCTGAGTAACATCTATGCCAAGTATCAAATGAATCGGGTTGAAACTGAAGGAGGAGTTGAAAGTACAAGATTTTGCCTGCCAATTTCAAGACCAAATTTAAGGCCAAAGGTCAAGGTCACAGAGACCTGAAATTTGTGTCTTGCACATCTAGTACACCTGAGTAACATTTATGCCAAGTATCAAATGAATCGGGTTGAAACTGAAAGAGGAGTTGAAAGTACAAGATTTTGCCTACCAATTTCAAGACCAATTTCAAGGCCAAAGGTCAAGGTCAAGGTCACAGAGACCTGAAAATTGTGTCTTGCACATCTACTACACCTGAGTAACATCTATGCAAAGTATCAAATGAATCGGGTTGAAACTGAAGGAGGAGTTGAAAGTACAAGATTTTGCCTGCCAATTTCAAGACCAAATTTAAGGCCAAAGGTCAAGGTCACAGAAACCTGAAATTTGTGTTTTGCACATCTAGTACACCTAAGTAACATTTATGCCAAGTATCAAATGAATCGGGTTGAAACTGAAAGAGGAGTTGAAAGTACAAGATTTTGCCTACCAATTTCAAGACCAATTTCAAGACTAAAATTCAAGGTCAAGGTCACAGAGACCTGAAATTTGTGTCTTGCACATCTACTACACCTGAGTAACGTCTATGCAAAGTATCAAATGAATCGGGTTGAAACTGAAGGAGGAGTTGAAAGTACAAGATTTTGCCTGCCAATTTCAAGACCAAATTTAAGGCCAAAGGTCAAGGTCACAGAAACCTGAAATTTGTGTCTTGCACATCTAGTACACCTAAGTAACATTTATGCCAAGTATCAAATGAATCGGGTTGAAACTGAAAGAGGAGTTGAAAGTACAAGATTTTGAGTACCAATTTCAAGACCAATTTCAAGGCCAAAGGTCAAGGTCAAGGTCACAGAGACCTGAAATTTGTGTCTTGCACATCTACTACACCTGAGTAACATCTATGCCAAGTATCAAATGAATCGGGTTGAAACTGAAGGAGGAGTTGAAAGTACAAGATTTTGCCTACCAATTTCAATACTAATTTCAAGGCCAAAAGGTCAAGGTCAAGGTCACAGAGACCTGAAATCTGTGTCTTGCACATCTACTACACCTGAGTAACATTTATGCCAAATATCAAATTAATCGGGTTGAAACTGAAGGAGGAGTTGAAAGTACAAGATTTTGCAGACAGACCGACGGCCAACCAACAAACCCACCGACCGACAGGCTGATTCCAGTATACCCCCCTCAAACTCTGTTTTTGGGGGTATAATAAATGGACTAGACTTAATGAATGCCATTTGAAATGTCAGGGATGAATGATCTATGCAGGTTGAAAGTACAGTAAAAATCTTTTTAAAACACCTTTTGCTTATTAACTTATAATCTACTTTAAGCAATCATCTACCTTAAAGCTGATAAATGCTCTGAAAAAAGGGTTAATCCATTACCCCACAAAAATGCCTTTTTACGCCTTTAATTTATTCCTCCATAGAAAAATATACATGTAGTTCCACTTTATACACTAACAAAAATGTTCTATAAGAAATATTTTCTATATCATGGCAGATTGTAGCTTAAAGCAGATTGAACATAAGCAGAATGCCCCATTCTGCTAAATGTTCAACCTACTTTAAGTTGTCACCTATCTTCAATACTAGAAACAGGCTGTGGGGTAATGGCTTAATTGCGAACAGTTTATCTGTGTGCCATACTTGTTTAGGGAAGAATTTCTCCAGACATATTGCACAAGTGTCCTGACAACCGTCATCTGAGTATCGCTTTATCTTCATCACAGCCAATGCTTTGTATGCCAACTGTCGAATATGACCCTGTAAGGTTAGGCAGGCTAAATCACAGGTACTTGACACATACATCTAGATCTATTACCAAAAAAAACAAAAAAAACGCCACAGTACGTGAATTATAACGAAACTGTGCATCAAAAAGTTGACGGTCCTTTGGACAGTCCAGTTTTAATTGCCCAAAATAAGGGGTAATCTAGTCGGTTTGCACATTTAACGGCCTTTACAGCTGGAACTTTCACCTAATTTAGAGCAAATGCGTTTATGTCGAAACATGACCATCTTTCGCAATCAGCTATATGAAATATACATGTAATTTGGCACAAAATTGACAAGTGAAAGACTCATTTCATTTTATATGCCATTTTGAATACCGGAATGGATCGAATGAACGGAGCGATCTCATTGGCCAAAATTAAACAAGGTAAAGTTTCTTTTAATTTTGCATTCTATCTAAATTTAAAAAAAAGAGAAAATATTTCATTTAAAGATGATTTATAACATTTGGTGAAAGTTCCAGTAGCATAGACCGTTTACTGTGAACACATAACAGATTAATAGAATCAAGCACGACTTTTGGTAAAGACGGGGAATTCTATACCCGAGGTTTGTCTGTTCCCAGTCTGAAACGAGCTTTAGCGAGTTTCTGATAGGAACAGACAAACCTCGGGTATAGAATCCCCCGTCTTTACCAAAAGCCGTGCTTGATTATTTTTCTCGCTTTAAATTACCGTTAAAACAAGTTAATTAAAGGAATTGTACAGACCTACTTTTTATCCGAATCACACATTCCATAATTATCCAATAGCAACAAACAGCTGTTTAAAAGTCGCTCTATTTCAGCTTGGCTTTAACATTTATTTGTACACACGTTTTAAGAAGAAAACATGTCCCATTTTAGATCACAACTCAGAAATACAAACGTTTTTATTGAATCAAAGCGATTTTGAATAGTAAAAGTTATCAAACCGTCCATTTCTTCCTTTATATGCGTTCTACTTTCAAGCCATAACAACAACCAACGTCAATGACGTCATATAAGAACGTGACCTTAGGCGTATACTCGATCATGTGAAACAATCAACAACAACAACATAAATTATGGTTTAAACATCGGATCATTGAATTGTCGAATGCCACAGACAACTGTAGAGTCTACTGTAAAATTATCGGTTTCATTTCTCTCTATAAACGTAGTTTGTGGTCCATTTAAGTTTTAGGGAATTTCTTGCTTTTAGCCAATCGGGCGGAAGGATACCGTACCAGACAAGGTTTGCCGCACTGCTATTTATAGTAACAAAATGTGGTCTAGCACCCCTGAAAAGCGAGAACACACCTACTGTAGGCCCGTTGCTAAGCAGTGAGGAGTCCTGAGGACCGTCAAAACGACATAAAACTTTTTGATGCACATTTTCGTTATAATTCACGTACTGTGGCGTTATTTGATGGAATTTTATGAAATAAAAAGTAGATATTGATAAATTAATAATTTCCCGAGGGTACCACAAGAGAATATCGGCAATCTAGTCTATTTTAGTATCAGTTTAAGTCGATAGTTAAGACTAGGTATCGGATTGCGCTGTTTACCTTGTATCTATAAAAGAAGTACAGTCGAACTTCAGTATCTCGACGGTCTCGGGACGATCGAAATAGCGTCGAGATAAGCATGGGCTCGAGATAACCAAACTGATAAAAAAATTCAAAACTTACAGGAAGTAAGCCTGTGAACAATAAAACCGCTGTACGTATGTACTCTCGCGTGTTTGTGAAATGCCGTAACGTTTTTAACACGTTATATGCCGATTTCGATGTTACACGTTTACTGTATTTTTGTACACAAAACATGGACGATAAAGATAGACAATCATTAACTCACATTTTATTTAGTACTTGACCAGGGAGATTATATTGAATAGCTGCGAACGTAATATGTTTTTTTTGCAAACACCAAACATGGAATTATACATGAGTTGTTTTGTTTATTACAGTCGCGTACGGTAAGTCTGCGCGCCCGGTAAAGCTGCGCATCAACAGACCGGTTTTTAACTTCCGGCTGTCAAATACTCACGAAAACCTCTTTTTACTAAGGACATCACAGTGAAATTCATTAGAGCTGGTAAAAACCAACCCTAGGTTTAGAATAAGTAATTGCGATGAGCATGATTCGTAAAAAATCCTTACATTTAGTATTTAAAGACACGTGGGTCAATTGTGTACATTTCATGCACATTTGACCTCATTGAATATTCATGAGACATTGACCTGGATTCCGCAAGACATCTCGGTCGATTCGGCTCAATATTTATTTGTCGGACAGGTCATAACAATAAAACATAAGCTATGTATAGCTTTTTACCACTCTGTTTTGTTTATCGCGGAATTTCGTGTACTATTCGTATTTTCCTTCCTTCTGCGCGGTACTATTTTCCTTAACATCCGTTATATCAAGGGGCGTTACTCTTGATGAGTTGAATCAACACCGATAATGACGGTTATAAGAAGACTGATTTTAAGGATACGGCGACCAAACTTTAAGCGATAATTTACTGTTGTTCGACAATTATCACCTAACAATCATTCAGCCAACGTGTAAAGCTACCGATAGTTCCGGTTAATGATTTTACGTGTGATTTCCACAGTCCGATACTCGCGATCAAAGTCGGCGAGCGTTTCAGTGCATGATGACTTACAGTCGTCGAGATACTGGGTGTTAATTGAGAACAATTAAATGGATATGGCCAAAATCTATAGTCGAAATACCGGGGGCAATCGAGATTAGCCATAGTCGAAATAGGGCATGTAAGATTACATTAGAATAAGAACAAATATTTCCGGGACTTTAGACAATCGTCGAGATAGGCATTGCAATCGAGATTCTGACGTTCGAGATACTGGTGCTCGACTGTATAGTAAAAAAAAAAAAATTTTATTTTTTGGGGTAATAGATCTAGATGTATGTGTCAAGTACCTGTGGGCTAAATAACACAATGTAATGTATACAGAATACCCCGCTACAAAAATGTCTTGTTTCCTGCATTCAACTCTTTACAAGCTAGGTAATTTTATTTATTCCAGGCCCCAAGGTTGCAAAGAGTTTGAGTAGAGTCTGAAATTGTTCTCAAGCTTTTGATTGGTCAGATTTAAGCTTTTGCTCAAATCTGGCCAATCAAATCCTTGAGAACGATCTCGGACTCAACTCAAGTGTTTTATAAGCATTTGGACAAGCCCCAGGGTTATTAGAGTTTGATTTGAGTCTTGCTCAAATCTGACCAATCAAGCCCTTGAGAATGATCTCAGCATAAACTCAAACTCTTTATAAACTTGGACCCCTACAAAAAGCTATGACTCTACATCTTTTGTTTACAATTCATAGTTGATGAGATGGCTACCTATATTTAGTGTAATCAGATCATCTAACTCACTCAATAAATTATAAAGTAATGAGATCTGCAGTTTCTACATCAGACCCACCTCTATATAGTCCTGGTCCTCCCAGTCCTGTCCTCTCCTAGTCCGCAGGTAATGCAGCATCATAAGCACCAGTATGGCCGAGTAAAAATAGTTCCAGAAATTCTCAGGATCCACCTGTATCGGTTAAAGACAATGCAATGCAATTATTTCCAAGTAATTGTTAATACATGTACTATCAGGGTGTCTTAAACTCCATAGCCTGCTTCTAGTATTGAAGATAGATGAAAGTAAAGCAGAATGTGCCTTAAAAGGACTCGCAACTGGATGGTGTACTTGTCAAAATAAAATACTCAAATAAAAGCAAATGTGTGGCATTATTGGGCTTCTGACATTAAAAAAATATGATCAGTCCAAAAAAAAGTATCAAGAACAGTCATAGAATCTTAGTTTTTTAGATATTTTACATCGTTTTTCTATAGCGCCTTTCGACGTTATTGTTGTTGTTGTTGCTTCTCTACAGAAATTGAACTCGGGCTCAGACATAAACCTGAGCCGAATAATGTAATATCCATTGCTACACATTGAAGCACGTTAATTCGGTACCATAGATATAAAGGGCCCGTAGTGGAGTGGTCTGAGGGGTTTCCTTTTCGTGTTTGTCTCCGCAATGGAGGGTTACGGGTTCGAATCCCACCAGAGCTTCTTTTTTTTTTTAAATGTATTTTTCAACAGAATTTCTTATCCTAAACTAAATCTTACCCATCTATATAAACATTTGACATATATCTACAAATTACTTTTTTTAATGCTAAATCCGGTTGTGAACCTCTTTAAGGCATCTTCTGCTTTACTTTCAGCTTTCTTTAAGCTACCATCTGCTAACATATAGAAAATATTCTTCTGGTATATGTTTATGACTGTATAAATTGAACTTATTTTCTTCAGATGAGGAATAAATTTAAGGTGTAAAAAGGCATATTTATGGGGTAATCAGTTAAGGAGCCCTCTTATCAGGGTCAGACCAATTTGTTTTACTTTTATTTGTTTGAAATATTTTCTTAAAACAGCTGTGAAAACATAAAAGAATCATTTTTTTAAAAGTGGAACAGTCAAGTTTAAAATATTTAGCAAGGGAATTAGTGGAGAATACGTTATTCCCAATAATTGTGTTAACCCCTTTTCTCCCTGAAACCTCAAATAGATAATTCTAGTTTTCAATTTAGTCTAGTCCATTTTTTACTTTATAAGGTTGATTTTTACAGTCAATTTCAAAATGGCAAACAGTGCAGACCCTGATCGGATCTACACTGTTTGCATACGACAAGTGTACTCCTCACAGGTACGCTGTTTGCAGATAGCGAATATATGCACGACTAGGGTTCAAAGAGCTAAGCTTAAACTATGATTTCCATTTGGAAACAATTTGAAGCCAGATCAGACACCAGATAACCTGGCGTCTAATCAGGCTCCAAACTGTTTGCCACTCATATTAAAATAAATAGTCGAAGATGTCAACAAGTTTACATTTTCTACATTTTACTGCAGTGCTTTTGCTTTTTGTTTGTATTTGAAAGGTAAGGAAAAACATCTTTGCCACTGTAACCGTGTTTTTTTTCTTAAACTCAAGGCTGAAACACGGGTGGTTGTTTTGTTTACCTTTCCCTCTGTACGTCTATCCTGTGGACCCAGACACACAACCCCGTCCCACTCGTGATAACTGCGACCACTGTATCGTCCACAAACACCCCACAGGCTCACAGTAGTGAAGAACTTCTACTGGGTCAAAGATAAATTACATGTATAGCCCATTACCACATAGCCTATTTCTAAGTTTTGAAAACAGCTGATCACTTAAAGCAGGTTGAAAGTAAAGCAGAATTGGCCTTGAGGCACATTCTGCTTTACTTTCAGCCTGTTTTAAGCTAAAATCTGCTTGGATATAGAAAATAGTTCATATGTTACATATTCATGTCTGTATAAACTGGAAATATTTTCTTCAGTGGAGGAATAAAACAGAGGCGTAAAACGATGTATTCTATGGGGTAATGGGATATACCATCAAGCCTGTGTTCAGTAGTTCCTCTTTAACCTTTAACCCACTGCCTGGTTCCAGTTTTGAAAACAGGTAACTACTTAAAGCAGGATGACAGTAAAGCAGAATGCACCTTGAGGTATCAACGATCTTCAAAACAAGAAGCTGGCCATGGACGAATGGGTTCATCTCTTTTGTTAGATTGTTTTCAGTGTTAAACATCCATTGAATGAAAGTGTATGGTATAGGTGACTGTTTTATGTAGTGCAAAAGTAATGATGAAGGCTCCAATTGCTTTCTGAATTATTTTCACCCAGCAGTAAGCTGCCACCTGTCACAAATATCAGTTCCAAAATTGTCCAGTTTTTCAAAGCGCTTGTGTAATACTGGTTTGACTGTAGGTGGCTCTCTAACCCATTACCCCATAAATACACCTTTAATTTATTCCTCCATTCAAGAAAAGAGTTTCAATTAATATGAATATTGTATCATAATTCCTAAATTCTAGCAGATGTTATCTTAACTCTTTCCTTCCTGAAACCTCAAATGGACAATTCCAGTTTCCATTTAAGTCAAGTCCATTTCTGACTTTTTAGGGATGTTTTTGTCAATGTTTGGCATTATGATAAACAGTGAAGACCCTGATCAGAGGGCTCCTAGGAGCCCTCTGATCTGGGTCTTCACTGTTTGCATAGGACAAGTGTACTATTCACATGTACAGTTTGCAAAAAAAAAGTCTATATGCGAGACTAGGGTTCAAAGGGTTAAAGCAAGTTGAAAGTAAAGAAGAATGCTCCTTAATAATCTTATAATATTGGTAATAATATTGAAAGATTGTCCATGCTTCTATCGTTCTATGTAACTCCATAATATTTCATGTTTATTGTGAATGTAGTTGTCATTTCTTGCTTTGTAGGTACATTTATATAATTTCCTGTGAAACGCTTTTGAACTCTTGTGTGAAAAGAGAGCTATATGAATTGATATAATAAATAAATAAATTAAGGTGCATTATGCTTTACTTTCAATCTGCTTTAAGTGGTCACCGGTCTTCAGAACTAGAAATAGGCTATGGAGTAGTAGGTCAAAGCAGAATGACTATAAACCTGTCACACTGAGAGACATTTTATTGTGGCTGCTTATTTTTTATTCAAAAGGAGTTTTACCATGCATTCAGTATAACAGCTTACCTGTGAGTCCATTATATTATGGGATATGTTGTAGATAAATTTGGCCTTGAGCTTCACTTTACTGGAAAAATAAGAATAAGTCACCTGCATAACAGTCTAAAACAAACATTTATTAGGACTGTCTACCAATGTCCAACAACATGCACTTGGATAACTCACAAATGTCTCATAAGCATGGCTCAAAAGATAACATTTATTTTTGAAATTGTTGATGTCATTCACATCATCTAGCATAAAGACAGTAAACTTGTACAGTACAACAGCTCTCCCAACAACAATTCCCTCCTTACAACAATTCTTGCTGTTCATCCCCCAAACAAGACAATTATATCCAACCTATTCACAGGTGCAATGTTGACGACATTAAATTGTGTTTGTAAAAGTTACATAATGGACATTTTGAATAATAAAACTGAATGAAGAGTGACAAACAGCTTGATTCCAAATTAGATGACGCCACTTAACAACACTGCATTACACGGCATCTGATCTGGATTCAAGCTGTTTGCAAATGTCAGCCCATTTCCCTCCCTGTAAGGACTCCCTCCAAACACAATTTCTGTCACCCAGTAAGTGTTGTTGTAGAGAGGGAACAATGTTTAATTCAAGTGTAATGCTACCATCAAAGGTAAGATTTTAAGATGATGAACTTGGAATCAAACATCCAAATACCCTGACTGCATATATTTCTATCATTTCTGAGATGCTCAAAGATCCTTAACCTTCCAGTAAAAGCTCTATCAAAAGTAATAGTAAATCAACATAACTAACTTTTGATGTAAAACTACCCAAACAAAAAAAAGCAGGGAATAAAACACTGCAAAAAATCACTAATGTATGACCCTTTATTAAGTGGGCAATTATAGTGATACAAATGCCATGCAAATGAGCTAATAGCTCACTATCAATAAATCACTAATGAATCACTCTTTGTGCGCCGTTAATAAATCTCTTATGAATCACCCTTTGTGCGCCGTTAATAAATCACTAATATTTCACTATTCAATAAATCGCTAATGAATCACCCTTTGTGCGCCGTTAATAAATCACTTATGATTCACTATCAATGTAGGACTAATGGCCCACTGTGCTTAATAAATCACTAACGTATCACTATATCCTGATTCTAGTTTTGAATAGGTGACCATGTGATATGAACTAGGTGACCTTAAAACAACATCATATTTCCAAATTAATACAAAGTTAAGTAAACAAGAGGGCCTGAAGGCCCTGATATCGCTCAGCATTTGTAATGAAGCCTGATAGCTTTATCTTTGAATTTCACCCATTTTATTCTAAATCCATTCAAGTTTGTCGATCTACTGTAGTATAGTAGAGTACACCAAAGGCAGATAACTAGAGCCTAAACAATCCTGAAATGAAGCCTTTTTCTAGCATTTCAAAGTATATCAAGGGCAGGTAACTATTGCCACAATGATAACATTTCAACAATAATTGCACTCCTTCCAGAACGTATAGCTACATCCTTTGTGTACAAGTATAATCAAAATCCATTGAAAACTGTAGTGGCAAGTGTGTAAACGCTGTAAAATATGGCATTTTCAGCCATTCAAAGGTAGATATCTCTTGATCAATGTGTCTGATTCCAACCATAATCACCTTTTTTCCAACTCTTATGGTCATATACAATCTGGGCAAGTTTGAGAGAGCTTGGATAAATATTGTGGCCTCTAGAGCGTAAACACTGTTAAATATATCATTTTCAGCAATTCAAAGGAAATAACTTTTGACCTATTGATCTGATTACAACTATAATTGAACTCATTCGAAGTCTTATGGTAATATTCAATCTGAGTAAGTTTGAGAAAGATTGGATAAAATTTGTGACCTCTAGAGTGTAAACATCGTTAAATATGGCATTTTCAGCAATTCAAAGGTAGATAACTCTCGACCTATGAGTCTGATTTCCACCATAATCAAACTCATCTGAACTCTTATGGTCATTGACAATCTGAGCAGGTTTGAGATAGATTGGATAAAAATTGTGGCCTCTAGAGTGTAAACACTGTTAAATATGGCATTTTCAGCAGTTCAAAGGTAGATAACTCATGACCTATTTGTCCGATTTCAACCAAAATCAAACTCATCCGAACTCTTATGGCAATATACCATCTGAGCAAGTTTGAGAAAGATTGGATTAATATTGTGGACTCTAGAGTGTAAACACTAAAATTGTTGACGCCGGACGACGCACGCCGGACATTCAAGGATTGCAATAGCTCACCCTGAGCTAGCTCAGGTGAGCTAAAAACCAACAAGCTCAAGTACAGAAATACTTTTTAACTGTTTTCTTAACTGGCATTAGTACTTTGCTTGCAAAGGCATACAATATTAAATCATGTGTTATAGTACTTGTGTCATAGTAAACTACTAGTGGGTGGGGTAGCACATGTTTTTGGTTGTGTCATGTAAATGTCTAAAGTATATTATGCTCATGATAAAAATATATAAATGTTATGTAACTTACCATAAACCTGTTTTCAGGAGTTTGAACTGATCTGGAGTCTTTAATTTTTGCCACATTCACATTTTAAAGTATAGATAAACAGAGAACTTTAAATCTGTGTCCTTGATGAAGGCATGTGTTTATCCGGTGTCCTGTGTGTATGTATAATATTCACTGTTTTGTGAAACTTACAATTATAGCAAATATATCTTATATTCTGTCTGTCAAACGTTTTGACCATATCTCCAATTCTACTGATGCTAGGGATATGAAATTTCATGTTTGGAAAGAATTTGATCAGAGGAAGTGCCATTTGCAAGGGTCATAACTCTGGTATCAATATTTAGGGAGTTATTTCCCTTTGTCATTTGTTCTTAGCCTGCAGAAAACTCAATTTCTACTGCTGCTAATGAAATGAAATTTCATATATAAACAGAGTTTGATGAAAGAAAGTGTCGTATAAAAGGGTTATAACACTGGCATCAACATGTTTTGAGTTATTCCCCTTTGTCATAGTTTCTTCTCAAGAGGATATAACTCCAGTACTCCAGTTCTAAAGATGCTATGAAATATGAGTTAGATAGAGAAAGGGCCACTGAAAAGGGCCATACCTCTGACATCAATTTTGTTATCCAGAGTTATTTCCCTTTGTAATACTTTCTTGTCCTGAAGATAACTCTAGTTCTACTGAATCTAGTGAAATGAAATTTCATATATGAAAAAAGTTGGATGAGAGGAAATGCCATTCATGGTGCCATAACTCTGGCATCAATATTGTTGGAGTTATTTCCATTCATCATATTTTCTTATATGGGAGATAGCTCAAGTACAACTGATTCTAGTAAACTGAAATTCCATATAATTATATAACTAGTTTGATGAGTGTCACATGGAAAGGCCATAACTCTGGCATCAATAATTTTGAATCATTCCCCTTTGTCAAGAGTTATCTACATTCAGTGTTTTCAGATAAACCAGAATAAGTCCTATTTCAATATTTTATACTAGGATCTACCCTGTGATCTCACAACACATTTGCTCTGGGGAACGGATCATTAATAAAACACTATCTGAGAATGTTAAGTGTAATGAATCACCAATTGGTCACTCTCTGAGATTTGTAAGAGTAATAAAGGACCAATAGAGCACTATCTTAAAGTTTAAGTATAATAGATCACTTATGTACCACTTGTACATGGTGAGCAGAAGAGTGGTCCATTGGTGATACATTAAATGCACTACCAATGGACCACTATAACTTGCTACTAAACAGTGATTGATTGATGATAAATTGATGATACATTAGTGATTTATTAAAACATTTTTTTGTTTGGGTAACAGTTTCAACTTGCACAGAATTTATGATTTGATGCTCCCAGCAATGTAAGATGTATACATATGGGTGAAATGTACAGAGTTATCAATATTAACCACTTCAACCTTACCAATGAGCATACTTGTCTAGTGAACCTGTGAGGAGTACACTTGTCCAATGCAAACGGTGTATACCCAGACAAGAGGGCTCCTAAGTTAAGAAAGGAGTTAACCAGTTCACTCTCATTGACGCTTTAAAGCGCATTTGCAAACAGTTTGGATCCTGATCAGAATCATCAGACGCCATGTAATGTAACTGTTTGACACTTGTTTTGAAATTTCTTTCATAATACTGTCATAGTGTCATAGTTACTGCCTTATTTTTTAACTTTGAAACAATATTGCAGACAACAAAATCAAAACAGACGACAATGAATCAGTGAAGGGATAAAAATCTCACTCAGGAAAACGGTTAACCTAGTGAACAATGTGTACCTGGCTAATAACTGTAGTAGGTTGGTAATATTGTCAGCACCATCTACTAGCATTACTGGCTTTGAAAACAGGGTTGCAACATCAAGCTGAAAAGTACTAGTGAATCTTACCTATACACATAGATAATGAAGATAAAGCTTACATTAACAAACAGATTGGATCCATAACAGACATTGATTTCTGATCAAAGTCTAACATGATTGTTACATGGACAGTGTGTTTTGCAAAAGAATAGAGATATTAATACATCCCACCTAAATGATCAGCAGTCTTGTCATTTACAACAAGTCTGCACTATGCCAACAGTGTAGATACTGATCACAGAGCTCTTGCAGGAGCCCTCTGATCAGGGTCTGCACTGTTTTTCATTTTGCAACATGTTTTTAATCAACCCTTAATAGGGAAAAATTGTAAACTGGAATTGTCCATTTCAAGTACATGCATTAATGTAAGAAAGTTTAGAATGTCAAAATCCAAAAATTACTTTCTTTACAAAGTATTAAACAAGAGCATGGGAATGACTTAAAATAAGCAAGTAAATAATAAACAAGAGGGCCTGAAGGCCCTGATATCGCTCACCTGTTGTACTGAAACCTGATAGCTTTACCTTTCTGTTTCACCCGTTTTAATCTAAATCCATTCAAATTTGTAGTATAGCAAGTAAACAATTTTGGAATACAACCTCATAATTCTAGTATAGTAGAGAAAATCAAGGGCAAATAACTAGAGCCTAAACATTACTGAAATGAAGCCTTTTCTAGCATTTCAAAGAATATCAAGGGCAGATAACTATTGCCATAACGATTAGATTTCAACAATAATTGCACTTCTTATATAGCTATATACTTTGTATGCAAGTATAATCAAAATCCATTAAAAACTGTAGTTGCAAGAGTGTAAACACTGTTAGATATGGCATTTTCAGCAATTCAAGGGCAGATAACTCTTGACCTATTGGTTCGATTTCAACCATAATCGCACATATTCAAACTCTTATGGTCATATAAAGTCTGAGCAAGTAGGAAAAAGACTGGATAAGAAGTGTGGCCTCTAGAGTGTAAACTTAAATATGGCATTTTCAGCAATTCAAAGGTAGATAACTCTCTACCTATTCGTCCGATTTTAACCATAATCAAACTGATCTGAACTCTTACGGTCATATACAATCTGAGTAAGTTTGGGAAAGATTTGATAAAAATTGTGACCTATAGCATGTAAACGCCCTTAAAATGGCATTTTCAGCAATTCAAAGATAGATAACTCTCGATCTATTATTCTGATTTCAACCATAATCGAACTCATTCGAAATCTCATAGTAATATACAATCTTAGCAAATTTGAGATAGATTGGATAAAAATTGTGGCCTCTGGAGTGTAAACACTGTTAAATATGACATTTTCAGCAATTCAAAGGTAGATAACTCTTGATCCATCGGTCTGATTTCAACCATAATTAAACTCATCTGAACTCTTATGGTCATATACAATCAGAAGAAGTTTGAGAAAGATTGAAAAAATATTGTGGTCTCTAGAGTGTAAACATTGTTAAATATGGCATTTTCAGCAATTCAAAGGTAGATTACTCTGGACCTATTGGTCCGATTTCAACCATAATCGAACTCACCCGAACTCTTATGGTAATATACAATCTAAGAAAGTTTGAGAAAGATTTGATAAATATTGTGGCCTCTAAAGTGTAAACACTGTTAAAAATGGCATTTTCAGCAATTCAAAGGTAGATAACTCTTGATCTATTGGTCTGATTTCAATCATAATTAAACTCATTCGAACTCTTATGGTTATATACTATCTGGGAAAGTTTGAGAAAGATTTGATAAATATTGTGGCCTCTAGAGTGTAAACGCTATTAAATATGGCATTTTCAGCAATTCAAAGGTAGATAACTCTGGACCTATTGGTACAATTTCAACCATAATCGAACTCATTCGAACTCTTATGGTAATATAAAATCTGAGCAAGTTTGAGAAAGATTTGATAAATATTGTGGCCTCTAGAGTGTAAACACAAAATTGTTGACGATGCAAGACGGACGACGCACAACACACAACGGACATTCAAGGATTGCAAAAGCTGACCCTGAGCTAGCTCAGGTGAGCTAACAAGAGGGCCTGAAGGCCCTGATATCGCTCACCTTTTATAATGAAACCTGATAGCTTTACCTTTGAATTTCACCTGTTTTATTCTAAATCCATTCAAATGTGTAGTATAGCATGTACACAACATTGCAATATGACCCATTCTAGTATGTACAGTAGAGTACATCAAAGGCAGATAACTAGAGCCTAAATAATACTGAAATGAAGCCTTTTCTAGCATTTCAAAGTAAATCAAGGGCAGATAACTCTTGCCACAATGATCAGATTTCAACAATAATTGCACTCCCTCGAGAACTTATAGCTATATACATTGTGTGCAATTATAATTAAAATCCATTGAAAATTGTGGCCTCTAGAGTGCAAACACTTTTAAATATGGCATTTTCAGCATTTCAAAGGTAGACAACTCTTGACCTATAAATCCGAATCCAACCATAACCTAACTCATCGGAATTCTTATGGTTATATACAATCTGAGCAAGTTTAAGAAAGATTGGATTAAAATTGTGGCCTCTAGAGTGTAAACACCCTTAAATATGGCATTTTCAGCAATTCAAAGGTAAATAACTCTTGACCTACAGGTCCGATTGCAACCCTAATCAAACTCATCTGAACTGTTATAGTCATATACCATCTGATGAAGTTTGAGAAAGATTGGATTGAAATTGTGGCCTCTAGAGTGTAAACAACCTTAAATATGGCATTTTCAGCAATTCAAAGGTAGATAACTCTTGACCTATCAATCCAATTCTAACCATAATTAAACTTATCCGAACTCTTGCGGTTATATACAATCTGAGCAAGATTGGAAAAGATTAAATTAAAATTGTGGCCTCTAGAGTGTAAACACTGTTAAATATTGCATTTTCAGCAATTCAAAGGTGAAAAACTCTTGACCTATATGTCCAATATCAACCATAATCGAACTCATCCGAACTCTTATGGTAATATACAATCTGAGTAAGTTACAGAAAGATTGGATAAAAATTGTGGCCTCTAGAGTGTAAACACCAAAATTGTTGACGACGAACGACGGACGACGAACGCCGGACGCCGGACATTCAAGGATTGCAAAAGCTCACCCTGAGCTAGCTCAGGTGAGCTACAAATGTATAATAACAAAGAAAACAAAATTCAGTTTGGATATGTCAAGATATGGAACTAATTGTTGTCAAATGTCAACTGCCTAGTAGACCTATTGCTATCATATGGAAACAACATATTTGAAATAATCAGTGTCAGTAAAATCTCGTTACACTGTCAAAACAATAAAAGTTAAATTCAATGAGAAATTAATAATAGCTACATAGAGGGTAAAGAAGACACTGTTGTTGTTTAAATTATAAGGATGTAAAGAAGCATTACTGCAGGAAATTAATCAGACCAAGCATGGGTGTATGTCTTCACCTGTATGATGAGAAAGTTAAATATGAAATTTGGCAAACCCCTAGCTTAATTCATAGATAGGATTGTTTAAAGTGCATGCATCTATGTAGTAATTCATTCATTCTCTTATGAAAATAGTTCCATTTTATACAGTAGTGAAAGTCCGACCTCCTTACTGCTGCTGCATGAGACTTAAAGGCTAAAGCAGCTGAAAGTAAGTCAGAATGCACCTTAAGGCACATTCTGCACTTTAAACCTATTTTAAGTTGTCAAAAGTCTTCAAATCAAGAAACAGGCTTAATCGAGTAAAGGGCCAAACTTATTAAAAGCAATCTAAACACTTCCTAGTGATATTTATCTCATTGTAACTACCTCTTTAATGATTCTTTGATTCAGAGTTAGGATGATAATAGCTGAGGCACCAAACACAAGGGCTTTCCTCATCTGAAATAAAAATGCCCACATATTACAACAAATATACAATTTGAGCTTTCCAAGTTACAAAAAAACTCACAAGTCAATATGTGCAGATATGCTCATTTACACATGATTGACCCCCCCCCTCCCCCATGGAGAAAATAGTTCCAATTCCTATATTCATAGATATGTATCATAGGACATATTTTATATGTTCTGGCAGATGGTTATAAGCTTAAAGCAGGCTGAAAGAAAAGTGGAATGTGACTTAAATGGCATTCTGCTTTTCTTTCAACATTCTTTAATTTAAGTGGTCACCTTCCTCAAAACTAGACACAGGCTATGTGAGTAATGTGTTTATTAACAGACAGTTTGTCTGAGTTCCAGACAAGGAAAGTAAACATAACACTTTCCACTTATATAGTGCTCACTCCTTACAACAGCCCTCCCAACAAAGACCCTCTCCTTACAACGCCCCTTGTCACAGTTCCTTAAACAGGACAATTTTGTAGAACGCTTTTACTGCTGCAATATCCTATACTTAAAATTGTTGTCTGCTGTAATCAACAACTTTAGGAAAATGGGACAGGGGTTCGTTCACAGCTGACACAGAATTGGCCACTACTGTACACTTGTTAAGGCGGTAATCAAGTGTTACAGTCATTGACCACTACTGCACGCTTGTTTAGACGGTAATATCGAGCATGACAGTCATACACTTCCATAGATATCCTTTTTGACATCGATCAAAGCTGATTTATACTCAAACCATTGCAATACCAACAACAAATTTTCATGTTTTCATCGGCAGTAAAGCTATTCTTGTACATGTAAGCTTTTTTGGTATGGAAGGGTATTAAACTGAAAAACATAAGTAACCCATAATGGGATTCATTGTAGAAAGTAAATGTACTATAGGAATTAAAACAAAAATTTGGTATAAAGGACATCTAGAAGTGTCACCATGCCAAATATCAAAGCTCTGGCCACATTGGTTTCAGAGAAGAAGACGTTTATATATAACTCTATGTAAAACTGTGACCCCAGGGCCGGGGCCAATTTTGACCCCAGGGGCATAATTTGAACAATCTTGATAGAGGACCTGTAGATGATGCTATGTGCCAAATATCTAAGCTCTGGCCCTTGCAGTTTTTGACAAGAAGATTTTTTAAGATTTCCTTATTTTTTCACTTTGGTTGCCATGGCAACCAGAGTTCTGCATTGTTTTTAATTCTTTGAACAAATTTGAAAGAGCTTGACCCAAGGAACATTTCTGTAAAGTTTGGTTGAATTCTGTCAAGGGGTATAGGAGGAGATGTAATTTGAAGCAATTGTTAACGACGACGCACATACGCACGACGGACGACGCACGACGACGGACGCCGGACACAGGGCCATCCCAATAGCTCACCTTGAGCCTTTGGCTCAGGTGAGCTAAAAACAGCATCTTTAGTATCGTGTATAGCATTTATTGCCTCTAGTATTCTCCTTGGCATGGAATTAATAAACCTGATGATTCTCTTAAAGCATCCCATTCCTCTTGTAAAGCTGCAAGGTCATTGACGTTGTTTGGGACGTTACGTAGACGTCTGACATTTCGGTCTAAATGGTTACAAAGGTGCGCAATTGGCAACAGATTTGGGCTGTAAGGTTGCCATGGTTGACGAGAGAATAAGCGACGTGCATGACGTTGCAACCAGTCCATGCGAAAAGCTAGACGTCGATGCGTTAGTGAAAACCAAACGTACGGTATGTAAGTCCACATTCTCTGAGATGTCTGATAACCATGACGGAATGTATCCTGTCCCAGTGACGTCCTCGTGTGTTATTAGCCATCACTGCCGCCTTTAGTAACCGTATTCTTAAAAACTTCTGGCGATTTTTTTCTCTCAAAAGCAATCGTGTTGGGCCCTGTCTGTTTCCAACACCTTGGGGGAGAATAAAAATCAACATGAATATCCAAATACTAAATTAAAGGCCAGCCAGTCTATATCTACATACCCTGTCTACTACACTGGAGCACTCTTGTGGTATTTTTGTGTCTGTTGCACTGCCAACTTTGTCAGCCAGGTTGAACACTGCTATCCAGTCTCCAGGCAGCCTGGCAAACCCTTTCTCATCCTCTTCACAGTCTTCAGGAAGCTATTGGAGTATTGGTAAATAACAGTCTTACTGCATTCCAGATAAGAGGAGTATTTCAAAAACATAATTTTTAATTTCTGCCTTAAACCCTATGATACGTGTCACTATTTATTCGAATTGTCTCTTCGAGACAATTCGTACGAGTAGTAACACCATAGGATTTGGTTCTAAAATGATTGAAATAACGTTGGAGTTGTTCAGGTATGACTCCCTTTTATCTGGAGCTCTGTAGATAGTATACACAAACACACATGTAAACAAGATTGCCAAACTGACACAATAACTGTTTTAGTCACATTTCCTCCAATAAAATGCAATAACTCAAGTGTATTTGGACTGAAAGACATAGAGAGAGAGAGAGAGAGAGAGAGAGAGAGAGAGAGAGAGACAGACAGACAGACAGACAGACAGACAGACAGACAGACATAATGACTGACTGACATAAACTTGACATAATAAAATATTATGTTCTGTGTCAAGAACCAAATTTAACAAGAGTTCAATAAACGCTTATGCCCCCAGTCAGCATCCTTGACAAAATATTCTGAATCTTTACTTAGTCCAAATTAGGTCAAGGTCAAGGTCAAACTGAGCTTGGGTATTATTGGTGAGTTGGGTAATGGTCCAAGGCAATAACTGTATAAGTATCGAAGCATTGTAGTAAACAGTGTTGATGCTAGACGAAACGGTTAAATCTAGTTAACCGAGAAAGAGCCCATTTAAAATATTCTAAGTTCAAATTAGAATCTAGAACGCATCCAGAAAACCTCTGAACTATTAATAATCTCCAGATCGTCTAGAATACAGTCTCTACAGTACACAGATGACCTTCTAGTGATACATCTCCCAATATTAGAGGAGCTTGATGCTTCCAACATGGGGCCCATTTGTTACCAGACTGGAAACCCACCCACAGAATCCGACCATAGCTACCAATTGAACGATGAATTTTCTATAGATTTCCACTGATAGTCAAGGCAGAAGAACTTTTGAAACTTCAATCAAATTTTATATAAACTAGGAGAATCTGATTTTAACTTTTTTCATTTTGCACTCTACAGATCTATTATGTATTGTTAATTGTCAACTCATTCATTTTTAATCAAATTCTAATCACACTTTGCTTCATCTTATTTAAACAATCTTTGTACTTGTTTATCAATAGTTATTATGACGTCACAGTTGTCAAGGACGCTCTGCTGTCAGAAATCACGTGACTTGAAAAACCGACAATTTGTGTACTTTAAGGATGATTTTTTCATGTTATGTATCCTGATGAAGACCTGAATAAGGTCGAAACCGGTAGATCAATAAATGTTTTGTCTACTAGATCGGTGCCTGTAGTTATTCGCATCCTACCTTTCTTTTTAATGATAAGTTCAAATTAGGTCAAGGTCAAAATCAAAATTTGGTGATATTGGTGGATAGGGAATGGTCAAAGGCAACAACTGTATAAGTATCAAAGCATTCTAGTCAGTTTTGTTGATGCTATTAATAAGACGAAACGGTAATATCTAGTTAACCAAGAATTAGCCTATTTAAAATATTCTAAGTCCAAATTAGGTTAAGGTCAAGGTAAAAATCAAAGTTAGGTGGTATTGGTGGATAGGGAATGGTCCAAAGCAACAACTGTATAAGTATCCAAGCATTTGGGTCAACGGTGTTGATGCTAGACGAAACGGTAAAATCTACTTAACTTTGTTAAGGACGGGCGGATGGACGCACACACGCACGGACAGGACCATTACTATATGCCTCCGCATCTATGTATGCCGGGGGCATAAAAATTATTATTCAGCCCTTCCTGTTAATGGGAGGGAAATTTAATTTTAAAGTTATTAGAGTGCCAGGGATTCTGGAAGATGCTGGAGCAGTGGAAGTTTATATATGATATGAGTGACTTTAACTCTTTGAAACCTTGTCATGCATATATATGCGTAATTTGCAAACAGTGTATGTGTAAGGAGTACATTTGTCATATACAAACAGTGTATACTATGATCAGAGGGTTCCTTAAGGAGCCCTCTGATCAGGGTCTATACAGTTTGTCATTTTGACATATATTGTAAAAATCAACCCTAAAAAGTCAAAAATGGACTAGCTAGGCTAAATTGAAAATTAGAATTTCAATGGTGTACTAAAGATAAACAGGCTGCTAAAAGTTTTTTTTTTAATTTATCAAGTGAAATTTCTTTCTAAAAAGAGATTTGTACATGAAAATTTGTACTTTCTAAGTCTCTGATTCTATTCTAAGCGCAGGCGGGAATTTAACCCGCTGGGGAAATGGAGTTCCCATGCTTAAATGGACTTGGGAAAATATTGAGTGCTGATCATGATTTGGCTTACATTTTGCACCCAGATCATTTATCTACACCAAGCAACACAGCATCTGATCTGGATTCAAACTGTTTGTCACTGGGTTTTATGTTTCTTCTGTCAAAGTGTCCAGTATTTGTTGTACGACATTTCGTAAGATTGGCCCCAGGTGCTGAGAATAGAGACTGATGGATACATATCAATATTTTTAGAAAATAAAAATTCCTAAAATCTAAATGTGAACCCCTTCAAAACCTTATAGCTATATACTTTGTGTGAATTTAGAGGTATTACATTTGATTATTCTCCAAAAAAGAAACCAAATAGCTTTTTCAACATGGTTGCGGCGGCCATATTGGATTTTGCTTCTTTCAAAGCAAAGACACCCTAGATTGCACAAAGGTTATCAGAAATGAGTTCTACTCTAAAAACAATAATCAATTTAGAAGTATAACATTTGTTTTTTGTCCAAAAAGCAGCAAAATCAGCTTTTTCAACATGGTTTGCGGCAGCCATATTGGATTTGGCTATAAAAAAACTTGACCTTTCCAAATCAAATACATCCCAGATTGCACAAAAGGCCTCAGAAATGAGTTCAACACCCAAAAATTATCAATTGAGAGGTATTACATTCGTTTATTTTCCGAAAAAGGAAAAAGTTAGCTTTTTTAACATGGCTTGCGGCGGCCATATTTGATTTTGCTATTGTGGAACTTGATCTTTCCAAATCAAAGACATTCCAGATTGCACAAAGGGCATCAGAAATGAGTTCAACACCCAAAAATTATCGATTGAGGGGTATAACATTTGTTTATTCTCCAAAAAAAGAAAAAAGTTAGCTATTTTAAATATGGCTTGCGGCGGCCATATTGGATTTGGCTATTGTGAAACTTGACCTTTCCGAATCAAATACATCCCAGATTGCACAAAAGGCCCAAGAAATGAGTTCAACACCCAAAAATTATCAATTGAGAGGTATATCATTGGTTTATTCTCCAAAAAAAAAGAAAAAAGTTAGCTTTTTTTCATGGCTTGCGGTGGCCATATTGGATTTTATTAGCGTGGAACTTGATCTTTCCAAATCAAAGACATCCCAGATTACACAAAGGGCATCAGAAGTGAGTTTTACTCCAAAAATCATCAATTTAGAAGTATTATATTTGATTTTTCTTAAAAAAACAACGAAAATAGCTTTTCCAACATTGTTTGCGGCGGCCATATTGGATTTGGCTAATGTGAAACTTGACCTTTCCAAATCAAAGACACCCCAGATTTCACAAAGGGCATCAGATATGAGTTCCACACCAAAAAACAATCAATTTAGAGGTATTACACTTGTTTATTCTCCAAAAAACAAAAAAGTTAGTTTTTCCAAAATGGCTGACGGCGGCCATATTGGATTTGGATATTGTGGGGCTCGTGACCGTGTGGCAGACAAGCACCTCGGTGATTTGTGATGTCTATGGTATCGTTAACTCACATCAAGTGAGAAACTCTCTCAACACCATTTTGCAAACGGGTCTACAGGCCTAGTCCTGCACTACTGTAAGGAAGGTAACATCAAATACATAATGGTACACTTTCCTACTTGAGATAAGTATGATCCTCGTGCAGCACGAGACCGCTGCACTAACTTCACTGATATTTTATTCTTTCCCAATAAACGCATTTATATACAAAACTGTTATTTCCATTGCAAACAGGTTCGAGCCAGATTAGACAGACGCCGGGTAACCCGGTGTCTGATCAGGCTCTAACCTAATTGCTACTCAGATTAAAAAAATAGTTAAAATTTCTAAAAGTAAATTTCCACAGTCCAGTGCATTGCGTTTGCGTTAAAACGGGAAAGAAAAATGTATTCTCTACTGTATATTGCGCACAATAAATACAGCTATCAATGTCTCTTGCTGGATGTAGGGAATACTCATCCCTTTTAAAGTTTTAGATGTTCCAATCTAAAAATAGCTCTGCCACGTCAGAAGAAAACACTAATAATGAGCTATGAAAATATCTTTACCAGGCGCAAGCCGAACGAACTCGGAAAATCTCTGTCGTTGATTTAACATTATTTAAATTGATTTAAATTACGTATGTGCCTGAATTTTCAGGTTTAAAAAATGCGTGATTTTGGCTACTTGACAGCTACATACTGCCTTTAAAAAAAAAAAGAAAAAAAAAATCTTGATCTATTGGTCCGATTTTAATCATAATTGAGCTCATTGGAACATATCTTATGGTAATATACAATCTGGGCAAGTTTAAAGCGACTCGCAAAAAATAAAAGAAATTACTCAAATATAACCAAAATGGTAGCATTATCGTGCATCTGGAATTGGAAAAATATGACTAATCTAAAAACACCCTCTAGAAAAGTCTTCAAATCTTAGTTTTTTAGATATTTAAAATTTCCATCGTTTTATCCATAGCGTGGAATGACGCAATAGAAATTGATCACGGGCTCAGACATAAACCCGAGCCGAATTATCTAGTTGTATGTACTCTCCATCGCAACACAGTGAAATATGTTAAATCGATCCCACATAATTATATGAATAGTTCCGTGGCCCAGTGGGCTAAGTGGTTTCCTTATTTTGCATTTTGTTACGCCCATGCCGGGTCCCGGGTTCGAATCCCAGCAGAGCTCAATATTTTTTTTATTGAAATAAAAAATTTTAAACAGAATTTCTTATCCTTCACTAATTCTTACCCGTTTATATAAGCGTATGACACATATTTACAAATTACTATTTTTAATGCTAAATCTGGTTGCGAGTCTCTTTAAGAAAGATTGCATAAATATTGTGGCTGCTAGAGTGTAAACACTGTCAAGTATGGCATTTTCAGCAATTCAAAGGTAGATAACTCTTGATCTATTGGTCGGATTTCAACCATAATTAAACTCATCCAAAATCTTATGGTAATAAACAATCTGAGCAAGTTTGAGACAGATTGGATAAATATTGTGCATGGCCTCTAGAGTGTAAACACAAAAACGTTCCAGGGACATTCAAAAGCTCACCCTGAGCTAGCTCAGTAGCGTGTTCAGGCCTTTTTCTGGCCATTTTGGGAAAAACTGCAATGTCTGATTTGGGAAATTTTCGGCGCAAAAGTCATATTTTGGGAATAATTTTTAGAATTGATTTCACATATATTGAAGCTAAATGGCCCCAAAAAATGACATGTAGTAGTTATTTCCACTTGTTTTATTAATTTTTATTTGAATTTGAGTTATCAGTTACAACCTGTATCAAAAAAAAAAATTTTTTTGAAATTGAGATTTTTTTTTGAAATTGGGAATATTTTTTACCATTTCCCATTAGGAATGGGCAGTGGATACACTAGAAAAAGGCCTGCATACCAGATTCCAACAATGATAACCAATGCAAACAACCCTTATTGTACATCATCTAATGTTCTTCAATATTCTCCAATAATAATTCATTGGTAGCGACTAGGGGTACGTGACTGTACCTCTAATATTTGAAATTAGCGGTACGGTCACGTACCCCTAGAGAGCCCTATGAGGATTGACTAGGGGTACGTGAGTCAAAAACCCTAGTATACTCATTTTTAAAGTGCACAATACCTAACCGTGTAGACCCTGGTGACACGTCGCGTTACAAGTAATAAAGATATGTATCTGTTTAAAGACAATGTATATATGTTACAGTCAATCTGCATGTGTAATCGGTCATTTCATGAAATGACTAAATTGACTTTAGCTTTATTTGTTCAATCGTAGTGATTGATGTATCTTAATAATTACAAACTACATTATTGAAACAATACATGCATATTAAACTTAATACAAATCAAGTCTCTTAAATCATTAAACAAGAGCCCCAAGGGGCATATGTCGCTCACCTGAGAATAGCTGTACATCAAAATGGATATAATGATTTATGTCCAGGACGGGGTCATTTTTTACCAGAGAGGCATAATTTGAACAATCCTGTAGATGATGCTATGTTCCAAATATCTAAGATCAGGGTACTAGGGTTCTAGACATGAAGATTTTTTTTAAGTTTCCATTGAAAAAATCTATTTTTAGCTCCTGTGACCTACATATGCAACAGACTGGAACCATTGAACAAAATAGATAAAGGACATCTAGAAGTAACACCATGCCGAATATCAAAGCTCTGGCTATATTAGCTTCAGAAAAGGAGACGTTTGAAAACTGTGACCCCCGGATGGGGCTAATTTTGACCCCAGGGGCATAATTTGTACAAACTTGATAGAGGACCTGTAGATGATATGCAATCGACCAGAACCATTTGAACCTTATTGGTATAGGACATCTAAAAGTGTCACCATGCCAGATATCAAAGCTCTGGCCATATTAGTTTCAGAGGAGAAGACGTTTGAAAGTTTCACTATATAACTCTATGTAAAACTGTGACCCCCGGGGCGGGCCAATTTTGACCCCAGGGGCATAGTTTGTACAAACTTGATAGAGGACCTGTAGATGATGCTATGTGACAAATGTCTAAGATCTGGCCCTTGTAGTTTCAGACAAGAAGATTTTTTAAGATTTCCTTATTTTTTCACTTGGTTGCCATGGCAACCAGAGTTCTACATTGTTTTTAATTCTTTGGACAATTTTGAAACAACTTGACCCAAGGAACATTCGTGTAAAGTTTGGTTGAAATCTTTTCAGCGGTATATGAGGAGATGTCATTTGAAGCAATTGTTAAAGACAACAATGACTGTATAAAGTGAAATTATTTTCTTCTGTGGAAGAATAAATTAAAGACATAAAAAGGAATATGTATGGGTTAATAGGTTAATAAATATCATTATTTACATTTTCTAAATATAAGAAACTATATGTAAATGAGTGGCAAATAGTTTGGATCCAGATTAGATGCAGCATTATGTGGCATCTGACCTGGATCCATACTGTTTATGGCCAAGAATTAATTGTGGACTGATAGACAGAAAGATAAACAAACAAACAAACAGACAGACCAAAAGTAATATGCCTTGAACTAAGTTGTGCTTGAGCATAAAATAGCAGACATCATCATTTCTGCTATGTATCTCAGTGACCTGAGTTCAGAGCTAGCTATGGGTCAGTTATGCAATAAGAGACAGTCTCAGGGAGAAATGACTATTATCATGCTGAACTGTTGTCTGCTCCAAATGTTTGTATGTGAAATATGTAAAAAATAATAACTTATATTTTCTAAATATAAGAAAATATGTAAATGAGTGGCAAATAGTTTAGATCCAGATTAGATGCTGCATTATGTGGCATCTGACCTGGATCCAAATTGTTTGCAAAAATGTTGCATTTAGTATAAGGGTAGCTTCTTAGCCTGGAAGATACAATGGGTCTGTATAAAAGCGGATCATTAGAGAGTTTTTACTGTCAGACCTGCATCAAAAAGCACTGATACGGCCAGGGTTGAGTCAAATTTGACCCTAGGGTTTTGATTTTTTACAATTTTGAAAGTGATTTAGTAGAAGATACTATTCCTGCAATATCTAAGGTGTGGGAACAGTGGTTTTTTACAAAAAACTTGTTTAAAGTTTTTCACTTTTTTTAATAAATTTCAATAAGTAGTCAACATTTGAATTTTATTTTAACGATTTCTGTAGAGAAGCATCCAAGGAACACCATCAGCAATTTAGTTTTTCCCTCAAACTCGCGGTTTCAGAGAAGATGTCGCTTGAAGTAAAATTTGAACGGACGGACAGACGGACGGACGTTCTCACAGTTGGACATTTGTTGGGTATATTTTTTGTTTAAAAGTACCCAACAGTACACTAAAATACCCAACAATAACAATAGGGCAATCACGGAATGAATGGAATCTATTGTTCTCCCTACCCAACAAAGGACCTTTCGTGCGCTCGGACGGACAGACGGACAGACGGACGACGGACGACGGACGGCGGGCGATCACAACAGCTCAGCTTGAGCCTTCGGCTCAGGTGAGCTAAAAATGCGTACAATGTTTCTGGAATAATTGTTAGATAATTTTTTTTATCAATATTATGCGTATTGAAAGACACGAATGACAACTGCTGTTGAATTAATTAAATAAAATTCATTTTACACATTGCCTAAATCCTGTTTAAGGTTTCTAGCCCATATTTGTAGAAGTGGCTTGTCAATTTCAGTCATTTCTGGAAACGACTGAAAATTTCAGGCATTTCGTGAAATGACAGAGTAATAGTAATTTCTCGTAATGACTTAAATTTTTAGTCATTACATGAAATGACTGATTACACAGATTGACTGTAACATATATATGCTTTATACAAGACAAACGTAATGCAAAATGTGTCCAGCATTAAACAATCTATATTTAATCGGCATGTCCCTTTATATGGCACAGCAGGAGAGTTTGATCAGGATGCATAAAGGAGTGTCAAACAGTTTGAAACTTGATCAGATGCCGAGTTTCACAATGATGACACATTTTATTCAAGGGGGTTAATTTATTCCGTAAAGTAAACTTCATTCTTAAGTTAGGAAATCATTAGGCATGCAATCAATTCGATTGCTGGTGCTGTTTTAATCGATCGTTGACTCGGCACGCGCCGGTATACAGTAAAACCTTTGTTCGACGGTCACTCAATGATAATAATCAGTGATCGTCAAAGACAATGTTTATAAGCTTGATGCAGGGCAAAAGTATTGCAAACACTCTGCTATGAGTTTCCTACGTTACATGTGCCATGCGTTAAGCAGTACCTTTATATACACATGTCAGTTTATTATGCAGGTGCTTTAAATAGTCGCTTATTTTAACATAGATTTTACTATTTCGGCACCTGCCTGCATATGGCAGAGCAGGAGAGTCTGATCAGGATGCAAACAATTCGGGAAAAACAACCTTTCTACCCGATCTAAGGCAGCGAAGGGGTTAATTAATAAAGAAATGAGTGTCAAACAGTTTCAGATGCTGAGTTACACAATGATGACAAACACATTTAATTAAACTGGGGAGGGGGGGTTGCGGGGTTAATTTATTCCTTAAAGTAAAATTTCATGCGCGTGCTTTAAATATACATACATAATTTTAATTACTATAGATTCATTAATTTTCACGCGCGTGCATTAAATAAACTTACACAATATTAACTCTGAATTTTAACTCATTAATTAATTTTACTCATTTTATTCAAGTTAATTTTGGTAAATTATCATCAAATTATATTAATTTTTCTTTAGTTATGATTTAAATTGATTTTCGAGTTTTAATTACTACAGATTAATTAATTTTCACGCGCGTGCGTTAAATAAACATACACAATATTAACTCTGAAATTTAACTCTTTTTCTCATTTTATTCAGGGATAATATATAGACGGGATATGTATCGGCCGTAAATTCGGCTAAATGGGTGCCGTGTGCATATTTTGATGACGTCATCAAAACTGGTGCACACATTTTTTTCAGCCATTTTCGCGGTGACCGCCCAAAATCATTTTCTCACTCATTGTAGCACAAAATCCTATGGTGTTTACAGTTACTACTCAAAATAATCTTCTTTTTGAGACAATTCTACTGAGTAGTAACACCATAGGGTTTAATGCAGAATAAAGTTTTTATTTTTTGAAATACTCCCCTTATCTGGAGCTCTGAAAGTAAAATGAACAAATTCAACATTTTCTCACTCATTTAGGCACAACATCTTTAGTGTTACTACTCATTCGGATCGTCTCTTCGAGATGATTCTACTGAGAAGTAACACCATAGGGTTTAATTAAGAATTATGAATAAAGGTTTTGGTTTTTGAAATGTAAACTCCCCTTATCTGAAGCTGATATGTATAGATCAATACATATATTTGAGAGAAAAAAACAAAGATTTAAAAAAATTTAAGAATCTTGTTTGTTATAACATTACAAATTTATATAGTATTTTAATTCTCAACAAAATCAATGATGCTTTGAAATTAAAACAAATATTTTCATATCTCTGTTATTTTTATCTTTCATCCCTTTCATTAAGCTGTCTGGTAAAAAAAAACAACATGATATTTAAATTATACTATCAGTTAGATCAAAGTATAATTAACCAATCAGTGAACTTTTTCCATTATTGGATTACTCTATCTAAAACCATAGACTCCTACTCTAATGGGCAAGCAAAAGCCATGTTTCTATAATAGGTACATACTGACAGTCCAGGCAAAAAGTTGGCATGGTGACAAAACATTTACCACTGTGTAGGCTCTAAACTTAGCATGCAACACATGTATGAAATAGACATGTCTGATTGGTAAAAATAATTGTACACAAATTTTGAGACAAATAACATAGGCCATCTGACAGTTTTATTGCCCCTCAATAAATCACTGAAATATCTCTCAGGGATACAAGAAGGTTAGACCCCTACAGTGGACAGGGATTTGGCTTATCAATTATCAACAGGGCTGAAGTGTTACAGAGATGAATGAGTTAACGCTTTGAACCCTAGTCACGCATATATGTGTCACATGTAAACAGTAAACCTTTGGCGAGTACACATATCCTATGCAAACATTGTAGACCCTGATAAGAGGGTTCCTTAAGTATCAAACCTAAAAAGAAACAAGAGCCCCATGGGGCATATGTCGCTCACCTGAGAATAGCTGTACATCAACATGGAGATAATGATTTGTGTCCAGGACGGGGTCATTTTTTACCCGAGGGGCATAATTTGAACAATCTTGATAGAGGACCTGTAGATGATGCTATGTTCCAAATATCTAAGATCATGGTACATGTACTAGGGTTCTAGACAAGAAGACTTTTTTTAAGTTTCCATTGAAAAAATCTATTTTTAGCTCCTGTGACCTACATAATTATGCAACAGACACCATTTGAACATTAGTAGACCGTATAGTTGTTGTTGTTGCTTCTCTACAGGGGCTCAGACATAAACCCGAGCCGAATTGTGAAGTTGTATGCACTTTCGATCGCTACACATTGAAATACGTTAAATCGATCCGAGATAAACGGATAGTTCCGTGGTCTATTGGTCTAAAACCCCATATTTTGCCTTCTGTCCGCCAATGCCGGGCCCCGGGTTCGAATCCCGCCAGAGACCAATATTTTTTTTTATTGAAATACATTTTTTTAAACAGAATTTCTTATCTTAAACTAATTCTTTACCATTTATATAAGCATTTGACACATATTTACAAATCACTATTTTTAATGCACCATCTGGTTGCGAGTCGCTTTAACAGGCCTACCATTCCTCCGGATTTTCCTAAATCTCCGGATTTTTCGTCATTTCTCCGGATCTCCGGATTTTTTCCGAAATCTCCGGATTTTTTCAAAAATCTTCCAGAAAAAAATCCTAATACCCGATTCTGTGCGGCAGACCTTCTCGGACGTTTAAATAAGAGAAAAGCAATAAAAGTATTCCGAATGCTATTTTTATTGGTTCTTATCGGGTCATTGACTGGATTAGCAGCTTGTCCACAACCAATCAAACATGTAATTACCACCTGTGGTTCTGATTCGACTGAAGGGGCGAAGTAGATACGGCATGCACATTATTTATGACACGCCTGGTTCTACATCTATCTTCCTTTTAGTCAAACCCCTTGTGGGGACCTAGACTTTGACGCGCGTCACATGCTGCATAGTGTGGTGTACACACTTCATTTTATGACACGACAGGTTCACGCATTACATAGCGATAAAGTGATATGGTATTGCAGGCAAACAGCGAGATTGCCGATATCGTAAAGAAGCTATACACGGGAGCAAAATTGCTATACCCAAGAGAAAAAATGCAGCCAAATGAAATCGGCTTTGAATTTTTCAATTTTTTTTTTTTAAATTACGGCAGGGTGTCATGGAATAAAGGCAGGACGTGACGCCCTGCTAAAAGTGTCTAGCCATGAGTATATTTATATGAATATTATTAACTTACTGGTCAAAGTGGCCTGAAATGTGCAAAATCAGATGTAAGACATTGATACTATTACTTTTCTAATCCTTATCACAAAACACATAGTTGTCTGACCGGGGTCTATAGGACCTACTGCTAAAAAGAGTAACTATTTGCAACTATGGAGAATACAGTTGAGTTGCCACTAGCAGTATTTATGATGTTTCCTTATTTTTCTTTTATTATAGTTTTTTTACAGTGTTTATTGCAATACAGTTTATACTGTTATTCTTTCAAGTTTGTGTGTATGTTTGTAATATATAGATAATGTTTGCAATGGTGTGATTTATATTTGAAAAGATGGTTTTTAACTTTTAAATACAAAAGCGCACAAATAAAGATTTTCGATTAAAAAGCGCGCTTTTGGGAATCGCGCCTTCAAAGGCCCGATTTTGAAAATCGCGCTTAAAATTCAAAATTTGGGGAAATCTTAGGATTTTTTTTTGAAATTATGGTAGGCCTGCTTTAATGTGCACTGTGAGGTATACTTGAAGTGAAACTACTTCACCGCTATTAACGAACATCCAAGCTATTATGACACCAAGTATATTATAATTAAATATAAATACTCAGTATTTAAAAAAAAAATCCTGGAATAAATAAAAAAAGATTATCTATTGAAAATCGATCAATAAACCCATAATGAACTTAAAGCGGGATACAAACAATTTTTGCGCAAACTGCGAGAAATTTATGAAACGATTTTTCGTCGCTCTTCAACGCTCGCCGCTTATTTTCTATAGGACGTGATGGAAAATAAAACCAGATTTTACGAAATGATATATTTTCAGGAAATTTACTTCTTGAAAATCGATTGAAAGTAAAGAAATAACAATACTTTAATTGAAAAGTGTACCGAAAAGCTTTGTGAGCGTACAGCGAGTAAATTATGAAACGAGCTTTCTTCGCCACTTTTTAATTAACCGTCCTGTATCAAATAAGGGGTCGTATTACAAAATAAAATATATATTTATTTAAAAAATTCTTTACTGCATATTATCATGTTTATGTTTTTAAATATCGGTCAATAAATTAACAAATAACAGCATATTTACTTATGGTAGTTTTGCAAACATCATGCGTGAACGGCGCATATTTAGTGACACGAATCTTCTTCATCGTTCTTTGATAGACCACAACAACTTTGATACGTTTAATATTGAGAAATGAAATTGATACTCAATCAATATCATCTTTTCAGAATCAAACACACTTTGCTTTCCTAAAATCGGTGGTGAATAGAGAAATAACGCAATATTTATTCTTGGTGGTTTTAATTTCACGCTTAAACAGCGCATAATTAAAGTCACGAATCATCTTCGTCGCTCTTAAACTGATCACCACAAGTTTTATACGGTTCATATTGAAAAATAAATTTACTATTCAATAAATATAGTCTTTTCGGAACCAAATAAAATTTACTGCACTCAAATCGGTTGGTCAATAGAGAAAAAAATGCCGTATTTACTTTTGGTGGTTTTAAAATTTCATGCGAAAACAGCTCAAAATTAGAGTAACGAATCTTGTTCGTCGCTCTTTAACTGATCACCACACGTTTTAAACGGTTCACATCGAAACATAAAATTAATATTCAATAAATATAATCTTTTCAGAACCGAAAAAACTTTACTATTTCAAAATCGGTCGGTTAATAAAGAAATGACACCGATTTGAAATAAGAGTGGTGGTCTTCATTTTGAAAGCGCGCCGCTTATCGGGTACGATAGCGACCGTCTCTCTCGCTGTTAACTGGTCACGTGACTTAATCGATACGGCAAGGATATTGTAGTATTTCGGCCGTTTTAGAAGCTGTTACATATCCCGTCTAGTTATATATTATCCCTGTTTTATTCAAGTTTATTTTGATAAACTATCATCAAATTATATTATTTTTTCTTTATGTATGGTTTGAATTGATTCTCCAAGTTTTAATTACTACAGATTCATTAATGTTTCCCTATTTTAAATATTAGGTAGCGAAACGTACAGGTAGCGAAACGTCCGGGGTAGCGAAACGACTTCAGGTTGGGTAGCGAAACGTCCTGGGTAGCGAAACGTCTGGTAACCGTTTGATACATCAAGTATCGGAAAATGTTGTTTTATTGAAGAGAAATTAACTTGGGACTGTTCGCTGAACATTGCTTGTATACCTATTTGGTTGCCATTTTGAATTTCTCGTTCGTGTTGGCAAACTACCTCTGAGGCCGTTCTGAGTAATCGAACGCGCTACTTGTGAGCTAAAAAAACAACAAAAACAACATGAAAGTGTTTATTAATTATCGCTTTTGACCCATTTATCGTGGACGTCCTATTACCGGTGACTTCCGAGTATTCCGCATAGCGCTGCTACGCGCATGTGTCAGATCGTAACTTCCGTTTATCTTTCGGCTGCTGCTCAAGACTAATGTGTATAAAGCAAAAAAATGTCTTTTCTAAAGGGAAAGTTTGCATTTTTTATTAATTACGCAAGATAAATCATTTTCTCCCCATATAAAACCATTTAACCTATTTGTATAATGAAATTTTCAATATATCCAATGATTCAATTCACTACAAAAAAGTCTGTTGACTAAGGGCGTGGCCGTGACGTCACGGGACGGATTTTATAAAGACTGCTTACTAGCATAAACTTCTGACCAATACTGATAAACAATGAAAATAAGTTAGATCTTATCATATGAGGAAAATAAAAGTTTTCCAAGTTTTTTTGTTTGTCTTGGTTTCATTTTAATCTTGACAAATCTAATATCCCAGTAAAGGTCATTCATTGAAAAATGGTCTGATTTTTTTCTTCAGATTTCCTATTCCTCCAACAAGATAAAACGTTCACAATAGATATAGTAAATTGGGCTCAGTGCGATATATGTCAGCATTGGACACATTTAAAATATTGTTAAAAAATTCGAGTGCTTTGCTGAGGTGACATATTCCATTGCCCCCACTGTGAAAAAATTTGACGGAAAATATTACAATTTTCAGTTAAAAATTATGTTTACAGATAGCCTTCTTAATAATATTTGATAGAAGTTCAAGCCGATACCTGAAAATTATTCCGGGTGTCATTTTACCTGATCACCGATACAAGAAGATTTATTTAACGTCGGATACAATATAACAATAAACATTAGCTGTAACAGCTATTTTCCGACAAACACAAGTATAAATTAACCAAGAGTAAAAATGCTGCAAAAAAGAGGAAGGACTGTAAAAGAAAGGGTTTACATGTAAGGTTGCAATCTTAATAATAGGACGAGTAGCCCAAACAAACATTGACAGTTGACTATGATTATTTATGTCAAATTATGGGTGTATTTATATATTAACCCTTTACCTTATAGAAGCGCCTTTTAGCGCATGTAATTTATTCCTCAGCTGAAGAAAATAATATAGTCCCAATTTAATCAGTTATGAATAAATATTATAGCGAATATTTTATATATTCAAGCACATGAAAGCTTAAAGTAGGTTGAAAGTAAAGCAGAATGCGCCCTAAGGCGCATTCTGCTTTACTTTCAACCTGCTTTAAGTGGTCGTCTATCTTCAACCAGGGTTCCCGCTGGGCATCGCCAACGGCGCCATTTGCGCAAAAAAAATAATTCTGGCGACAGAAATTTCGAATCGGCGAAAGTGTCTGGCGCCGAGAAATTTCGGAAATTGTCGCCGTATAATAGTACAGTTTATTTTCTCGCCGACTCTAAAAATCTTAAAATTGGCTTCAGAGTTCGTCTAATCCATACACACGCTTAGCCTATCACCAAACGCTACTGATGCGTGTAAACACGTTACGCAATCGTCGATAACGGCATGTGTAATGGCAGGCTGCCAAACAATGTTTGACCACACGCGCCGAGATTGCTTTTAATGTGTTGTAGATCTAATTGGTTATCAAAAAAAGTGATTGACAGGTTCGCCCCGAATCGGAGACCTTTTCAACGACATTTTTTAGAAGCGGTGATGCGAAGGATAAAGATCTATGTCGCCGATACGGGTCGGATTAAAATCAGATAATTATCCGTAAGTTCTGGACAAACACACATTTTATATGAAAGCTGATCAGAATTTATCATTCATGAATTGATTTCCAACACAAAAAACTTTTTGTATATTCACGTAACAGAAAAATTCTTCGAAAATGATACCGTTACAAAATGACGGGGCGCCGTAACATTTGCTACGAGAACTAGAGCTCTACGTATATTTTGTTAGTCTAAAAAGTATTCCCCAGCGCCGTTTTCTAACAATAAATTAAAATTAAACATTGGACCTAAATTCTTCTGTTTGTTACATACGATTTGTGCAAATGTATAATTATAAAGTTAGGTTTTACAACCAATTACGCTCGTAAAATTGAGTTGCAATCAGTTTTCGCGGTAGAAAATTAAGACGCGTTATTTCGTTGTTAAAACCACACCCACTTTATGGCGCTAGTAAATATCGTCTGCAGCATTTGTCGTCTGCAACCTTTGTCACCTGCAACAATTCTCTGAGTTAATTTTTGTGCATTTTTTTCCAGAAAATATCAGTGTCAAACAGTTTGTATCTATATAAGATGATGCGCGTCTCATCTTGATCCATACTGTTTGCATAAGTTAATGAATAACAGATTGTTAAGTTGCTTACTCTTTCTAGATCTACTCCATAGATAGAAATCTAGATCATTTGAACTACTTCATTTATTCTCTCAAGAAAATAGATATAGTTCCAGTTTACCTTTACTAGTCATGAATGAATAATATATATTATAAGAACCATAAGAAATAGTTCTTATATCCTAGCAGATGTTAGATCTAGCTTAAAGCAGGCTTAAACTTTTACTGCAGCAGAATGCTCCTGAAGAGTATTCTGCTTAACTTTCAGCCTAGATGCTAGAATAATAGGCCCATGTCAGTATTATAAAAAGTATATCTCTGGGTGAAAATTGTCTCTGTCTTAGTGGTCTATAGACTTATCTAGATTCACTGATTAAAAAAAAATGGCGAAAAAGGTGTGGCGAAAAAAGCTCCCTATTTGGAACCCCAATCTCCCTATTAAAATGACCAAATCTCCCTATTTGGGTCCAAGAAAATATCACATGTATGTATAACATACATAAAAAAATGGCGAAAAATTTGGCTCCAAAAATATTATTTTGGCACAAACTTTTTTCATTTGGCGCAAGTGCTGGCGCAAGAAAATTTTAAGCCAGGGTGAACCCTGTCAACACAAGAAATAGGCTATCAGGTAAAGAGTTAAAGCTGAAAATCATAAAGAAATGTTTACTTTATATCATGGAGAAAGGACAAATGGAGAAGTATCCGGCCTGCTCGCGATTTATCGTGTCGTTCAATCAGCGGCGCTCGCTGGCGGCTAGAAAACAACGTTTTTCCGAAAGTTTGGTGTTAATAGAAATGCTTTTAATGTTATCTTTTCGTTATAAATTTCAATAAAGATGTTTTATTAGACCATGATCTCACGACTAGTACAAACTTTGAGGCGATAGCTTATAATTTGTTTGTTTAGTGAGTTTGTGAAAATGAGAGAGAAAACGTACAGTACTGTATTTTCCGTTTTTCCTACGAAAGTTTGGTGTTAATAGAAATGCTTTTAATGCTATCTTTTCGTTATAAATTTTAATACAGATGTTTTATTAAACCATGATCTCACGACTAGTACAAAATTTGAGGCGATAGCTTATAAATTGTTAGTTTAGTGAGGTTTTGAAAATGAGAGAAAAACGTATTTTTTCGTTTACCTACGAAGTTTGGTGTTAATATAAATGCTTTTAATGTCATCTTATCGTTATAAATTTTAATACAGATGTTTTATTAGACCATTATCTTACGCGTAGTACAAAATTTGAGGCGATAGCTTATAAATTGATAGTTAAGTGAGGTTTTGAAAACGAGAGAAAAACGTATTTTTTCGTTTACCTACGAAGTTTGTGTGTGTCTATATTTCTCTGCCACTGTCTGTATTTATGTCTCTGTTTCTCTTTGTGACTGTCTCTCTGTCTGTCTGTTTTTCTCTTATCTCTGTCTGTCAGTCTCTCGCTTCTTCTTTTCTGTCTCCATCTTTCTGTATGAATGTCTGTCTGTCTCTCTGATGATCCTCATGCGGAGAAAAGGTAAAGTGTGTCATAAAGAGCTTAATTTGAAAAAGGGGTAAACTATATTTCAAGAGACATACTCTATGAATCCGACATTTTCGAGCCTGGTCTGGATTACAACTGTTTGCAATTGCAATAGTCATCATGTTACTGGTATTCAGTAATGAGAGGGTTAATCCAGTCATCAACCAAACCAGGTGCATTGATGTTGGTTTTTTTTTATTTTTTGGTTTTTTTAATTCAATTCTATTATCTTTATTTTTTGTGATTTGTATAATATATAAAGATCATGCGGTTACAGAAGTCAAAAACACATGTTAAAGTTACACGCACGGGTAGCATTGATCTTTTTTTTATTAAAGTGGCAACCCGCTGGTGTCCATCTTCATAGATAATCGGCATGTTCAAGAAGCATGGACTTCATGCTGGGACAGTTTTATGACGCTGATAATTGTCCTGCTAATTTGGTGCGGGTTCTGTATACGGTTACGTAATGTGTCACATTCCTTTGTGATGTGTAATATGGTAGACATTTTGTAAGTAAATAAAGCTAAGGACGAGTGTCAAACATTCTGGATCCAGATCAGACGCCGTGTTACGCGGCATCTGATCTTGATCCAAGTTGTTTGCAAAAAAAAAAGTAAAGTCGCGATCAGCAGGCAAAGAGTTAAGCAGTCAGTAAAATAGATTGCTTAAGGCATTGGCTGCTTTATAATTTACTCCGTTATATAAGACATAAGTAAAGCAGAAAGAAACGGAGATCTCATGTTATCATGTTTGCAATTAATTTCTGAAGATAATGCAAACTGTTACCTCTTTCATAGAAATGGGACGGATAATATGTATATTTTAGTCTGGATGTAAAACTAACCCTAAATTCATTTTTTTGAAGTAATATGTTAATAATTCTAATTTTCCTTTCAATAATAATAATGATCACATACGACATAATAATACAGTTACAACTTTGGCCGTTTTGGATTTTGGCCGTTTGACGCGCACTCCTTTCAAATGTCTCTTTACATACAAAATGGATTTTTTTTTTGCTTCCAAGGAAATATTTCCTCCATATAGAACATTGTAACAATGCATGAACACATTTTTAGAAGTTTAGAAGTTTGCTTAAGTTTTTATACGGAAGGAATTCTTTTCTTACGCGAGTTGGTCTAGTCATTTCATTAGCCAGCAACCTTTGTAGGTCATCATTACTTTTTTCGCTTCAAGAAAACCCTGGTATTTTTACAACCGAAAGATAAGTGTCACGGCTTTATATCAAGACCTTTTTTTTTTAAATATATATATATATATATATATATATCGGACGAAAATTATGGATTAAATTCAAGTTTTTGAAACGGGACGTAGTGTATATTTCGCGATCGCCTGCTCTCGTTTATCGACTATTTAATTTGGCCATCGCTCTTTAACTCGCCATAAAATTGGTCGATTTCGAAAATAAACACTTGCATTTTTACAACTGAAAGAAATATATCTAAGCTTTCCTTTAAGACCATTTCTTTGAAAATCGGTGGAAAATTGAGGGTTTTATGAAAGATTTTGTAACGGGGCGTGATATATTTATGCCCGAGTGCTTGCTCCCTTTTATCGGCAAATTCATTTGGAAACCACTCTTTAACTCGCCATAAAACTGATCAATTTTTAAAATAAAATCTGTTATTTTTACAAGTGAAAGATAAATATCTTAGCCTTCTTTTAAGACCATTATAATGAAAATCGTGTGAAAATTAAGGATTTTATGTAACTTAAACTAACAGTATGTAACCATTCAACACGATAAAAAACGCGATAGCCCGCTATCGGCGTACCGGTGCAGTTGAATTATCGATCGATTAAGCGTTATCGCATATACAGGTAACGGACGACACCATTTTCGGGAAAATGCAGATTTGAGTATAAGTTACTTCTCCATTTGTCCTTTCTCCATGTTTATATGTTTGATATATTTTTGAGTTAAACACCATATTAATTGAAGAGAAATAGTAAGACGAATCCTTAGATCACCAGTAATTGGGTGAACCAGGATAGTTGAGCCTCGGAGTACACATTTTTCTTTCTCTATATACTGCTACACGCCCCTTTCTGGTATTACGAGCAGGGGCACTTTTTAGGTGCACCAATGGGACTGTACCCGGCCAGTCACTTTATCCTGACACCGAAGAACCAGTTGTAATGCTAACCTGATATCCTGAGCGCCAAGGAGGGAAGCCATTACTACCAATTTTTAAGTCTTTGGTTTGACCCGGCCGGGGATTGAACCCACAACCTCCCTCACTGCAAGCGGACGCTCTACCACTAAGCCACGCAGTCGGTGTACATATACATGTGTACTCCCAGGTTGGGTACTTGAGATCGTTTAGAGCTTAAATGTAAGAGCAAAAATACCATATGAACTCTCCCCTCCGCTGGCCTCTCTCTGCCGACATCCAGGAGTTTTCCTAGAACTGTCGTAACCAAATCCTCCGTGCTGCTGGGCGATTTGCCTCCATCTGTCAAACGCCTGGTTGGTGATTTTTCCAATCTTCTGAATTCTACCAAACTTCTTTTTTCAGAGGCAGCTAGAACTGGTACCAAGAACACTAAATACAGCAGAAACACAGCGCCAACGTGTTTGTTATGGTTTGCATTTGTAAACAAAAACGGAATACACAAAATTGTTATTCCCGACATGTTTACATTTTGGGCAACACTAAAACATTTCCGACTGAGTAACCTACTTATTTAGGGTATGACTAAATAGCGAGAACAAATTGTTATCGCAAAATAAGAACTTTTATCCTTGAAAACAACATTGTATAAAATAGGATCAGTTTAAAATAAGTAGCACCAGAAAGATTTAAGGATAATAAAATACGTTTACTGGACGAGTTTAAATAAATTCTCAAAATATTTTTTTAATTTTTTAGTAGAGGGCATCTAGCGTCAAAATTCGAAATAAAGGAAAAAAAATGCACAGAATTGATTTTTGTGTTTTCATATGCTCCAATATGTACCGAATGACAGAAAAAAAGTCTAGGAAAATCAAACGATGCGAAATATGATTTTTGGGGTAAAATGGCTAAAATAATAGGTGAAAGCACGAATTTTTGGGATTTCCAAACTGCGATCGTAGAAATCAATATAAAAGCTTGAAATCTACAGGCTAGACAAATATTAATGTCAGCTGTGGAATGGTACTTGTTAAGATAAATAAAATTTTCAAAACACTGATTTTTGGGGTGAAATTGTCAAAATATTAAACCAAAATCACTAATTTGAAGATTTCAAACAGACCCTGACATCTCATAGCAAATAAAGGAAATGGTGCACAGAGATGATTTATATGTTATTATTTGCCTAAATATGTACCAAATAACAGACAAAAAGTCTAGGAAAATCAAACGATGCGAAATATGGTTTTGGGGTAAAATGGTTGAAATAATAACTGAAATCGCTAATTTTAGGGATTTTCCTTCATGTGATCGAGGATATCGATATAAAATCTCGGATTCTACAGGCTAGACAAATTTTCATGTCAGCTGTGGAATGGTACTTGTAAAGATAAATAAAATTTTCAAAAAAATGATTTTGGGGTGAAATTGTCAAAATATTAAACCAAAATCACAAATTTTGAGGATTTCAAACAGACCCTGACATCTAAAAGCAAGTAAAGGAAATGGTGCACAGAGTTGATTTATACGTTATTATCTGCTTAAATATGTACCAAATAACAGACAAAAAGTCTAGGAAAATCAAACAATGCAAACTATGTTTTTTGGGTAAAATGGTTGAAATAATAACTGAAATCGCTAATTTTTGGGATTTCCCTTCTGTGATGGAGAATATCGATATAAAAGCTCGAAATCTACAGGCTGTACAAATACTCGTGTAAACTGTGGATTGGTAATTGTTAAGATAAATAAAATTTTCAAAAAGCTGATTTTTAGGGTGAAATTGTCAAAATATCAAACAAAAAACACAAATTTTGAGGATTTCAAACAGACCCTGACATCTAAAAGCAAATAAAGGAAACGGTACACAGAGTTGATTTATATGTTATTATTTGCTTAAATATGTACCCAAATAACAGACAAAAAGTCTAGGAAAATTAAACGATGCAAACTATGATTTTGGGTAAAATGGTTTAAATAATAACTAAAATCACTAATTTTTGGGATTTCCCTTCTGTGATCGAGGATACCAATATAAAATCTCGAAATCTACAGGTTGCACAAATATTCATGTCTACAGTTGAATGGCTCTAGTTAAGATAAATACAACTTTAAAAAAAATAATTTGGGGGGTAAAATCGTAAAATTATTTAACCAAAATTTCATATTATGGGGATGTTTGACCGATTTTGAGATTGAAATCAAACTAATGGAAAAGATGCACAGAATTGATTTATCAGTAATGATATGTTTCAATATGTACCAAATAACAGACAAATAATGTAGGAAAATCAAAGAATCAGAAATATGATTTTTGGGTAAAATGGTTGAAATATTAACTGAAAAGCTAATTTTGGGGATTTCCTTTCTGTGACCATGGATATCACTATAAAAGCTCCAAATATCCAGGCTAGACACATATTCATGTCTACTTTAGAATGGTCCTTGTTAGGATAAATAAAGGTTTCAAAAAACTGTTTTTTGGGGTAAAATTATCAAAATATTAAACCAAAATCACCAATTCTTGTTTGTAAAACAATCTAGGAAAATCCAACAAAGCCAAATATAAATTTTGTGGTATACTGATTTAAACAATTAATGTAAATGCATGTTTTTGGAAATTCCACACTATGGCCTTAGACAGGAATATAGAAGCTACACATTTACAGGTAAGATACATATTACTGTGCACTGTAGCCTTGTACTATTAAGGATGAATTAAGCTTTAAATTGAAAACCCTTATCTTTTCACTTCACTACGGTGACCTTAGATATGAAACCAAACGTTCAAAGTCTATAACTTACACACATACACCATTTTAATGTTGCTTAGTTAAAGTAAAGACAAATCAACTGGTAAAACATTTAAACAGACACATGTTTTTAATGTATTGTGACTTTAAATATGATTAAAAAAGCTCCAAATCCATTTAAAAGGCAACAGGCACCATGAAATAAAGCTAGTACAAATAAATTATGATTTCTAAAATTAATAAAATTTGGTGATAAAAAACGAAAACAGTTTTCACTGAGGATTTTTACAGTGGCATTGGATGTGACCATCAAGGCACTACAGTGTATTTGTTAGCATAGTTATATAAGTTTCAATGAAGTAATATACATGTATAACTTATAATAGTTAAACAAAAAGACAAAATCTTCAGTATATTGTTACAGCAATATAACATGAATGTAAAACTTAAAAATATAGTTAAGACAAATATATAAATGGAAACTTTTTATAAGTAAGGATAACTACCATTTTGAATTTCATTACTATAGTTAAACAACTAGGTCTGACGTGTCAAAGGGTGGCCGAGTCCATTTATAAGGGAGATCAGCATTTCAGATGTCCCCGTGTCAAGTTTTAAAGGAAAAGGTTTGGTTATCGGTACAAATAAACGAATTAGTTATTGGAAACATAACGTAGTGGATAAGACGTAGGTAGAAGTATATGATCGGATAACATTTTATCAAGCACGGGTTCGAATCTCACAGCAACCTATGATATTGTTTTACCAAAACAATATTAAAGATTATATAATTACATTGCATTAAGGTAATGCAGAAAGCCTCCTGAAGAAAGTGACTAAAACTTACATGTATATTGATATTCATATTTTATCATCGATTTGTTTTGTGAAAGTATGGCTAATATAGGGCTAGAAATCCATGCACCCCTGCCCCAAATTTGACGAACATGTGTATAAATGGTTAGTATATTCACACAGTATGAAATTAGATTAATTCATTTTAGATTAAAAAAATTTGAGGTCGACGCGGGATTCGAATCTACGCTTATTAAAATAATTCTATCGCAATACACTCAGTGTACCTATATTTACCTACTGCTCTAAAGTGCTAACAATAATATCGCCTTCATTTGTATCTAATAATTATACTAATCTTGATTGTATAAAAATGGTCGGAGAACATGCGGAATGCTGCTCTCCTTAAAAATGGACTCTGCTGACCTTTGACACGTCAATCCCAGTTGTTTGACTATATGACTGTGGATATGACCAGTAAAGCTTCAAATGCACAAATAAGTTATATAGTCTTTCCAAAATAACAGCTTACTAAAGATGATAAATACAAAGTTTGAAAATAACTTTTTGAGGAAAACATTAAAAAATATATATAAAACAGCAAATTTTTCATTTCCGTATATGGGGGAGGATATGAATAAATAATAAAAACTCCAAATCAATAGGTTTGACACAGTCCTTTTAAATGAGATATGTAACTAGTTTATCCAAAATCACACATAACAATTTATAAATATATAGGGTTTTGGGAAAATAAAACCCCCTCCACCAATAAAAAAATCAAAACATAAACGAACGAACAATTTTCTGCCATTTTCTGCGCAAAACTGGTTGGTTCTGATGTTGGTTGGAAACTAATAGACATGAGCTATCCTGTACTTTGAGCTGTAATAATGGAATCTGACAACTGTATGAAATATCAGCAAATCATAGTATACGCACATTGGGCATACATCGTACATGTAATTTATGTAATTAATTGATCTAACAGTGCTTGCTATATATATATAATAACTGATAGTGTATATATCACCAGGTCAATAACATTCAATATTCGTTTTGTGGTGCTTATTGTCTACTATCAGTGCACACTCTGATTTGACAAGCGGCATTTTAAATGCTGCCTTTAAGCTAGTACACTGGTTTAATTTTCAAAATGCTGTAATTTAACCCTTATTGTGTGCGATGCGAATATAGGTTGTTACTTAACCCTAATTGTATGCGGAACAAGACTATATATCATTTGAGGACCCAAATCAGAGTGAGTATAGCCTACAGTGCAAAGTATAATGTGTCTTACCTGTAAATTTGAAGCTTTTACATTTATATCTAAAGCCATGTTGTGGAAATTCCAAAAATTCAAATTTAAACTAATTTTTTTAACCAGTTTACCCCAAAAAGTCATATTTGGCTTTGTTGGAGTTTCCTTTATTTTGCTGTTATTTAATACATATTGAAACATACTAAAACATATAAATCAATTCTCAATACTTTTCCCTTTATTTGCTTATAAGGCTTTATTTGGAATTTTCAGGTCAGGAGATCTCTGCTAAAATCTCGAAAATTGGTGTTTTTTTGTTTAATTATTATAACAACTTTACTGCATAAATCAGTTTTTTGACAGTTTATTCATCTGTATCAGTACCATTCCACAGCGCAATTGAATATTTGTTTAACCTGAAGATTTGGAGCTTTTATTTTAATAGCCACCATCACAGTAGTAAAATCCCGAAAAAGCTCATTTACATTTTATTTTTCAACGATTTTACCCCAAAACACCATATTTGGTATTGTATGATTTTCCTAGATGATTTTTCTATTAGTTTGTACATATTAAAGCATATGATAACACATAAATCACTTTTGATTTTGATGGCAGGGATTGTCTACGAAAATCCCCAAAATTGGTGATTTTGGTTTAATATTTTGACAATTTAACCCAAAAAACCCAGTTTTTTTTAAGTTTTATTTAACCTTACTAGTACCATTACACAGTAAAAATGATTTTTTGTCTAACCTGCATATTTGGTGTATTTATATTGATATCCACGTTCACAGTAGGGAAATCCCAAAAATTCGCGTTTTCATTTAGTATTTCAACAATTTTACCCCAAAATTCATTTTTCAAAGTTTTAGCTATCCTTAATAGTATTATTTCACAATAGAGATGTATAAGTATCTAGCCTGTAAATTTGGAGCTTTTATAATGATAACCAACGACACAGTACTGAAATCCCTAAAATTGGCGTTTTCATTTATTATTTCAACAATTTTGCCTCAAAAAACATATTTCGCATAGTTTGATTTTCCTAGATTTTTCTTCGGTTATTTGGTACATGCTCTACCATATGAAAACACAAAAACTATTTCTGTGCATCTTTTCCTTTATTTGGATGTTTGACACCAGGGAAGCTCTACTAAAATCTCCAAAAATTGGGGTTTTGTTTAATATTTTCATGATTTTCACCCAAAAAGAACCATTTTTTGAAGGTTTTATATATCCTAATTAGTACTATTCAACAGTGGATATAACTGCCAGTCTAATTTGTAGATTTGAAGCCTTTATGTTAATACCCAGGGTCACAGTATGGAAATTCCAAAAAATTATCATTTTCGTTTATCAATTCAATCATTTTACCCCAAAAAATCATATTTTGCATCGATTGATTTTCATAGACTTTTTTTCTGTCATTCGGTACATATTGGAGCATATGAAAACACAAAAATCATTTCTGTGCATTTTTTTTCCCCAAAATGTTTAAATGCCCTCTACATCCAATTAAGTCTCAAAATTGAATAAAAGGCAAAGGCAAGCTTTATTTAACGTCGCATATGGTAAACAATCAACATGAGCTCTGTAGAGCTTTTATTGCGACAAACAAGGTATCCATTAACATGCATACTTACCTGGGCATTACAATCACCTTCCTAGCACTACCCTTACAATGCCGAGCGTCAGGCAAGGGAGCTGCTAGTACCGTTTTTATAATGGTCTTTGGTATGACCCGGCCGGGGATCGAACCCACAACCTCCCGCCTCGAAAGCGGACGCTCTACCAATGAGCTATCGAGGCGGTAAATAACCGGTACAAATTCAAGCATTGTAGAGTCGTCTATGCCACGGAGTAAACTGTGTATTTGCTCCGTCTCTATGCGAACATCTGGTTAGCTATTTTGAAACAGAATATATTGAAATTTGAAATATAAATATAATAATGACACAGTACCCCTGGGGAAAATGTACGCATTATTTAAACATATAATCAGCGACCATGTATATACAGAGACATACAAACAGTTTGTATATGTCTCTGGTATATACCAGTTAATATAGATCATTGATACAATGCACCTTTGACGAGCACACTTATCCTATGCTAACAGACTACGTACAGTGTAGACACTAGTAAGAGGGGTCCTGTAGTTCAACTGTTGGTCTGCGACTGTATGTCATTTAACAAAAATATAATTATTGTATATATTACAGGGATTAAGTGTAATCAGAGTGTACGTGTACGATAGTTAATATAAATAATTGGTGTAATCAGGGAATACGTGAAATCCATGAAAAATTAGAGATTCCACGAAAACCCTAAATCTCCCAGGGAAAAGGCGTAATTGCGAAGCTTTTCGTTGTTTTTTTATTATTATAAATATTTGGTAGTCACTTTTCGTTAAAGTAATGAATCTTACCTCGTTTAGTTCATTAAATTCAAAGGCAAGTACCACGCTATAAAATATTTTGTTAACCTTATTAACAAGACTTATGTCATGTTTTTTTTTACTTAAATGCAGACTGTTCACTTAATTATTTTTATTCACTTGTGCGAGAAACTTTGCATGAACGTTCATTAGACCTTGCTATTTCAAGAAAGCATGATGTTTAAAACCAATAGAATTGTCATGATAGTACAAATCTATTAATTTGATGAAAAAAGGGTCATTTAATAAATTCCCTAAACGCCCAGTGATTCCGCGTAATCCCTGATTACACTAAATCCCTGTAACATATTTATTGTCAGAAATGGACGAGATTTATTGGGAAACTGGTATCGTCGATCCATTTATAACTTGAGGTGACATTGAAAAGTAAAAACATACAACAATAGGTTTCACGTTCACCCTGCTTTAAGCACCCACCTGCCTTAGCCACATGATAAATAACACATTTTAGTGATCAGAACACACGACGAAACACATGCTTAAAGGCATTACCCCAGCCCTTTCAATGACAGACCCCTCCCTCGATTGTTCTCACTAGGCTTGAAAGTTACTGTAAAGCCGGAGAAAAGTGTGCACATGTGCAACCATATCAAGTTGTCTATTGAGGCCCTGACACACTCACACTCAAGGGTTTTTCAGTGGGTTTTATTAACCAAACTATCAAACATAAGGTATGGGCCTCACATGAGGCTGCTTCAGTGATTTTTTGCCCAGAAATTTATACAGGTAAATGCATTCTGCATACTTTAACTCAAATTTGCTATGGGACTAGGTGTTACCACCCAAGCTAGGTCAAGTAATGTCTTTAACTGCATTCCTGATACAAAGGGTTTTGATCAAGATTGGGACCAAACGTCTGTCTGTCTGCCCGTGTGTATGTCTCTATGTCTGGATGCAATATGAGTGTTTAATGTTGATGCCAGTCAGTACAATTTGTATTGAATCTAACGCCGAGTAACTTGGACTGATCAGAATATAAAGCGCTTGATATTTATAATAACGTATCTTCACTCAGAATCTCGAATTTGATTTCGTCAAAACTTTCTTAAAACAACTCTATTTTAGAAATACACGCAGATAACATTTCTGAAGCAGACGATAGCATGGTTGCAAATTGTTAAACGAGTTATGACAGAGAAATGATAAACAAATTATGGGCGTGTTCACCTGAAACTCGCGAGTCCAGTAGAGTTCATCAAATGACGTAAAGTGGCGATAAATTCTGAATGCGCACGCATCTTTCAGCAGAACGACAAACCCTTCAGACAAGTAAGTAATGGGTCAAATGACGGCCTAAAACAAAATAGGAACCACGCCAAGCCGGACCAAAAATGTCAATTTTATTATTATAATGTCGAACAATGAAATCCTAGGCTAACTATTTGTTAATTTATAGCACAGTTACAGGACTGTTTATTAAAACACTCTTATACATGCGTACATTATACGGTATTTAGCTTTTTAAAATTGGGATTTTGTGTTGTCATTTTCGGACGCCATTTTGAAACTCGACTAACCCTGCGCAGGGACTGGGTTAGCCTAGAGTTCGGTTCAGAGGTCATATGACGTCATTCGAGTACGAACGCGGTTTGTTCACCTGTAACCCGAGGAACTCGGGTCGATTCGAGGGTCTCAGGTGAACACGCTCTATGAGTACTTGTTTAAATTATCACAAAAGATAAAGGTATATTTGTACCATTTCCTATCGGTTTGTACATGGTGATAACCTTATATAGGTCATTTGACATTAAACGCCTTTATTCTCTTAATGCAACATGCTTAGATATTTACAACCAGTTTGGATCTAGATCAGATGCAAAAAAATCGTCGATGTTTGATTTGATTCCAACATTTTAACGCTGATGTCGATATTGTTTAATATAAACGAACTAACTTGAACGTACATACAACTGAAAACAGACGACAAGCATTTAAAAACTTTCAACACCAAATGTATTTGCCTACTCTAATCTCTTCACTGTTATAAAATCTGTTTTAGCAAAGTAAGATTTTAGTAAGATTTCAGCCAGCATGACTGTTAAAGTGTCAAATTGTCTGAATCCTGATCAGACGTCACATCACGCGGTGTCTTGTTCAGGATCTAAACTACATGTACATATATTTCCAAAGTCGACTCTAGACGCATTTGATGGTCAATGGTAAGTAGATGAAAAGGCAGAAAAGGGGTAAAAGGTTATCAGAAACAGTCCACATTTTATTCTTCGCCTGAGAAACAACGAGTAGTAAGTAAGACTTGGCGTTTGCAACTGTTCTTGTTTTCCTGCTTGCTGAGTCCCAGTTTGTTCTTTCGGAAAAGCAACTAAACGATGAACATGTAGACTCCAGTAGATATCGGCGGGTCCTGTTACAGGATGACTACTATACCTTAGTTAACAAACTTGACAGTCTCACAACGAAGGTTGCTGACATGGAACACAAACTTGGTAATGTTTTTCTTCGATGTAAGTAAGGCGATCAAGTATTGGACTAGTATACATGTAGTCATGTTGGCTTAAAACTTACTAAAATCTTTCTTTGCTAATAGGTTCGACAACATGTCTAAAGCAGATTTCATAACAGTGAAGAGAATAGAGTAGGCAATAAATTTGGTGTTGAAAGTGTTTAAACACTTGTCTTCTGTTTTCAGTTTAGATTTTCAGACTGTTTCGTTTATTATCAAACACAAACCGACATCAGCGTTAACATGTTTGAATGAAAACTAAAATAATAGTAATATTATAAGAAGGATATTAACACTTTCATGCTCAATGACGCCATAAAGCGCATTTGCAAACAGTTTGGGACCTGATCAGACACCACGTACTCTTATCGATATTTATTCAGTCATACCATACAATCTTAAATCTAACTTTGAAACGTGTCTTGCATACAACAATACTAAAGCAGCAGACATTAAAGTGGCGAAGGTGTAAAATCTCCCGAATAATTTTAGCATGAAAGGGTTTAAGGCCAGAAAGTAAATTAGCAGTAGTAAGATAGAATGTTACAATGTTTAGAATGATGAATGGTAAATGCTGGATTTAATGCCAGAGTCAGAATGCAAGATGGAACACGAAGAAGGCATAATACAATTATAATGTCAACCCGCCACTTAAATACAATGTAGCTGTTTGATACAAAAAGGTTGTTTTTCAATCTACCACTAAATATCTTTTCTATAACAGCTTCCGTGTCTTACGCCACAGTAGCTTTCAAAGCTCATTTGAAAAATACGATTACGCCTGGCACTAACCAACTGATTGAGTTCGATGACGTTCAGTTCAATCATGGCAATGCTTATCACCATGGTGTGTTCGTGGCTCCATACAATGGGACCTACTTGTTCTCCGTTAGCATGTGTTCCACGCCTGGCCATTATGTTATCACAGACTTGCTACGTAAAGGTTTGATTATAGGCCAAGTTCTGGCAGGAGATACTGTCTACATTGATTGTTCGTCTGAGACTACGATAACAGAACTACGAGCTGGTGATGACATTTTTGTCAAAAAACACCACGGCAGTGGTGGAGGCAGTATTTCAGGAAAAGACGATGTTTTAAATAGCTTCACGGGTGCTTTGTTAAATTTACTTTGAAATAAATAAAATGACATGCTTCCTAATATTCCTTAGTTTGAAATAAAAAGATTCGAATAAGAACTTTAGAGGCATCCTATCTTGTAAACAGCAGCAGCAGCAGCAACAACGACGACGACGACTGCAACAACAACAACATCAACAACATACCATTTTAAATGGGTGGTGGACTTAGTTTTATTCTTAAATCACGATATTCTTAAAATAAATCGGTTGTTTCGATAAGACTTTTGTCTCGCTCTCTTGATCTCTTGCTAGATGTTCGACTTGGATTTGTTATGATGTTACGTTGCTTAAACAGTATGTCAGTCATATTGCCACGTCCAGCTTATTACAGGTTGAGGAACCCCTATGCACATTTTAAGACACAAATTGTCAACTGTGTAGAGCCACCGACCTTCCACAAGCCAGCTGGACTCTAGCTAGATTGAAATAAAGCAGAATGGTAGTTAAACAAACGTGTTCTTCGTTTTAACCTTTAACCGGTTATGGATGACCCAAAATAATAACTACAAACAGTTTGGGTCCAGATGAGACGCCGAGTAATTCGGTGTCTCATCTGAATACATACTGATAAACATAAACATGATGACTTTTATAGAAATGGCAGCTCTGCTATTTGGCCATGTAAAAGTTATCATGAACAAACACCACAAACATAAATACCATATGGATTAAATATACGCAGTCGAAAGTCGACAAATAGAACTCGCTTTAGTTCGAGCATTTCTATATATTTCAAAGTTAAAACGTGGCTAAGCCATGTTTTACATGTAACTTTTGAAATACGGGTATGTTCGACTTAAGCGAGATCGAGTTATCAAATGTCAACTTATGAAATACTGGTAAAGTCGATTAAAGCGAGTTGGAAGTATCGAGTTTCGACTCTATATTTACTTCAGTACCCGATCCGATGTAATGCATTTACTTTCGTATTGACTGGAAATGATAAATCGTTCTGCATATGGGAAACCTGAAAAACGGTTGTTTTGAGTACCATTTGAACTACACGTACGCTCTGCGTGTAAATTTCAAGAAAAACAGTTTTCAACGGAGCTGCATGGTATCTATTTAGACCTACATTTTCAACCAATCATATTTGATCAGAAAATTAGGTTTAAGAGCACCTGTTGCAAACTGAATTGTCTGATTGGATAGTAACCAGGGCTCCAGATAAGAGAGAGTTAACTGAACAAATCCAACATGTTCTCACTTATTTCAGCAACAACTCTTATGATGTTACTACTCATTAGACTTTTTGTCGAGACATTTCTAATGAGTAGTGACACCATAGGGTTTTAAGCAGAAACAAGTATTTTAGTTTTTGAAATATCCCCCTTTACCAGGTGCTCTGAGTAGCCAGGCTGGTCTATGTACTTACAGTTTTACCAGATATGAATGTAAAATCAGGCGACACAGACTGTTGCAGAATGTTTACTACTGTACTGGCGACATCATGATTCTATTTTAAAATATGGCATCTGAGGTCTTTTTATAGATAGACAGAGGAAGCTAGGTGTCTTGTTATGGTTTACAACCAATTGGTTTTAATTGTAAACTACGAGGGGCGTTCATTTAATCTTGTCACCGGTATCATTTAAAGCGCAATATTCCAACCCTTAGAAACATTTCTCTTTGACAGAAATATATCATTTTAGTATTAAGATTTGAATGGAAAATGTGGAAAAATAGCCCTTTTTAGGTGTACCCCGCAAACACTGTAAATCGGCACAGTCCGGCTTACATTGAGGGATGCCTCGGCATAAAAAGTTAGCTTTCTTCGATAAAAGGAACGAAAATCAAATATAAAAACCATATTGCGGTGAATAATACAGACGGGGTAGCTGGGTTATCGTTTAATTTTACAGAAAATCATTTACCATTATATATGTGGGGAAAATCTACAATTTGATTTATGAGGCATAGCTTTACATTTGGATTGCAGGTTTGTGTTTTGCATAATAATTCTTCTTTTTTTCAGTATATTGACTGTATAAACCCTCCTCAGAACTTTTCAGTAGACTGGTTTCTAAGTTTAAGTAAAGCATGATCGGATTTCGAAAGTAATTGCATTTAAAACTTTTTCCCGCGCATTTTAGTATTTCGCAATAACCAATCTAAATCTTTCTTTACACATCATCTGGCGATAAAATTATTTATATGTGTTGCTTATAATTATAAATCACTTTTAAGCAGCACAGAAAGGTGTAATTTGTATATATTTCTGCTTTTCAACAAGGATTTTACAACGTATTTCAAGAGTATGTAGTATTATTCTCAATAAAAAGATAAAGGGTCCACCACACAAAACAACTTCTAACTTTACACTCGCGTATCAAAAACATATGATCTGAACCCGATAGTTTACCAATACCGTCAGTTATACATTCAAATGCTTGTCTTGCGTGCTATTTAGTAGATTTACCACAACAGCAGCTTAAACTTTGGCACCCGCCAAATTGGATAGTGGCCGTTCATAAGTAAAACTAGTAATCTTTAAATTGTTTCATTTGATTAGAAAATGGCATATATGACACTGAAAATCTTCAATTTATCAAATAAATGTCAAGGTATATCAATGAAATCGACATTTTAAAAATTATTCGACCTTTACCGTAAGCCCGTATTTCATCGTACGCCATTACATACACTACACTAGCCAGTGTCTATGAATGGACCAACTTAACTCTTAAATAATATCTAAACTGCTTGACGGATTCAATCGAAATTTTCAGTCAATATGTACAATCACTTCATTGTGAAGCAGACACAATTTCAATGCGCTATTATTAGTTGGAGGGCAGAAAACCGCAAGAGTGACACAATTAAATGAACGCCCCTCGTATTTGTACACATGTACCATACATTGATAGCAATAAAATAAATGGCCTCAAGTTAGTCAAACACAATTGTGTTGCTTTATCATTTATTTACAAGAGTATGGATGGGGTTAAAGAATATACAGCAGACTGCTGTATCTGTAAGAGCATGCACAGTAGTTTATTTAGTTATAGTTTGTTTCAAGAAACTGTATGAAATGAAGTTTGATATATATAACATTAGATTAATCTGAGGATCTCCTACCAATAGGTAAGATATGGGTTTAATTATTGTTTTGCATTTCTGTACATGATATTGTTTTAGTCAGAGTTATGCTATATTTCAAATAAATGTTACTGTTTCCATTTTTGCTTTTCAATCCAAGATACATGTATTATAATTTTTTGAGAACCTCAGTTTCATTCAATGTAGCACACCCATCTAAAGCACAAGTTCCACCACTCATTCCGCTGAATATCTTTTTCAAAGATATTCCTTGTTTTATATCTGATATCCATTTCAACCCTTTCATGATGAAATTATTCAGGAGCTGTTCACCCCCTCATCGCTTGATTGTCGTCTGCTGTAGTATTGTTGTCTGCAAGACACGTTTCAAATTTAGATTTAAGGTTATATGAATTAATAATTATCGATTAAAGTATCAAACAGTTTGGGTCCTGATCAGACGCCGCGTTGGCGTCATGCGGTGTTTGAACAGGAACCAAACTGTTTACAAACGCACGTTTTAGAAGCGTCATTGAGAACGAAAGGGTTACATGTAAACACACTTTGTGTTTCAACCAAATTAGCTTTATATTGTGTACCCGATTATAGATTGTAAAATAAAATTATAATGAAAAGGTTGATGTATAAATAGTTCAGTTGATGAAAGCGTTTACGTAGCGAGCCTCGAGTCCAATGTGAGGCGAATATTTTGACAACGTACGTATAGTCCACTTAAGGTGCTTCGACAGCGGGCGGCCCGCATCTCGAGTTCCGGAAATGCTGGTGACTTTCACCTGAACTTTGCGGCACATGCTTATAGTAGTACATTTTGATAAAGAAAAGTTTGATCTGCTTCAGTGTCTTCTCTGTTAGTGCAGTTGGTACGGCGATTGACTTGCAATCGAAAGGTTCTAGGTTCGATTCCCACTCGCTTCAAAACTTTTTTTTTCACAAATTGTCCGATTTTAGTGACTATCAATTCATAACGCAGTGATCAAAGGACAGGCTATGTTTAGTCACGTAATAATGAATAATATCAGATGCAAGTATAGTCAAGTGACAGCTAATTTGTGAGGATGTATAGCCTATATAACAGACGGCAGCTTAACACAAGACAAAAGTAATGCTAAAAGATAGATCCTAAAGGAGCTTTTATGCATTACTTTTGTTATGCTTTAAGCAGTCACTTGCCTTTAAAAGATCTACAGGCTACCGTATTCAATGGTCCCTTATTACAGGTTTGACTTATGGTATTATTTAGAGCTGATGGCATTTTAAAGTTGAACTCAAGGGAAGTTACTCGTTTTGTGTTAACATTTTGTCAGAATTTCAGGAAATCATGTATAAAATGTAAATTCTACTGTAGATTTTCATTAAATTTTGGTGACAAGTAGAATTAAGTTATATCTATCTAATAAGCGTAAAATTAGTGTATGTCAAACAGCTAGATTTTTGGTGATTTAAGATTTTCAGAATTTGACTTTTTTAAAATATTGATATTTCCAGAAAATATGTCATGATATACTTTTGTTTGCCCAATATCTTATAGTCTATGTACAGTTTACTTGAATGTACAGAAATTTTTGAGTTATATCATTCTATAAAGAAAATATTCCTGTTTATTAAAAAAGGAGCTTTTCTCGACAAAAGGTCCTGTCAGAAAAAAACGGCACTGTAACTTTTTTTTATTTTAACGAATTTTTCACTCACCATATGGTATATTTCAATTTAATCAAGGTTTCGAAGAATTCTGACACAGAATAAGCTGACCCGCGAACCACATTAACACATAGTCTGAGTAACTCGGCGTCTCATCTGGAACCAAACTATTTCACAAACTGAATATTATTTTGGAAAGTATGCAAACAACTCAACTGTAAGACTAGTTTCAGGTGACAATTACACAGCGAACAAAAAGTAAATTAAATAGGAGCACTAAATAGTTAAAGCATGCTATATTGTACATGTAGTAGGAAATGATTTAAACCTTTCACTGCCGTTTTATTGTCTGCTAAACAGTTATCATCTATCACTTTTCCAACGAATTAAGTTCCTAGCATTGTTAAAATGACAAGTAAAACAAATGGATCCTGATCTAACACCGTGTAACGTGGCACCTGGTCAACATTGCTACCAAATAAAGACGGTTGGCCAGGTCTAAATAGAGGATCTCACATGAGTGCTCATTATTTATCATTTTTAATAAACGAGCCTTTCGTTTTCGTTTTGTTTGTTAACGTCCGTATCTGCCATCTATGGGCTAATTGGACGCCCCAGAGAGAGGGGAGCGGATACAGAGAACCCGGGCGCGATGTCCTACTCTTATTATCGAAATAGTTCTCTGGTTCTTTTAGATGCCAAGTGTAAAGCACTCATACATCGAGCCTTGGTGAGCGTCATATTCATTTTAGTCAACGAGTTTATTAAATATTATGAGCACAAATGTGAGATACTTTTTATTACATAACAATTATAAACACATTAAATCAATTTAAGCCTTAGTTTGTAGTATTTCTACTACATGTATATAGATTTTCCGCCAAATTTAACCCGGCAGCATCTGTAAAGGTCCGTAAAAGTTCGCACGGGCCCGTGCCTGAACCTTGATCATCCGTAGGTGTGGTTCCACACCGTACTGGCTTTTTGAACATGTTCAAAAAATTAGTACGAATAAAACTCCGTACTGGTCCATACTAAACCGTATCGAACCCGTATACGTCCGTACCAAAACGTAGCTAAACCGTTAAAACCCGTACAGTTCCGTAGACACCTGGCAGAGTGTCACAGTACGGATTAGTACGGACCAGTACGGGTTAAGTACGGTTCAATACAGTTTCCTGCGACTGTGTACGGGGAGACTAAGTACACGAAAACGGACTACTACGGTTCAAACAAGACGTCTACTGTCCGATACGTTTCAACACGGACAATGCCGGATTTAAACGTCTTGCTACGGGCTGACACGGTCACTTAAGTTCTTGATCGGAGTAGTACGGGTCAGTACGGATTTATTTGAAGTTTTGGCAGATAATTCAATTGAAAACACCACCAAATATACCTGTGTGAAAACACATTTCCATTTTCTCAGTGTTTACGGTCTTGTTAAATAACTTCTTTGGTTTTATACGCAATAATGAGTGGTATAAGACATGATCTGTTGTTGGCTTTGGTTGCAATTAACAGAGATGCTCTAGCAAATAATTATTTCGTGTTGGAACTAAATACATTACGGCAAGAGAGGAGATGGTGGATGAGAGACTGGTTTAATAGACGACAGTTTCATGGTCAATGTGAGACATTGATAAATGAAATAAGGATAGAAAACACAGAGGCGTTCAGAAACTTTGTAAGGGTAGATTCACAATTGTTCGCGGAGCTTCTTGAAATACTTCGCCAAAGGACAGCCAAGAAAGACCTTTGTTATAGGAAAGCCATGGGCCCTAGAAAAATACAAATGTACTTGTAATAACTTTGAGGCACCTTGCAACAGGGGACATTTACAGGTCACTGATGTATGGATTTAGAGTAGTACATTACACCATGAGTGTCATTATTAACGTATGCGAGGCTATTATCGAGGAATACATTGAAGAGGTTGTAACAACTCTTTCCACTCCTGAAGAATGGCTGGAAGTGGCACGTCCGTTCGGGGAAAGATGGGACTTCCCACATGTTCTAGGTGCATTAGATAGAAAGCACATGGCCATCAAACAGTCGAAGGGTGGTGGATCGCTGTACGAGGGGTGTTCCATAAATAATGTCATCTGTGCTTTATTTCGCGGAAATCGTGCAATTTATGCACAAAACCACCTCGTGTCGATTGAGTGATCACTGGCTCGTGACACAGGTAAATATCTCGTCCACACGTTCACTGGCCTCGATACAGTGTACATCGTTTCATAGCCTATTCGTTAGACTATACACAAAATGACAGGAAAACGAGCTGAAAATGTTCTTGAAATTAGGGCCTATATAAAAGGTAGGTCATTACTCGGCATAAAGGCTGTAGATATTCACCGCGAGGTGTGTGACATTTATGGGGAGGGCCAAATGTCTCACATGACTGTTTGTAGGTGGGTAGCTAAATTTAGTGTTGGGCAGCAGCAACTGAAAGATGCTGCTCGCCCAGGTCGTCCTGCAACAACTACGACCAAAGGTAACATAGAAAAAAATCCGAAATATCCTCAAAACTGATGCTCGATTCACCGTAAGACAATTGGCTCGAATGACAAACTTGTCTTTAGCAAGAGTTCATGCAATTTTGAAGAAACACCTAAAAGTTAGAAAGATAAATGCAAGATGGATACCCCATTTGTTAACGAATGAGCAAAAGAAGACGCGTGTAACAATTGCAAAAACACTTCTCAAAATGTACCCAAAATATAGTAAAAAGGCTTTTGATAATATAGTCACTGGTGATGAGATCTGGGTTTATTATTTTGAACCAAAGCGGAAGGTTTCCAACCGAATATGGGCCACTAAAAATGCCAGACGCCCAAGTATTGCCAAACGAATACGAACGGTAAAGAAGGTTTTGTATGCTATTGTTTTCACTAATAAGGGTCCAGCTATTCAAATCCCGGTGCCAAAAGGCAGAACGGTCACAGGCAAGTACTATAAAAACGTTGTTCTGAGAAAATTGAAGAACTACTACAAAAGTCGCCGCCCCAAAACAGAACTTAAGTATGTCCGACTTTTGCATGATAATGCACCCGCTCACAAGGCACGTATTGTGACTGACATTTTGGAGTCAGAGAAGGTTATATATATATATATATATATATATATATCTTTATTTCCTCCATAATATGAAGATTACAGTAGCATGACATATAAGAAGAAAGAAACGTGACACAATTTGACAAACACATATAAACAAATAGACAAACAGCATAACATGAAATGTACATGGCTATATCATGCAGTGGATATACACAGAACACCGCGTACTACAAACCATATATCACATATGCAAAAGAAAACGACAAATATACAAATTTTACATTTGACATGATATGCTAACTCCCATCATGCTGAATTGAAATCTATTTAAATCCAAAAACAAATAGTTTTCATGACTTAAATAAATGTTGAATACCAGTGACAATCAGTATGGATGCAAATCATAAGCCGCGTTACACGGCGTCTGATCTGAGTCCAGATTGTTTGCCAATATCAAGCAAGTCGCGTTTAACATGATAAGGGTTAAGGAAAATGTTCCAACCTATCGTCTGATGGGTGTCCCCATTGAAGAGTATGAAAAATGCTTCCAAAAATGGATTGACCGGCTAAAAAGGTGTGTTCTGGCTGGCGGAGAGTATTTTGAAGGACAGAGCAAATTAAAATGAACAAAAGCACTTCCGCTATAAGAGCACCGATGCAAGTGACATTGTTTGTGGAACACCCTCGTAATTTACAGGTACGTAGGAAGCAAAACGGGATTATGTGTGTGTGTTTGTGGGTGGGGGGGACACCGATTTTGTCTTTTGACAACTTGTTTTTTCGGTTGTTCACTAAAATTTACGTAAAACAACGTCTGTAATGCGTTTTCTGGTGTTTATCTGGTACATTAAAAAAAAAATTGCTTGCTTACTATAATTGGCAAAATTATTGCCCCCCCCCCCCCCCTCATTGTTCTTACGGGCCTGCCCAAACTATAATGGGTACCATTCAATAGTTCTGATTGCCCTTGTCACTCCCATGGGTAATGTGGGTGCAGACGGCGGGTGTTCGGAGGCACAGCTATGGAACCACAGTACCAATTTGACGTCTCACCTGGATCAAACTTGTCGGCAAAGTTTGTTTTTAAGAAAGCGCTCATAAATCGGGGACCACAATGGAAATTTGGGAAAAACATTTTCCCTTTTTTGTGCTATCCTTGGTTTTGATGAGCATATCATGCGCATTTTTCATGTGTATGCATTATTTGTCATAGTTTGTATTATAGGTGTATGCATTGTAGTGCCATGTTATACCACTGTTGCCAAAATAAAATCATTCAATCTAAAAAAAAAAAAGTAGACACGGTAGTTCTGTAGAACAATTTAGACCATTAGTACAAATCCAGGCCCGTAGGAAGCAAAATTGGATTGGGGGGGGGGGGGGGGGGGCACACTCTATATTGGTCACTCAACATAGGGGGGGCACCACCGATTTTTTGTCTTCGACAACTTTTTTTTTATTTATTTATTTTTTTTTTTTGGTTGTGCGTTAAATTTTATGTAAAAACAAGCGTTTTTATGCCTTTTTTAGTACAAATATATGAAAATTTGCTTGGTTACTATAATTGCCAAATTTATTGGGGGGGGGGGGGGGGGGGTGGGGGGGGGGGGGCACGGCCTATCCCTACGGGCCTGCATCTTAACGTCTTTACTGCGAACAAAATGTTATAACGAGCGAAGCGAGCTTCTATGGTTACGTATACAATAAATTTCAAGTTAAAATTCACATTTTTAGACCTGTATGAACATTGAATAGATTTTTCTTCGTAGGTTTTTTGTACTTCCGCCGGATCTACTTGCTACATTATTTTCACAGTGCACATTTCCGGTTATCTCCAAAGAAAACATAATTAATTGCGAGAATCACACATCAAATTTAAATCAAAAAACCTCGCTCGTTAATACCATCCTACTGAAATTATCAACACAGTCAAATGTTTTATTGAGTTTCACCCCTTTGTTTATCAGTTGTGATGTTTATGACGTCACTTCCTAAGATTAGAAAAGTACCATGTCACACACATTCGACCGGTTTCGACTAGGCCTAGATCTTTATTTCAGATATGATGTTTCTAAATCTTGTCAATATCAAAGTGCATGTGTATAATACACAGATGATTTCAACACTGTGCTCGATCATGCCAGGTGGGGTAGATTTACGTAGATAGTCTGGCAGTGTTGACAGTTTCAGCCGGTTTCGAAACACCTAGAAACCCAGGGCTATCCACCATTAAAACCCGCCGTCCAATTTCCATGAAAAAAGAAGTCATTTTCTGTAATAGTTTTCGTTATCTGAATGCCAGTCAGCTATATGGAAGTAATACTATTAGTGCCAACTAAATTTAATTTACGATACACTTATCCTCATTCATCAATTCACCCAAAGTCACCCAAATCCACCCAAGTTCAACAGTGTTTAAACTCTAGAAGCCACAATATGTCTCCAATCTTTCTCAAACTAGGCCAGATTGTATATGACCATAAGATTTTGTATGAGTTCGATTATGCTTGAAATCAGACCAATAGATCAGATCAAGAGTTTTCTATCTTTGAATTGCTGAAAATGCCATATTTAACTGTGTCTACACTCTAGCGGCCACACTTTTGCTCAGATTGTATATTACTATAAGAGTTCAGATGAGTGTATGCTTGAAACCAGACAAATGGGTCGAGAGTTATCTACCTTTGAATTGCTGAAAATGATGTTCAAGGGTGTTTACATTCTAGAGGCCACAATTTTCACCCAATCTATCTTAAACTTGCTCAGATTGGATATGACCATAAGAGTTCATATGAGTTTGAATATGGTTGAAATCGGACCCATAGGTTGAGAGTAACCTACCTTTGAATTGCTGAAAATGCCATATTTAACGGTGTTTACACTCTAGAGGCCACACTTTTTATATAATCTATCTCAAACTTACTCAGATTGTATATGACCATAAGAGTTTAGATGAGTTTAATTATGGTTGAAATCGGACCAATAGGTTGAGGATTATCTACCTTTGAATTGCTTAAAATGCCATATTTAACAGTGTTTACACTCTAGAGGCCACACTTTTTATCCAGTCTTTTTCAAACTTGGCCAGATTGTATATGACCATAAGAGTTTCGATATGTGTGATTATGGTTGAAATAAGACCTATAGGTCAAGAGTTGTCTGCCCTTGAATTGCTGAAAATGCCATATCTTACAGCGTTTACACTCTTGCAACTACAATTTTCAATGGATTTTGATTATACTTGCACACAAAGTATATAACTTTAAGTTCTCAAAGGAGTGCATTAATTGTTGAAATCTAATCATTGTGGCAATAGTTATCTGCCCTTGATATACTCTGAAATGCTAAAAAGGCTTCATTTCAGTATTGTTAAGGCTCTAGTTATCTGCCCTTGATGTACTCTACTATACTAGAATTAAGAGGTTGTATTCCAAAAAGTTTTACATGGTATACTACACATTTGAATGGATTTAGATTAAAACGGATGAAACAGAAAGGTAAAGCTTTCAAGCTTCAGTACAACAATTGAGCGATATCAGGGCCTTCAGGTTATTAAATCATTTGGTTTATTAACCCATTACCCAATAAATACGCCTTAATGGGTTATAGTCAAAGCGTACCATTGTTAAAGCGTATCAAGTCAAAACGTACCATTTTTGGTCGAAGCATACATAGGGAACATTTTCAATATGTTATTAGTCGATAATTTATTGTTTTTCGCTCATTATATAACCTCGCGTAAATATCGTAATTAGATCTAGTGTATTAAATATATGTCTTGATGTATAGTTTTTACCCAGACACAACAGTATCATTAGGAAAAAAATTGCCATTATGATCATCAGTTCTCAAAGTTTCGAAATTATTAATATTAACATTAGTGCCAATAATTATGTTGATCCTGACCATGCGTCGCCGTACACAGCTTCTAATCAGGATCCAAACTGCTTGAAAATAAATTGTGCACCCATGCACCACAGTATCTTTGAAGATTCAGTTCTCAAAATTTCGAAATATTAACATTAGTGTCAACAATTGTGTACGGTAGATTCTGATCATCAGGATCCAAACTGCTTGAAAAATAAATTTCGCGCCCATGCAAAATATAGTCTCTAATTACGAGGCTTCTGCTCAGGATCCAAACTGTTCAAAACGTAAATAGTTCCATTTGATACAGTCCAAAATCTGTACCATAAAATTATATTCTATATCTTAGCAGATTCTGACTTAAGGCAGGTTGGGAGTAAAGCAGAATGCGCTGTAAGGCGCATTCTGCTTTACTTTCAACTTGCTTTAAATAACCCTTCATTCTGTTTTCTGAATTAGGCTATGGGGTAATGTGTTAATTTGTTAAAATGCTCCATTATTTGACAACTTCGCTCGCTTGTAGGCTGTGCCTATTTCATATTAATGAAAACGCCAAAATGTTAACTATGAATATGATCATATTGTTATAAAGCGTCGATAATGGTGAGACGCCGACTAACATGGTGTCTCAACAGGATCCAAACTTTTTGCATAATACGGAAAAAAGGCTTGCCTTTTTTCCGTTCTTAAGTAATGCATGATAAAATCAAAGGTGTTCCAATTTTATTCAATCACTGACAGCCTTCGAAAAGTGTTTGATTTGCGCGTGAATAATTTCCTCAAAACTAGGCAACTACAAAACATGGTGGCTGTCTGACATCTTGGATGATGACGTCACGGCTTTTACGAAGAGTTGTGCGTGACGTTTCGGAATTCCCGATTTCGGTGCTATTTTTAAACCATTTTAAGCATGAATAACCTCCAACATTCACTTGAAATGATTTTCTCCAAAGGACAAAGCTTCAAACAGTTCAATTCATACCCTTAAACGCTTAAATGAACGTTATTTACAAACATCTACTTCTCAATCGAACCGATAAAAATAACGGATTACCAATACGCCATCAATATAAATAATGACGTCATTATTGGTGGTCATATGACTTCCAAAAATAGTTTCAGATTGCATTATAGGTGTACGGAGGAGTTTTAACTTTTAACATTGTATACACGGGTGCTTATAGATCTATTTGATTATTTGGTTTAACAACATATACATCTTGTCCCAAACAATTTAGGTATATAATAAAAGTTCGAGTCGGTTGTGTAATCCAGATCTCAGTCACGAGAGGCGTAGCGGGGCCTCCGTGGCCTAGTGGTATAGTCACTGTGACTTGCATCACTAAGCTCCTCACCGTTGTGAGTTCGAATCCCAATAGGGTCGTTCGGATTTTTCATGTGGGGAAGCCTTCCAGCTGGCTTGCGGAAGGTCGGTGGTTCTACCCAGTTGCCGATTTGTGCCTGAAACAGTGCATAAAGGACTTCTGTGGTCTTCCTCCACCTATGATCAGCTGGACGTCGCGATATGACTGAACTACTGTTGAAAGCGACGTAAAATCAAAACAAATCAAATCAAATCAAATCGAGAGGCGTAGCCTCGAGTGTGATCTGGAATACACAACAAACTGATACAAGAGCGCTGATCACACACTGGTGATAGATCTATTCCGTTTTCATTAGTATAATTTTGCTTTTTTCCGTCCATAGGCAAAGCCTAAATACATATTAATTTATGGTACAATGTTTGATTTTTGCAGCGAAGGAGTTAAAACCTGTCGTCATGCTATAATATGCCTTAGAATAAGGTGACCTTTTCGACTTTCAAATGTTTCATACTCTTGAAGGTAGGCACATTAGGGACCTACACTACTTTGTGTTTAATTTGTAAATTTCAGAAACAAAACAAATAGTAAAACCTCTCAATTATGACCACAAAATTGTGTTAATTAAAATGGTAAGGTATTTAAGACAGTTGACTGCTTAAAGAGGCTCGCAACCGCATTTAGCATTTAAAATAGTAATTTGTAAATATATGTCAAATGCTTATATAAATGGGTAAGATTTTGTTAAGGATAAGAAATTCTGTTAAAATATGCATTTAAAAAAAGAGAGAAGAAGTTCTGGTGGGATTCGAACCCGTGACCCTCCATGAAGGTAACGCCTTAGCCCACTAGACTACGGGCTCTCTATATGTATGGTAACAGATTTACGTACTTTAGTCTGTCGCGTTGGATAGTACATTATTCGGCTCGGGTTTGTGTCTGAGGCCGTGTTCAATTTCTGTTGCGTCAGTCGACGCAACGGATAAAATGAATGAAAATTTCTAAAAATTGAAGATTTGAAGATTTTTCTTAAGGATGTTTTTAGACTGATCATATATTTCTAATGCCAGATGCACGATAATGCTACACTTTGGTGTTATTTGAGCATTTTCATTTATTTTTGCAAATACACCATCCGGTTGCGAGTCGCTTTAAAGCAAACTGAAAGTACAACAGAAAACCCGCGCATTGGGCTTTCTATTTGACTTTCACCTTGCTTTGAGTTGTCAACTGTCTCTTTACAATCAGTAAGCCTTCTTTTAAGTGGTCGATTCTGTTAAAAATGAACTTCCGCCAAACAATCATAAAAAGAAGTGTTTGTGTAGTTCTCTGTGTGTGTACATCCGTATGTACCCGTAATATAAGTATCCGCCGAAAACTGTAGTAGCCCGTTCGGAATCATATTTTCCCGCAGCAAACCGTATTACTCCGTGTCTACCGAATACGGTGCTACGTTTTATTCCGTGAAAATCTGTAAAGGTCCGTGCGAACCCGTACCAATCCGTTCTGTTCCCCGACAATTAAAAGCTAATCGCGAAACTCCCCTGAACTAAACCGTAGAAACAAACCCTTTCTGACCCGTTCTCATACCGTAGAAACTCACATACCTATCACAGTCCGTAGCATTTTCGTCCGTACCCTTCCTGGACTATCATCCGTGAATGTATGACCCAGGCATAATGGCAACAGTACTTTATCACAAATGACGTCATTTGGTGTCCCGCTACATGCAGCGCTTGTGGACGAAAAGGGTTGACCGGAGTCCAAAAAACGATTTTTCACTAGTGGATAACGTTATTTATATAATGGTTTTTACTCCACTCCCAGATCACAAGTTATGTGCTATGCCATGATAAAGACAAATATGAACCGGTCGGGTCGGGCGTCTGTCTCGTTATTTTCTTGCACTTGTATGTTGCTGGGTCCGGGATGTAGATAGGTCTAGCGTGAATTATCTCTTTATAGCTACATGGCCAACTTGATCGCATGTGTTAATTGCATAGAATGTGTTTTGACGCTGATATAAGCTCCTTTATTTCAAGTTTCAAGATGTTAAAGTTTGTCAAACAGTTTGAATCCTGATAAGCCTAAAGTGCGATAGTAGTATTCTATGGGACGGGGCGACATTGGAAACTAACAGATAAGACGTCTAGTATGATGATTGACCTTGAACCTTTATTATCTTTTAGAGTTACTGATACATGACCATGTACATAGCCAAAGCACTAAATTCGGTCAAAACGATTTTGGTTTTCACTATTTTTTAGGATTTGCCTTTTCAGCGTATTTTGAAAATTCATAAATACATGTACATGTACCATATAAATCCTAAACAAATAGACTTTCTGTGCAACTGCTCAGTTACCATAAAATTTGAACAAATGGTTTTTACCGTAAAATAATTTGACCAAAGGGTGCAAGCTGAAGAGCAAACTGTGTAGATCCTGATTAGACTGCCCCGGAGGGAGCAGTCTGATCAGAGTCTACGCTGATTGCAAATGCCCGTCATGACCAAAGCTTATTGTCAATACGGCACTGTAAGTAACTATAGATCATGGCCAGAGGGCTTCTGTAGGAGCCATCTGGTCTGGATTAACACTTTTGCATGGGCAAATTGTACGCTATACAGGTACAGTGGAGAACACGTTATTGTTTCCCAAAATACGTTAACTCTAAACTATTATTTCCATTGCACCCGGCGTCTGACCAGGCTCAAAACTATTTGTCACTCACAGTAACATAAATATTCAGAATTGTCGCCAAATGGTCATTTTCTATGTTTTATTGCAAGGCGTTTGCGTTTAAACGGGAAATAATGTAAACCATTGCAAACGGCTTCGGTCCAGATGAGACGCTGGGAAACCCGGCCTCTCATCCATGGTTCCAATCTATTTGACATACTTATTGCATATGAACATGTAGATAAATCAACTCTGAGAATTATTGCAGACCACACACTTTCCAGAAGACAAATTCTCCAGAAAATTTCATAGAGTACTAAAGGTTGATAAAACAAGAGAACTAAATATTGGAAGCAGACACTATCACTGCCTTATCCCAAGTATAATGGTAACAACACCCCTCCTTACAACGAACCTTGCCGCTGTTCCCCTATAATACATTTATGTGTAACGCTTAAATTGTTGCAATATCGTCTCCTCAAAATTGTCGTCTGCTGCTTTTCTCATAGTCAAATAATGGACACTTTGACAGAAAAAAGACAACAGCTTGAATCCAGATCAGACGCCACGTTAAGCGGCGTCTGATTTGGATTCAAGCTGTTTGCAAATGTACGCAATATTCCCTCCCTATAATATCTACCTCCAAACAACGCACTGAATCTTTGTCTCCATTTCGGTTTTGCTGTAGAGAGGGAGTATTGTATTTGCAAACTGTTTCGATCCTGATAAGATACTATACGTAACGAGGCGTCTGACCAGGACTAAACCTGTTTGAAACTCATAACTGTATTATTTACTTTAAGTTTAAATTTGAGAAATAAAGTTAGTATCTTCTTTTAAATTTGAGATATTTCGACTTTAGAAATATGGAAATGAGTGTCAAATAACTGTTGTACTTGGGGCATGACAGTGAAGAAGTTAAATACTAATATCGGCCGGCCGGACGAGGAATCTAGTTGGTTAATTTCTCGCACTGGTATGCCCCTGGACCTGGAAAGTAAATTTTTCTAGCGTTGATTAGTTTGTGCAGGAGAGGATTGGCGGTAACTTTGGCAGGCACGAACTGACAGGAGAGTCCAGATCCGCAACTGCAGTGTCCGTTAGCCTTCTCCAGAGGCCAGCAGGGGACATGTTCGAGTTTGTACTTTTCACAAACACCTTAAATGTATAAAACAGATATCGAGTATGAATGAGTGATTCTATCCGAGTAATTGGGGCCTCCGTTGCCTAGTGGTATAGTCACTGTGACTTACATCACTAAGCTCCTCACCGCTATACATGAGTTCGAATCCCAGTAGGGTCGTTCGGATTTTTCATGTGGGGAAGCCTTCCAGCTGGCCTGCGGAAGGTCGGTGGTTCTACCCAGTTGCCGATTTGTGTCTTAAACAGTGCATAAAGGGCTTCTGGGGTCTAGCTGGACGTCGCGATATGACTGAAATACTGTTAAAAAGCGACGTAAAATCATAACAAATCAAATCAAATCAAATCAAATCTATCAGAGTAATTAGTAGTGCAATTTGCACAAACAACTCTTAGCCCCTTCACTGCCATGACGTCATAAATCTTAAACAATAGTTGTATGCTTTTATTTCAAAAAGTTGAATTCTAGAAATTTTGACTTAACAAAATTTAAAATGAGTGTAAGACTAATATCAGCCGGCCGGAGGTGGCTCTAGTTGGTTATTTTCTCGCATTGGTATGTCCCCGGACCGGGCATGTAAATAGATCTAGCGTTGATTAGCTGGGGTAGCAGGAGCTTGGCGGTAACAAGCTTGGCAGGTACGAACTGACAGGAGAGTCCAGATCCGCAACTGCAGTGTCCGTTAGCCTTCTCTAGAGGCCAGCACGGGACGTGTTCGAGTTTGTACTTTTCACAAACACCTTAAATGTATAAAATAAATATCGAGTATGAATGAGTGTTTAGTGTTGTACTTTTCACGATCACCTTAAGGCTGTAGTGTATAAACTAGACAGAGAGTATGAATGAGTGATTTTTCTGAGCGCATAGGGTTGTAACTTTTCACAAACACCATTTAAAATGTATAAAACAGATATAGAGTATGAATGAGTAAATATTTTCCGAATGTTTAGTGGTGGACTTTTCACAACACCTTATATATATAAATTATATGTATATGAAAATGTTTTGTGGTATACTTTTGACAAACACCATAACTGAGTGAGTTTTTTCCCGGAGTAATGTATGCTGTACTTTTAAAAAAAACTCCTTAACCCTTTCACTCTCAAAGACGCCATTAAGCACATTTGCAAACGGTTTGGGTCCTGATCAGACTCCTCTATACGAGACGTCTTATCAGGATAAAAACTGTTTGTCACTTGTTCTGTACGTACGTCAGTTATACTACTTTAAATCTACCTTTGGAACGATATTGCAGACAGCAATACTGAAGCAGATGGCAATATGGCAGTGAGTGAGTAAAACCTCACGATAGATTTGGCCATGAAAGGGTTAAATGTGTTAATAGATAAAGGTATCAATGAGTGAATATTTCTGAGTGTTTAGTAGTATACTTTACACGACACCATAAAAAACAAAATAACAGTAAACTCGACCCCTCAACTGCGACCGCTATAAAGAAGGATACTTACTCGGCGTCTGATCAGGATCAAAATTATTTGACACTAACGTCATTATTGAATTTTCTTAAAAGGCCAAACTCCCATAAAATTTAAATTGGAAAAACAACAGCAGGCGACAATTGTTTAAAATGTATGATGACATCAGTGAAGATGTTAAATACAAAAACGATGTATACCATTGTTTACATTTGATTGCATTGAGTTTTGTTTAAAATAACGGCAACTTTGTTTCAACTGGTTCTTTGAATCGCTTCTATGTCACCCTTGCACTGCCGGACCCCGAGTACAATGATTATCTGCAAGCAGTTTGGACCATGATAAGGCGTCTGATCATGGGCCGAACTGTTTGATGCTCTTTTTAATTTCTTAAATCAAAACATCTTATTTTAAAGTTTGTGAATTAAAGCAGACGACATTGTGAAAAGCAGATGCCGTCAGATAACGGTGAGTGGGTTTACTTACCCGTGTCGTGGTGGTTGCTGATTGGCTGGAGTGGTAAAGGGTTAGCACCGTCCCTTTTACGACTCATTACCATGAACTCGGGCTGGATGTAGCAGCACTCCCCTGTTCCGCACTCAGTGTCATGTTTGCAGATGGTACACTGAATAAAACACCATAAAACCGTTCAATAGTATTTCAAAATTCAGGAGACAGACAAAGAAGCAGAGCAATAGGCGTTCAGACTTACACACAGACGGGCATACATACTACGGACAGGTAGATATACACACATATAGACAGTCGAACAGACGGACAGTCTGACAGCCAGACAGGCAGTCAGAAAGACATACTACGGACAGGTAGATATACACACATACAGACAGCCAGCCAGAAAGACAAACTACGGACAGGTAGATATACACACACAAAGACAGTCGGACAGACGGGCAGTCTGACAGTCAGACAGGCAGTCAGAAATACATACTACGGATAGGTAGATATACACACATACAGACAGTCGGACAGACGGACAGTCAGACAGGCAGTCAGAAAGACATACTACGGACAGGTAGATATACACACATACAGACAGTCGGACAGACGGGCAGTCTGACAGTTAGACAGGCAGTCAGAAAGACATACTACGGACATGTAGATATACAAACATACAGACAGTCGGACAGACGGACAGTTGGACAGACAGCCAGCCAGACAGACACACTACGGACAAGTAGATATAGAAACAAACAGACAGTCGGACAGACGGGCAGTCTTACAGTCAGACAAACAGTCAGAAAGACATACTACGGACAGGTAGACATACAATCATACAGACAGTCGGTCAGTCAGACAGACAGTCAGACAGCCAGCCAGAACGACAAACTACGTACAGGTAGATATAGAAACAAACAGACAGTCGGACAGTCAGACAGACAGTCAGAAAGACATACTACGGACAGGTAGACATACAAACATACAGACAGTCGGACAGTCAGACAGGCAGTCGGACAATCAGACAGGCAGTCCGAAAGACACACTACGGACAGGTAGATATACAAACATACAGACAGTCGGAGAGATGGACAGTCAGACAGACAGCCAGAAAGACATACTACGGAACCGTAGGTAAGGTAACGCCTATCCGGTAGATGTCTTAATCCCACCGCTGCCACCATTTGTAACCGGCAAACCGATTGACACAACAACAGCAAATCCTGTCGATGCAAAGCTTAAGCTCACACCAAGAGGTGTTTGCGAAATATATATTCACTCACTTCCCAACATATAATGATTTGGGAAGCCTCGCTTGAATAAACGAAATGTTCCACGAACGTTACACAGAAATAGAAATTACAGCAAAACTTTACTGAAGAATCATAATGTTTTATTCTCACCCTGTTATAAGAAGCCTTCCGATTCAACATATTCAGTCCAAGCGACGAGTACACTCGTCTTTTATAAATAGTGTACACGTACGATTGTCGCCTATACAAACAGTGTAGACCCTGAACTGAGGGTTCATACAAGAGCCTTCTGATCATGGTCTACACTGTTTGTCATTTTGCAATATATTGATAAACGACTGAAAATGCACATGTCTCCGAATGACTACTTCGTTAATACCCCTTGTCCGGATTCCTAAATAAATAAAGCGTTTTTTACTCGGTCCAGAATGATTTGGGGTTCACTGTAATAGTCAGGGTGCTTCCCTGTCCTTGGTTTGTCTCCCATTCCTGCTGCCTTTCCAATGCCACAACATATTAAATTGTTTCTTTTGACAATTAAACAGTTTTAGAGCACAGTATAATATCTCGCATAGTTTCTTTATATAGTAAACAATCCCGAGTAGCGTTTTAGAACACATTTATATGCGTATAAACGGATTTTCCATAACCTCCATGTTGAAATAATTATGACCTATTCCCCGAGACATTGCAAAACAATCCTGCCCGTTTTCTAGCCCTCCCCATCCCACGTCTCTTTTAGAGTTCAGGTTAAAACACTATCTATACTCTACATTTCATTGACATATCGCCAAAAATTATGTGGCATCATCTCTGACGGGTTTACCATTACAGTAAAAACAATTACAGAGTTGTTCGGCGTCTGACCTTGAGCCGAACTGTTTGATAATGTCAGTGTCAAATGCATTACAGCGATATACATTGCTCCCTCTCTACAGCAACACCCATTGGGAGACACATATTGTATATTATGCTCGGAGGGAGTGGTTATAGGGAGGGAAAATTAAGACTTGGCTTACATTTGCAAACAGCTTGAATCCAGATCAGACGCCGTGTCGGACACCGAGTAACCCAGCGTCTGATCTGGATCAAAATTGTTTGCAATGGACATTATCATACAATGGTTTTTGCAATTATTTGGAAATAATATCGCCTTCCCTACTCAAACGCATTCATTGTAAATGGTAAAAATCTACATAAAGTTACCTGAATGTAAGCGACAGTGGCGCATAACGTTAATACAGCTAGTATGGTTTTCATCTTGAATAGATATGATGAACGTGTATATATTAAGTTGTAAGATATCATGCAAGGTGTGTCAGTGTCATGTGCTATCTTATCTTTAACCCTTTTATGATCAAATTATTCGGGATATGTTTACCCCTTTACAGCTGTATTGTCGTCTGCTTCAATATTGTTGTCTGCAAGACACGTTTCAAAGTTATATTCAAGGTTGTATGACTAGTGTCGATAAGAGTGTCAAACAGTTTCGGTCCTGATCGCGGCGTCTGATCAGGACCCAAACTGTTTGCACGCGTGCTTTAAGGCGTCATTGAGAGTGAAAGGGTTAAACGGGCATTGTGTATGTAAAAGCCTACAGTGGAGAATAAACGCGTTAATGCTTATATACTTATTTCTATGACAAACAGCTTGGGCCTCTGGTCAAACTAAAACTGTTTGTCATTTAAACATTTTATAAATTGTCAAACTTAAAGAAAACCGGTACTTTCCCACTACATAGCGTTTGTGAGATGGTTTCTTATAACCCATTTGTGCCCAAGATCCCATATATAGGTCATGGGCAAACAGTATAGTCTCTGATGAGATGCCGCATCATGTGGCGTCTGATCAGTCTTCAGTTTATTGATAGAAATTTCAATATAAAACAAAACGAAAATGTAAATTTAGACAAGACACCAGGGACAACTCAAAAGTGGACGTATCCAAAACCTGTGCATGGAAAAAACAACCATTGTGCACAAATAGGTTATGTGAAGTAAGAGCGTATTCTCCCACTTAAACCGATTTAAGACTGTTGTTTACTCAAAGACATATTGGAAAACAGCATAGACCCTAATGAGACGCCGCATAACTGATTCGCGGCGTCTCGTCAGGATATTCATTGTTTGCTAGTTCATTTAGAATATTTTTGCTATATGGGCAAACCCTAAAGTGTTTAGAATTACCATTGTACTCGTATATTGATGATGACATTTTTCAACAAAACCAAACTAAGGGAGAGTTCATTGCAATATCCAGGCATAATGATAATTGGGTTAACTTTGAGGAAGTACAACTCAAGGTCGATCGTAACGTGACCATGGGACAAAAATGATTTTCAAATCATACACGTGGATAAACGTGTTCTTCTGAATGAGGATCAAAACTGTTTAATCACTCGTATTGAGGATTCCAGGCTCCAAGGTTAAAAGTGTTTGAGTTGAGTCTGAGTGTGCTCTCAAGCATTTGATTGGTCAGATTTTAGCCTAGGCTCAAATCTGACCAATCAAATGCTTGAGAACAACTTTTAGACTCTACTCAAAAGCTTTATAAACTCGGACCCAGAGGGTTTCATAGTGGACAATCATACAAACGATCTTTATTTCCTCCAAATGAGGAGAGCGTTAAGCAAAATTACAATGTTTATACAAATAAACAACAATTGACACGAATATGAAATTTTCTTCAAATACAAAGCACATTTGAACATTAATATATATGTGTATACACATGCACGCATAAATAAAATACAAGCATAAGAAGGTTACAAATCAGGTTTAAAAACAAGTTGACATACGCATGCCATAAAACACATACAACCACATTCATAACAAACAAATAAATATACAGAATAATACAATAGATCTTTTTAAAAAAAAAAACCAACAACAACAAACAAAACGCGCATGATATAGTGTCCTGCAATACTTTGGAACAAGATCAGGCGCCGAGTAAATTGGCCTAGATTGATTGTTAAAAGCAACAACAAAAGAAATACAACACAAGATGCATGTATCACGGCAGTACATTTTTACCCTTCCACTCTTAATGACGCCAAAAAGCGCGTTTGCCAACAGTTTGGATCCTAGTCAAACGCCACGTAACGATATGTTGTAAGTCATACCACTTGAACCTAAGGGGCAAATATCCGCGTCCTTTACAAACAGTTTACCTGAAAGGAGAACACTTGTCCTATGCAAGTCTTCTGATCATGGTGCACACTGTTTGTACTTTTGAACATCTATTGTCAAACAACAATCCTATGTAGTATTCATAGAGTATAGACTTAACCCTTTGATGGTCAATGTTATAGTGATGTTTTAAACCATTTCACTGCCATTATTCTCTTCTTCTTCAATACTGTTGTTTGCATAATGGTTTCAAGGCAGTATGACGGACGTAAAACGAGCGTCAAACAGTTTGGATCCTGATCAGAAGCCACGTTACCTTATCCAAATCCTTTGCAAATGCAACTTTGACGTAATTGATAATGAAAAGGTAAATTAGCAACAGGAACAGTCTATTTGAAGTTGCAGCGGTCCACTAGTTTGGAGAATAGTTTGACTACACATTGCTTATCAAGTTTTAGTACACGTAATCGATATTTCCTCGACAAAATGGACACGTACCGAAGTCTTCCATTATCTTAGTTGCGCACGTGTTACATATATCAGTATGTCCACATGGAAACAGGTAAACGTATGTTATATTCTCATATTGACAACAAATAACGCACTCTTTGTCTTCATTGGTTTTATAGTCACCAACTGTCGAAATTGGAATATCCGTTTGTGGTTGTTTCCGAAAAACATTTCGTATGCAAACTGGTAATGCTAGCACCCTAGTTTTAATACAGTTCATGACAGACTTAACCTTTCTGCAAACTTCGTACCTACGTAAACATTTTATAAGGACGACTATGAAAACAAATACAGCTACTAATAGTAGAATAAACAGGAATAGTGTATTTACAAACAACATTACTTCAAATAAATACTCATGTTGTATTATTACATTTTCAATCAATATCATTGGATAGACTGTCAGATATTTCAATAGATTTGTGACAATGAAGCAAATCCAATCTAAGATTACGAGTAATACTTGTGGTACTTTGAGTACCAAGCATAACAACCAAGACAAACCAGAAGCCAACACTCGGAACAGAATGTCTGCTAGCAAGAATACTAACACATCGAAAGTCAAGCTAACTAATTGTTGTAAACCCATATCAAGTTTACTAAGTGGTGTTTCCAAAACGGTAGAAACAATCGAACGTAAAAACGAACAAATGTAAGAGTTGAAAATACTGCCTACTCCTAACGCCACGTAATGACACATCATAGATGCATCGTATAGTATGTGTGAGATTAACGTTGTCAGTGCATCCCGAAGGAACGTCAGAATTTGGCGAAATGATTCATCTCCATATTCTGTAGCAGTACTAACATAAATTTGAATATTATGATTAAGGGACTGCCATACACCGATGAAAAAGTTATGGACGGTAGCAGTCACGTTGTAGGCGGAGTCTATCTTACATGTCATAAAGGACAGTATCTTTCCAGCAGAGACAGAATCGGGGGAGCATTTTCTACCAGAATATTGTTCAGCCAATATGCTACTGTGAGTTTTTATTTCTTCTCTGAAATGTTCAAACGTGGTACCGTCATGTCTGACATTTTTATGTGTGATATCATCATGTCTGATATTTTCATGCATGGCAGGGTCAATCATTATAGCTTTACGCGTGATGGCATCATTTCTAGCATTATCACACATGACAGTATTTTGTCTTCTTTTGTCATATGCGGTATCATTATGACTGTTATTTTCATATGTGGTATCAGTATGACTGGTACCGGTATTCTTATGCGCGGTATCATTATATCTGCCATTTTCATGTGTGGTATCATTATGCCTTGTACCGGTATTGTCAAGGGTCGTATCATTATGTCTGGTATTTTCATATGTTGTATCATTATTTCTGCTTTTTTCATGTGTGGTATCATTACATCTGGTATTTTCATGTGTGTTTTTATTTTGCCTGTTTTTGTCATACATGATAGAACAATGCCTGCTATTTTCATGTATGTTATCATCATCAATGTTACTGTATTTAGCATTTTGCAAAAAATGTTGAAGATAAATATGTTTTAATTTTAAACTCATTTTAAAGCCATGCACCAACAATAGTTTTGTATTTAGCGGGTTCCATTTACCTTTCAGCCATGAAATATTAATCAAATCACATGATCTTATTTGAAATTCAAGTGAGTTGACCGTGCATATTTCAATTACTCCCATTGTCAAGCTTGAACTCGTTTTATCATCAACTTCTCGATGTGAGTGCATATTTCTAGAGTTCCAGTTACCTTTCAGCAAGGATATACTACCCAAATCACATGATCTTGTTTGAAATTCAAGTGAGCTGTTCATGCACATTGCTGTTTCTCTTGTCAAGCTGGAACGTGTTTCATCGTCAACTTTCCCGTGCGAGTGCATACTGTTATAGTTCCATTTCAAATCCGAATAAAGTGAAGAAAATGAAATTTCCCTCACATCTTGACATACGCGTGCCTGTCCCGGTAACCAAAGCGTCGAGAAACTGAACAACACAAAGGTTGCAACTTCCATTGCGATTTGGTCAGTTATAGCAGAAAGCCTCTAGATAAGCTCAGTGTGGTGTATCTACAATGAAATATACACGAGAAAGGCGTGTGTAATTTACATAAATACTCAAATGTACTACATGTATGTACAATGAAGAAAAGACGGCGTTTTAAAATAGTTGATGGTTTATTAAAGCAATAATGTTGCTCTCAAATTACCAAAATCGAGCATTTTCCTACCATGAAATTTATGGCACTGTCGTAATCATTACGTATAAAAAGAAGTAATACGTGCTGATATTTTAGGCAATATTGCTTACAAACCCGTGAAATTTCTGGAAACAATTTGAGTTTTAAATCCATTTTATTTATTTTTGAATAACGACGAAAGTTTACGGAGATACCAATATATACTGGTCGATTGCGCCATAGCTATTTTTGATGGGAACTACAAAGAGAGACAATTCCTATAATATTGTCCGCTAAATGTTACTCACATTTATAACGGCACTCAAAATGTATATGACTTATTGCCGCCTGTATCGGTCATGTGTTCTTCCAAAATTCTCGGGACCAAGTGCGAAGAATTGTTATGTAAACAAATCTCTTATTTTGCTCCCCATCTCAACCAGAAATCGACACATTTATGATTTAATGATTCTTAATGAAATGGAGGCATACATGTATTTCAGGCATGTTACAGCCGATTTCACTTAGTATTAATACATAGAAAATGAACACATAGATCTATAAGAAACAACGCGTGTTTAAACATAAATTTGGGCAGTATTATGTAGCGACCAGTGTTTCGAATGTAAGCTGATATTGACCGAAAGATAGAGCTCTTATAACTGAGGTATGATGTGAGTTTTACGCTTGGGTAAGCTCCTAGATGTCTTCGTGACAGTTTGGTGTAATTTTGTGTTAAGGACAGTCGTCGTATTGTATACCTGTATCAACTAATTGAAAGATCTATAGACTACCAGTATTTGTGCGTTAAAAGGTTAAATGGAGTTCTGACTTGTAGTAAATGCACCCCGTTATGTTCCACATCTACCAGTCTTGCCTCTAACTTTGGAATACCTTAAAAAAGGAGAAAAACTCAGGCAACAAATAGATAGCATACTCTTATAGCATATTGCCTTCGCAAGCAATTTAGAGCCTGATCAGACCCCGAGTAATGTTCGTCATCAAGACTTTTCAAAAGCGGCAACATTTAAAAAAAACTTACCATTTTCTACATCAAATTGTATCGAGGTTTTGAATACTTTGGTTTTAAACAGAAACGAACAATTTTCAAAATAAACTGAAGGAAAACATATTTACTAGAGACAAACACTGAATGTTGACTTAAAAGAGATATAGAATGTATTGTAAGAACAGTAACCGATCTCAAATACACAGCTTATAAGCAATGCCACTTTCAATAAGTGACAATTGACACCAGCTGGCGGTAAAACAGGCAAAGCAAATCCAACAAGCATGATAATCCCTCTATTACGAGCATTAAAATGCGTTAATCAGTAGGTGTTTTGGGCAGGTGAATGCTTAAAGCAAGTGAATGTAAAACTAAAACGCTCCTTAAGGATATCTCTGTTTTACTTTCACGTTGCTTTAAGCTGGCACCTGTGTTTCATACAATCAATTAGCCTTTGTTTAGTGGTCGTGATAGAGGGGTTCTTCTGTTTGGTTGAGTTTTCAAACTTACTGTATATTTTCTGTTTAACCGTCCATTTATCTAACGTTTATCATACGGACACACTTTTGTAAAAACATAAACTCTCCGACCAATACCTTAGCAATCAGGGTAGGTTTTTTTTCGGGGATTCCTGTGGAATTTTGAGCGAGTTCAAAAAACGAATCGATGTTAACTCTACTTTAGTACCCGTATCTGTACACTCACCGTCCGCTTAAACCCCGTTTACACAGACGGTCGGGCTTAAATAGGTACACGTTCGGCCTAATTATTTGCTGTTTTGATCGGTTGTCATAAGTGGTTTAATTTCAGGTTTTCTGTGTAACCGGGTTTCGGTGATGAATAATTGTTCAATCGGTCAAACGCCACCCGCCTCCAACTGGCCACCGATTGGCGACTCATGAAATCCGAGTTGCCACCGATTAAAACCGCCCAACAACCAATCAATAATAGATGAATACCGATAAAATACTGATGAAATGCTGGCAGCAACCAATTGATCACCGATTGAAATGCCATTAACAACCGATGAAAACCGCCGAGATCCCGCGTTTTAATTCTCATCTTTTTCCATCGGTGGCTAGTATCAGTTCATCGGGGCTTTATCGATGGCTTATCGGGGGCTCACCGGTGATATCGGTAGAAGACAGGTTGTTAATCTGTTATTCGTAAAAAAGTTTCACCGATCGAGAATTTTAAACACGTTTAAACTTTTTCATCGGTGGCTAGTATCAGTTCATCGGGGCTTTATCGATGGCTTATCGGGGGCTCACCGGTGATATCGGTAGAAGACAGGTTGTTAATCTGTTATTCGTAAAAAAGTTTCACCGATCGAGAATTTAAACACGTTTAAACTTCCCAATCGGACCCCCCCCCCCCCAATGAAACTCATATTTAGCCAATAGCGATTGATAGGTGAAAAACAGGTGACTCAATTGGTGATGTCGGTAGTAAATAGGTTATCATCCTCCCTAATTTGGCTAAAAAACTATAGGTCGTTTGCAGCTAAAAAAAACACGATAATTTTCAAATATCTCCATAACAAGACAACGGAGACAAATGGAATTTTGCATAGATTTATGATATACCTATACCAACTCTGACAAAAAAGAACAATTTTTTTCTCTTCGTAATAAAAAAGTTTTATTCATAACTTCTATATAAAGTTTATACTTCTAAGGGACACTTTTCCGAAGGGTGATTTCAAGTTATTCAACAGCCTATCTTTCACGACCCGGTAACGCCTCACCGTTAAGCCATCGCATACCATAGCAGTTTACAACTAACCGAACGAGGCCCTTGCTGGGGTACGTTAAACGTATTAACCGACCATATTGTTATTTGCGAACATGTTAGATCCTAATCGGACACCGGATCCATTTCTTATCACTGAATAGGATCCGAACCATGTGCCTATCAAACGAAAGTTTTATCATCAAAACGCACAATAACTAAATGTGATAAATACAGTGGAGGAAACGTTATTCTTTCCCGTTTAAACGCAAACGCATATGCTATAGCACTTAAACGTAGAAAAGGTAAATTGTTAGATACTTATTACAATTCATTTTGATCTGAGTGGCAAAATAGTTTGGAGCCTGCGTCTGATCTGGTTCCAAACTGTTTGCAGTGGAAATAAACGTTTTAGCGTAAACGCGTTTGGGAAAGAATAACACATTCTCCACTGTAGCAGAAGAGATATGTTCATACCAGACGATCTACACCAACTTACCATTATCAAATTTTCAATAGAATGTTTCCAGAGCAGTTCGAAAACATTTATTATTTTATCGTTTAAAGGAAACGTAACGTAAACGTACTGCAATACAACGCGAACACTGATACATATTAAGCTCCAGATAAGGGGAGTATTTCCATTTCTGAATTAAGCCCTATGATGTAACTACTCATTAGAACCGTCTCTCTTCGAGACGATTCTAATGAGTAGTCACACCATAGGATTTGGTGCTGAAATGGGTGAGAAAATGTTGGACTTGTTCAATTTCTTATCTGGAACTCTGTAATTATGTAGAAATGTTAGAGCTTCGGTTTGAAAAGTAATTGCAATTCTCTTTATTACCCGGTGAAGAGTCATGGATTTAGGCATAGTAAAAATGTAATGGATTATGGGGCCTCACAATTAATTTTGTACAACTAAACAACCAATATCAGCACGGGATTCACCGTTCAGACAGAAGCAACTTGCACGGGATTTTACCTGGGGATATTCTCCTATATACGTGATCAAGGTAATAGCCAATAACACCCCACGTAATTGACCATTTTCAGCGACACAAAATTTATATAAAACAAAGAAGAAAAGTGTTTAGTCAGACTATCAAAAATTCTGAATTTCCTTGTCAGAGTTGGTATAGGCACATCATAAGTGTATGCAAAATTTAACTTAAATACGTCCATTAGTTTTAAAATTATCTCAGATTTATCGTGTTTTTTTGAACTGCAAACGACCTATACCGATCTATCACCGATGGCTCTGTGTAAACGGGGTGTTACATTTCAAATATATTCCTTTAAAATAGATTTAAGGCATTAAGGTACTAAGCCGTTCATTCCTTCAACAAACAGTGTAAACCTTATGCATGGTTGGGCTATGTGCATTCTAACTGTTGCAGCTCTGCTTGCAATATGTCAACAACAATGCAACACTATAGTCAGTCAATTGAACTCGCTATTGTATGAACAACTCGTTACGAAACACCGACTACCGCTATAGTAAAAGAAAAATGACAGTGCTATATTTAGCATCGCAATGATTATAAATTCCATTTAACCCTTTAACTCTTTCACTGCAAAGTTTTATCGTCTGCTTTAACCCTCTTACCGTCAAAATATCGTCTGCGTTGGTAGTGTCGTCTGCAATATTTATAAAGTCACCTTTATTGCTGTTGTCGTTACGAGTGTCAATCAATTTGGATCCTGACCAGATGCCGCCTTATGCGGCATCTGATCAGGATCCAAACTGTTTGCAAAATCGCCCTTTGCAGTGAAAGTGTTGAAGCGTTTAAGCACTCTATTGAAAATAAGTGGAATATCAAGTCGGTGTCTGTTCGAGATCCAAACTGTTTGACACTCAGTATTCACTTTCACCGTGCTGCTATGTTAGAACTGTTTGCAGACGTCAATTAACCCTTATCATGCTGAAATGTCGTCTGCTTCTAATGTATCGTCTGCTAAAAGTAAATTACTTTTATGCCTTTTTAAATTAAAGGAAAGTTGAATATGAGTGATAAACAGTTTGGATCCAGATCAGACGCTGCGTTAAACAAACTGTTTGCAAATGTTAGCTAAGTCGCACTTAAAGCCCGATAAGGTTTAAAGGGACTCGCAACCGGATGGTGTACTTGTCAAAATAAAATAAAATACTCAAATAAAAGCAAATTTGTGGCATTATTTGGCTTCTGACATTAAAAAAATATGATCAGTCCAAAAAAAGTCTCAAGAATCGTCACCGAATCTTAGATTTTTAGATATTTTCCATCGTTTTTCTATAGCGTTAGCTTAGTTGTTGTTGTTGCTTCTCTACACGGGCTCAGACATAAACACGAGCCGAATTACGAAGTTGTATGCACTTTCGATCGCTACACATTGAAATACGTTAAATCGATCCGAGATAAACGGATAGTTCCGTGGTCCATTGGTCTAAGCGGTTTCCCCTATTTTGCCTTCTGTCCGCCAATGCCGGGCCCCGGGTTCGAATCCCACCAGAGACCAATATTTTTTTTATTGAAATACATTTTTTTAAACAGAATTTCTTATCCTAAACTAATTCTTTACCATTTATATAAGCGTTTGACACATATTTACAAATTACTATTTTTAATGCACCATCTGGTTGCGAGTCGCTTTAAATGTACATATGTATTCATAGTCATGTACCTTACTGTGTTGCGTTTTCAGAGAATGAATTGACCCGTTCCCACTTCAAAAGTTACAAAGGAGGACTCATTCAGGAGATTTATATGTTATATCTGACCTGAATTGTGTAATCTCTTTATAAAAAGTGTAAAAGAGTATACAATCGTAAGGTTGTTAAATGCAGTTTTTCGGCGGAGCTGACTGTTTTCTATTTAGACACACTTTATATTTGGCCACACATTTCAACCAATAATATTTGATCAGAAATTTAGAATTAAGAGCACCTGTTGAAACTGAATAGTCTGATTGGATAGTAGCCAGGGCTCCAGATAAGGGAATTGTTTCAAAACTTAAAATCTTTATTTGTGCATTAAACCCTAGCTGTGGTGTCGCTATACATATGAATTGTCTCTTCGAGACAATCAAAATGAGTGGTAATACCATAGGGTTTGGTGCTAAAAGAGGTGAAAAAATGTGATTTGTTTAGTTTACTCACTCTTATCTGGAGCCCTGTAGGCTGGTTTATGTCCCATTACAGTTTTACATGATGTGGACTGTGGGTGTAAAATATAGAGATACAGGCTGGCTGTTTACTACACTGGGCTGATGAGTTTCCACTGTTGACAAAATTATGCTTCTATTTTAAGATATGATCTGAAATCTATTTATAGATATACAGAGGAAGCTAGGTGTTTCGTAATTGTTTACAACCAATTTGTTTTAATTGTAAACTATTTGTACACATTTGCCATACATTAAAAGCAATATTTTATATATGAATAGCCTCAAGTGAGTTAAACACAATTGTGTTGTTTCATCATTATTTACAAGAGTGAAGTACAGTAGATTGTTGTATCTGTACATTTGTGTATGCTATAGTTTGTTTCAAGAAACTCTATGAATGGAACAATAGATTAATGTGAGGATATCCTACCAGTAGCTAGGATATGAGTTGAATTATTGTTTTGTTTTGCATTTCTGTACATGATAGTTTTGCATTTTAAATAAAAGTTACTGTTTCAATTGAATACTTGTATTTTTTGCTTTTCAATCCAAGATATTACAATTCTTTGAAAACCTCAATTTAATTCAATTTTGCACACCCATCTATATAGCCTTAGTTCAACCACTCATTCCGCCGAATATCTTTTTTAAAGAAATTTCTTGTTATTGTTAATAGGCGTATAGATCTACTCTTATAGACAAATAGGCACAGCTAAGGACTCATACAAATATTCGTTCTACCCCAAGACTATAATTATGTCAGTGGAACTTGTTGCCCATCGCCGCCTATGAAACAGACACAGTCGACACATTTAAAAGAGTTGTCATTGTGTCTGTTGTCATGTCAATATTCTCTTCAGTATAAACAGCAACTAGTGTATATAGATTTAAATCTGTTTTCATTTTTTCAAACACTATTTATCTTCTTGTCAAAGCCTGTGTCATACACTTTAATATTAATCCAGCGTCAATGAATCTTCTTTAGTTTTAAAGGAGTATTGTTTATACAAAGAAGAAGAAGAAAAGATCTTTACACAGATAATTGCACAGTTAACGATAATTAGCCCACTCAGGAGCTTTCTGTGTTTTTTACACACATTATGCAGATAATTGTCTTATAAAAGAGTGTCGTAACCCATAACTCCATAGCGTGTTTCTAGTTTTGAAGAAAAATGACCACTTACAGCAGGTTGAAAGTAAAGTAGAGTGTGTCTTAAAGCGCATCCTGCTTTACTTTCAGCCTGCTTTAAGCTACCATCTATTGGAATACATATAAAAAATATTATGGTTCATATTCATGACTAAATAAATTTTTGTTCAGTGGAGGAATAATTTAAAGGTGTAAAAATGCGTACCCAACCCATAAGCTATTTTTTCAAAGTATCAAACTTTTTTTCTATCATTGTTTTTTTGGAAGAGCTATTTATGATGAATGAAAAAATGGAGAAAAAAATATATGGTGGTGTCCTTTTTTTAGCTACAGCGATTTGAAAAAGGTATGTCAAATTTGGACTTTTTCTCTCAAATTTTATCCATTCAGAGTACAAGCTTCAGTAAAATCTATTTCAAAACAAAACAACCATGGTAATTTGGGTTTTCATTATTTATTTCATGTCTATGGTGGTATTTTCACATATAGAAACCAAATTTAGACAAAGCAGGCACTAGGTTTGATCAATATGGATCCTCGAATATCAAAAATATGCATGATTTAGGGCATGATTTATTAGATGTTTTATTTTATGAAAAAAAAGTAAAAAAGTTTGAAAATGAAATAGTACTAGTATTAAACTTTTTCTTATATTCTACCAAATGAAAGCCAATGCTAAGGCAGTTCAAAATATGAAAAGAAATTGAAAGGTCAGTGTTGAAAAGTAAAAAAGAGTTATCTCCCCTTACAAAATTTACAAAAAAGTACCATATCGATGATATTTAGAGCTATATAAATTTCACATTTGGTGCCTGTTTTTTTTCTAAAATTAGGTTTTTTTGAAGAAATACTACCATAGATAGGAAATAAATAACACAAAACCAAATTATCATATTTGTTTTCATTTAAAATGAATTTTATTGAAGTGGGCTGTTTGAAAAGGACAAAATAAGAGAAAGTGGGTGGGGTAAATTTTACATGGCCATGGAGCCAACTGTTGTTCACCAAAATGTACACTTTTTCTATTTTTTCATTCATCTTAAATAGTTCTTCAATATAAAACCATCATAAAGTGTTTTCATATACTTTGAAAATTTCTTAAATTCATGACATTGATACACCCTTAAGAGAGTTTTTGCCGTATGGTTCTTTAATGCCTATTTGAATGTGTTACTACACAGTGGCTGCACAACTCAGAATAAAAGGTGCGCAAAAGCTCTTTCGGTAGCTTTCTGTGTTTGCTTTGATCTGCATTGTGCAACTCCTTTATGAAATACTGGCTAAATTATATTCCATCGTATAATTGTTAAATGCTATGTTGATTGTAAGGACAGGTGGCTGCACACTTCAGAAAAAGTGTTATGCAGAAAGTGTCTTCAGAGCTTTTTGTGCTGATTTTTACCATGGCTGCACACACCAGGATAAAAATAGCACAGGGCTTTTTATGAGCTTTCTGTGTTGCTTTTAACCTGCAGTGTGTAACTGTCTTTTGAATGTTTAGCTTAAGAGTATTCTGTCGTGTATTGTTTCATACAATGTTTAATCTCACGTTAGTTCGAACACACCCATATTTCAAAGTAAAAATGTAGCTTAGCCACGTTTAAAACTTTGAAATAAGGGCATGTTTGAATTAAACGAGATCGACTTATCGATGATCAAGTTATGAAGTACTGGTATGATCTATTTAAGGTAGTTTGAAGTATCGAGTTTCGACTACAACAGTTATTCTTGTTTTAACCCATTACTCCATAAATACGCATTTCATTTATTTCTCCACTGAAGAAAATATTTCAAATTATACAGTTATAGATATATATAATAAATATTTTTTATATTCTAGCAGATGATAGCTTAAAGCAGGCTGAAAGTAAAGCAGAATGCGCATTCTGCTTTACTTTCAACCTCCATTAAGTGGTAACCTATTTACCTATAATTAGAAGTAGGCTATGAGGTAATGGAGTGACAAATTAATAGGAGACCCATATGAATTATCTAATAAATTTGGCTGCTTAAAATTGATGTAAGATAGAAAATTAGAAATAATGCAGAATGTTCCTATACCAGCAGATTTCGGAATTATTTCTGTCCTGCATTAAGCAGTCACTTGTCACACTTAAATTTGGTATTTCTAGCTGATATTGTTAGAGGAAAACTGATTTTTTTCTCTTGACAATTACTTTCTATAATTGAAGTCAAAGGTCAAGATTAAAATCACAGTAACTTGAAAATGATAACATTTCACAATACCAAGACAGGGCTGCCATTTCTCAGGATTTTTTCAAAATCTTCTGATTTTCCTTAATTTCTCCGGACCTACCGATTTCCTTGAAATCTTCGGAATTTTACCTTTAAAATTTGAAATTGTATGCAAGTTAACATAGGAAACATTGATGCCAACCAGTTTAGATCCAGACCAGATGCCGGGATTGCGCGGCGTCTGATCTGGATCCTAACTGGTTGATTAATAATGTTAAATAGCACTTCAGGGAAATTTTGAAATCTTAGGATGTTATGGTAGCCCTGCATATATGTACTTATGCACACCAAATTTGGTATCCATAGGTGATGTGGTATATGAAATATGCTCTGGACATATTGATGGACCGACAAACACACAGTTCAATCACTATATGCACCCAAAGCTAAGTCTTGAGGGCATTTATAAAGGGTATACATGTAAACAGCTTTGAGCTGTTTGTTGAAATTGCTGAACTTTTTTCACAGCATGTCAATGCGAAGTGCTGATTTCTCTTATTAATCGGATGGCAGTTACTATATGCCACCAAAGCCAAGCTTTGGTCGCATAAAATTTAACAAGAGGGCCTGAAGGCCCTGATATCGCTCACCTGTTGTACTGAAGCCTGAATCCATTCAAATTTGTAGTATAGCATGTAAACAATTTTGGAATACAACCTCATAATTCTAGTATAGTAGAGTACATCAAGGGCAGATAACTAGAGCCTAAACAATACTGAAATGAAGCCTTTCTAGCATTTCAAAGTATACCAATGGCAGATAACTATTGACACAATGATTAGATTTCAACAATAATTGCGAGAACTTATAGCTTTATACTTTGTTTGCAAGTATAATCAAAATCCATTGAAAATTGTAGTTGCAAGAGTGTAAACGCTGTAAGATATGGCATTTTCAGCAGTTCAAGGGCAGATAACTCTTGACCTATGGGTTCGATTTCAACCATAATTGCACTTATTCAAACTCTTATATGGATTATGGTAATATACAATCTGAGCAAGTTTGAAAAAGACTGGATAAAAAGTGTGGCCTCTAGAGTGTTAATACTGTTAAATTTGGCATTTTCAGCAATTCAAAGGTTGATAACTCTTGACTTATTGGTCTGATTTCAACCATAATTGAACTTATCTAAAATCTTATAGTAATATACAATCTTGGTAAGTTTTAGAAAGATTGGAAAAATATTGTGGCCTCTAGAGTGTAAACACTGTTAAATATGGCATTTTCAGCAATTCAAAGGTTTATAACTCTCGACCTATTTCTTGGTTTTCAACCATAATCAAACTCATCCGAACTCTTATGGTAATATACAATCTGAGAAAGTTTGAGAAAGATTGGTTAAATAATGTGGCCTCTACAGTGTAAACACTGCAAAATATGGCATTTTCAGCAATTCAAAGGTAGATTACTCTTGACCTATTGGTCCGATTTCAACCATAATCGAACTCATTTGAATTCTTATGGTAATATACATTCTGAGCAAGTTTGAGAAAGATTGGATAAATAGTGTAGCCTCTAGAGTGTAAACACTGTTAAATATGGCATTTTCAGCAATTCAAAGGTTGATAACTCTTGAACTATTGATCTGATTTCAACCATAATCGAACTCATCCGAACTCTTATGGTAATATACAATCTGAGCAAGTTTGAGAAAGACTGAATAAATATTGTGGCCTCTAGAGTGTAAACACTAAAATTGTTGACGACGCACGATGGACGACGGACGCCAGACATTCAAGGATTGCAAAAGCTCACCCTGAGCTAGCCCAGGTGAGCTAAAAATGGACATTAATGACCACAGTTTTTCATACTATACAGTTTGGCAACAGTGTGTCCAAAGAATTTTCCTGATATTTTCATTAACCCATTACTCCATGAATATACATTTTTACACCTTAATTATTCCTTCACTAAAGAAAGTGTTTCATAAGAAATATTCCCACATTATTATCCAATCAGATGGTATCTTACAGTGGGGTGAAAGGAAAGCAGAATGCACTTTAAGGCGCATTATGCTTTACTTTTAACCTGCTTTAAGCTGTCATCCGTCTTCAAATTGGAACAGTTACTGGGTTAAGGGTTAAATTTTCAGGTAAATATCATATGTAGTGATGAAAAACGTGTGCATCAAATTAAACATGAGAAGTATAAATGAATGAACAGCCAAATCAAAGTTATTTTTATTCAATTGTATCACACAGTTTCTAATTGGTCCACATATTACAAATTCAAAAGTACATTGTCCACATTAATCACTAATCAGTGATACTGCAAATGTGTTTTCATCACTTCGAAGGGTTTTTCATTTTTGGCAGCAAACTTCTGAGCAGCTGTTTCTGAAAAACAAAACAAAACACTTTATTTTTCTTTTGTAATGAAATTTTCAGTTTGATTAAAGATGTTACCAGAAAACACAAACCGTAACTCATTCAGACTCAGAGCTGGGGATATTTCAAAAACTAATATTTCTACACAAATCCTATGGTGTCACTACTCATTAAAATCCTTGCTTAGAGACGGTTGTAATGAGTAGTTACACAATAGGATTTGGTGCTAAAATAAGTGAGAAAATATTTGATTTGTTCAGTTTACTCTCTCTTATTTGGAGTCATGTCATTCAACCAAGAAGTTTCATACTGACAATTTCATTTTCCAATTATAAAGCCTAGTCTATTTCCTACTATTTATGGTTGTTTTTGACACTGTATTGCCCATGACTGACAGACTAAGAGGACTCCCTCTGTTCTTTGTGTACACTGTTTACATAAGACATAAAGTCAAGTATACTTTTCACAGGTAAACTGTTTAGGATGAGTATGTTTGTCACTAGGCTCAATGGATAAACATGTGATGTCATAAAGAAGACTATATGTTGACTGTTTACATCAAAATACAACCTCCCTCCCTCACTTTCAGTCTCATAATAGCATTTTTTGTATCTTATTTTATTTCAGGGTCCAATTCCAGATTCAGCCAGTACCTAAAGAGAAATGTTATCACTATAACTACTGCAGAACCCATATTTGGACAGTGCTTTTGATGTGACCAATGCAATATAAATATTTTGACAGCAGAAATATTACTTTAAACCTGTTGAAGACAGTCACTTTAAGCAATATTATCCCAAACACTTTTGATAACTTTTTTTTTTCCAGATGCAATGCAAGTAAATTTTGTATAATATTAAGCAACCACTCAAGAAAGACCATATGCAATATAATAGTATTAACATATGGTTGCACAGTGCAGGATAAACTATTACAGAAAGCTCTTGCAGGAATTTTCTGCATTATTTCTATCCTGCATTAAAAACCATTTTCCTCAAGAGTGGCCCCTTAATACAAGATTAACTGTACTAAGTTTGTGTCCTTTACAGTAAATCCTTATAATGCAAATACAATACTGGTATAATATGTAGTTATCAGGAGTGTGTCCTCTGTATAGCATTCACATAACTACATTGTACTTTCAATAAATCCTTAAAATATTATTAACCTGATGAAATCATATGTTTACATGAAATATAAACTGTACATTTTAAAATGTGTTTTTGTTCAATTAACCCCTGAATTACTCTAGAACTTACTTAACCCTCTCTTCTGTGTAAGCGCCATAGAATGCTTTCACCTACTCCTCTTTAAAAGAACCAAAAATGAGAATGCATATGTGTTGTTCAATTTAAGTGACTGCTTAAAGCAAGATGAAAATAAACAAAAAGCTTATAAAGGAGTGTTCTGCTTTACTTTCACTGTGCTTTAAGCAGCCACCTGGCTTAAGTTGAATATCTAGGTGATGTGCACATATGGCAACAGACGAAATGGGTAAAGACTAAAGAGTCTTCGATAAAAAAAAACCAAAAATTTATGGATGAACACAGGTTTATAAAAACTCTTTTTCTGTCCAGAAAGTCAATCTGTCTGAATCACAAAGGAGGCACTGTTGAAGGTTCTTGTGCCTGGTTGATGTAATATTTACTCAAAACACCAACAAACTGTACATATCTCATGTACTGAAGGTAACTATTTTTATTCCCATCCTTTTTTGTCTGTCTGCAGAATTTACCCTGTTACAATATAAGAATAAGGGCAATCACAATGAAAGTTTGCAAGAACTTTCTTTTTTTGTTCACCTGGCATGCAGTGCCAAGATGAGCTACTGTGATGGTCTGTGTCCGTCGTTGTTAGTTGTCACTTGTTCTAACACGAAATCTCATAAACTACTGCTTTAGTTCACTATCAGATTTCAGTTGCTCCAAGGGCTTCATGTAGCCCTAATTCTGCTAAATTGAGATATTTATATTGGATATTGCTCTAAGAGCAATAACAATCAAAATTCCACCATATCCTAAATTTTAGAATATAGTGGGTATATAAAATGCATTATTATTATTATGCTTGATAAGGCAACAAATACCTTCAAGTTTCAACAAGGCAGTCTGGTATTAAATCCATCATGGTCAGGCAACTGCTGCTGATTAGGTGATTTTCATGGTTACTGGAACTAGTTTAGGTCTGCACTTTTACAACTGAAATATAAAAAATACATAGAACATTTAGACTATATAGTGATACAGTACTCACTCCATACAACGACCCACTGAATAATGATGTACATAAACTTCAATCTTAGTGAAGGAGTGCAGTATTCATGATGATGATGATGATTCCGTCCTTACAACAACACTAATGTTCAACCTTTTCATGGCTCCAATATTGTCTGCTTATAATTGTGGTCTGCTGGTTTTCTGTCACATAGATAGATCTATTAGTCATTTTGACAGAAAAAAAAACATGACAAGCAACAAACAGCTTGAATCCAGATAAGACCCCGCCTTTTGCAAATGTTAGCCAATTTCCCTACCTACAACAACTTCCTCCGAACAACACACTCAATCTTAGTCTCCCATTGGTGTTGTTGTAGAGAGGGATCACTGTTTGTACAATATGAAAGAGCTTCATGACACTTATTGAAATTGTTCTGACTCTACTTCCCCTGAAACATTTCTACCATTGCACAACATAAAGGGGATGGGGTCATGTCTGACAAAGGTCAAGGTCATTCAGAGGTCAAATGAGTTTTAAATGACTGAATTAACATCAATGGGCCATAACATTGGAACTACCTGTTGACCAGACCCCAACTTGTACTGAGCACAAGAGCTTCTAGAGTTAAGCACACAGAACAGTGTATTAAATGACATAGCAGGAGGTTGATTAGAGTCCCAAAAGATGGGAGAACAGAGGTGCTTGACTGCTTGTCGATCGAAAAAGGGGGGGGGGGGGGGCTGCCTGCCAGTGCAAAATCAGATGGGGATGGGGTTTCATGTCCGGGTCAGTTTAGGGTTTGTGATTTTAACACGTATACAACCAGTGTTATTTACGTTGATGCACAGTCGATTCCAAGAATCAATAGGCCTACGAATTGATTGTGGTGTTGTATTTCTACACAGTTAAGTACTATTCTTTACTAAGTCAACATACCCTAGATGTTCAGCGTAGAGCTGGGTGTTCATGAGCACGTCCGTACAACCAGAGGGTATCGTCAGAAGTGACTCTCGGCTGCTCAAAGCTCCCGGATGATGACAGGTGTCCGTGACGTAGGCAGTTCGCTGGCTCTCGGCACACTCGATCGGGTACCAGCGGACCGGTGCTCACTACACTCTTCCCCTCCATATTCAAAGGTTCTGGTCATCCGGTTATGCTTTCAGACATGTTTTCGGTTATGCTTTCAAATATGACTTTACTTTCGAGTAGCAATATCCAGGTCTTTGAATATAACTTTACTAAACTGGTCTACAGCAGCTCTTGCTGTCTATTCTGCCATTTGTGTTGGACCTGGAACACATTCCACCCATCATCAGAATGGTGACCAGCGGGCGGCATATGGTGATTAGCTGCCATAGCTGCTTCCCTAGGAACTTACTGATTATCTCCTGTATCGGGGTCTGACCGATACAGAACATTGTCAATCAAGACAAACAACTCTCTGTTTAGCCAATTTGACTTAGTTGCCCGACTTGTCCTGAATAGAGACTGCAGATCAGGGTAGCCATCATCCATAATCCAGTTTATAATTACCTTTAGGTCACTATCAATTGAGCTTTTTCTAGCTCATCTAGAGAGAAACCCAACTTGCACGCATTTCTATACCTGTGGAATCTGACTGTCCTACAACACCTATTGGATTATTGGATCCAGTCTCCTCCAACTTACACTGCACCTGTGAAATCTGACTGTCCTACACCACCTATTGGATTATTGGATCCAGTCTCCACATAACCCTGAATTCCTACTCTAGGATTGATAGTACATGCACCTGTTTTTGTGGAAACCATATTGACACTTACCACTTCCGGGCTAACATTGAACCCTTCAGCTTCCCATGGAATATTTTCCACCACATTCTGAAAAGCTTCCTGCTCATCAGAGTGTTCTTGCAGATCCACTAAACTTGGGTTTTCAACTTCAGTGAATATTTCTTTGCAACTCCCACGCAGATCCACTAAACTTGGGTTTTCAACTTTAGTGAATATTTCTTTGCAACTCCCACTAGACCATATTTGTCCAAGAACCGGCTTGCCATTGTCGCCAATTTGACCTACAGATTCGATGTATTCCCCGTGGATGACCTGACTACCCTTAGACACCATAGAAACAGTTAGACCCTTCATATTAGCCAAGGGTACCCCATCATCCACTAATTCTGTAAAACCAGCCCAATTTTCATGTGCTTTTCCACAATAACTACATCCCCCACACGGCAATTTTCCCAGACGTTCTCCAGCACAATAAGCTTCACACTGCTCCGAATTGGTTGCAATACGGGACAATGGATCAGCGTTATTGTGCATACGCCTACACGATGCTTGACCACCATGTCAACTGCGTCAGATGCTCGAGCCATCTCGCAGGCTGCCCCTGTGTGTACCGGAATCTCATAAGCCATCTTAAGCTTGAATGGTCAGTTCTTACCACAAATGGTTTGCCTAACAGATAATAACAGTACGGTCTTGTAAATGTTACTACTGCTAGCAATTCTTTTAGAGTTGTACAATACCTACCATAAGCGATTACCTTTTCCTCCCCACTTTATATTTGAAGGAGTTCGGCGCCGATTGCTTAGTCGCTCGTGTCTGGATAGAGAATGAAATTATCCTCCATATTTAGCGATTTGGTGTCGTCAAGGCATCCTTAAGTTTCTCAAAAGCTCTTTTCTGAGCTCCCCCAAAGCTCTTTTCTGAGCTTCATCCCAAAAGACTAATGACCTGTTACAGCGTACAAGGGTTCTGATATTTTAGAAAAATCTTTAACAAACGAATTTATGTTAATTTGATAAACCTAAATCTTTCTACGTCCTTTGCTTTAGATGGTACATTTGTACATGCCAAATTTTCACTATTTCACTGTCATGATCAGAAATTTACAAATTGGCCAAAAAGTTTGGTGGCAAAAACATTTTAGAATTCAATTAAAAGAGATGCCAGTTGACTGCTCCTTGTCTAACCCATTGTAACAACAATCGATCCTCAAACATTTTTGCTAGATGCTCAGGGATCTCTTGTAACGTTTAGCCTTTCCCGAATTATTACACCGCTTTTGTGTGTTTTAATTCATGTTGTGGACTCTTTTTAGAGTCGTATCCGATCGGTGTATCGGACTCTTCACGTAACACCTCGGCCACTGCGCAATGCTCGACCGATCTCTGCGCCTAGGATTTATAAACCAAATGATAGGATCCGAATTAGATTCTTACCTAAATCTAATATGGATTTACCTGTGCCCTACAGAATATCAAATCCAAGCAACATGCCTTGCTCGATTGGTGCTACATAAATATTCTCAGCATACCAGTTATCCCCAATTTTGAGTTTAAATGATTCGGTAATAAAACCTGACATTCACACATCTCTCCCAGCAGTTAGAAGTTTGACGCTTTCTGTTTGCGAAGTGGCTTCTTTAATGAATTATATATCCAATTAGATATAAATGTTACCCGAGCCACTGTATCTACACTGCCTTTACTGGAACATTACCTATCTGGACTGTTACAGAATACTGAGAAACAGACATTACCTGACAAACCACAACCTCTTCTACCATAGCCCTAGTCCGGTCTATTGCAGTTAAGGTTGAGGATTGGCCGGCTTCCATGACCCATTTGCGTCTAAAGTCTTTGGACATTCACCTCTGATTTATGTCCAGTTTCCTCATACGCAAATTAAGCCCTAGACCTCCGCCCACCCCTAACTTTGATCTAGCTCCTAAAGACTTTATAAGTCTTTCCACTAATCATGCATGGAATCTACAGATGACTTTTGATCTGATCCGACCTGACTTACCTGGTAACCACCAGTCCTTTTTCATAATCTCGTTTCCTTGTCAGCCTATGCCTTACCATGCATAGCTGAATGTACCTGTTAATTCTTACTCGTTAAATAGCAACCTGAGCACTCTCTTTGAGGCTCCAACACAGGCATTTCAACCATTCCTCCTCAGTCCATTCATATGGCTTTGCACACCAAATGAACTTTCCAATTCCCCTTTCCCTCATATGAAAGTTGGTTTGGGACCGTAGGCATACTATCCCTTTTACGAGATTTCCTTGGCTCTGTGATCTGAACTTTGGGGTTTTACAAGTTCGAGTATGAGATTTCCTTGGCTATGTGATCTGAACTTTGGGGTTTTCCAAGTTCGGATGAAGCCAATATCTAGCTGTTCTTTATTGTCAGGTATGGGTGACTTTTGACCCTGACTGCATGACCCTCATACTCTGCCTCACTTTCGGAGGACGCCTCGGACGTAACTCAACATCCCAACTCTACTCTCAAAACATGAGCATCTGTGTCCGAAATTTGCGGAACTCATTGACTCTCAGAAATAGTACAACAAAAAACCACGCTCCTTATTACTAATAAACAGCTATATTAGAAAAGCAGGCCTTTCAGAATAAAGCTCCAATTAGAAAACAGAGCGCGTAATTTAAAATACGAAAATAAACAAACAGCACCGGTCACGTGCGAATAGTTTTTGACAAAGTTTATTTGACAAAATAAACACAAATAACCAGTGCAAGAACATGAACAGTATCACAAAATTACTCGTCAGCAACTTGCAAATACACGTTCATCAAAAAAACACCACGAGATATCGAATTTGGCACTTTTGTCCGAACACGATTCTCGCTAAGGTAGCGTGTTTCAGATTTGGCGAAATTGGGTGTCGAATTGACGCTGCCACCAATGTTGTATTTCTACACAGTTAAGTACTATTCTATACTAAGTCAACATACCCTAGATGTTCAGCGTAGAGCTGGGTGTTCATGAGCACGTCCGTACAACCAGAGGGTATCGTCAGAAGTGACTCTCGGCTGCTCAAAGCTCCCGGATGATGACAGGTGTCCGTGACGTATGCAGTTCGCTGGCTCTCGGCACACTCGATCGGGTACCAGCGGACCGGTGCTCACTACAGTGGGACGAATCGTTCCCGGATAAGGAACGGGTACAAACTTACAGAACTAGGCTAGTAAAGATTAAAATAAAATACTTTACAAACCTTTAGTAAAATGTTGAAGAGTATGAGTTTGTCGACTGCTCACAAACGGTCCTTTATCCTGGCGATCGATACCTTTGTCCTGCGATGACTGCAAATTGTTGTTTACTGGCGTCCATTTTTTGGATATGGAGTAATAAAATGACGCTTCCAAAAGTTTACTAGGAGCCGCATTTAAATATTGCGGGTTTGATCACGATCGTGGCGGATTTATACCATTTATTGCTTCTTTGACATTTGAATCGACGATTTTTCATTGTTTTTTTCGGCCGCCATGACACTTGCGATAAACTTACGTGAAGTTGAACCCGTCGTAAGTTTTTGACCAAAAGTTACGATATCGTAACTTTAATTCTCTACGATAATGTTAGTAAGACGGTCGTAAGTAGTTACGACTGCCCTACGACAAAAGTTACGATAAAATTTAACGTACGATGTTTAGTAAGACGAGCCCCAGGATAATAGTTATGAAGATATTATTTTAGGAGCTTTCTGTGTTGCTCTTGACCTATATTGTGCGACTGCCGTTTTGAATGAATGCTTTAATAGTATTCTGTCGTTTCATGCAATGTACAAGATAATAACCTTTTCACTCTCAATGTCGTAATAAAGCGCAGTTGCAAACAGTTTTTATCCCGACCAGACGCCGCTCAGGATCAAAACTGTTCGCTACTTGTTTTGAAATTACGTCAATTACGTATACTGCCTTAAATAACTGGCGGTGAAAGGGTAAAAGCTTACGATAAAGTTGATCATGAAAAGGTGAATTTAATGTTGAATGTACATAACATGCATGTCTAAGGATGGATAACTGCGGACAACTGCTCGGTTTAAGATACTAGTTATAGAGAATGGCCAAGCAAGGAGTTATTGTGTATATTCGACGTGCACTGCACGTACTTGTCATAAACATGCTGAGTGACTTTTCATAAAACACAACACTTGTCAGGTTTCACTCACCTCGAAATTCTACTATGTTGTGTCAAAGCTCACCTGGCGTCATCAAGACGCTTATATGAGCTTTTTTCACCAAAGTGTATAAACTATTGATCAACTGATTGCCACTTTTGTTTCGATTCGAAAAGAGGCAAACCAACAATTGAACAGTATTCATATTAAAAAGATAGCTTTACGTGCTTTGCATACTATACAACCAATTACTCTGTATGGATACATTTTAAAGCATGCATATATTAAAGCTAGACTAAGTTAAATATTCAATAACTACATGTATATAATGTCTTGACAATGTGACTTGTGAATCATTGTGACTAAAGTGTTTATGTTTATACAGCAAGATGAACTTTTTTGGGTAAAAATAACACAGCGTTTATTGTCCATAATATGTTCGACATTTTATATATTCTAGCACAACCAATTTTGTTTACTCCCATCTTGATAGATTACTGCTAAGATATGTTATACGATAATAATCAAATGTGGTGTTTGTCATCTGCCTCGAACCTATAAAGATACAACCTTTTCAGGACGACAAACAATTAGAGCATGATTCTCTTGTTAATAAAATGTCACAATTTTAATCACCCTTAACAAAAACGAAAACTGTCGTTTTCCAGAAATATATATTAAGGGCATAATATAAGTTTGATTTCTATCAAATCGTCGTTGCGGTTTTAGAGAAATCATCAACATGGACACCATGTTACAGTCATTGAAGTAAAACGCATACATGTATATGCAAGGTTTAATCTGAACGCAGGCAGAAAATCAATCTGATTCTAACTTTTTGAATTTTATGCAGTCATTTGTTTTAACCACGGAATTATTTTTTTTATAATTCCGAGTTTTAACTCTTTAATCACCATAGATGACTAAAGGCCAGTGACACGACGTCTGATAAGGATCTTAACTGGTTGACAATCGTATCAATGATTCTTCACCCAAATATATGAATTGTTCTAAAACACTGCAGACGACAAAGTAAAAAACGGACGGTTAAATTTGGCAGGGAAAGAGTTAAGCGCGGGAAACAATCTTTAAAAAAGTTTGCATGTTAGGTGTTTGAATAAATCATTTAAATGCAAGTGGACCTCAAACGACAGGTGACAGCTTAACATAAAGACCTGGGGCCCCTTTATAAAACTTCTTACGACAAATATTGTCGTAAGTCAGATTAAAAAAAGTCCCAATTATTATTCATTTCTCCATCTAATTCTGTCCTGTGACATCTTTTTGGAATCGTTTTGAAAGGACGATTCCAAAGAGATGTCACAAGACAGGATTAGATAAATTAGATAAAGAAATCAGAAATTAAATTTATTTTAAAGTTTTGACTTACGACCGTATTTGTCGTACTAAGTTTTATGAAACGGGCCCCATAGTAAATCAGAAAGCTCATACGAGAGATTCTGCTTAAGTGTCATATTGCCCTAACCCGTTACCTCGTAGCAGGTTTCTGGTATTGAAGAAAGGTGACCACTTAAATCAGGTTGAAAGTATAACAAGATGCGCCTTAGTTAAGCTACAATTTGCTTCAATAGAAAATGTTTTTCTTATGATATATATTCATGAATGTATAAATTGGAATTTCAGTGGAGGAATAGAAGTCGTAAAATGTGTATCTATGGGGTAGCCTACTTTTAGTTTCCAACATTATACCTAGTGGTCGTTAAAGGGGTTTGCAAACCGTTAGACCCTCAGGCTGATGAAACACTGTAATGTATGTCTTACTCGTCAGAGTCTGCACAGTTTGCTGTTTTATGTGAACTTAATTAAGTTGGACAAACACTGCCGAGTCTTTACCCATTGCCACATTGGCTGTTTCTAGTTATGAATATAACGTCGTCTCCAGTGTATCATCGTAAGGATTTAGAAACTATTTCCTATAGGAGATTCTGCTTACTTGTCATATTGCCTTAACAAATTACCCCGTGCCATGTGTCTGGTATTGAAAATAAGTGAACATCCCGCTTTAATTTCAGACTGCTTTTAACTTATCATTTGTTAGAATATAGACCTATTTTTAGTTCTATTACTATATATACCTAGTGGTCGTTATAGTGGGTGGCGACCTGTAAGACCCTGGTCAACCACTTCAATGTGTGTCTTATTGAAATTATCCAAACTGGACAAACACGACACATTTTTTACCCTTTTCCACATAGCCTGTTTCTAAATTTGAATATAGTTGACCACTGGAAGCAGATTGAAAGTAAAGCAGAACTCATCGTACAAAGCAATCCGCTTTACTTTCAACCTGTTTTAAGCCACAATGGAGAGGACTTTTTTTTTTCCAAAACAAACGGATTTACGCTATTATTATTACTTCGGTGGCAAACACTTTGGAACCAGATCAGACGCCGGGAAACCCTGCGTCTGATCAGGCTGCAAACTGTTTGCTACTCAGATTAAAACAAATACAGTTTTTTTTATATTTTAATGTTATATGCTTAGCGTTTTAGCGTTTTCCCGTTTGCGTTTAAACGGGAAAGAGTAACGTCCTCTTCATAGTATCATCCCTAGAATAGAGTAACATATTTCATGAGTCATGATTGTATAAAGCGGGACCATTTTCTTCAGTAGGGGGCTAAAGGCGTAAAAAGGCGTATTTATTGGGTGATGGATTACGAACACGCTCATATACATGTATCTATATAACGAAATATTGGATCAAGGACAAAGGGAGAGTTGTTTTTAATATCCAGATATGTATGGGCCAACCCGATATGTATGGGCCAACCCGATATGTATGTGCCAACCCGATATGTATGGGCCAACCCGAAAGCCTTTAACCCATATCCTGCTGTAATATCATCAGTTTGAAAAGTGTCGTCTGTATAAAAAAAATCAATGAAGATTTAAATCATTTTATTAAAAAAAACTTAAGCTATGCGATGTCTTATCCAGATGCAAACCTTTTGCAAATATATGTACTAGTCGAGTCGCGATCGGCAAGATAAGGTCTAAACCGCAGATGCTCTCGAAATTTCTCTTTTTCCCCGTTTCAAGTTACCATCTTCTTTTTCTGTCATGTTTTAGTTCACAAGTATCTATCTGACGGGCGTAGGATGTTAGTTCTTCTCCATTGTACTTGTTCAATCCTGGCTCTATTTAAAAACTCACTTACCTATAGGTAATACACAACGTAACACAACATAACATGACATGACATGGCACATACCATAACATAACTGATTATTATACTGCAAAGATAATTCCTTTACCTTCATTGGCCACCGAGCCCTAGACGTGATCCCAAGTACCATGTGAGCTGACATGGTACTTGGAAATGCAGCTGTTTTCATTGGCTGAAGGATCCCTGAGTCTTGCTTTGCACTGGTAAGACGTAACGTCGCCGGCTGCTGTTCTACGTGCATACTGCTGTTAACGCAACGTTAAAGCTGTGGAACAAAAATGGCTGCGCCCTTAGTAATCAACGGGGTAAGGAAATGACATTATTGTTTTCGGGAGTCTTTCTTTACAATATCAAAAAAGGAAAAGTTGCACGGAATATCCCGGTTATAATTTATGTGCATGCTCCGGCGTTGTGTTTTCGATGGATACTCGCTTAGTTAAGACGTTTAACCCGATAAAGTTGCGACAGATACCAGATTTCTTGAACATTTATGTATGTAGACCTTCGAAAGTGCTTCGTAAAGCTGGTGTATTAGATATTATGCAATGTTATCCAAACCAAAACACTCTCTGATGGACCGTATTGATAAATTTATATAAATGTGTCCCTTTTAGTGAATATAAAAAACTTACAGGTTATATTTCAAATACAACGTTCCTCGATGCCGAACACGATACAACGTTCAGGCTGCCTCTGCATGGCTGAAAGATGAGATTTGAGCTTTCTGTTCTGCTTTCTACATGCTTATGTGTTTGTCTGCTTTGGTAATTCTAAATATGTGTAACCAGAAAGAGTTCACTAACTGCTAACACATTTATATAGGAAGCGTTGTTTCTTTGATTAATTGTGTCTCTATTGAATTGTGTCTTGCACATATTGTGATTATCAGCTTATATGTAACACTGCCAGTGTCCACTGCATGATAATTGTGTATGTATGCAATATTTTGTGTATGGGCCGGAGGCCTTATTACATGTAAACAATAAAACTGAACTGAATTGAATTGTTCAGGTTGCAAGGTAAAAAATACACCGAGCTACTACATGTATGTATGTATGCGCAACTGTTTCTCTCACGTTACAAGACAGACCTTCAGTAGTGTGTACCTATTTACCCTACTTAGCGTATATTTTTAGACCGCTTTGATTCTGTTTCCAGTGCAAATGTGAAATCTACAGGATTTTATGCATATATTTAGCAAAAATGGATCGGTGTGGTATATTCTACGTAGGCGTTCACTTTGTCAAAATTTCGATTTTTGCCCATTAAACATAAAGGTCACTCAATTTAAGTTTGACGGTACTTACACCTTCACCGCCTTAGCCCGAGTACAATGATTACTTGCAAAGGGTTTGGATCCAGATCTGGCATCGCGTGACGCGGCATCTGGTCAGGATCCAAACTGTTTGAAACTCAATTTTATACTCCTTAAATTAAATACATAAAATTAAAAGTTGAGAAATAAACGTAGGCGAAAATTCTTGGTTCATTACTTGCTGACAGTGAAGGGGCTTAATCGTAAACAATACGTAATATTACCGCCTGTGTTACTGTTATTATACTTATATGATTTTTTCAAAATTTCTCAAAATATAAGATAAGAGTCTCAATTTGAGTAGGTTGTGATGTGCAGTGTCGCCACGCGTGGTCTAATCTGGATGTGAACTGTTTGCAAATGTTAGGGTTACGTGCTGTTACGTTCGATTTACGACAAGTTGTGGATTGTAACGGATAATTTACGATTTGTTTACGAAGTCTATCCGTGGTCTATCGTAGAAATGTTAACGGAGGCCTACGGATGTCGTCGAGTTTTGCGGATGGTAACAAATTGTTTACGAACAACTTCGATGTGTTCACGGATGTTAAAAAGTTCTTTCCTGACGTTTGCGATTGACTACGGTTTGGAGATCCGTAAGGACTCGTAAGTACATCCGTGTATGTGAAGGCACCTTCATGAGTTGTTACGATTTACCCAAGAGAACTGACGCGTTTGACCCTTTTAGGACCAAAAAGGATTCAATTTCCAATGTGTCATCATTCGACAACTGGCATGAAGTGAGAGAACATCGATATAATTGAAATAATATTTCACTTAGAATTTTGTGGTCTTTTTGACAATATTATGCCTTTTTTGACGGAAAATCTCCACGATTATACCACGGATGACTACGAACACGTTACGGGGGTTTATGGATCCTTGCGGGTGTTTACGAAGGATAACGTGTTGTAACAACCGGTTAACGATGCTTAACGGATCGTTACGAGTGATTTACGGAAGAATAACTCCTTAGACAATCGTAAGAAAACTTTTGACATAAAAATGGCATCTTCTTCCACGAATCCTTACGGATACTTGCGATTTATTTACAGACACTAACGGATCATTTGTGGATGGTTACGATTGACTACGAGTTGGCGATCTGTAAGGAATCGTAAGAAAAATATCGTGTGTGTGAAGGCCCGATAAGCATCGCCAAGCGCCGTGTTTACAAAACTCAATAACGAAAACGGATAAAATAGATATTGATAAAAACACAGTTCATTGTCCGGGATGTTGTCTACAAATATATACGTCACAAAGGTATATAGGTACATGTGCACACTACTGAAGGTTTGTCGAGTAACGTTAGAGAAACGTTATCCTATACGTATAGTATTAGCTCGATGCATTTCTCACCCTGCAGTCTGAACGTTGTAACGTGTCGGCATCGAGGAACGTTGTATTTGAAAAATAACATATAAAGTTATATATTCACTAAAGGGGACACATTTATATTAATTAATCAATACGGTCCATTAGGGAGTGTTTTGGCAGAATGTACACAAGCTTTGCGAAGCTTTTTCGGAGGTCTACACACATAAATGTTCAAGAAAACCGGTATCGGTCGCAACCTTATCGGGTTAAACTTCTTTACTAAGCGAGTACATGTATATAACGAGAACACAACACCGGAGTATGCACATATAACCGGGATATTCCGTGCAACTACTCCTTTTTTTATATTTTACAGAAAGACACTAGAAAACAATAATGTCATGTCCTTACCCCGTTGATTACTAAGGGTGAATCCATTTTTGTTCCACAGCTTTAGCATTGCGTTAACAGCAGCATGCACGTAGAAGAGCAGCCGGCGACTTTACGTCTTACCAGTGTGATTGTTTCTTGGAAAGTTTGACGTCGAAATCTACGAATATGTTTATTTTTCTTATGAATAACAGAGTCAGAAACATGACGTCACTTACACTCTACGTTATCTGCGTTGGTGCGATTTTGTTATAGTTTATTATGAGCGCTGTACACGACAAATAAATACGAAAGACTCAAGCAGGAAACGCAACACAAACAATACACCCACCTCTCAGGCAGAACACACACACAGTCATACCATAACACACACACACATGCACACTCACAATCCTATTCCTTCATCTACACACTAAATAGAAAACAACACGCAAGACAAACATAAAGCAAAGTGAACATAGGAGCCCGCCTTGGTACGGTCAGCAGCAATCAATAATTAATTATAAATTAACCATTAACTACCACTGGGTGGTTAAACCTGGGTTTAGGGGCGCCCAACCTCACTCTTATCTCATATATTCACTTATAAAGACGAACAGTGTACATAAAATATAAACCCTGTTCCACAACCTCACAATCAAAAAGACCGCCAGCACAGTAAGTAAATACATGTAAAACATCTAACAAAAATCCTATGACAAGATCATTAGTAACATGGGAAAGAATTAAACATTCAAGCCCGTGTTAAAAATAACCCACTATGGCAACGGTCAAATTGTACTCAAGCGACTAGTCTGTAGTTACGAGTAACTGTAAGACATGGAAGGGTTCAGGGTACGACAGAGAGGGAGAAAAAAAACAAAGCACGGAAATCCGACATAACTCTCCCGGTTAAGGACGGCTTTAGAGATACATCATCATGTAGTGCTAAGCCCTGTCTGTCGTCGCACAACCAAAGAGGAAAGCATAGTTATCAATTGTAGATTGATCGATAACCAAACGTGAAGTGCGCAGCAATATAGTTGGATCATAATCTTTTTTGAGGAAAAATCTAATACGTTTCACAAATAGGTTTTGAAAATGTATATGTCCAAGAATCTTACGAAGTCTGTAAATCACTTGAACAGTGAAAACTTTGCAGTATAATAAATTCGTTATACAGTTTCTTCACAGTGTACATGAGGAATTCTTCCCGGCTGGTAAAATCATGTAACCCTCGCCTGACGGCTCGGGCAACATGATTTACCTCAGCCGGGAAGAAATCCTCTTATTTCTAGTCATCATAAATTCTTGGAATCTGATAGGCTGTTACTGCACATGTGACCACTGTGTACGGGACCGTACACATTGATTTAGCCGGGTAGTACGGGTCACGTGACTAGTTAGATGTTCCCTCGCTCGATTCGCTCAAACAATCTTTCTTTTTCGGTTTATTAAGCAGTTGTTTTCCAACCAATCAAAAGAAATCTTAATTAAAAACTGTCTTGAATCGATCATTATGTGAAAATGTAATTCAGATATAGAAAATATGCTAGTTTCTTGCTTTGCGTCGTCACCATGATAAACAACGACGGGACGTGAAATGAACAATACAAAGTACAACGGTACTTGTCACTGGTCTATAATGAAATTGACATTGGATTCAGATTTATTTAGATCAATTGTTAATCGAAATCAACCAAAATAGGCAGAACTCGATATGCCTAGACACTGACCTACGTGTTCATTTGTTCGTTCCTGATTATTACCGTTCATTTGTTATAATTAATCGTTACAGTGTTTCATAAAACGTAAATATCCTCCGAGAACCATCCGTTCAAAATACCCTGGTAATGAACATTTAAAGCATGTTCACGTTCCACTGTGATGACGTAACCATGTTAGATACAGTGGATATTCGATAGGGTCTATCTTGATTTCATTTCAGTTAAACATATCCGTAATTCAAAGTTAAATGGTGGCTTTGCCACCTATAAAACTTGAAATACGGAATATGTTCGACATAATTGCGGTTTAGAAATTATTGAATTAAACTGTATGATGCAGATAAATTCTACTTATGCGAGTTCCTGATATCGTCGAAGTTGTATTGTACTAAACCATCGAATAGCGCGTGAGTTTGAAATGTACTGATGTCAATTGCAAGTGTCAACTTTAGGGTCAAGGCAGTAAAACTTTGTCAGATTATGCATGTTTTCTTTCTTGTATTGGATCTAGACTGGAAATAAATTCGATATGCGGCATTTCGGCAGGGTGTACGGGCTTGTATGGCGGTTTTGGATTCCGTATTTCTGGTATACGGGCTTGAAGCGCTCAGGAAATACGGAATCCAAAACCGTCATACAAGCCCGTACACCCTGCTGAAATACCGTGTAACTAATAATGTACACTGTGAAGAAACTGTATAACTAATAATATGACATATCATTACTATCACGTAAAGTTGAACAAAAACTTCATACAGTGGAGAAGATATTATTCTTTCCCGTTTAAATGAAATTACATGTAAATACAAACGCATTGCAATAAAATGTAGAAAATAACAACTTCTTAAAACTTGCGACGAGTTGTTTTTATTTGAGTAGCAAACAATTTGAAGCACGGCCAGATGCTGACTTGGCGCTAAAAAGTACATGTAATTTTTTTATCTTAAAATATCGAACATCATTATAGAAATAATGTAAACAGCAGTTTTATATGGCAAACAGTTTAAATACATGTATATCAAACACAATGTTAAGTAATAATAAATTCATTATTTCATTTAAGTCTCTATGAAATATTTGATACTTGATTCATTTAGGCTTATACCCAGTTGTAGACACATATACGTTTACAACATGGTGGCGGATGTGTATACATGTATACCCTAATAACATGTATGCTGATTGAATGACGTAAGTGAAAACGTTAAAAACGTGTTATGTGATAAAATGGATCTCTCATTACTTACCATTTTAATAAACTCAAACTCTTTGACTAAAATTAATATGACGCTCGCCAAGGTTCGCATCATATTATTTTAGTCAACTCGTTTATTTAAATTGATGAATAATGAGCACTCATGTAAGATCCTCTATACCAAGTGTTACGACAACCGGTTTTGAATATGTGACCTACAACGTGGACACCACATGCTTCCGTGTAAACACCAAGCACATGCATCTGCATGTAAACATGGGAACAATCTGACACGTAAACGTCTTCTATTACAAGTGATGCATTTTGAACGGTAAACTCGTCTCCATAATGAATCTAATATCCCAATAACGATATTTAAAACAAATTGAAAGTTTTCTTTTACCTTGAGCTTGATTGCTAAACGAACAGACGAAACCAGAACAGCAAATCCAAGCCCAATGTATATCATGATCGTCACCACTATCATGCCAAGGATAAATATATTTTTATTTTCAAGAAGCACATAATTTATCAACAAAAATGGATATATCGTCAGTAACGTCAACACAAACCCAATCAAATAAAGAATAGAGTCTAAAAGGTAACATGCCACAATGATTACCTTTAGTAAAAGCCAAAATGCCCAAGACAATAGGTGTATGAACAAGTAAAAAGCAACATCGACCAAAAACAATTCGAAAATGTAAAAGAGGAAACAAAAAATATACTGTAAACAACTAGATAGCATATCAATGGGCCATTCAAAAATGTAGTAAAACCCCGCCCGTATAAACATGCAAATGCTCGTGTTAAAAACGCTGCCAATACCATAAGCCACATTGTGGCATATGGTTGTTACTATGTACGAAATGTTTTCAGTCGCATAGATTATCCAACTACAGATGCAAGTTATGGATCGGCGTAAGCCAAGTTCGATATAGTCGCCTTTAACGGTAGACATTTCTGCTGTGGCCGAATACATATTGTCGACATGGCTAGTAATAAAGCTAAATCCATAAGAGCATGCTTGGTAAATCCTATCAATGCAATATTGATAGTCGGCGAAAAGCCTGTATGATTGACTCAGAAAATATGCATGGATACCATTATCTTTAACACTGCGGTCAAATGTCTCTGTCCTATGTATAACCATGTCAATATAAACACCTATAGGATTAATACAAACTTTTATAACATGATACAACAAGTTTAAAGGTATCTGCACTATGCTGATTATGTATGACAATGTTCTCAAAAATACTTCACAGCACCATTTCAAAGTTGTCTTGGTATACTTGAGCCAACCGTTAAATCGAGCAGCAGTCCGTTTGCATTTGTCATTGTTGTGATACACTACTACGTCTCTGATATTGCTGTTGGCAGCTTTTGTGTTTTTGGGTAACTCGTTGTTATCAGGGTTTATGTCAGCTACTCCATGTATTCTAAAGCAATGGGGATTATCGTCAAGTTTGTCAGGACACACTGTAGATAAGTTGGCAGGGCATGTGGTGCTGCTTACTGTAGGACTTATAGTTAAAGACGTGTCTACAGAACAAGAAAGATCACCCAACACGGAATTCTTTTTATGAGTTCTTTTGAATGACTTTATGAACCGTGAACTTTCTATTTTCTTTCGAGGCAAACGTGATGTTTTCTTGCTATGACTTGATAAAGGTCTGATACAGACCTCATAACGAACTACATTTTCTGGGATATCTGTAGGTACAGCATCTGTTTCCAGAGAATGTTTACACTCTAAACCTGAATCCGTTGTTTCACAAATCTCTAAGATATCCCACTTCAATTCCTTGTGTAAAACATGTATTTCGCTAGTCAGGTGTTTATACGACGAGGTTTGTTTCCCATTACTTTCTTCCTTCACACCAGTTATTCCAGATAACAGACAGCAGAGAAACAAAACGATCAGGATTCGTTTCATTGTTTGGCTTCCTCACGCTCACCTCTTGTTAACTTGTATAAGGAAACCTTTTCAAGCTGAACGATATGTTAACTCAATTAAAACAAGGTCACGTTGATTTCCTTGGTGCACTTCTCGGAGAATGAGCAGTCTTTTGGTTTTGTGTATCTGTAATGCAAGAGTATTGGCCTAAGCTTTCTCCCCATAGCTTGTTTTGAAGATAAAAGGTTGCATAAAACAGGTTTATAGTAAAGCATAAAGCTCCCTTTGGAGCTTTCGCTTTATATAAAGATGCTTTGAGCAGCAACATGCCAATATGCAGACTTAATCATTCTGCCTCTTTATTTGGACGTAGTAAACATTTTCATAGCTGTGGAAGGCAAATGTTTTTATTACTTTACTTTTTATTACCTGATTAGAATGCTCTAGCGAAATAAACGACAGAAAATAAGCGGCTAATTTGGCAATTACTTTCTGTCGTTTATTTCGCTTGAACGCCGAAAAAAGGAACTTATATATTTGCTTTCGAACGTACACACCTTCAGAAATGCGGTCGTGGCTGTTCCTCTTTTAGGGTACACATTATTCGTGTTATTAACCTCTAATATGGATTAAACATACATGCGTACTAGCAAATGTTCATTTAAAATGAGAAATTACAGCAAATATATTATAAATATAAGAAATGAACTGACTTTTTTCGGCGTTCAAGCGAAATAAACGACAGAAAGTAATTGCAAACTTGATAGAGGACCTGAAGGTGATGCTAGGCGATGCTAAGTGCCAAATATCAAAGCTCTGGCCCTTGTAGTTTCAGACAAGAATATTTTTTAAGTTTTTATTGAAAACAAATCTATTTTTAGCTCCTGTGACCTAGTTATGCAACCGACCAGAACCATTTGAACAATTTTGGTATAGGACATCTAGAAGTGTCACCATGCCAAATATCAAAGCTCTGGCCATATTAGTTTCAGAGAAGAAGACGTTTGAAATTTTCACTATATAACTCTATGTAAAACTGTGACCCCCGGGGCGGGGCCAATTTTGACCCCTGGAGCATAATTTGAATAAACTTGATGGAGGACCTGTAGGCGATGCTATGTGCCAAATATCTAAGCTCTGGCCCTTGTAGTTTCAGACAAGAATATTTTTTAAGTTTTCATTGAAAAAAATCTATTTTTAGCTCCTGTGACCTAGTTATGCAACCGACCAGAACCATTTGAACAATTTTGGTATAGGACATCTAGAAGTGTCACCATGCCAAATATCAAAGCTCTGGCAATATTTGTTAAAGAGAAGAAGACGTTTGAAAAGTTCACTATATAACTCTATGTAAAACTGTGACCCCTCGGGCGGGGCCAATTTTGACCCCAGGGGCATTATTTGAATAAACTTGATAGAGGACCTGTAGATGATGTTATATGCCAAATATCTAAGCTCTGGCCCTTGCAGTTTTTGACAAGAATTTTTTTTAAGATTTCCTTATTTTTTCACTTTGGTTACCATGGCAACCAGAGTTCTGCATTGTTTTTAATTCTTTGAACAAAATTAAAAAAGCTTGACCCAAGGAACATTTCTATAAAGTTTGGTTGAATTCTGTCAAGCGGTATAGGAGGAGATGTCATTTGAAGAAATCGTTAACGACGACGTACATACGCACGACGGACGACGGACGACGACGGACGCCGGACACAGGGCCATCCCAATAGCTCACCTTGAGCCTTTGGCTCAGGTGAGCTAAAAACAATATAATAAACACAAAACATACGTTTGTATTTACAATGAACAACAGAAACTGAACCAAGCCACCAGCCACTACAACTGGTATAGACTCGTATCAGCTGTTGCATTGAATATACAACAGCTAAACGGTGTCTGTCTCGTTTATGTTAAAGAAGGGAACAAAACTAGTTAACATTGATGAATTTCAAACGGATTAGACCCCGAAAGGATACCGCATTATCAATACGGTAGGCGGTCTGAGTCTACACCTTTTGCAGTGTCCAGTTGTTGGAAATCATATAACGGCGCTCATGTACTACTTATATCAAAAACAGAGCCAATACTGCATGCTGGTTTTAAGCACACTGAGGTCTCAAATTGCGATGGAGTGTTTTGAATACGGCGATAGAATTTCCGTTTAAACGTTAAGGGGAAATGAGTTCCAAATTACAGAATCAGAATAAAAAAGTCTCTCTTAAAAGATATATATTTGGTCTTGGTAAAATATAACTGGAACTGAGAAGCAGATCTTAAGTTTCTGTTATGAACAAAAGAAGTAAGCGTTAATATGTCATTTAAATAATCAGGAGCTAATACATTGAAAGGTTTGAACATTAGTACAGCTTTTTGAAATACCACTCTCTGAGGAAATATCGTCCAATTTAGTTCTTTGAATAACAATGAAGAAGTAGTGTCAATATCTTTGTCAAGAATAAGTATTGTACCTCTTCTTTGAAAACGAACTATCTTATGTTCATGTGAAACACTACATGCTCCCAAACTACAGAACAATAATCCAGATTGGGTAGACTATATGCATTGTACAACAATTTTCTCATTGGAAAGTATGAAAAAATTCGATAGGAGATCAGAGATATAATTAAGATCTTGTATTTCTATCATCTCTTCTATCTATTTCGGGAGCTGTAATTAATGTAATGTCTATTCGCGTTTACGTGATGACAGCGCGGCTTGCTATTCTAACCGCTAAATCTATAATTTTCACATCATACTATGCATGGCACATCATAACTTTTTCAGTATTAAGAGCATCTTGCAAACACAGTTTTATGTCGAGATAACACGTATATCATTTGATGAAATTCTATATCTCATACTCGCTTCAGCGGATCATATCGGTACGTGGCAAAGCCACGTATTAACTTCAAAATAATGGTATGTTCCACATAAACTGGTATGACCTATCAAAGTTTGGTTATCCGACAGGAAACGAATGACGCAAATATATACGCTTATTTTTTAATGTAACCGTCAATAGTGCATTTGTCTATTCAATAAGTATAGATCAAGATCAGATGACTTATATAAACCCTCTTAATGGTGTCTTCACGGTTGGTCATTTTGCGATATTTTGTAAAACCAGACCTAAAGGTTACAGGTCACCAAAAAGGCCGGGATTGCTGCATGTGCCAACCTGTTTTGTCCACAAATAGAATTTTGTCATTAGACATTCACTGTGTTGTGATTTTGATGCGGTAATACATGGGTACCAGAGAATAGATACAAGACAATTCTGTTATCGTAGAAGGGATATTATGTAGAAATTATGTGGACTGAAGTGAAATGTCCCTGTATAAGCCGGTGCCTCTGTCAAAAGGTAGAAAAACACCAGTCATGTGAAGTCATGATATTTTTTCAGCGGAGCTGCATGTATCTATTTAGACCAACATTTTCAACCAATCATATTTGATCAGAAATTTAGGTTTTAGAGCACGTGTTGCAAACTGAATTGCCTGATTGGATAAGTAGCCAGGCTGGTCTATGTACTATTACAGTTTTACCAGAATTGAATTGTGCGAGTGTAAAATTAAGAGACACAGACTGAACATTGCAGACTGTTCTACTGTTCTGATGATATCATGCTTCTATTTTAAGATATGACATCGGATTTTTTATAGATATACAGAGGAAGCTAGGTATTTTGTTATGATTTACTGCCAATTTGTTGAAATTGTTAACTATTTGTACACATTTACCATACATTAACAGCAATATAATAATAGATCTCAAATGAGTTAAACACAATTGTGTTGTTTCATCATTTATTTACAAGAGTGAAGTGCTGTATCTGTATGAGCATTCACAGTAGTTTATTTAGTTATAGTTTGTTTCGAGAAACTCTGTGAATGAAATTTGATATATAGAACAATAGATTAATGTGAGGAACTCCTACCAGTAACTTAGAATATGAGTTAAGGGTGTATCAAACCCATAAGAGAATTTTTCGAAGTATTTAACTTTTTTCTTTCATGTTTATTTTGAAGGAGCTGTTTATAATAAATAAAACAACCAGGGGAAAACACATATGTTGGTGTGTTATTTTGCTCTTCGGCAATTTGGAAAAGATGTGTCAAATTCAGACTTTTTCTCAATTTTTGTCAAATTAAAAGTATAAGCTTCAATAAAATCTATTTTAAATAAAAACAAACATGGTAATTTTGTTTTTCATTATGAATTTCATGTCTGTCGAAGTATTTTGACATAAAGAAACTTAATCAAGACCAAAAAGGCACCAAATTTGGAAAATATGAATTTCTGAATCAACAACATGGTTTTATGGGTAATACTATTTTTTGGAAACAAAAAATATGGAAATAGTAAAACAAATATATTTCTAGATAGTATCTAACTTTTTCTTATATTCTACCAGATTGAAAATCCATACAAAGGCAATTCAAACTATGAAAAGAAATTGATAGGTAAGTGTTGAAAATGTTGAGTTATTGAAGAAAAAGGAGTTATCTCCCTTTACAAAATTTACAAAAAGTGCCCTATCGAGGATATTTAGGGCTTTATAAATCTCACATTTGGTGCCTGTTTTGTCTTAAATTAGTTTTTGTATGAAGAAATACTACCAACGACATGAAATAAATAACACAAAACCAAATGATCATCATTTGAAATGGATTTTATTGAAGCGGGCTATTTGAAAATGACAAAATAAGAAAAAGTGGGTGGGGTAAATTTCGTTTTGTTTTGCATTTCTGTACATTATAGTTTTGAATTTTAAATAAAAGTTACTGTTTCCATTGTATAATTGTATTATTTTGCTTTTCAATTCAAGTAATTACAATTCTTTGAAAACCGCAATTTCATTTTGCACATCCATCTATAGCATTAGTTCCACCAATCATTCCGCTGAATATCTTTTTTAAAGATATTTCTTGTTTTATCTAACATATAATATGTGTGTCTACATTTTGCAGTTGTGCATGAATGTACAGTGGAGAAAACGTTATTCTATCCTGTTTAAATGCAAACAATACGCAAACAAAACGCAAACGCTAAGCACGAAACTGCTAAATGACAACTGTTTGACAATTCTGTCTTTTCGTTTTAATCTGAGAGGCAAACAGTTTGGAGCCTGATCAGACGCAGGGTTACCCGGCGTCTGATCTGGCTCCAAACTGTCTGCAATGGGAATAATAGTTTTAGCGTAAACGCGTTTAATGGGAAATAATAACGTTTTTCTCGACTGTATCTTTGGGGAAAATATAGAGTTGTACCTGGCTAAGCTGTAAAATAAATTTACCTTAAAGATGACACGTTCTATATTAATTACATAGGAGAGTGTAACTGGTGTTCCATACCCTAAAGTATCATTAAGGTTGAGGACTCCTAATGAGAATGGACCAAACGCTGTACTCTACCTACAGCTATCGGCCATTTTCGCTCTCTGTACAGTTCCGACGTTTATTGTGTCGTTCGCTTTGTACACCCTTCATTGTACTTCCTTGTAGATAGCGAACTGCCAAATTAATGCAATTAATCAATACTAATATCACAGGGACCTGTCACGATTGTTTTATGAGAAAATAATTGTCAGAAGGTATATAAAGTCTCTTTATATACCTTCTGAATTTTTTTCCCAAAAATCAATCGTGACGGGTCCCTGTGACGAATATTGATCACCAAATAAATGCCCTTTGAAGAAAATGAAAGTAGAATTTCCGAAAATACAAATTGTGGACAATCGCTTGGTCCTTCAAACATGCACATAAGTAGAAAAAGACCAGTAAATTAATTGCATGATTAAATACAAATAGAATTCAACCAATACTTAATCTTCGCTAAGCAAGCCTTTGGTCGATTTATACAAAGGCGCCTTAGATTGAACTGAGTACGTGATTATGCAGGAAATGAATTTTGCTTAGCATTTGAATTTTATCTCTAATTTGTTCGCGATTCGACCGTCGTTTATACATGCATGAATGAATACCAGATATGTCACCCAGTTTTCTCACAGCAACATGCGTTTCGGGTGTCCCGTGTTTTATCACGTGTCCTGGGTAATGTTACACCCAAGATACATTTATCTTTGGTTGCCTTAATCCCAATCTTTGGTGCGTGGGGTTGGAGAATTACACCCGGTTCAAGCGCTATCCCACGGCAACAGTCATACAAAAAGCGCCTTAAGTGGGGCATATTTCGCTCACCTGAGAACAGCTGACAAAATGGAGATAATTATTTATGTCCAGGAAGGGGTCATTTTTACCTGAAAAATATAGTTTTAGCTCCTGTGACCTACATATTCAACAGACTGAAACAATTTGAACAAAAAAGGTAAAGGACATCTAGAATTGTCACCATGCTAAATATCAAAGCTCTGGTCATATTAGTAGACAAGAAGATTTTTTAAGTTTTCATTGAAAAAATCTATTTTTAGCTCATGTGACCTAATGTGATCATGTGTTTGGATCTTTCAACAGTTGCATTATTTCTGGGAAAGTTTGACATCGAAGTCTACGACTATGCGCATTTTTCTTATGAATTCATGTCAACGTCAGAAACATGACACCATTTACGCTCAACGTTATCTGCTTTGGCGCGATTTTTTTTATAGTTTATAATGAGCGCTGTACACGACAAATTCCGAAATATTTCGTTTGAACAGTGAAAACTTTGCAGTATAATAAATTCGTTAGGTCTATTCGCTAACGGCTCGGGCAACATGATTTACCTCAGCCGGAAAGAAATCCTCATGTACACTGTGAAGAAACTGTATAACTAATAAAGGAGAAGACGTTTGAAAATTTCACTATATAACTCTATGTAAACCTGTGACCCCCGGGGCAGGCCCAATTGTGACCCATGGGCATAATTTGAACAAACTTGATAGGGGACTTGTAGGCAATGCTATGTGCCAAATATCTAAGCTCTGGCCCTTGTAGTTTCAGGCAAGAAGAATTTTTAAGTTTTCATTGATAAAAATCTATTTTTAGATCCTGTGACCTAGATATGCAGCTGACCAGAATCATTTGAACAATTTTGGTATTCGACATCTAGAAGTGTCACCATGCCGAATAACAAAGCTCTGGCCATATTAGTTTCAGAGGAGAATACGTTTAAAAATTTCACTATATAACTCTATGTAAAACCGTGACCCCCAGGGCGGGGCCAATTGTTACCACAGGGGCATAATTTGAATAAACTTGATAGAGGACAGGACCTGGAGATGATGTTATGTGCCAACTATCTAAGCTCTGACCCTTGCAGTTTTTGACAAGAAGAATATTTAAGATTTCATACCCAACTTTCAGTCCATTTTGACTGGCTTAATCAAGTATGTCATCCCCCTTGCAAATCTTCGATAAAGTCTGTATCGATACATTTCTTGCCTGACTGCCCTATATAGAATATATAGGGGAATAATTTTCAAAGTCATATTTCAAGGTCTTGCATATATGTGTCAATATTTTAGCAGGTATAGCAATTAACTTTATTTTCTTTTTTTTCTCATGGCGTAAATATTATTTTTCTATTTAAACGAATTTTTGCTTCCATTTTGATTTGAAAATGGTAGGTGTCGGACACATTAAACATATAGTAAAAAAAGGTGAAAGTGTGTAGTTTGCTGATTTTGAACGCACATAAAGCATCCTTTTTAATATCTGCGAAAATTTTAGCAGTTATGAGGTGAAAGATTTTTTTCTGAACAATTAAAAAATCTCTTTTGCTTTGAATTTGAATTAAGTCTTTTTGCTTCCAAATTGAGTTCAATATTGAGAAATGTCGTAATGCTGAAATCGGACTTTCTATTTTCCCCAACCCACAGTCGGCAATTTCCGCAATTTACCGAATCCTTATCGTTCCAGGGCTGTGCTTTCACTGATTTGATTCCCGCTGTGTGTTGATTTGGGCTGATGGATGTCCATGCGGGATTAATAAATTGGATTTGCCGTAGGGTATATAGGAGTAACTTAAGTCTTTTATCACGAATGCATAACAGATTCCTGCTTTTATACATGCTATCTGAATAACGGATACTTTGATTTAATGAGTTCAAACTTGATCAAACTTACAAACTTTTAGGCCTATTTATCATAATTGTATAAGGCCCACTTAACCATGGACAACATTAACAATATACAAATATGTTTACGCGCTAGTGCGTGTAGTTTATAAAGTCTAAGACCTTAATGTGGGAATAAAATCAAACAAGATCTAGCGATCTAGATCGCCGAGCCAAAGGAGTAAGAATAACTTGACCCGTTGTAGAGTTTCTTTAACTTTATTTTCGGCTAGCAATGGCATGTTTGCTAGGCCCGAAACACCAATGGTGGTACTAACAGTTTATGCGAAAGAATAAAATTAACGATGACATAGATAACAAATACAGGCAAATATAAGAATTTAGCCAATGCACGCCTATATAAACAGTAACCCGTGAAATCTAAATAAGTTATTTAATAAATTTATTTAGCCTTACAAATTCACAGTGAATTTGATCACGGGGGTCTGGTCTCTATGATGTTTGTATTCAGACTGATTTGACGTGGAATTTTCACGTCTATGTATACCCCTGAGAAAAAACGACCACTTTTGTCAGTTTTGTTTTGACCAAAATTGACTGGTGGGTGAAAAGACGCTACCACCCACTTTTGACGGGGATCCCCGTCAAAATTGGTTAGTGACCGCATCCGGTTTACCCACAATGCAACAAAGATATAGTCAAACAACTAGGTCTGACGTGTCAAAGGTCAGCCGAGTCCATTTTTTAGGGATAACAGCATTCCGCATGTTCTCGGACCATTTTTTAAACAGTCGAGTTTAGTATATTAGCTACAAATGAAGGCGGAATTGTTGTCAGCTGTTTAGCGCAGTAGGCAAAGTGTAGGTACCCAGAGTGCATTGTGATAATAGTATTTTTGTTCAGCGTGGATTCGAATCCCGCGTCAACCTCAAACTTTATTTTAATCTAGAATGAATAGTAAAGCATTATCTTATTTCATATTGTATTATACTGACTATTTATGCACATGTTCTTCAATGTTGAAGAAGGGTTGCATTAGTTTGAGTTCGAGTCCTATATTAGCCATAATTTCAAAAACAAAGGGATGATAAAATACAAATATCAATACAAGTTTTAGTTGTTTTATTGAGGGGGCTTTCTGCATTACTTAAATGCAATGTAATTACAGAATCCTTAATATTGTTTTAGCCAAAAAAATAGTTTAGGTTGATGCAAGACTCGAACCCGCGCTTGATAAAATGTTTCTCGGTCATGCTTCCTTTCAGCCCTACGTCTTATGCACTACGCTATGTATCCGATAACCAATTCGTTTATTGTTTGTACAAATAACTAAAACTTTTCATTTAAAATTGCCACGAGGATATCCGAAATGCTGATCTCCCTTATAAATGGACTCGGCGACCCCGTGACACGTCTAACCTAGTTGTTTGACTTTTTTTTATAGCCGCCTCCATACACACATGTAAACAAATCCAGTAGAATCCGAGATAAAATGATTGAAGACAATCGTGCATTGGCTTTACATCGAAATGGTGCATCAGACAAACTGTCACAGCATTGGACTGACCCTCCATAAACCTTGGTAAGCCACATTACGAAAGTACAACTGATGATAGCTGACTGTTGGGCTTCGTGAGAGAAAACCCAAATCCACCCAAGTCCAAACCACGATATCAGTTGTAGAAGAATAAAACCCTCAGATCGGGACCACTTCAATATTAGATACATTAAAATAGGGAGGTCATTAGTAAGGAATATGCAAATTATTTGAAATTTTGTAATTTAGCTCAGGCTAAAGTCTAAATAAAAAAAAAACACACTTGAACATATAGAGCTTTACCGAAATTCTTTCTATAGATAGTCATATATGTATATGGCCTAATAGGTTTGATCATGATCAGGCCTCAAGTGACTCGGCGTCTGTTCGTAGTCTATGTTGCCCAAATTCACGCATTTAATTTTTCTATTGAATTGTCAATTTTTCGTCATTGCGGAAAGAGAGAGAGAGAGCGAGAGAGAGAGAGAGAGAGAGGGAGAGAGAGGGAGAAATATGCATAATAAATAAAAATTATAGTCATGCAGGGAGAGGGATTTCTATTTGCAAACAGTTCGAATTCAAACTAGATCCTTAATAGAGAGAGGAATAGAGAAAGAAATGGAGCTATAGAGTATTATGTAACATGGAGAGGGGTTTCAGGTGGATCGATCGAGTAGCTTGACCCCTTAGGCATTTTTACTTTTAACTGTTTTAACTCCAGCGCATGGCGATAATGGTCATGAGTGATCGATGCCATTATTGTAACAGAAGAAGAAGAAGAGAGAGGGAGTTCTATTTGCCTGTTTGGATCCAGACAGACCCGACATGATATCGACGTTTGCAACTTGAGTGACAAAGCAAACAGTGTACATCCCTATCAAACACCAAGTAGCTTGACATCTGACCAGGAAAAATGATTTATATTAACTATCTGGTATACATGGTCTCTGCCTGAAATGAGACAGCGTGCTGCAATCAGGAAACAATTTATGAGAATAAATTAACACATCAACCTATCACCCGTGTAAACTTGTCACTAACAAACAACGTACCTGTGAAATATATACTTGTCCTATGTAAGCAGAAGCACTCTGACCAGGGTCTGCACTGTTTGTTATTTTGTAATATATTGTTTACATCAGCCCTAAAAGGTAAATAATGGACTGGAGGCAATAGGAAATTGGAATAGTCCATTAACAGTTTTATGGTTGGATGAGTTAACACAACTGTCATAACTTAAGGCGAGGAGATTCACACATTTGCAGTCTAATCGTAACATGTTTACCATGATAAAAACGTTTTAAATAGTTTGCATCATGACCCGACACTGATATTCTAAGACTGCACCCAGTTTCAAAGTGTTCAATATTTCTTCTTCAAATTAAGGTCGCATTCTGACACCTAATTTCTTGGGGGTCTGATCTTGATCCAAACTGTTTTCGAAAGAACAGAACATATTGAATTCTTCCTTTATTCTCATAAAATATATCGTATATAAATCATATTTACCCACCATGTCCATCATATTAATCTTATATATGTAAATATCACTCATTAAAAATAAATTCAATAAAAGAATTTTTTTTAAAAAAAAAATTGTTTTGCTTTACCAATTTAGCTATCAACTAATTTTGACCCGATTGGTAACAGTTTGCAAGAAGACATATGGACATTTTTTAGTCTGATCTTAATCTAATCATTTATTGCATAAAACATACATCAGCATGTTTAGAGTAAGGTCAAATAGTGTTTATGTAATTTGCTAGTGAAAGATTCAATCGATAATGATGGTCAAGGTATAATAGTTGTAAAACAAGAATGTTTAGTGATTATACACAACTGGCTTATCAATTAGAGGTCCCGCTGAGAAACAGTGTGATGTAATATGCTAGTGACTTCGGCAATGTTCCGGAAGCAGCCGAATGATAACGAAACATCCGTGATTTCTTGATAAGGTTATAGATAACCAAGCGTATCAATAATTGATCTCCTGGACCCAAGGGAGATAATGAATAACATATAATGTGTTCAGTCATCAAGGATGGCAACTCTGAGAAAATGGCTTGCATTCTTGGACATGCCTTATTTTTCTACTTTGGTTGCCATGGTAACCAGAGTTCTGCATTGTTTTTAATTCTTTGAACAAATTTGAAAGAGGTTGACCCCAGAAAATGTTTTGTAAAGTTTGGTTGAATTCTGTCAAGCGGTATAGGAGAAGATGTCATTTGAAGCAATTGTTAACGACGACGCACGACAGACAACGGAAGACGCACGACGCCGGACACAGGGCCATCCTAATAGCTCACCATGAGCTAAAAACAGTGGGGATTATTCTTCCAGGTTCCTTGAAATTAACCCATATATGTGTGGATATTGTAATAGAGTATTTTTTTTGTATTTTCTGGGGGATTTCATTGTAGCCATGCAAAGGTGATCTAAAGACACTACAAGTACACTGACCATACTTTCATATGAAGAAGCGAACAACTTTCTCATCCGGGCCTATACTGTTCGCACATGTCTACTTTAAAGGACATACAACTTAAATGGGTTAATCACTGCCATTACGTTAGTTGATTTAAGGTAGTCTTCCCGTATTGGTAAAACATTAAAACTTCAACAAACCATGTATTTTTCTTAAGGTATACACCTAATAGACCTATTTATAAACCTTTATGAGCATTGAATAAAGTCAAGAAAAAACCCAGACACATTTGTACCTCTTACCCCCCTTTAACAGTTTTATTTGTAAATCAACAGACCCCTGTTATTTAAAAACGCATTTTGTCCAAACATTTTTTGTATTTTTTAACAATAAAAGCTCTCATAGAATATAAAATGGTTACTATGAAATAAAAACCAATAGTAATGCAGTTTATTACAATTTGTATCTAAAAATCAACATGATAAATTGCACCTTTAAAAAATATGACTGCCGATTATTAACATTTTGTCCGATGCAAGTCATTTTCTCATGTAAGATTACATGTGTTCTATATCCGGGGCATACATTTGGGGTGTAAATTAATTGTATTCGACATCTAAGTGACAATTTGACAAACAAAAGCAGAAAGATTTCCAATAAAAAAGTTGTCGAATTTACTCTTTGAAAATTACCCCTACGAAATGTATGCAATGGAAACAGAATAATTACTGCATCAGGATTCAAACAATATACAATGCCAACATGTTTAAGCATCTCATTCTCAGTTCTTTGCAATAAGACATATTATAAGCTTTAAATAAGACCCCAAAACCCATTCATTCTGAATTTTAAGTTTCAGCTATATTTATACATATAAATCCGTATAAGTGCATTTCAAATGCTAGTTTCATGTGTCCCAATACTATACATGTATATTTTTTTCTAAAAAACACCCAGCAACACAAACACTTTTGTAGAATCTAAAGTTAACACACTGATTACTCTCTATTACAATTTATTATAAGCATGGGTCCAGATAAGGGGAGCATTTCAAAAACTAAAATCTTTAAAGGGAGGTAATTGGATATTTATTTCTGTATTACCTCCTATAGTGTTACTACTAATTAGAATCGCGAGTAGTAACACCATGGGATTTGGGGCTTAATCGATAGAGAAAATGTTGGATTTGTTCATTTTACTGCTTCTTATCTGGAGCCCTGTCCGCTTTGGTTTTTGGGCCAATTTGATTCGGGTCCGACTTGGTTTTGGGCCAATTTGACCCGTTACCGTTTTCCCTTTGACCACTACATTCACATATCCACAATCAGAGTCTTCATATCTAGCGTACAAAATTTCTGGAGGTATAGATGTTTGCTCAGATAAAGACACGGGTCACGTCATTAACTATGAAACATGATCGGCAGCAGCTCAATCCGAAAGTAGATTGTGGCCTGCTTATACTTGATTAAGGGCACATCTTTATGAGTTTCAAACAGTTAAGATTCTGATCAGACGCCGCTTTATCCGGCTTCAGATCCGGATACAAACTGTTAGTACACTCGGGTAAGGCAGTGAAGGGGTTAAGCGCAAATCACTAAACAGTAGAAAGAGACAGATAATTTTAGACTGTTAATTCACCTCTTTTTTTAATTTAAGTGACACACAGTATTGAACCAGATCAGACACCGCCTGATCTTTCTCCCAACGGTTTGCAATGTACGCTATTGTTTAGAACAAGACCGTTAATTGGTAAACAACCATGTCTTCTCCACTGAAGCATGCCGTCATAGCGGTTGTTCATGTTAATTCGAATTCGCTTTACTAACTGTGTATTAAATTAAACCCCTGCTATGATAATATTATAATATTCATCATCAATACCATCATTTGTAATATATTTCTATCAAATGGTCGTAAACATGATTGTTCTGGCTCAAGACTCCAGAGGTTCTGTGAGTAAAGTATAATAAAAAGTATAGTAAACATGTACTTACGTTTTGTCCGCTCTAAACAATGACAGTCACTGAACACCCATGTCTCCAATATGCGGGTGTACATGTATGTACAATGTTTTACATGTTAACCAAATCCAATGCCAAATTAATCGTGAGGCATTTACGCTTCATCGCCATATTATCGTTTGCTTTGATATTGCTGTCTGCAAAACCATGTCAACGTTAGATTTAAGGTAGTATGACTGAAGAAATATCGATGCGAGTGTGGAACAGTTTGGATCCTGATCAGACGCCGCATTACGCGGCGACTGATCTGGATCCAAACTGCTTGCAAAGTCCTCTTTATGTGACTTAGGCGTTGGAAAGGGTAATCTTATTTCAGCACCGTAGACGAAAATTGAAGATTTTGCTTATAGTTTGGATCGCGATTTTCAGCAAAATTTTCAGCAGATGTTTGTTTAGTTTTAAATGGGTATTTACCCATTTGTGCCTTTAGCGTAAAAAGGGCTCATAAGCAAATCGTGTAGATTCTGATCAGAGTCTACACGTCTTGCTGAAAGATATTTCATTATAAAAATTTAGACCAGACTACCTGTACATAAAAATGGACAAATCCAGTATTATAAGCATGGAAAAATCCACTTGACATAATTGGGTTAAACCTAACCCATGCCCTGTCACGATAAAGCCTACCTCATGTCAGGTACCCTTTTCTTACAACATTTAGCTAGAACAGTACAACTAACCCCGCCTATAGCCCTTTTCTGCATTACTCCAAGTACAGCGGTTATTTGCAAATAATTTGGATCCTGATCAGACTGCTAAACACTCGTTTCATCCAGAAATTTTCTACAGTCAAAATGTCAAACAGTTTTAATTTGAGATATAAAAGCAAACGAACATTATTTAAAGCGAATGACGTCATGGCAGTGAATGGGTTAATGCAGGCGACTACTTCAAGTAAATACATGTATAGTACGAAAGTAAAAACAAAATAAAATGTTTTTATTTCAGATTGCACTAAGTTGACACCTGTGCTCAAGACCATCCAATAACGTTTACACACTATGTACCCGGATAATCCTGAATGGCTTCATCGACCCTAACTCAGTGCCAACATGGCAGAAGTTTTACACGGTGTACATATGCTTTTTAATAATTTCGCTTTTGAAAGCTAGGTTTAGGTTGTATTATCTGTCGCTATCGACCAAGTATATATTCAGTTCCAAAGATCCACTCTTACATATATCCATCTTTGCGATTTAAGATGGAATGTTGAGGAACAAGGTCAAACATTCGATCAATTTATTTATAACAAATCCTTAAAAATACTTACAGGCTTTATTTTCCCTTGTTTTTTTGTAGTTTGGTAGCAAAATACTACTACTTTGTATGCTCGCTTAAACTGTGTTTTTATCCCAATGATTGTTGTCACAATGCTCGTTCCTATGAGGAGAATGCAAGAAAATAGATAAAAACCTAACCGTCGAATAAATAAAAACCGAACTCAGTGTTTGATTGATTGATTGATTTTATTTTGGCAATAGTGGCATAACATGGCAATACAAATGCATACACATATAATGAAAACTATAACAAATAATGCATATACATGAAAATGCACATGATATGCTCTCCAATACCAAGGATTGCACAAAAAAGGGAAAATATATTTACCCTTATTTCCATTGTGGTCCCCGATACTAGTGGCAGATCCATGAAAGTCATGCATTGGTTACTTAAACAAAATAATAATTTAATGATATGAAATTTTTTAGCAAGTTTTCAATATCACATAGTTTATGAAAATATCACATATTGCATTAGTTAAATTATGAATTATTCTTGAAAGACATATGTAGACTTCTTATCACAAACTAGTTATGATGTTACTGGCATAAGAATAATTATATGTATAACACTCAATAAATTATATGACCATAAACGGAAGTTATTGCACAATATATGCCGCGTTGAGATAGTTTAAAAGGTCCTACAAGAAACAGAACTTTACCCAGATTTAAAAAGAATTGAATAAATTAAAAAAATCAATCAATCTGTCACATACAAGATATGACATTTTAATATAAAATAGAGTTGGTTTCATAAAAATTTAATATATCAATCTGTAAATATACATTAGGAAACAAACACAAAGTCATGAAAGTTTGAGTAAATAAACTTATACAGTTAAAATTTTTCCCCCAATGGTCCTGTCTCAATGAATGCAATTCACTGAAACACAACCATCAAGAATAATCATACTTATAACACTGAAAATACTGCACTTTATATTGTAGTTAAAAGATGTTTCTTGGTGGACAGTTTAAACCTCATATTGTCAGGAATGTCTCTTAAATACTGTGGGAGACTATTCCAAAACTCAATACCGTGCCAAGCAAATGATTTTTCACCAAAACTACGTACCTTGGGCTTGGCAAACCAAGTGTTATACTAAGTGAATAAAAACCGAACTAAATCGTTAAACTCCGATGATAAAAACCGAACCGACGAATATTCTATAGATATGAGTGAGTACAATTATTCAAAGAATTGAATCGGGCTATTTGTTAAAGCCTTGGGTTTTTTGGGCGTTGTAATTGAAGTACATGTAATATAAGTTGTCGTGCATTTTGTCCTAGTTTCAATTTCAACGGTAATTTCGCCTTAATACAAATGGAAAAAAAATACTTCAGCTCTCTGTTCCAAACTGCAAGTAATGCCTCCGATACAGCAACTAACTCTCTGTCTGTAAATGATGCATGTAATAAGACTCATATATCTATTTTGGAAGTGAAAAATGCCATCAGTTCAGTAAATAAGGGAAAGTGGTATTGATAATATTCCAGTTGTAGTACTTAGAAATGATACATCACTCTCTTTCCTTTATACAATGTATCTTGTTAAATATATGTTTTGATAATGGTATTCTTCCGTCGTTATGGAACAAGCGCATTATTAATCCTATACCAAAGTCTTCCACATTGGACCGAAGGGACCCGCTGTCTTATAGGGGTATTTCACTTGGCCCCGCTATGTATAACATTTATTGTTCCATTATAAACAGTAGGATACGTGTGTGGTCAGAAGTAAACGGGAAAGTGTGAGATTAACAAAATGGGTTCAGAGAAGGTCGTACTACAACTGACCATATATAATCTTACAAGTATAATTGATACAAGAAAAAAGTTACGTAAATCCATAGTTTGTGCCTATATAGATTTTAAAAAGGCATATAATATCATTAATAGATATATTTGATCGATCTTTATGGAAACGATTAGTTGATAAGGGGATAACAGGAAAATGATGCAATCCTTACAGTCTTTATATCTTTCAGTGAAATCATGTATAAGAGTAAATAGTTTTTATACAGACTGAATCGATGTAATTTGCGGCTTGAGACAGGGATATATTCTTTCCCCTATTTTGTTTAATCTTTTTATCAATGATTTGTCTCTTTATCTGAAATCACTAGGTGTTGGTGTAAGTTTAGGAGAAGAGAATGTGTGCATAATGTTATATGCAAATGATATTCTGCTGATGGCAGACTCTGCTTATGATATGCAGTTACTTCTAAATTCTTTAAACGACGGGTGTGTCTTGAATGGCATGACTGTTAATAATTGTTATGTTGTTCATTTTAGACCAAAATCTGAGATGTGTACACAGTTTAACTTTATGTACGGTACTAACTCTATTAATATTGTTGATAGATATACTTATTTAGGGGTTGTTCTACAGGGAATTTAGATTACAATGTCACTGTTAAAGTGGTTTCTCAGAGTGCCGGTCGGGCTTTTGGCCTGTTAATAGCAACATGCAGATAAATTGGCGGTGTACCATATAACGTCATTACTAAACTTTACGACTCTATCGTGTGGCCAGTTATCAAATACAGTGCTGCTATATGGGGGGTTTAAGAATATTCATGTATCGAGAGCGTTCACAATAGAGCAATGCGACTTTTTCATGGAGTCGGCAAGTATTCACCATGTGCTGGAATATACGGAGATATGGGTTGGAAACCTCCAATTGTCCGTCAGTGGAAGTGCTTTTCTTTATATTGGTCAAAACCTTCATGTATGAATAATATAAGGGTCAATAAACGAGTGGCACTCTGGGCATGTGGTAAGGCTGGTAACTCGTGTTAAAACTGCTATTTTAATGTAAAGAAGTATTACGATGCTAATGAGTTCTCTTTGTTTACTAGTTTAACCAACCCTATTTCTCGTGAGATTCGGACATTTAATGTCCATATCAACAGCTGCTAAAACAGGTTAAACAATACTGTGGGTCCTTCTGACCGTGGTCGTAACAAACCGAGAGTTTTTAAATCTTTTAAAATGGATTTTTACGCCGAACAATATTGTAAAATTATATTGCCACCCCGAAGTTTATAAACTCCGATTAGGGGTCGCCCCTATTAGAATTGAAACTGGTCGTGACGAAGGTCTGCCAGAATTCGTCCTTTTTGTGACACAAATACCATCGAGAATGAAGTACATGTATTATTGAATTGTCCAATGTATATTGATATAAGACAAGACCTTCTTTTAAGAGCTCACGTTTAAGTCCCATGTTTCATTCTCTAAGTGACAATGATAAGTTCTGCTTTCTGTTTTCTAACCCAGGTATGATCCGTATTTGTGCCAAAACCTGTTTTGCCATTATACAACACCGTACGCTTTACAGTGTAAATAACGTTATATAATGTAAATAATGTCAATTTTGTTTTTGCAAAATGTCAGGAAATGACTATCTTTTTATGTGGCCTGTAATATCTTTGCTAATCGGGTTCATTTTGATCTGATTAAAGGAACGTATGCTTTCGTATAACCATTCTTTAAGTAGTGCACAGTAGTGCCGGTATTTTGTCTTTCAGTGTCTTAAAAACTTGTTTTAGAGCAGCAGTTTTAGATTCTAATTAGCATCGGTATTTACAGTTTTATCTTAAATATGCACAGTATATGTACAGATACTCTTATATAATAAGTGTAACAATATTTATTCATCTCTTATAACTCCAAATAGGAGTGGCATTATGCATGTCTACTGTATTTGTGATTATATTTAGAAACATGTATGTATAGTGATGAGATGTAAATATAGATTACTACTACATGTACTACTAAAAATAGTAGACTTAAAATCGTTTCGCCGACCTCATTGTATTATTATATAGGGTTTAGGTTCTATCTATGTTGTAGGTATGTAATTAATGTAAGCTTTTTAAGTAATAGTGTGCGGCATTTATGGAAAACTACCAACTCATAGGATAGACCAAGATCATGATCACATTATGTTGTTAAAAACATGTGTATAAATATTTCTTCCACGTTTATGATTGTCTTATCATTGTTAGCATATTCATTAAGTGCGCGATGGTTTAGGTTTTTTTTCCAATCTGTTAGGTGTTTATCCATTTACAGTTCGCTTTTTATCCAGTACAGTTTTACACAAAGGTCAGGATTTATCCGCATATGCATACCCACCTCTGTTCAAAGACATATTTTTAGAAGTAAACATAAAATTTAAACTTTGATACTGTTACACAGTGTCATAGAGATTTTCATTATACTAACATCGCTAAAAAGTAACGTATTACTCCATTTTCAGATACTTTAAAACACTCCAAAACATGACAATTTTCATTTTGAACACTATTATCGTGTAGAATTTCTTCAATTCCAGCAACATACAATGACTGTCGAACGAAATATAAAGTACACATACCGTGTTACCAATACATAATACTATGGCTATTACGCTTTTTACGCTTACACTCCACATACATATAAAAGCATAATACAAACAAAGACAACTAATGACATATTTTGTATCGTCTTCCGCCATATTGGCACTGGGTTAGGGTCGCTGAATCCAGTCAGGATTATCCGGGTACTTAGTGTGGTTTAACCCATACGCTGTTGTTTTTCAGACGAAAACTTCAAAGCAGACGATATATTGGCAGGAAAAGGGTTAAGGGTACACTGGCGAAATTGCAGGTTTTTGGCGTAACTTGTACACGGTCTCTGTAAATATGTTCAAACGTAGCTGTTTGTCAATTAAACTAAATAAAACACCTTAAATATGTGTCAAGCAGTTTGGCTCACAACCAGACACCGAGTAACTTGGCATCTGATCGTTACCAAAACGGTTTGTGAAAATCTGTTGCGCAACAAAGAAGAGTTTAAGTACGTGTTATTCGACACATGGTTAAGTCTCTTATCTTACATATTGGTGCATGCGTCATACGATAAATATGTATAGAAAATGAAACTAGAGTTTCCGAAAATACAATAGAGTTTCCAAAACCACGACAGAGTAAAGTCGGAACAAAGTAACACAGTTATTCCATTTACATTAAAGATAACATAATTGGAACAATGACAAATAGGTAGCTATGTTATAGTTAGAACATATTAAGTGAAATCTTAGTGGGTAAGCACCAGCGAGCGAGCACATTCTTTACCACAGCATTTAGATTTCACTTATTTCTAACTAACTTAGAATATAACCTATATTTTGAATTGGCTCAGGATAAAAAAAACAAGTTTCTTGTAAACAAACCTCGCAAATACTGATTGTAAGATCGCAGTGCTACTTATATAGAAGTTCAACACATTACTCCGTAGCCTGTTCTAAACTGCTATATCAATCACTTAAAACAGGCCTGAAGTAGTACAGAATGTCCCTTTAAGGCACATTCTGCGTTACATTCAGTCTGCTTTAAGCTATCGTCTGCTGGAATATACTGATACTTTTTCTTATGATACATATTCATGACTTTATAAAATGAAACTATTTCATTCAGTATAGGAATAAATTACAGGCTCAAAATGCTTATCTGTGGAATAATGGGTTACATGTAAGTACATTTACATGTAACTGGGGAAAATGTGGAAACGTGTGCTATATTCTCTAATACGTATTATATCATGTTATGTGTAACTGTGTGTTCATATATATAGTGATTTCATTATTATATATATACTATACATGTGATGTGTAGTTCATACTGCATGGTGCCCTTTGTCTACTCCAGCTATATGAAAATATGGCTATTTGGTATCTGTAAATACATATTTATGTTCGTGCTGTTTGTCGAATTCTAATTAAAATATTTTATTCTTTTTCATATTTTTGTAACTTTAATTCTTTGGGGAAAATAGATATTCTATCGTTTAAATACAACACACTTTTCACGACCATTGGCAGGCATTTAATTTGAATAAAGGTATACTACCGGTATAATGTTTTACCTATTTTCGCCTAAACGAAAATGGAATAACTTTTCACTAGTGCATTTCTTACCATTCATTATGTTTAAGTTCTTCTCCGGCGATTAAAGTTCTTATAGATGCATCAATTGTGAACGATATTTGAACAGGTGAATTCACCAAATAAATCAAAAATGTAAATAGCAGATAATAAAAGAAAGAGAAAATAAAGACAATCAGTCGTCTCAATTATTTGAACTAAGGTTCATGTATTTCTAAGCGATTCATGGTAAATTCGCCGATCATTTTCTGTCGAATATTTCGCTTAAACGCCGAAAATAATATGTTCATTTACATTATATTTGCTTTTACTTCTAATATTAAATGAACATTTTATAAGTATGTACGACCAGAGGTTGTTAACGCAAATAATGTGTACCGTGAAAGGAACAGCAATAGCTGCCATTACTTAGGAATTGCAACAAAATGATTCGCGGAGAACAAAACGGTAAGCCCCATCTCCTCTGCGAAGATATCCACAAGTCCCGCGCCTAGAAAAATTGCGTTTATACGAAATAAACGTCATTTTGTTTAATGGAATTGAATGGGGCGAATATAAATATTTGTCAGTATTTGCGTTCGCCCAATTCCATTCCGTTCCATTGAAAAAGGACGTTTAATTCACGTAAACGCATTTTCTAGAGAGGGCGGTACATGTGAACATCTTGCGCATAGGAGGTGGATCTCCGCGAATCATTTTGTCGTTTTGCTTCAGTATTGCCCTTATGGCTGTTTCTTTCAGGGTATACATTACTCGTGTTAACAACCTCGTTATGGATTATACATTGTACATACGTGCATACTAATAAAATGCAAATATATTGTAAATATAAGAAATGAACTCGTTTTTCGCGTTTAAGCGAAATAAACGACAGAACATGATCGGCAAATTTAACATTTTTGTTTTATTTTCTTGTTTGTCGGAGTGAAAACCCTACAGGGCGTATGTTAATTTGTTATAACCTATCCGACGTAAAATAAAATTTGTCGTTGTCTGTCTATGTCTACCGTGGAATTTGCCGATCATGTGTGCCGTTTATTTCGCTTAAACGCCGAAACAATTCAGTTCATTTCTTAATATTTACATTCGCCCCGCACTGTCCTTATATAACACTGTTCTAAAGAGAGACTTGCATATTTCAATGAATGGTCATTTAAAATCCAGTTCTAGCCGGCTGGTTTAGGGGCGGAGCTATACTGATCACTTTCAAATAGATACAGAAGTCCATATGGTAGGCGTGGTTTTAACGCGGGTAATCAAGTATGACGTGTGAGTAAATCGGTTTTAAAAAACGTTACCTAAATTTAAGATGCTTATAATACAAATATTTCGTAAATTCGTGCGCTTTTAAATGCCTCAAAAGGGGTTTTAAACATAACGAGAAAGTTTACCGGTTAAAAGTCTAAATTTAGCCAGTAATTATAATATGTGATTGGGACTACTTTCAGTCCATATATAGCGATCGTTACTACGATTAGCAACGCATAGCAACGGGCAAAGTGTCTATTAGTACGGTTATGTACATTTCTGAGTTCACAATGGAATATAAATTTAAAAAATAAATTGCGTACTTCCGTTATTCATGGGCTGATGGAACTTCAATGCTTTTACTAGCAAAGTTAAGCGAGAAGCCCTTCGGGCTTCACGCACTTTGCTAGTAAAAGCATTGAAGTTCCACCAGCTCATGAATACCGGAAGTACGCAATTCATTTCTTAAATAAGAGGACAAAAACAACACATCCCTCTGTAACAGTGTGTCCAGAAATACAAAGGGTGCTGTTAAAGTAAAACCTCTATATTACGACCACTAAAATGTATTCATTAGGTGTTTATGACAAGTGACTGCTTAATGCAAGGTGAGAGTAATTCAGAAGAAGTCCAAGAAAGAGCTTTCTGTTGTACTGTCACATTGCTTTAAGCTATCACCTGCCTTATACAATCAGTTAGCCTTCATTTTAGAGGTCGTAATGAAGAAGCTGTAATGACTTTTCCCCAACAAACAAGTTTGTTTTTGCAAACAGTTTGAAGCCGGATTAGCAGCTCACTAACTTAAAAATGTTTCCTCTCTGGATTACCAACTATTCCATACTGACCCCAATTTATTACATTTGCGTTTGAGCCACACAATCATATTTTATCAAGAGCGGTGGGAAAATAAGCTGCCAAGTTTGAACAAAATTTAATGCTAACGCATTTCAATTGAATGCATAAAAGCAGTTTCTTGAAAATTCTGAGTGGCAACCAGTTTGAATCAAGATCCTGCAAGGTTAAAAATAAACCTTGGAGCAAAAGCTCACATTTGACCAGCCAAATGCTTGAGAACGATCTCAAACTCAAATCAAGAGCTTTATAACCTTGGGCCTGATGAGACAAGGCGTGTTGCCTTGATTCTTCAGGCCCCAATGTTATAAAGCTCTTGTCAAATGTAAGTGCACTCTGGGAAAGGCAGGGAATGTGTCAATATACGTGCATGGATGTTTGATTTCATTATTTACAAAACACCGGACGTTGGTAAATCCGATAAAAATCCCCAAATAACTTTGTTCAAAATCGAAAACATTCTAATTGACCCGAAAGCCACTTTTCATTCCCCTTGTTCGACGTCCACACCAGAACTCACTCCACTGAAATTTTTAATGAACAAGTTTAATTTCCAATTAAATCTAGTTAATGTTTGGCTATTTAGGGATGATTTTAACAAAATATTGCAAAGATGCTGAAAGTGCATACTGTAATCAGTACTCTTCACAGGTAAACTATTGTTAACCCATTTGTGCCCAGTGGATTATTCCATGCTTATATATTTGATTAGTCCATTTTTTAACTAAGGGGTGCCTGGTCTAAATTTTCATTTTCATTTTATTTTATATTGCCATCCCTATTAGCAAACAGTGTAGACTCTGATCAGACGCCGAATAATGCGGCGTCTGATCAGCGTCTACAATGTTTGCCCATGTCCCATATATGGGATTGTGGGCACAAATGGGTTAAATGACCAGTAGACTCGTCGCTAGAGTTGAATGTGGTAAAATATATCTGTCTCTTTTTATCTGTTGGGTCACAGAAAACTTTTAATTTTCTGGTATACTGTGTGCGTAAAACTAAGATATTTATAGCTCGTAGCTGGTATAAAATCATCTAGAACTACTGTTAACGTTGAAGTCAAGAAACTACGATTGCTTAACCCATTTATACACAGTGGATTCTTCCATGTTTATATATTGCATTAGTTCAGTTTTTATTAAAGGGATGCCTGGTCAAAATACTCATTTTAATTTTGTTTTATATTGAAATTTCTATCAGCAAACAGTGTAGACTCTCATTTTCATTTTGTTTTATATTGAAATTTCTATCAGCAAACAGTGTAGACTCTGATCAGACGCCGCATTCTGCGCCCCACTTTAAGTGATAACCTGTCTTTAAAGATTAGAAACAGGCTAAATATTCAGTAACTATTCGGTGGTATATAAATTACATTCATTTTAATGACAGTAGCTTAAAAGCTTATAAAAGCTTTAAAAGCTGGCTGAAAGTAAATCAGAATGCACTGAAAGCTCATTCTACTTAACTTTCAGCAACATTCACCATAAATACATTTATCACATAACCTGCGGTCTGGGAGTTGCATAAAGCCATTACGTAAATATCGTAATCCACTAGTAAACATAGCTAGACTTTTTACTTCTTGAAAATTTGTTGAATTAAGTAATAGTACAAATTTTGCATATTGGGTCTACACCAAAAGAACTTCTTTATATACTGTTTTCTTAACTGTTTGTACAAATCACATTCCATAACAAAATGATATTCGTCCTCCAGAGTGTTACAATTCAAGCATTTTCGATCATTTCTAGGTGTTGGGTTAGGTCTGTGCCAACAACCCATCTCAATTTCAAGTCTATGTGATGAAACTCTCAGTCTAGTGAGTGCAATTCTAAATTTAGTAATATTGCAAACATACAGATATGGCTGAAATTCAAACTTATGGAAACTATTGTAAAACCACGCTCTACTCGATTCATTTAAACTATTTTCCCAGCCTTGCATAAAATTAAAAACATCATGAATCCGTCTCTTAACTGTTGTTAAAAATGCATTTTGGTTAGCTACGCCTTGAGCTAACCAAACATTATTAAAACCCAACTGACAAAGCAGATCACGCAGAAGCGATACCCAATTCTTTTTAGTTGGGTGTTCATTCACATCTTTTAACATCATATTATACACTTTTCGAACATAATTAGCATCACTTGTACTAAGTATTTTGAACCAATATCTAATAATGTTAAAATATCTTCCACAAATAAGTTTCTTCCTGCCAAGTTCGCCATAAATAAAATCATTTTGTGTCGACTTCTTCACTCCTAAAAGTTTCTTACAAAACTGTGTATGAATTCTTTCAATAGAATCACCCTTATGGAAACCCCAAACCTCAGATCCATAGTTCAAGATTGGTAACACAAGCTTATCAAAGAGTTCAATTCTATGTTTCACTGAAATAGAAGTAAACTTGTGTAAGTATTTATTCATTTTGAAAATTGCTTTAAGAGCCTGCCCTGCAAGCGACGTTTGGGCTTCCAAAAAAGATCCACCAGGTGTGAAATAAATTCCTAAGTAGGAAAATTTATTGACTATATCAATAATTTTTCCATCATACATAAAACTTAAATCACCCGGAATTTGGCCCCCTTTCCTAAATATCATAATTTTTGTTTTTGACGTATTTACCACAAGTTTCCATCTATTCCAATATTCTATATTGAGGTGTTTACCCCTTTACTGCCATATTGTCGTCTGATTCAATGTTGGTGTCTGTAATTTTGTTTTAAAGTTAGATTTAAAGCAGGATAATTGACGTAATTTCAAATCAAGTGGCAAACAGTTTTGGTCCTGATCAGACGCCGCGTTACGCGGCGCCTGACAAGGATCAATACCTTTTGCAAATGCACTTTATGACGTCACAGAGAGTAAAATAATTACACATTGGTCAACGAAATGCAAACTCAGGGCAATAACAACATTCTGACAATATCATTTTGATATGAGCGGCAAACAGTTTGAAACTTGATCAGTCGTCTGATCAGGATTCAAAATAGGACATAGACAAACGGTCTTTACTTTGATCAGACGTTTGCAGCGTCTTTTCAGAGTCTTCACTGTTTGCACATAGGAATTTCGAATGAAACTTTAGACCAGGCACTCCTTAGATAATGAATGTATCTATTTAATATAAGCATGGAGTATTCGACATGATGAAAATGGGTTAAGAAATTTCAACACAATTGCCAAACAGTTGGATCATAAGCCGTGTATCGTGGCGTCTGATCCAGATCCAATCTGTTTGCCAATTCTAGTCAAGATATTTTGTCTTGAAAGTATTGCCGTCTGCGACAGTGCTTAAATTTGAAGTACTTTAAAATTTCCTTATAGAATACATGAAGTGTCAACAGAGTGTAATACACATTGGATCGTGCTGAGACGCGGTGAATTTGGGGTCTCATCTAGATCTAAGGTGTTTGCAAAGATAATCTTTCTTTCAACGTTAACCCTATCATTCTCAAAATTGTCGTGAGGGTTTTACCCCTACACCACCATAAGGTTGTCTACTTCAATATTGGTGTCTGCAATAAATTAGATGTTAGGCTGTATGACTGACGAAATTTCGAAATGAGTGTTAAACAGTTTAGATCCTAATCAGGATCCAAACTGTTTGCAAATGCGCCTTTAGGCGTCATTGAAATTGAAAGGGTTAAATGCAAACAGTTAAACCCTTGGCTGCCAAACCCAGAATTCACTCGTAGTTTCGCCACGGGCGTCCGATCATGATAAAAACAGATTGACACTCATATCGATATCACTTTCGCCAATATATCTAAAATCTGAATTTGAAAGGTGAAAGCATACTACAATATTATCCATCCAAAGATGCGTCTTTGCTCTGAATCAGGTATGTTACTAAAAGTAAGCTTATTGACTGCATAAAAGACAGGTGACTGATTAAAGCAAGATGACAGTAAAATAGAAAGCTCATGAATGAGCTTTCTATTTTACTGTCATCTTGCTTTATGCAGTCACCTGTCGTAAACACCTAATAATTAACATCATTATGTGGTCGTTATAAAGAAGTTTTTACTGTATGCTCTTTAAGGGGGTAGGTGCACCTTTGGAAAGTAATTACCAAATTCTTCAAACTTTGCATACAGACAGTAAAATTAGTTTCTATGACAAAACTGGTGAAAAAAGTGGGGGTACCGGACCTTTCTTTTTAACAATTTGAGATTTTTCAAGGCTACCCCCCTAAAATTGAAGCTTCTCAAAAACTCCTACTTTTTTGTACTACGGTTTTTCAATCTTTATTTAAACAAACTATTTGTACTAAACGTATCCTAATTTATATTACCATAGTGAGAATAAACCCTGAAAATAATGTTTTGTCAAACTCCAAAATAAAAATGTTTGATTTCACCGGAAACGAGTAAAATTTACCCCACCCACTTTTTTATAATTGGATTATAAGGCACAGTAAAAATTGCCCTACAAATTGTAGAAAACTAATTACCAAATGTTTTATTTGTTGTTTTTAGCCTTGCAAACATAAAGATTTAGTGAAATAGCAAATAATAACACAGGGTCCCGGATCTTTTAAAAAAGATATAGATCATTTTTATTAAAAAATCAATTTTTTCTTATTTTTTCACTTTTTGGTGTATTTTTACCAAAAATATTTGTTTTCAAACAAATATCATTTGATCTATTGAATTATCCATAATTTATACTAAAACTGTACTACCATGAAAATTTCATGCTTATATTCTGAGAAATTGAAATAAAATTTGATGTAACAAAATGCAACCTACCTATGAAAACGGTGTATGCTGTAAACTACGAATAGGACATAAAACTTAAAAAGTCCCTTCCGGAACGAAAAATCCAATTTCTTCCAGGGAAAATAGTATTTTATGACTGTATGCATTCACCAAAAATGAGTTCTTAACATTTTTCAGGAAATGAGTTCGTAAAATTTTTCGGAAATTTCATAATGCTCAAAAAGACAGGCCGACAAGGTTTCGCTGAAGACAATGTTATTTGTAAAAGTGATGACGTACATGTATTTGCATTAAAGCAGTTAAGACAAGAGCTTCATCGTTTACAATTTTATGTCTGCAAGCTATAAAAAGCATGTAGTATTGCTATGTGTTTTTTCTAAAAACTTAATTTCAAAGCGAATGTAAACATGTACATTTTATAAAAGCATTAAATTTGTTAGAAAGTTAGGTATTGTTATATGTTTTTTTATTAATATACCCAATTCCAAAAGAAACTGTGCACTTTGTTTTCTGTAATTATTCATTGAGTATTTTCCTGAAAGCCTATGTATTTGATACCAAAATTTAGATCAATTCACGAACAATATGGCATTTATTTCAGAGTTTGAGATGCGGTCGTTTAAAGTGGATTTTTTCAATGAGAAAAGACAAAGTGTTAATATCAAAGTTGCAAAGTAACTCTGAGAGTAAGACTGTGTTCATTTGGGAATTTAATGTCGGTTGAGTTGTAATCTTATGATAATTTTTGTCAGTATCGTATGTGTCCACCTTTGCTCTAATGCAAGCGGCAATGAGACATCGCATATACGTTACGTGACGCCTAATAATAACGTCGGGAATGAAACATTTTCCTATGACTGAGTTTGAGTTTGAGCATTTGCAAGAGCCATAAGGTATTTTCTCCTAAAGGTCCGCGTGCGAGTGTCATGGTGACTAAGAATATTATAGACCTATCAGAGAATCCGTTACTGTCGCCCCAAACGGAAATGACGTTTTGCTCGCTGCAAAAGAGCAGCCCAATGACGTGCTGCAAGACATGTCCTACAAAGAGTTCCCTTGCCCGGATTGGTGTCCGAGTGTGCTGGTGTAACGAAGTATTTTGACCCCCATCGAAAAATGACCCCCCGGTCAAAATTCGACGACGTAGAATGACCCCCGGTCATTTTTCGATATCGTACAATGACCCCCCGGTCATAATTCGACGTCGAAATTTTACCCCCGGTCATAGTACTATGACTCCCTTCATGAAGTGTTTTGACCCCTCCTGAAATATATCGACCCCCATCGAAAAATGACCCCACCCCTCTTTAGCAATTAACAGACACAGTTTAACCCATTGGACCCTTGCGACGAGTATATTAGTCATTTACAAACAGTCTACCTAGCAATAGTACATTTGTCCTTTGTAAACCGTGTAGACCCAGATCAGACTAATCCCAAAGGAGCTCTCTGATATGTTTGCAATATATGTCAGTTTTGAAATATATTGTATAAAACAACTCTAGCTAGTCAAAAGTTGACTTGACTTAACTAGAAAAAAATTGAATTGTCCACTTGAAGTTTCAATTGTGAATAAGTTAAAAGATATATAAAATTTAGATGATAAACAAGTCAAAATTCAGACTTATGATAAGCGCGCCATGGAAACGTACAGTATACTAAATGCTGTTCCCGATGGGTTAGGTTAACCTTGTGCCTATCTGTTGGATACTGATGGTAGGGAAACAAGGTGGCTGCGGGTCTGTGGTATAATTCGTGGACAGCTTATTTATAAATAAGTTAAGGTAGTAATTCAGTCATGGAGTATGCAGGCCGGTGGGCGGGAACAGGCATGGTGTGAATTACTTGAGAAAGTTATACATTACATTACAAGTGTCACCAATTACATTGCTAAAGAGTGTATTATATTACAATTATTATTACGTTTACATTTGTAATGTATTAAATTACAAGTACGTTGGCAAAGTAATGCATTACATCACACATTACATTTTGATAACAGTCAAAAACATTACTGAAAAATAACTAATAAGCATATCATATATAACTGATAGGTTATCATTTACAAGTTCTTTGTCAACTAAATAATCAAAGATTCTAAACTTAAGAATACATGGATGCAAGTTTACAGTTTGAAAAGTCACAGCCTTTTTATAGTGCCCACTGGGTAAGGAAGTATACTTTTGTAAGCAAGTGAGCCCTTAACCCTTTCCTCCACAGTAGCGCCTCAGGCCGCCTGCACCTACATCTGCAAATAAAATTAAGATAATAAAATCCAATAATAGTTTTAATTACAGGCGTCAGCTAACAACAAAATGAGTGTAAAGCAGAAAGCATACATGAGCTTTCTGCATAAAATTCATATTGCTGTATGCATTGTCCTGCCTTAATCACAGTTAAACGTTGCTAATTTGCAAGCTTGCCTATGGAGCAAAGGGTAAATACAGACCAAAAGTTTTGTACAAAGCTCTTTGAAGTGCTTTCTAGTTTCTACATATTAAACCTGTTATATGAAATGGCATGTCTTTTTTGCCTGTATACTTCTTAATTGAATTAATGCTAATTACCAAGACAAAATGTATAAATGTTACTGTTGGACATAACATCATTAAAGTTTCAAATACATTGTCTGTTAGATGCATTATGTCAGACCTGATTATTTAACCCTTTACTCCTTAGCCTGTTTCTATTCTTGAAGATAATGTGACAATTTATTGAGCGTAGTTTACAGTCTATCAGTGGTACTCCATACCAATAAACGTTACGTGAACGAGTGCAAATATGTTTCCCCCTTTTAAAGAACATGTATTTGTAATATTTACATCGGTTCCAATGACATTCATCATCTAACAATGTGTCGCAACAATTGCGGCATGTGACTATGAAAATTGATTAGATTATTGACAGTATATTGTACAACATAGAAGCATCCAATGATTTAGGTAATTAGCAATCTGATATGAATTTACTCTCAGGGAGCTGATCGCAACCATGGCGGGGTTATTCTACGACATCAAATACGACATCAAATACGGCAATTGCCATATCGGGGCAGGGGTGGCATTCTATGAAATAGAATGATATCAGGGGGTCATTCTACGACATCGAATAATGACCGGGGGTCATTCTACGACATCGAATAATGACCGGGGAGTCATTCTACGACATCGAATAATGACCGGCGAGTCAAACTATGATATCGAATAATGGCCGAGGTGTCAAAATACGAGCTAGAATAATGACCGGAGTCTTTCTACGACACTGAATGGTGTGATGTGCAATGAGGCAACATAACACAGCTTCCGATTTTGATCGCTTGTTTGTTTGTTTGTTTGTTTGCTTGTTTGTTTAGTAAATGCAATTAACTTTACACTCAACATGGTAAACTATAAACGCACAACATAGCAAGTGTTGACAAAGGACATAAAAGCCCACTCACAACAACCGACCTGCATTCTTCTTATTTCTTGACAAAAGGGATAAGTTCCGACGAATCAAAACATCCTCTATGAAAATATGTTAAGGCATTACCTAATAAATACGAATTTTACGCCTTTGATCTTTTTATTCCTCTACTGGAGATAAAAGATCAAATTTATACAGTCATGGATATATACCATAAGAAAATAGTTTCTATATCCTAGCAAAGTGTACATTAAACAGGCTGAAGTAAAGCAGAATGCGCAATCTGCTTTACTTTTAACCTGCTCTAAGTGGTCATCTGTCTTTAAAGCTAGAAAAAGGATGTGGGGTAGTTTGTTAAACCAAAGAAACCGCGGCAAGATAGGAAGATTTCTTGGAATGAATGTCAATACGAGCGTATTGTAAATTCTGATCATACGCTTTCTCGGAGACGTGGTGCATGTGTGATTGGGGTTTACTTAGCCTGCTACGTCGAAATTAAATCAATAATCGAACAAGAGTAATTGGTAGATCGTAAATGTATACTTGTAAAAGGGTAAACGGTTCTGGGTTCGATACCCATAAGGTTGTCCATTGATAGGCAGACACACTTACAATTCAATCAATATAATTTATTCACTCAAAACTTAGGTTTAAAACAACTTTAACATATGCAAAACTGACTTTAAACAAAATATCAAGGATTTTTGAAGGGGGGTCATATTTCGACAGGGGGGTCATAATTCGACGATGGGGGGTCATAATTCGACGACGGGAGGTCATTCTACGACGTCGAATTTTGACCGGGGGTCACTTTTCGATAGGGGTCAAAATACTTCGTTACACCGGAACCAACACAATGTGGTCTTTCTGCTGATACCGTACAGTCTTGCCGAACTAGACGCTGTTTGAAAACGACGTCGAAGTAACGTCAACGTAATAAATGCGTTTGTTGAACTGCTGTTCTAGGTATATGTGTGCTGTCTACGGCGATGTGCCATTCCCCTCGTATGTTGAAAACGTTTTAGCAACCGAATGATTGTGCTTCTTTTGGTATTCTAACGCCCTACTTACGTTCGTGACGTTGTAGTTGTGAATCTAATTTGCCTATTTTCATTCAATCTCAGCAAGTTCGTTGTGTACCGGTGTGAAGTAAAATGTGTTTTTCTTTGTATAAGGCATACGAATTACACCCGTGCACATTTTCGGTGGCATGTGCATTTTCTTTGAACTGCACGTGCAAAACATGCAAAATAACGTACTTCCAAATAACCTAAAACTTCTTCATACTAAATAATAGATTTTATTATTGATAGATGGCGAATATACATGAGAGATTGTGTGCGAAATTTTAAATCGATACGTCTTCTAGATATTAAAATATTTGAAAATAAAAAGTGCACAGTTTCTTTTGGAATTGAGTATATGTTTGGTTCGTTGTTCAGTGAAGTATTGACCGAATCGCACCTAAATTGAATAACAATTAACACTTGAATAGTTTTCAATATTTGTGTGTGAATTTGAACAGTCTCAATAATAACCCTTTCATGGTCAAATTCACTGTAAGGTTTTAAACCATTTATCGCCATAGTGTAGTTTGCTTCAATGTTGTTGTCTGCAATATTGTTTCAAAACTAGTTTTAAGGCAGTATAACTGACGTTATTTTCATACAAGTGGCAAACAATTTTGATTCTGATTAGAAGTCGCTAAACGCGGCGTCTATACTGTTTGCAGATGCGCTTCATGACTTCATTGAGAGTGAAAGGGCTAAGCCTCTTCGCTGCCATTATATCGACTGCTGAACTTGTTACAGGAGCTGTCGGATCAGGGTCTGAACTACTTATCATTTTCCAATACTGTGTAAAACAACAATAATGAGAATAAACAAGAGCCCCACGGGCTATATATCGCTCACATGAGAATAGCTGACAAAACGGTAAAATGATTTATGTTTCGGGCCGGATCATTTTTGACCCAGGGAGCATACTTTGAATAATCATGATAGAGGACCTGTAGATGATGTTTTGGGCCAAATAGCTTAGCTCTGTGTACTCGGGTTCCGGACAAGAAGAATTTTATGTCTCCATTGAAAATATCTACTTTTAGCTCATGTCACCTATATATGCAACTGACAGGAACCTTTTATTCAATACTGGGAAAACACCTTGAAGCGTCACCATAACAAATATCAAAGCACTGGCCATATTGGTTTCAGAAATGAAGATGATTGAAAATGTTTCTATATATTTCTTTATAAAACTGTGACCCAAAGCCTGGTCCAACTTTAACCAAAGGGGCATAATCTGAACAAACTTGATAACGGACCTATAGATGATGACATTTGCAAAATATATAAGCTCTGAGTACAAGGCTTCTAGACGAGAAACTTTTTATAGTTTTATTGGAAAATATATTTTAGCTACTGTGATCTTGATATGAAACAAATCAGAATCATCTCAACAAGATTGGTAACGGACATCTAGAAGTGTCACCATGCAAAACATCAAACCTCTGGTCATATTAGTTTCAGAGAAGTAGCCTTTTAACCCCTTCGCTGCCATGAGCGCTTTCTGCTTTAAGTAATTGTCGTCTATCTTTTTTCTCAAAATTAAATTTTAGGTAATATTGTAATACGTGTCAAACAGTTTGTGTCATGATCAGACATGACTTTACGCGGCGTCTGATCAAGACTCGAAACTGTTTGCAAATACCCGTTGTCCTCGGGCTCAGGCAGTAAATGGGATAAGTTTGAAACACTTTAAGTGCCATGGCAAACAATGATATTGCAACACTATTCTGCAATGGGCCACCGAGGTCAACACGTCTATTGTTCTTATCCATTGATGTTTAACCTTTAAGTATGCTACGCCACTGTTATCTGCAAAATTTGTATTCTTAAAATAATGTTATTTTATCTGCATTTTCGTTAATAATTTATCATTGGGATGTTTTGCAGCCGAGTTTCTAAGGGGTCTTTTCAGATTCCAAACTATTTGCACCGCATTCGTAGCATACAGAATGTTAAGAAAGACAAACAGTTTAATTGCAAAGGCTAAACAATGTCATTTTGTCTCCATCCTGTTGCCGTCTATAAAAGCAATCCAAGGAATTGATTTTTAGCTTTATGTTTCAGAGAATAGGAGCGGTTTTTATGTTGTCGAACTGAGGCGTTGTTGCTGGCGATGGTAAGGTTTATATGCGAGCAAGGCTTGAGACATATTTACATAAATCCAAATGCGCTGTTCTCTAGCAGTTCATGTTAAGCACGTGTCTGTTCAAGTATATACGTCCAGTTATACATGTACATTTTAATCAGGCCCTTACGTCATAGGAAAGCCTGTTTCTAGTTTTGAGAACATGTTACTACTTAAAACATATTGAAAGTATGCTTTACTATCAACTTGCTTTAAGTTACCATTTACTGGGATACAGAAACTGTTCTTATATTATAGCTTTCATGACTGTGTATTCACGAAAGTGGACATCTTTTATTCAATGAGGAATACATTTTAGATATGAACAAGCATATTTATGGAGTACAGGGTTAGATGATAAGGTTCGTAAAACACGTTATATTATTTCTATATATAAGTAGTTTAAGTAGCCCTGCAATGAGATTTAAAAGGCAATAGACATAGCTGATCTTCTTCCACGTTCGTCGGACTCATCGGAAACATCTGACAGAAAATATGTCTGCCTGGGCACGGCTGATTGTCATTGTTAACGTGTTTGGCTCTTTACACTGTGGTGTTGGCAAAACTGTTTATCAACAAAATGCCAACATGAGATATACGAACATTTCCCAGACTGTGAGTGCTGGGTCTTCTCTGTCGTGCAGCAGACTGTGTAACAATGAAGGATGTAAGATCTTTAATTACAACCCCGTGACACTTATGTGTGAGCTTGGTTTTCTGGCAACAGGCGACGAGGTCAAAACAGACATAGCTTCAGGATGGCAGATGTTCATCGAAGCAGGTGAAGCAAACTATGTAAAACATTAATTTGATTTATATATAATTATTATTATTGTTGTTGTTATTATATTTAATTATTATATAGTTTTCATCATAGATATCATTACATGTATTGATACGATCAGTTTCAATCAACAAACTAATAAAATAATTTTGGTGGGTCTCCTTAGAAAATAGAAGAAAATGCAAACATTAAATAAAAAGTAATATTCAAAGGAGTAAAAAATTTGTAACCAAGTTACGTAAATTGCATTTTTACCACCTTCTGTTGTTGAAACAACCCAGTATAGACTAAGAAACTCAAACTTTTTTTATAACTGTAAGCAGAAGAACAGAACTATTATCCAACTCAACAGTCCCTTCATCGATAGCCTTGTGGAATAAAAACCGTTAAACATACGAGACTCGGTATCTTTATCAATTGTCAAGTCGCGACTTAAATAGCTTTATAAAGCCCCCAAAATGCCATCCTTTTTATAGAGGATGACAGACGTTTACCAGTATACCACTGTAAAATACGTAACAGCTGTGGTGATCTTAATGTCGATCTATACAATAATCATTTTACGTGAACGTTCTACCTGTATATGCGGCTCTGATACCGGTATAGAAGATGCTGACCATTTTACTTTCGAATGTCACATGTACGCTAATGAACGTCTTCACTTTCTACAAAAAGCACAGCACCTCCGTACACTGAAATACTAAAACTTAATACATGTACTGTACTATTTGGCAACGCTGACTTTACACACAAAGAAACCTCGCTGCTGTTTATGGAGTTTCAGAAATTTATTAAAACAACCAAACGTTTTGGAACATGACAATTTTTCTTTTCCCGATATCCTTAAATGATGTAGATAATAATTAGTTGGACCTCGGCGGGTTGGCCACATGTGGCGGAGGACGTATGGATTTTCTTTTTTTTCTTTTTACTTCATTTATTTTTTCATTTTTTGGTAAGTTAAGATATAAATATTTTCTTTTGTATTACAGGATATCGTTCATACCTGCACTTACGTTTGACATCAAGGGAAGGGTCTTTTCTAGGGATGGCAACGGTTAATCGGTTAACCGGTTAACCGTTCGAACGTCCGGTTATCGGTTAGAAAAATCTGTAACCGGTTAATTGAAGAAAAAAAAGTTCAAATTCGTAGTTTAACAGCTAAATTTCCATTAAAATTTCTATATTTCACAAGGTATTTCGCTGGCAGACAGGCTGCGTTAATCTGTCAAGGAGTATAGGCCTTAGGGTGAGGGTGACATTAAACAATGTGATTGTAGCAATAAACAATCGGAACCTTACAGTCTGGTATTTGTTGTGCTAATCTCCCGAAGGTCTTTTCATAGCAGTACTAATTGAACTTTGTACTCTTCACGGCTGAAGAGTTAATTGCCTCATTACATAATGTCTCGGTGCTTGGTAAAAAAAATCACCCCACCTTCTTATTGAGTTAAGGTTGTTTGTACAAGGTGTTGGAATTACTGGACTGGATTATTCAGTCATGCGACTTTAATTACTGCGAAAGCGTAATGTTTTAATTGGTCAATTAGATAGTTGATTGACAGCTGATCTATGCCCTTGATTAAATCCCTAATCTTCGATAAAACAGCAATCAAATTCAACGAACTAGATGTAATGAACATCTTAATAACAGAAATAGAAATCAGATTAGATGTCGATTAACTAAGCATCTCATCAGGAGCCAAACTGGTTGTCATTTTTAGATTTGTAAACGTTTCAAAAAGCAATGAAAATATGCCACATACGATGATTCGAAGCTTTAGCATAGGTTGCATTTTGTGTATCAAAGAGTCCCGTATAACGCATAGTAAAAACAATGTCTGCCCCTGTTAGGCATACATAAAACAATACAACATAGATGTACGATAAAAAAAAGAGGTAACAGGAAACTGATATTTGGGTCGAGTTATCCTATAACGATTCAAATTAAAAAGTCGAAGTTTGTTAAATACGGAGGAGATAACCTATAGAAATAATCGGGAGTAAGTAATTCCACTTCTTTAAACAAAAGCATGAATAAAAATGTCCCTAAAGTTTAAAAGTAACGGCTTAGTTTTACCGGTATTAACGTAAATGTGATCAAGTTTTAACTGTTGTAACGGTGTCGAGGTAAATTGACATTCTCTCACAAATGCGGGTAGAAATCGAACGGTTAACCGGTTAACCGTTCGGAAGAATAAACGGTTAACCTGTTAGTCAAATGACCGATTATTGCCATCCCTAGTCTTTTCTAATGTCGGTATAATTTGTGTCCAAAACCTTTTGCAGTACTATATTGTAATCTATTGATTATTATGATGATGTTTATAATATTATGACTTTGATAATAATTTGATACTAATTATTATAATTATCTTGATGATGATCGTCATTATCACTAATTTTGTACAAGACAAGGATTCAGCAGTGAGGTACAGAATGATAATTTATTGAGTTTTGACTATATTTGTAATGATATAGTCGATCTAGAATGTTTGGTAGAAATCATTTTGTATCTGTAGTGACTGCAACGCTAGAAGTATGATTTTCTTGAAAATAATGCATTTTTACAAGCAGATGTTTTGGCAGATGATTATACATTGGATATGTCATTTCCAACAAGACATTCCAAATCATTTTGTGAATAAATACGGCAGACGTTTGGCTAGTTTCTGAAATAAAACGAGCCTTAGTTTATTGAATGATTGTTTTAGCGAGGACAAGTCAATTTGTAATTGTACATGTGTTGGAACTAGGGGCCAGTCTCTGTTTGATTATGTGTTGTTTTATGCAAAAACATGTTAGATTTGGTGTCTGAATTTGTAATACACAATCCGAAAATCATATTGTATCATTGTTCCATAACATTCATCCTTAATCCTGTACTGATATTGTAGAACAGGTCTCTGTTACAGAAAAAGAATACCAGAATTTTTCAAAGATTTGATACAAGTTTACGTTTGATGAAGATAAATAAGGACCAGTTTTTTAATTTTATAGTTTTATTGGTGAAATAGTTTGCTAAACAAAGAATGTTAAACTTTCAAACGCCGAGGAGAGTATTGCTCATAATTTGTCAAGGTTCAATAATCTTTTGCAGTCCCATTGCGATCTATGTTTTAAAAAGAAACTTTAAACTGACACCGTTAATGATAATGAACAAGGCAGAACAGACAAAAACAACCTTGGTTTAAAGTGTGAAGAAAAAGAATGTAATAGTTTCAGATCAGGGGCCTATCTTACACATATTGTCGTTAGTCAGATTCGAACAATTATTATTTATTTCTCCAAGACAGGATTAGATATAGAAATAAACAATCAGATGTATTTTACAGTTTTGACTAACGACCGTTTTTGTCGTCGACCTTTAGTAAGACTGGCCCCTGATTCTTCAGAAAATAATAGGGAACATTTAGTTCGGGCACGTTCCATATACAAAATGATATATAAACGGAGTCGAGCCAAAGTATAAATAGTTCTGACAAAAATAAACAGAAAAAACTACTTAAGGCAAATACTCAAAATGCAAAAATGTATCGGAAAAAGGTTAAAAGATATGTATATGCAACATATGTATAAACAGCTGTCATCTCGAGATTCTGACATTTTCTTTCAATTTATTAACAATCCAGAGAGCAATTCTTATCAACCAGATGGGGATGTTCTGTATTTTAATGACAGTATATAATGGCGAATTCCAATTACTGACCAAGGAGCTTAATGTAGAGATTTCTCATGAAAATATTACTAAGATTATTAGGGATCCTAAGAACGGTAAGTCACTTTTCAAACTGTTATAGCACATCAATTGAACAGTGGTAAAAAACGTACTTGCTCCTTGGTAGATTTTACGAAGGCATTCAATTGGTTGAAACTGATTAAATCAGGAGTCTTGGGAAATATTCTTAATGTTATTTATCGATGTTTTCCGAATTCAAAGCCAAAGTCATATACCGGTATAAAAACCTGCTCAACACCGAATGTTTACCACATTAAGCCGATGGAGTTGATCTTGATATGTTTAAACTTTTCATATTATTGTATACCGGTATTTACTGTATTATTAGAAACTGCATGTGAACACTTCCAAAACAAAACGTATGCTCTTCAGAAAGGGGATACCGAGAAGAGACATTAGTTTCTATTAAGGTACAAATGTACTAGCAAATGGGAAATTGTGAGCAAATGTTTTGTCCTAGCGAGCGTTTTTAGAGCTGGCGGGACATTGTCTGAGGCACAGTCTACTTTGTCTGAACAAGATCAGAATGTTAGTATTAAGCTGAAAAAATATTAGTACAATTTTAAGAGTGAGCCTTTGAAACATTACTTAGGAATACTTGCGTGTAAAGAAGCTCTAGAGAAACGAGAAACAAACAACCCACCCACCTGGACCATCCTTAGAATGCTTCACTTGATAATGACGAAAACCTGCTTCATATTTCAGAATAAGCACTACTTACAAACAACAGAACAACAATGGCAACAGTGACATCCACATCTACTGGTAAAACGTACAAAATAACAGGGAACTTCAACTGCAAAACTACTAGCGTAATGTACCTGATCACCTGCACGAAATGCAGAGTACAATACGTTGGCCAAATAGGAAATACCATGACGGAACGTTTTCACGGGCATCTCACAGACATTCGCGCCAAAAATGAATTAAAACCAGTTCCCAGATATTTTTGCACGGGAAACCATAGCAAAAACGATTTGGACATTACAATTCTGTCAACAACACCACGAAATTTAAACAAACGTTTAAGAACGGAAGAAATAGGAGTAGAGATATACAAACAAAACCACCAAGTTGGCTAAATCTAATACAGTAAATCTATATCTAAAACTATATACCTGCAAGTATTGCGGAACGTAAATAAAAACACTCACAAATTTGAGGATACACGTAAACAATTTTCATTCAGGAAAAGTGAACAGATTTCGTTGCTCCATCTGTGGAACCAATTATAGTAGGAAACCAGACGTTAAACGACACAGCCGGAGACAGCACGAACTAAAAGAACCCATTTCACTATAACAAAACGGAACAGAAAAAGACTACCCACCAGCCGAAAATATAGAACCAACAACAATACACAAAAACACCATTATTCAGAATCGTCCCCTGAACAAAATCTTGGCTAAAAACATCAACTACAACAAGGTTTATAATGGCATTGACTAAAGTGAGGTTATCTTAAGATAAATTAGATTTAGAGAAGGGTCAATATATAAAAGCCAAACCCCGTGCCTCTTAACGATAGAAAGTTTTTTTTAGAATGTCAGGAACAACAGTTGATCATCCACACATAATGATCGACATATGACGGGTATTAAAACTTTCAGTTCATATAGCTAACATAACAGACAGCTTAAAGTTAAACCTTTTAATACTAAAAGCCTTAATTGTTTCCCTTTTGACGCTTCCTGATTATTAAAACAAATACAATGTGAATAGCTCTAAACCCGTTCATGAGCAAATTGATCGTGCGATGTTTACCCCTCCACCGCCATATTGTCGTCTGCTTCCACATTGCTGTCTGAAATGTTGTTTCAAAGTTAGATTTAAGGCAGTTCAACTGACGTCATTTCAAAACAAGTGGCAAACAGTTTTAAGCGTCATTGAGAGTGAAAGGAATAAACGCAGTTTGAAAGTTAATTTAATAATCATTAAATCACATTCTGCTATTGAATCTACTCTCAGCCGTCTTTTAGCTACCATAATTATGCTAGGATATAGAAAAATAAATCTTATGATACATATAGTTCTTAAGTGTAATGATAAATACAAGGCTTAAACTGCGTATCTATTGAGTAAAGGGTTAAAGCTATATGCTCGAACAAGTTAAAATGTTGTTTCAATATATGTGTTCATATAACTATATGTTCTTACAACTAAAAATGTTGTTTCCATATATGTGTTCATATAACTACATGTTCTTGTTATTCCAGCGGATGAGTGTGAAACTTCGCCCTGTCAGAACTCGGGCATCTGCACATCCCGTATCGGGTACTATGAATGTAGCTGCCTTGCTCCATGGGGAGGAACCAACTGCGACACAGGTATGGTCGGAAACCTGTCATTATTTCCTGTTTAACCATTTCTTCTCTGAAACCTCAAATAGACAATTCCAATTTTCTATTTAGTCAGGTCAATTTTTGGGTTTGTTTTTATTTACAATATATATCAAAATGACAAACAGTGTAGACCCTTATCCTGTCTTGTGACATCTCTTTGGAATCGTCTTTTCAAGACGATTCCGAAGTGATGCCACAAGACAGTATTCGATGGAGAAATAAATAATAATTGAGACTTTTATAATCTGACTTACGACAGCATATGCCGTACGAAGTTTTATGAAACGGGCCACTGATTGTCGGCGACTGAACGATGTTCGATCCAACAATAGTGAGCCAAAATAATATTAATAAAATTAATTGTTTGTTGAATTACATAAAAATAGTAAAGCGCGTATTTAGTGTGTAAGGGGAAATGACAAATATATCAAAGAAATATCGTTGAACTATATTTTTGATTCCAAAACGCAATTAATAAATGTGATATGCGTTTCACATCACACATCGTCGTCAATTAAGCTGGGTCTTTCGTTTTTGAGTCGCCAAGCCTTGGCTTCGCGACTCTTTGCGATGCTAAATCAGATCTCAGGATTTGTTGTAATTAATTCGTACTTGTTGTTGTTAATTCATACTGGGTTGTTTGTGCATCTCATCAATTGCCCGATAGAAGGTATAGTTCGGTATTAACTTAAATCGATCTGCAAATCAGACAGATATTGTTCATCATAGACTGGATCAAAATCTTAATCTAGCACCTAGAACATGAAAAAGAACGAAAAACAGTAACGATTCAGTGAGATGAGAAAACTGGCGTTTTAATTTAACCTGGATATCGGACAAACAAATAGTTCGGGGTTTTGGGGGTAATAGTTTGTGTAAGCACCGTCTCATCGAGCGCATGCGCATCTGGATCGATGTCTAAAAGGTAAACAAACCGGCTCCACGCGTCTCAACAGCGATTTATCTTTCTGGTGAAAGGCGTAACACGCGAATAAATGCGTGAATAATCCGTGTTTTGTCAAACGACAAGGCGACTGGTAGCGGAAATGCATTCCGAATCGTTTTATTTACGTATATATCCAGGTTGCAGCACCAATTTCTCACTTGACGGAACGTTTCAGCAATTCACATACGATATATTTCTACGGTGTTGTCCAAAAGTCTGAAATCAAAGTTTCAGGCGATAATAGTCAGTATGCGCCTACGTACCCGCGTTATATGTGTTGTAAAACTGAATTCCTATCATATAATAATGAGGTTGGCTATATGACTTTAGTTTACTTTACAAATAAAAGTCGGCCATACGACTTTAGATCTGCTATACAAAGTAATGTCGGTCATAGCGAAGGTCGGTCATTGGACCGTCACCGATTCGGAATAGTCATTTCAAGATATTTAAACAATCAAACCATATTTAAAAAATCAACAACGAGAGGAGCATACACATACTGATCTAAATTAGTATATGGTAGATATATCTACAAATTACAAAATGAAATGATAGGTCTACATATAGATATGTCACTTAAAAACTCTCGTCGCTTTCAGTCACATCCTAAGAAAAATTATGACAGGTATTTTAAATCCCCCTATAACTACCTCTAGAAAGAAGTTAAGGATGGAATAAAAATAGCAGACAACGTGCAGCAAAATGAAGCTACAGCAGAAAAGGCTCTCTACTGCACCAGGAACGCATAACGTATATAGTGTACGTTCCTGGCTGTACTTTCACATTTCTGTAAGAGACCACCTGCCTTAACAAATGCATTATTGACTTCGGATCAAGTTGTTTTCTGAAATGCAAAAATATTCTTGGCGACTCTCAAGACCTCCAGTCTTTAATTATATATTTCTATTTCCGTTATAAACAGTCATTGAGTGTCTACCAGGATGGCAGAGTTCCACCAAGTCCTGTTACTACTTCGATGCAACAAATCGTACCCAGGAAGATGCAAAGGTAAAGCTAGACTCGCCAGGTCCTCTGCATAGAAAACGTTATTATTTCTCTGCTAACTCTTTCGCTGCCAGGTTTTATCGTCTACTTTAACCCTCTTATTGTCTGCATTGGTTGTGTCGTCAACAATATTTCTAGAGTCAGCTTCAGGGATCTTTTGGCTGAAGAAATGTCAATACGAGTGTTATGCGGCGTCTGTGCAAGATCTAAACTGTTTGCAAAGTGGCATTTTGGCGCCGTTGGCAGTGAAAGGATAAAATGAAACTAAACAAAAATACCATATAATTATATGTCAAAATATCATAATTATTTTAATTCTGGCATTGTTCTTTTTATTTAAATGACAAACAGTTTTGACATTTTTCAGCAAGAATAGATGCCGCTCTGGCTACAAATTGGAATTAACATACGGAGTTTATAGATATGCGTGAACAGTGATGAAAGCGTTTTTCCCGTTTAAAAAAAATAAATATACGCAATACATTGAAATCTACAAAAGAACTTGAGTTTTTTTGAAAATGTTAATCTGTTTTGTAAGTCTGTTTGGAAAACGGCGAATCATCTTAATCAAACAGTTTGCAAAAATTTAATCCTTTAACTCTCAATAACGCTTAAAAGCATTTTGGAAACAGTTTGGATCCTGATCAGACGCCAACCAATATACCGCCATATATTTAACTTTAAACGATATTGCAAACAGCAATATTGCAGCAGACGACAATAAAGCGGTGTAGGGGTTAAACTCTCCCGAATGATTTGAGCATGAAAGAATTAAATATTGGTTTTCTCTTAAACAGGCAAACTGTGGTTACCTGGTATCATCCATCTCGTTGATATCAAATCAGATGAGGAACAAAGTTTCATAGTGAAGTACACCATGGTAATGACCTTAGATAAGTTGTAGTCGACATCACCATCGCTGACTCTTTTTTATTAATTATCCACATCAGTGGGCCCGTTCCAAGAAGCTGGCTTGCTGCACGCATGACAGATCGTACACCTGAATTATAGGTGTATTTCTCACGAGAGTCGATTACAGCGAGTTTCTAGTCTCTGCAATCCCTCTAATTCCTCTATATCAACTGTTTCCATGGCATATGTCATCCACATGTGTGTTACACACTGCTTTCACTGCATCACTGCATCTCTCTCCACGTGGACGTACAACAGCAGCCTTCTTTCCCTGAGGATGAGGTCAAGGTCATCCAGGCCAACTGAACAAGGAACTTGTTCGGCCTGGTAGTGGCAATGTCCTGTGGCCTCATGTTGCATATAATCGATGGATTATTTCGCTGGAGACGTTGGAGATTTGGTTTGGACAGTAACCATGTCTCGCTGGTGTGGAGCATAACACTCCTCACACAAGTGCTGTATACTTTGTCACGTACTGTAAACCCAAATGTTCAAATAAAGAATATGTATTGGACGCCCATATACAACAGATATCGCACGCGTCTTTGTATTTAAATGGTTTACACAAATGTTCAGCAAGTGTTTAAGATTAAAAAGTACCGGTAGTATCCAATTTTAAACACTTGGTGCTCCTATTTTGATCATCTAATGAACAGGTCAAGTGTTCATTTTTAACGCATGACGTGTTCAAAAAAATAAATCTGAATAAGGGGAGATCCTTTGAAAGCACAGAAAACAAAGCAAATACTGAAAATTGCAGACTCGGTTTAATTGAGTCTGTTCATGAGCAATACTTAAATATGCAACAGTGCTCACGCCCCCCTAGCACCAGCTTAAGCGGAATTCAACTTTCAACTGTAAATGCGCTGAAATCAATGATTCCAAAGCAGGGGCGTAGCTTGGCCAACATGAAAGTGTAGGCATACCTTTTCTAGAGGGGTCCGGGGGCATGCTCCCCCGGGAAAATTTTGAGTTCTACAACACTGGAGACGCATTTAACAAGGTTCTGGGGAGACATTTATACGAAAAATTAATGAGATGAAAAGCTTAAAAAACCGGACAATTTTATTTTATTGCAAAGGAATATGTCTGCATATATTTTCTTGAGAAACAAAGCAAACAAAATAAAAACAACCCCAACCCAACCACGTCAATCAGTTTTTATAGGGTCTGATACCGTAATGTTTCCATTAACAGACTCGCTACTCGCTACCTTTTCTAGGGGGTTCCGATCCGACAAATTTTTGAGATCTACAACACTGGAAACGCATTTAAGGAGGGTCTGGGGAGGCATTTATATGAAGAAGTAATGAAATGAAAAGCTTAAAATAACAGACAATTTTATTTTTTGCAAAAGAATATGTCTGCATATTTTTCTTGGAAAAACCCCAACAACAACCCAACGTCAATTAGTATATCATAGGGTCTTATACCGTAATGTTTTCATTAGCAGACTCGCTACTTGAAATTATTTGGACGTAACTTTCTTTTCGGGACAAGTTGATCAAGCATACTACAGGCCCGTAGGAAGTCCTTTTAGTAAATATACCAACTTATGGAACGCACTCTTACTAGGAGGGGATGGGGTGGTTCCTAGATGGCCTTTGGCTTTTTCTGAGGACGTTTTGTGCGTCCAACACAGGTGAAATTCTGCCATAAATCTATGTAAAAAGTCGGCTGAGAAATGTCTTCCATTAATCTCTAAGTTAGACTCTAAAACCATCCTTTTCCTATTTCATTGCATTTTTTAACGTTTTAAATCGTCGCAATTGTGAGGACAGGTGTAAGTAGTGGCGTGTGTTTTGCATAAAGGCAGCTGCATGTACAAAATGTACATGCATGCCAACGGGGTGACTAGACCAATTAATATGTGTACGCTTTCTTACTAGGGGGGTCCGGGGGTATGCGCCCCCGGGAAATTTTTATTCCTAGATAGTCTCTAGATGCGTTCTGAGGTCTTTTCCTGCGTTTGATAATGGCAAAATACTAACATGAATTTATGTAAAAATTATTGGGGTTCACCCCTAACCCCCCTTAGATGTCAATTTTATTTCTTTTTCTGCATTTTTAGCCTTTTTTATTTTTTGGACTTCTGAAAAAAAAGTGTAGGCACGTGCCTACTTGCCTAATAGGAAGCTACGCCAATGCAAAGGACCAGAAAGTATAACAACACTGAGAATGAAGTACGGGGCGACTTTTTACAGCCGCAATAGAAGTCTTGCAATAGATATTGCACGCATAGAACATGTTCAACGAAAATTTGTTCAAAACAGACTACAAACAGAGCACCATATGTTCAGATTTCAAATGTCTACTTAAGGCCTCTCGCTACCGGAAGTCGGTCTTGCGGGCGAGCGGATATGCGTCTGGACGACACAGACTTTTTTCGTACGTGTTTATACTAGAAAATTATATAAAGGAAATGTTGATATAAATTAGTATAATCCTTCATAGCGCAGTTAGTATAGTGGTTGACTATAGTGGTTGACTAGCAATCCAAAGGTCATAGGTTCGAGACCCATCCGATCCAAATATTTTTTTTAGTGTCCGATTTATTGACTTGTCAATCCATAACGCAGTAATCAAGAGACATGTTATGTTTAGTCTTCGTTGATTAGTACTAGTGATGTTTACGGTCCAAGTATATGTCCACTTACCTGTACGTTTTAGTTTAATGACTTACAAGTCAATTAAATCGGTAAACATGTAAACGATTTGATCGAACTATAAAGCCACACATTGAAGCTTATCAATATGCTAACCTTTTCAAGATCGATATTGCCCATTATAATTATGTTCAAACAATATAATAAACCTTGTATGCAAGTCCATGAATAAATAATAATGCATTTTAATGACGAAGTTTTAATTCTAAGGTAGGTAACTGTATCTAAACAACAAATATCCCACATTTTAATAAGAAAATATGTTATTACAACAAATCCTGACTGTAATATTTTCTAATTTTTTCAGACTGACTAGTTCATCAACCATATACTTGAATAAAATGAAAACAAATATACATTGAATGAGTCAGTTTTTTGTAATTCAATTTTTTAGCATTTTGCAAAATTTAAATAGCTGATAACATCTTTCTGAACACCTTTATTCAAAATGTTTTTAGCTTTTCTTGTAATGAATGTTGTGGACTACTTATTCACACCCTGTCGACTTATTAGGCAGCTCTTTTAGAGCTTCTACGCTTTAGATGAGAGGCCATTTCCGGGCGTTGATAGAGGCCACAAAAAACATGGCATAAAGGTGAGTCAAGTTTCGATTTTGCTTCAAAACAGTATTTTTTCTGCTTTTTCTAGAAATCGGGGAATGTAGTTCCACGTAAAAATGTCCACTTGATGAATTAGTTATCATCGTATGCTCCATTATTGCGATGTGGCGCCCCAATTTCATTCGGCGCAAACGTTACACGATCATTTTCAAACCGAAAGTGGTCAAAACACCAACATTTAGGTACATAAAAGTGCAATGCACGAATTTATCATGTATCTAACGCAGATGTAAGATGCACACGAACACTATTGACTGTTTGGTATACTTTATGTGAATCGGAACACGCAACATTGAATATTATGGGCTAATTTTCTAAAAGAGGTGCATTCGAGGCTATGAGGTGCCTGATAGGAGCCGAGCAACCTACTAAGAGGAGGGTTTCTGTTGAACAGATTTAGGACTGATATTGTCAAAACTTGCTTTATTTCATCGAAATCATGACCTGTCATGATTTCAAGTGAGGTTCCAAGGAATAATACGGCTTTATATAATCTTATATCAAACTTTAAATGCAATGAAACGGATATAAAGAGGTATGATTGTTAGAAAATTTAAACATGAACAATTTTCTAATTAGCAAATAGATGGAAAGTATACTTTAAATATGTACTTTTTTGTACACAAGTGGGATTCAACAACTTCTCAAATACATAAATGACTAACAATCCATGAAAAATGACATAGACGCAGTAGACCACTTTCATTTTCCTTTCGTTTCAGATGGGTGTGTTTCGTGGTATTAGAAGAAAATGCCTGTTCCTGGCGAAGAAGAAACATAGATATGCACATCATAGACACAGCTACAACGCTCAAATCAAATATTCATATTCTAAATCAAATATTCCACTAAGGAGTACCCCAGCAGCGAAGATTAAAAGGACAATTCAAGATATCAGAAGTGCCAGTAAATACTCACCAGATTGAAAGAGTGTTCGATTTTTGTCCCAAATATCTAAATTGATTTCAGCACAAATAACTCAAAAACAAGAAGAACGTTATTTGACAAGACTGCAGACATACCAACAAACAGTCACCTAACGGCGATTCTAGAGAAACAAACACTTCCAACTTGTTTAGACGGTGACACATATCTGTACTCTGAGGACTCATTTTGTGACATAGATATGAACGATAGCTCAGATGATAGTTTTCGAACAGAATACAAAGACATTTTAAATATTGACATTTATTATATACCTACCAATGTTCTGTCCGAAATATTTCTGTATTTTATCGAACAAATACACCTTGATGGATTGAAAATTCCGTATTACCCATGTACCTTGTGTAATGGGAAAAGAACGTTTACTGTGTAGTCGGAAGTTCGGAACTACAGTAAAACCTCTCTATTACGACCACTAAATTATGTTAAGTATTAGGGTGTTTACGGTAGGTGACCGCTTAAAGCAAGGTGACAGTGAAACAGAAAGCTCCTTTAGGAGCTTTCTGTTTCACTGTCACCTTGCTCTAAGCTGTCACCTCTCTATTATTTAATCAATTAGCATTCGTTTTAGTGGTCGTAATAGCGAGTATTTACTTTCACGCGCCATTCCCCGAAGTGTGACGTATGGGAAATCCCGTTTATTTATAGTAACGCTCGAAACATTTCTATCGTTTTTCATTTTATCTTTATTATAAGAGGTATATAATAAAAGGAACATTACTATACTTTGCATATCTTATGTACCGGATCACTCTCGTTGTGTGTGTAAAGGCTATATCCAACGAGACCGAAGGTCGAGTTGGATATAGCCTTTACACACACAACTCGATTACGCTAATCTAAACCACAACCTACATTCTGCATGTAAAATCAGTCCGATGATGTGGGTTTGTGTATAAGGCGGATACCTTTTCACTCTAGAATGCGGAAACTACGTCATATACTGATTTTGAATACATGACACAGGTGATCACGCTTTCAAAAGGTACCACCTTGTTACATTGGTGGTTTAAGAATAAATGATCAACGTCTGGTATCGATAGAGGCGATTGTCATAATAACGCGACGTCAATTTCCGATCAGATTTCCAGGTGTTTTATTTTTTAAATTTCCGAACATATTTCCGTGGTTTTTTAATTCTAAAACTAGATTTCCAGTTGTTTTTGTTTTTTTTCCATTTTTTATTTAGATTTCCGAGATACGTGAGTCCGTGAAATTCCGTGTACTCCCAAATACAATTCGTTGCGACAAAAGTCCCTTCCTCTTGACGTAAGCTATAATAACTATATGTAACGTTTTCAGTGCTTGCTTCTTGAGCCGTGGAAGGGTTGTTGTTTCTATTTTTTGTGTAAAAGTTTCATTTTGCTAATCAGAAAATTGTTCATGTTCCAATTTGCTAACAATCAGACCTCTTTATATCCGTTTCATTGCATTTAAAGTTTGAATTAAGATTATATAAAGCCGTATTATTCATTGGCACCTCACTTGAAATCATGACAGGTCATGATTTCGATGAAATATAGCAATTTTTGACAATATCAGTCCTAAATCTGTTCAACAGTAACCCTCCTCTTAGTATGTTGCTCGGCTCCTATCAGGCACCTCATAGCCTCGAAGGCACCTCTTTTAGAAAATTAGCCCATACTATTCAATGTTGCGTGTTCCGATTAACATAAAGTATACCAAACAGCCAATAGTGTTCGTGTGCATCTTAAAGCTGCGTTAGATGCAGAATAAATTCGTGCATTGCACTTTTTTGTACATAAATGTTGATGTTTTGACCACTTTCGGTTTGAAAATGATCGTGTAACGTTTGCGCCGAATGAAATTGGGGCGCCACATCGCAATAATGGAGCATACGATGATAACTAATTCATCAAGTGGACATTTTTACGTGGAACTACATTCCCCGATTTCTAGAAAAAAGCAGAAAAAATACTGTTTTGAAGCAAAATCGAAACTTGACTCACCTTTCTGCCATGTTTTTTGTGGCCTCTATCAACGCCCGGAAATGGCCTCTCATCTAAATCGTAGTAGCTCTAAAAGAGCTGCCTAATAAGTCGACAGGGTGTGTTATTGGGCGAGAATTATAGTCATTAGCTTTATTCATTTTTAAGAAAAATAAAATCATCAACATTCTAGGTTTTTGTCAGAAAAAAGACCTTAAAGACAAACCACACGATAAATTTTGCCTATATTTGCACACATTGTTTCTTAGGCTATTATCATTCTTCATGACAATTTTCATAACAATCGTATGGAAACTACGCGCATATGCGAAGTACCTTAACGTTAGGTGTTTAGCTATGAAGGCCTGTACATAGAACATTAGGTGTTTAGTGTTAAAATCACGTAGAAACATAGGGTGTTCAGGGGTTTCGAGGTCGATCCATGCCTATCACACATGAATAGTTCTCCCAAAGAGAGCCTAAGAACATAGCAAAACACAACTAATCGCGTAATGTGACTAATGTCACATCGGTAACACCACCTTTCGGCCTGCTTGACATGATTACGAAACTTCCCGCATATTCGATCCGGGATTTACCGTTTCAGTCCATTTTAGTGACGCAACGCTTAAAATTCACTCATATCCCTACGAAAATTGTGCGATTAAAGAAAACTATCTACTGAATTACAGAGTAACATAGATCTATCTATATCAACTCTATGATAGACTGCAGGAGAAAGATATTGAGGCAAGAATAAAGAAAGTAGAGAAGGCATACACGAAAAGAGCATACAGTGAATCGTGGAAGCTTATAAACGACATTACAGGTCGCAAGTCTACAAAGGCAGGTCAGATCCAAGGGAAGACAGAGGAAGAAAGATTATCAATATGGTTTACGCACTTCAGCACATTGCTCGACAGCGCACCCAATATAGACCATGAAGATGAAGCCATACCTCCTGTTCAACCCGAACTTGATATAAATGTAGGACCATTCAGCAAGGCAGAGTATACAAATGCAAAGAAGTCGATTAAACTAGGCAAAAGCTGTGGACCAGATGAAATCCCACCCGAAGTAATCAAGTGCTGTGACCTAGATGAATTAATTCTTGATCTCTGCAATCGTATCTTGATAAACAACGAAAAGCCAAAACAGTGGTCACTGCTGAATATCATCCCAGTACCGAAATCCGGAAACCTAACTGACACAAACTACTATCGTGGTATAAGCCTAAGCTCAAATGTTGCAAAGCTCTTCAACCGTTTGCTGCTCAACAGGATTCGGCCAGCCTTAGATTATCTCCTCCGCTACAACCAGAATGGCTTCGGACAAGGAAGAACGACGGTCGGACAAATCCTTGCTCTTAGAAGACTTATTGAGGGCATCCAACAAAATAATCTAACTGCTGCAATAACATTCATCGACTTCAGAAAAGCATTTGATACGATTCATCGAACAAAAATGAAGAAGATACTATCAGCATATGGGATTGTCCGAGCAGTCATGACAATGTACTGTAACACAAGAGCTAGAGTTGTTACCCAAGATGGAGACACTGGAGAATTTGAACTGTTGGCCGGAGTACTTCAGGGAGACACACTAGCTTCCTACCTCTTCATAATTGTACTAGATTACGCACTGAGACAAGCTATCAAAGGGAAAGAAGAAGCACTAGAGTTTACAATTACACCCAGAAAAAGCAGAAGGGTCGGTCCAACAATGCTAACAGATCTCGATTTTGCAGATGATATAGCCCTGCTTTCAGATGGAATGGACCAAGCTCAGGAACTCTTAGGAAGAGTTGAAATAGAATGCGAGAAAGTAGGACTACGCCTCAACCCAAAGAAAACAGAATACTTGACATTCAATATGGAATCTAATCATCCATTAACAACCATCAGGGGCGTAGCTCTGAAAGAAAATGAAGACTTCAAATACCTAGGTTCCTAGGTCAAATCCTCTGACAAAGACTTCAAGATTCGAAAGGCAATAGCTTGGAGAGTGCTCAACCATATGAGGGCAGTATGGGCCTCTAATCTAGACCGCAAACTAAAAGTGAAGCTATTCCTGGCTACAGTTGATTCTGTTCTCATCTACGGCTGTGAGGCATGGACCATGACTGCTAAACTGACAAAAAGTATAGATGGAACTTATATACCAAGATGCTGCGAGTGGTCCATCAGATCAGCTGGAGAGACCATCTAACAAACAAGGAGCTGTATGGAAACCTCCCAAAACTCTCAGAGAAAATAAGGCTAAGAAGATTGAAGTTTGCTGGACACTGCTACAGACATCCAGAACTTCCAACTAGCCACCTTGTATTATGGCAGCCAAGACAGGGAACTCGTAGAAGGGGTGGGCAAAGAAAGACCTACGTAGACGGTCTTTTGGAGGACACCAAGATGAGTAACACAGAGGAAGTTGCAAAATGTATGCTCAATAAAGAAGTTTGGAGGTCCATGTCTACCCGAGGACGTCGGCGGAAGCAGACGGCTCGACATGAGTGAGTGAGTGATCTAGAAATCTTATTACCAAATTCATGGCGTTAGCGAGATCCCCAATTCTTTCCTAATATAATTTCACTTTATGCATTAAATAAATACGAAAGACTCAAGCAGGAAACGTAACACAAACAATACACCCACCTCTCAAGCAGAACACACACACACAGTCATACCACAACAAGCCCACTTTTTCCTTTTATAACGCCTTTACTTTGTCGTTTCCCGAACGGCCGAAGACGTAATTTAGTAGTTGCGCAGACAATCACATTTCCTCAGTCAAAAATTGAAAGCAACCATAAAACAAACATCTAAGACCAGAAAATATATTAGATCTACATTCTGCCCACTTCCGTACTCTTGGCGAGTGAATGATTTCCGCATTTACAGATTCATAGAATAATAATCCACGTTATATCCTCCAAACGACAAGTTCCCCTACGGTCAGTCGTCTTAAACATGTTTATTCTGCAAATTCCTTAGAAATTTTCAAGACGCATAAACGATACGGCTTTTTAATTTTTCTAAAACTCAAACTGACATCATATTCCATGAAACAGAGTGACGTCATTCAGTTCATGACGTCATTCACAAATGCGTTAGATTTTCCCTAATTAGAATATCTGTTGAACGTACGCGTTGGACAAGTGTTCATAGTCCAACTAAGGAGGTGCTAATTTTGAAAGTTCTCATTCAATCGCGTTGGATATCCACGTAAAACTAAAGTTTTATCAACAAATTCAGACAAAGTGAAAACATCTACTATATATAGATGAATTAAATTACATCCCATGGACACTATGGTCAAAACCCGAGAACGCTAGTGTTCAAACTTTGAACACTGTAGCTTTTAAATTCAATACATGACCCATTGGCATACAATCTTGTCAATTCAGAAGATGTGGGGTTAGGGTTGAACGCATATGATAACATTTTGATTGTACTGTGTTCGCTTTTGAACGCGTTCAGCATCCGACAGGTTTAGAGACAGTGCGTGTATTGTATGAGAGATGGCGCGGTGTTACGAGAAGTAGCATCTCCTTGAAAATTTGCAGCTTTATCTCGGATAATGGTAGAACTGTCGCAACCCTCTGCTGCCGAAAGCATGTCTCCAAGGTAGCAGGAGGAGGCTAGTACCTTCAGTTGGATCTCAGTCTGTTGTCTTCTCTCAAAAGGCAGTGTTACTCTCCTTCACCGAGCGCCCTTGAATGCTAGGGATCCAGTACATGCAGCTGCCGCAGTTATTACAGTCTGTGTCAGTACAAAAGACAGCACAAGGAAATGTGCATGATATCTCTCTAAAGGGTGTCCAGGCCAGTACCACAAACCATGATCTTGGTCTTCCTAGCGGTTATTCTTAGGCCCCTTCCTTCCATGCAAGAACTTGTTATGTACTCCTTGAGAGAATCAGCGATGGTAACAAGATCATCGGCAGTTGACAGTTTTATCCTAATCAGAAAACCGATTTAGTCAGCGTTTGATTTTACGCCAAACTCTTCAATTACAACTGACAGGCAATTTTATATTAGCGAGCACACGGTGACGTCCTACGGAAACCTCTGAGCACAAGTTAGTGCTTAATTAGATACAAGATAGAAGTACAACTCCATAGTCGTTTTCGACTGACGGATGCCATATAGAATTACAAACTGTGTGTATATAGTACTCTCTATCTACTACATAACCCAAAAAGAAGGTGTGTTGTTCGGAGGGAGTTGTTATAGGGGGGAAATTGGCTTACATTTTCAAACAGCTTTAATTCAGATCAGACGTCGCGTAACGCGGCGTCTAATCTAGCTTTAAGCTGTTTGTCACTCGTCAGTATATTTTTTTTGGTCAATTATATGACTTTGAGAAAAACAGCAGACGACACTTTTAACAGACGATTTTGCAGCCATAAAGCGGTAAGACATGGGTTAACGCTTTGCATGCTGGGTGAGTTTTTCGTCTGCAACTATTAATCTAAAATTAGAATTTTCAAAATTTCTTTTAAATTCAGTTTCAGAATGGCACACAGTGTGGATGCTAATGAGACACCGCGGTACGCGGTATTTTTGAATCCAAAGTGTTTGTAAAGGTAATCACTGTGGCAGTCATATCCGCCACTAGCAGGGTAAGCGTTAATCATGATTTTGTGAGTTGTGTTTGCAGATTCTACGGTCTTTATTGATGGCAAATACAACGCCTCCACCGGAAAATACGTCTGGAGTGACGGGGACTCAATCACTGACGGATACGAATCTTGGGCAAATGGGGAGCCAAATTTAGTGGGTGAAGAATGTATTGCACTTTATTACCCTTTGAGTTATCACTGGGTAGATTGTTATTGCTACCTGCAAAGAAAAAGTATTTGTGAATACGAAATCCCGTAACAATTATGTGATATGTGCTGAACGTGGTCGTTTAACTCATTGAATTAATCCTCTACTGAAGAAAATAATTCCACGTTATACAGCCGTGAATATAGTCATAAGAAATAGTTTCTTATTTCCTGGCAGATGGTAGCCTAAAGTAGACTGAAACAGAACGCGCGCATTTTGCTTTATTTTCAATCTGCTTTGAACGGTAAGCTGTCCTAAAAACTAGAAAAAATGGAGTAAAGGGTTAAAATAGACTAGAAACACTTTTTCGAAACGGGAACTCCTGATAAAATATAAAATAATGGGATACATGTCATTGTGGAATGGGCATTGGATTTTGTATTATTGACATAAACTTGAATAGGCTATAAGGAACATCACTGGATATCTATGAGATTTTGGTATCACCAAATCCATTATCTTAAATTTGTTTAATAATCCTTTCACTCCCAATGATGTCATAAAGCGCACTTGCAAACAGTTTTGATCCTGAAATTACGTCAGTTACACTGCCTTAAATAAAACTTTAAAACGATATTACAGACGACAATATTGAATCAGACGATAGTATGGCGGTGTCGGGGTAAAAACCTCACGACAGTTTTTACAAGAAAAAATCAATTGTTTTTACATTTTGTTTAAATAAATCGTTTTGTTTCCTAAATGACCGAACGAGTTTAATTTAGAAGCTTGACAACAATACTTGACAATCTTTCAGGCCATTTTTTTCAGTCCCTTATTTGAAAACCCATGGAGGTATTAATCTTCTGCGATCAAATTTGTTATAACTTAGGCCAAATACCTGTGTTTCCTATTACATGCCCAAAAGTATTAGGGACGGACGGTCGGAAATTTCTTCTTTTTTTTTTTTAAACCATACAATAATACATATAACTTTCTGATGGAGTATTTTCACATGGCCATGCATGATTTTTTTCTATTGTGCAAAGCCCTCGGCCATACATAACAATCCTTATTAATATCAATTCAAATTTTTGATTTTATTAAAAGGTCCCTTTATCAAATTTATCTTAAAAATCTAAACCGGCATGATTGTTTATAATATCTATATACCAAGACGGCAAAGAAGTGACATACACTAAGCGCCAAAAAGAACACATTTTTTTATCAAAATATTATTTTTATGTAGAAGGAACGTATTTGTAAATTATTATTAAATCATTATTGAATTGGCAGCATCACCACCTGCACTTATCGGTGCGGTGTTTTAAACAAGCTGTAGTTAATTCTTTCGCTGCCAAATTAATCATGAGGTTTTTACCCCTTCACCGTTTCATTTTCGTATGCTTCAATTTTGTTGTTTGCAAGATCTTTTCAAAGTAAAATTCTATGTAGAATGACTTAAAGCCAATCGATACGAGTGTCAAACAATTTGGGTCCTGATCAGACGCCGCGTGACGCGGCGTCTGATCAGGATCCAAACAGTTTGCAAACGCCTTTTGGCGTCATTAAGAGGGAATTGGTTGGAAGGCAGCACAATGTGTTTTGAGTATTTTTTCTGAACTTGTTGCAGAATTAAATATATCTTGAGATATGGTTTTTCTATTCTAATTTTCTTCAAAAAAAAGGTATCTTAATCTGCGCCCGAGCACGATGTGCGTTTCTTTTTGCACTGAGTGTATATGACAGATGGAATGAATGATGTTTTGAAATGTGTTGTATGCATGTTACATGTGTCATTGATATGTGCCGCTGCATGTTGAATATGTTCATGGTTAACTAACTAGCATATCATATATTCAAGGAAGCTACTTTATGACAGATTTAGAGCAAATTTCACTTCGATATTTCCTAAATCTTATTTACAAATCAATTAAACACTGAAACGTCTATAGATTAGCTTTGTTAACAATTTAACGGAGAATACATTCTATTACACGCTCCTAAAAAAAAAACGATTGTCGCAAAAATACCCGGCATTTGCCAACACAAATTTTTCGGAAAGTGAAAACAAAATTTTAGGGTCGGGGGAAGAAACTAGGGTCGGTCGGGTACCGGAAACACAGGTACTTGTTTTATTTTGCCTTATGCAAAGAGCTTGGATTCTGACGAGGGTTATATTTTTAGACAGTTTGGATCTAGATCAAACACTAAATCTACGTTAAAAGAGGATCTTAAAAGTTCGTATATTGGGTTAATTTTCTAAAACCATTTATGTTTTTATTTTAAATTGTCAGGAATTTTTGTAGAGGCAAATTTCAAAGTGATCCAAGTTTTAAAGCCACATTGTGTGTTTGAGAAACCTGCATAAAACGGTTGTTTGGGGTCCCATTTGAACTGCGTGGGACGTGATTCTTTCACAAAAACCGGTTTTATCTAAGCAATTCGCTTTTTAAATTTTATTTATAATATGTTGGTGCTGCACAAATTAAAAAACCTCCCTTGTGAATGGAAAGAAGGACAACTCTGTAAATACAGGGCTCCAGATAACGGAAGTATTTCGAAAACTTAAATCTTTATTTCTGCTTTTAAACCAAATTGTGTCATACTCATTAAAAGTGTCTCGAAGAGACGGTTTAATCAGTAGTAACACCATAGCATTCGGTGCTGAAATGAGTGAGAAAATGTTAGATTAGTTCAGATTACTCCCGATTACATGTTTAGCTGGAACACTGAAAATGACCCTGTTAACCCTTATTCTGCTGCACAGACGTCTGCTTCGACATTGTTGTCTGCAAAATGTGTTCAGTTTAGATTTATGCATTGTTTTAATTAAACAAACCTTAAGACGAGTGTCAAATAGTTTGGATCCAGATGAGACGCCGCGTTACGCGGCGTCTTTTTAGATTCAAATAGTTTGTAAACTCCGTAAAGAAGCCACAGGGTTAAACACTATGATATTCAATAACAACGTGTACATATCTTTCACTGGGGGTAAACGGTTAAAATAAACTACGGAGAATGTATACCTTGAGCTTGCTGAAAATGACTGTTTCAGCCTTGTCCGCTCTCTAACTCAAACACTTCTTTTTGGATCTTCACCAAACTTGCTACAAATGTTTATTAATATAGAATCTAGGTCAGGTTCAATAACTAGCAAAATCGCATAAGGCATGTCTGAGTTATTGCTGAAAAATGCTGAAAAAGTCAGTTTTTAATACATAAAGGGCAAAAAATCAGATATGCCATATGCGATTTTTGAAATAATCAAACTAGACCTAAATTTTATATACTTAAACATTTTCAGCAAGTTAAATGAATATCCGATAAAAACTGTATGTGTTAGAGTGCAAAAAGTGACTGAAACCGTCATGTTTCATTAATAAACAGGCAATAACTCAGATATACCTTATGCGCTTTTAGTAGTTATGGAACTGAACCTTGACTTTATATCAATAAACATTTTCAGCAAGTTTGGTGAAGATCCAATAAAACGTATTTGTGTAAGAGAGCAAAACTTGCTGAAAACAGTCATTTTTGGCTTTGGGCATATCTGCCCACAGCCTATCTTTTCGTAGAGATTAATCTGGGTGCGAGTCTAGCTCCCCCTACAATAATTTCTGTCATACGGGGTCTCCCAAGGCTTTCTCAAAGCGCAGCGCCGTCTAAACTGGGGTTCATCTGAATACCCCAAACGATCCGATCATGTTTTATAGGTGTATTTTTAGTGCATTGCCTATAGCTGGAGCATTCTATAGGTAGTTAATCTGTAACAAATATCTCTACCATAAGAAATAAATGTACATAGAGACCATGGTTAACAGTTAACATATTAGGTTTAGATCGCTAGATCTGTCTAAAAATAGCCTGAATCGATCACGTGACTAGGTCAGAAACCACCAGAAATCAGTTCAAGAGACTATCGGCCAGATGACACCAATTTTACAAAGTTTCGACCCTGATTATTTCAACAACCAGGCGACGAATTAACAATCTGACAAAACAGAATTTTGAGGATCCTTAGCATCTATAATAAACCTTTAGATAAAACATGCGAAAAAAATCTAAAATTTGATCAGGATATAGAGATACGACACTCACTCGGAATTTACGATTTACGATTGAGCATTCTATAGGTAGTTAATCTGTAACAAATATATCTACCATAAGAAATAAATGTACATAGAGACCATGGTTAACAGTTAACACATTAGGTTTAGATCGCTAGATCTGTCTAAAAATAGCCTGAATCGATCACGTGACTAGGTCAGAAACCACCAGAAATCAGTTCAAGAGACTATCGGCCAGATGACACCAATTTTACAAAGTTTCGACCCTGATTATTTCAACAACCAGGCGACGAATTAACAATTTGACAAAACAGAATTTTGAGGATCCTTAGCATCTATAATAAACCTTTAGATAAAACATGCGAAAAAAATCTAAAATTTGATCAGGATATAGAGATACGACACTCACTCGGAATTTACGATCCGATCATGTTTTATAGGTGTATTTTTAGTGCATTGCCTATAGCTGGAGCATTCTATAGGTAGTTAATCTGTAACAAATATCTCTACCATAAGAAATAAATGTACATAGAGACCATGGTTAACAGTTAACATATTAGGTTTAGATCGCTAGATCTGTCTAAAAATAGCCTGAATCGATCACGTGACTAGGTCAGAAACCACCAGAAATCAGTTCAAGAGACTATCGGCCAGATGACACCAATTTTACAAAGTTTCGACCCTGATTATTTCAACAACCAGGCGACGAATTAACAATCTGACAAAACAGAATTTTGAGGATCCTTAGCATCTATAATAAACCTTTAGATAAAACATGCGAAAAAAATCTAAAATTTGATCAGGATATAGAGATACGACACTCACTCGGAATTTACGATCCGATCATGTTTTATAGGTGTATTTTTAGTGCATTGCCTATAGCTGGAGCATTCTATAGGTAGTTAATCTGTAACAAATATCTCTACCATAAGAAATAAATGTACATAGAGACCATGGTTAACAGTTAACATATTAGGTTTAGATCGCTAGATCTGTCTAAAAATAGCCTGAATCGATCACGTGACTAGGTCAGAAACCACCAGAAATCAGTTCAAGAGACTATCGGCCAGATGACACCAATTTTACAAAGTTTCGACCCTGATTATTTCAACAACCAGGCGACGAATTAACAATCTGACAAAACAGAATTTTGAGGATCCTTAGCATCTATAATAAACCTTTAGATAAAACATGCGAAAAAAATCTAAAATTTGATCAGGATATAGAGATACGACACTCACTCGGAATTTACGATTTACGATTGAGCATTCTATAGGTAGTTAATCTGTAACAAATATATCTACCATAAGAAATAAATGTACATAGAGACCATGGTTAACAGTTAACACATTAGGTTTAGATCGCTAGATCTGTCTAAAAATAGCCTGAATCGATCACGTGACTAGGTCAGAAACCACCAGAAATCAGTTCAGGAGACTATCGGCCAGATGACACCAATTTTACAAAGTTTCGACCCTGATTATTTCAACAACCAGGCGACGAATTAACAATTTGACAAAACAGAATTTTGAGGATCCTTAGCATCTATAATAAACCTTTAGATAAAACATGCGAAAAAAATCTAAAATTTGATCAGGATATAGAGATACGACACTCACTCGGAATTTACGATCCGATCATGTTTTATAGGTGTATTTTTAGTGCATTGCCTATAGCTGGAGCATTCTATAGGTAGTTAATCTGTAACAAATATATCTACCATAAGAAATAAATGTACATAGAGACCATGGTTAACAGTTAACACATTAGGTTTAGATCGCTAGATCTGTCTAAAAATAGCCTGAATCGATCACGTGACTAGGTCAGAAACCACCAGAAATCAGTTCAAGAGACTATCGGCCAGATGACACCAATTTTACAAAGTTTCGACCCTGATTATTTCAACAACCAGGCGACGAATTAACAATTTGACAAAACAGAATTTTGAGGATCCTTAGCATCTATAATAAACCTTTAGATAAAACATGCGAAAAAAATCTAAAATTTGATCAGGATATAGAGATACGACACTCACTCGGAATTTACGATCCGATCATGTTTTATAGGTGTATTTTTAGTGCATTGCCTATAGCTGGAGCATTCTATAGGTAGTTAATCTGTAACAAATATCTCTACCATAAGAAATAAATGTACATAGAGACCATGGTTAACAGTTAACATATTAGGTTTAGATCGCTAGATCTGTCTAAAAATAGCCTGAATCGATCACGTGACTAGGTCAGAAACCACCAGAAATCAGTTCAAGAGACTATCGGCCAGATGACACCAATTTTACAAAGTTTCGACCCTGATTATTTCAACAACCAGGCGACGAATTAACAATCTGACAAAACAGAATTTTGAGGATCCTTAGCATCTATAATAAACCTTTAGATAAAACATGCGAAAAAAATCTAAAATTTGATCAGGATATAGAGATACGACACTCACTCGGAATTTACGATTTACGATTGAGCATTCTATAGGTAGTTAATCTGTAACAAATATATCTACCATAAGAAATAAATGTACATAGAGACCATGGTTAACAGTTAACACATTAGGTTTAGATCGCTAGATCTGTCTAAAAATAGCCTGAATCGATCACGTGACTAGGTCAGAAACCACCAGAAATCAGTTCAAGAGACTATCGGCCAGATGACACCAATTTTACAAAGTTTCGACCCTGATTATTTCAACAACCAGGCGACGAATTAACAATTTGACAAAACAGAAGTTTGAGGATCCTTAGCATCTATAATAAACCTTTAGATAAAACATGCGAAAAAAATCTAAAATTTGATCAGGATATAGAGATACGACACTCACTCGGAATTTACGATCCGATCATGTTTTATAGGTGTATTTTTAGTGCATTGCCTATAGCTGGAGCATTCTATAGGTAGTTAATCTGTAACAAATATATCTACCATAAGAAATAAATGTACATAGAGACCATGGTTAACAGTTAACACATTAGGTTTAGATCGCTAGATCTGTCTAAAAATAGCCTGAATCGATCACGTGACTAGGTCAGAAACCACCAGAAATCAGTTCAAGAGACTATCGGCCAGATGACACCAATTTTACAAAGTTTCGACCCTGATTATTTCAACAACCAGGCGACGAATTAACAATTTGACAAAACAGAATTTTGAGGATCCTTAGCATCTATAATAAACCTTTAGATAAAACATGCGAAAAAAATCTAAAATTTGATCAGGATATAGAGATACGACACTCACTCGGAATTTACGATCCGATCATGTTTTATAGGTGTATTTTTAGTGCATTGCCTATAGCTGGAGCATTCTATAGGTAGTTAATCTGTAACAAATATCTCTACCATAAGAAATAAATGTACATAGAGACCATGGTTAACAGTTAACATATTAGGTTTAGATCGCTAGATCTGTCTAAAAATAGCCTGAATCGATCACGTGACTAGGTCAGAAACCACCAGAAATCAGTTCAAGAGACTATCGGCCAGATGACACCAATTTTACAAAGTTTCGACCCTGATTATTTCAACAACCAGGCGACGAATTAACAATCTGACAAAACAGAATTTTGAGGATCCTTAGCATCTATAATAAACCTTTAGATAAAACATGCGAAAAAAATCTAAAATTTGATCAGGATATAGAGATACGACACTCACTCGGAATTTACGATCCGATCATGTTTTATAGGTGTATTTTTAGTGCATTGCCTATAGCTGGAGCATTCTATAGGTAGTTAATCTGTAACAAATATCTCTACCATAAGAAATAAATGTACATAGAGACCATGGTTAACAGTTAACATATTAGGTTTAGATCGCTAGATCTGTCTAAAAATAGCCTGAATCGATCACGTGACTAGGTCAGAAACCACCAGAAATCAGTTCAAGAGACTATCGGCCAGATGACACCAATTTTACAAAGTTTCGACCCTGATTATTTCAACAACCAGGCGACGAATTAACAATCTGACAAAACAGAATTTTGAGGATCCTTAGCATCTATAATAAACCTTTAGATAAAACATGCGAAAAAAATCTAAAATTTGATCAGGATATAGAGATACGACACTCACTCGGAATTTACGATTTACGATTGAGCATTCTATAGGTAGTTAATCTGTAACAAATATATCTACCATAAGAAATAAATGTACATAGAGACCATGGTTAACAGTTAACACATTAGGTTTAGATCGCTAGATCTGTCTAAAAATAGCCTGAATCGATCACGTGACTAGGTCAGAAACCACCAGAAATCAGTTCAAGAGACTATCGGCCAGATGACACCAATTTTACAAAGTTTCGACCCTGATTATTTCAACAACCAGGCGACGAATTAACAATTTGACAAAACAGAATTTTGAGGATCCTTAGCATCTATAATAAACCTTTAGATAAAACATGCGAAAAAAATCTAAAATTTGATCAGGATATAGAGATACGACACTCACTCGGAATTTACGATCCGATCATGTTTTATAGGTGTATTTTTAGTGCATTGCCTATAGCTGGAGCATTCTATAGGTAGTTAATCTGTAACAAATATATCTACCATAAGAAATAAATGTACATAGAGACCATGGTTAACAGTTAACACATTAGGTTTAGATCGCTAGATCTGTCTAAAAATAGCCTGAATCGATCACGTGACTAGGTCAGAAACCACCAGAAATCAGTTCAAGAGACTATCGGCCAGATGACACCAATTTTACAAAGTTTCGACCCTGATTATTTCAACAACCAGGCGACGAATTAACAATTTGACAAAACAGAATTTTGAGGATCCTTAGCATCTATAATAAACCTTTAGATAAAACATGCGAAAAAAATCTAAAATTTGATCAGGATATAGAGATACGACACTCACTCGGAATTTACGATCCGATCATGTTTTATAGGTGTATTTTTAGTGCATTGCCTATAGCTGGAGCATTCTATAGGTAGTTAATCTGTAACAAATATCTCTACCATAAGAAATAAATGTACATAGAGACCATGGTTAACAGTTAACATATTAGGTTTAGATCGCTAGATCTGTCTAAAAATAGCCTGAATCGATCACGTGACTAGGTCAGAAACCACCAGAAATCAGTTCAAGAGACTATCGGCCAGATGACACCAATTTTACAAAGTTTCGACCCTGATTATTTCAACAACCAGGCGACGAATTAACAATCTGACAAAACAGAATTTTGAGGATCCTTAGCATCTATAATAAACCTTTAGATAAAACATGCGAAAAAAATCTAAAATTTGATCAGGATATAGAGATACGACACTCACTCGGAATTTACGATCCGATCATGTTTTATAGGTGTATTTTTAGTGCATTGCCTATAGCTGGAGCATTCTATAGGTAGTTAATCTGTAACAAATATCTCTACCATAAGAAATAAATGTACATAGAGACCATGGTTAACAGTTAACATATTAGGTTTAGATCGCTAGATCTGTCTAAAAATAGCCTGAATCGATCACGTGACTAGGTCAGAAACCACCAGAAATCAGTTCAAGAGACTATCGGCCAGATGACACCAATTTTACAAAGTTTCGACCCTGATTATTTCAACAACCAGGCGACGAATTAACAATCTGACAAAACAGAATTTTGAGGATCCTTAGCATCTATAATAAACCTTTAGATAAAACATGCGAAAAAAATCTAAAATTTGATCAGGATATAGAGATACGACACTCACTCGGAATTTACGATTTACGATTGAGCATTCTATAGGTAGTTAATCTGTAACAAATATATCTACCATAAGAAATAAATGTACATAGAGACCATGGTTAACAGTTAACACATTAGGTTTAGATCGCTAGATCTGTCTAAAAATAGCCTGAATCGATCACGTGACTAGGTCAGAAACCACCAGAAATCAGTTCAAGAGACTATCGGCCAGATGACACCAATTTTACAAAGTTTCGACCCTGATTATTTCAACAACCAGGCGACGAATTAACAATTTGACAAAACAGAATTTTGAGGATCCTTAGCATCTATAATAAACCTTTAGATAAAACATGCGAAAAAAATCTAAAATTTGATCAGGATATAGAGATACGACACTCACTCGGAATTTACGATCCGATCATGTTTTATAGGTGTATTTTTAGTGCATTGCCTATAGCTGGAGCATTCTATAGGTAGTTAATCTGTAACAAATATATCTACCATAAGAAATAAATGTACATAGAGACCATGGTTAACAGTTAACACATTAGGTTTAGATCGCTAGATCTGTCTAAAAATAGCCTGAATCGATCACGTGACTAGGTCAGAAACCACCAGAAATCAGTTCAAGAGACTATCGGCCAGATGACACCAATTTTACAAAGTTTCGACCCTGATTATTTCAACAACCAGGCGACGAATTAACAATTTGACAAAACAGAATTTTGAGGATCCTTAGCATCTATAATAAACCTTTAGATAAAACATGCGAAAAAAATCTAAAATTTGATCAGGATATAGAGATACGACACTCACTCGGAATTTACGATCCGATCATGTTTTATAGGTGTATTTTTAGTGCATTGCCTATAGCTGGAGCATTCTATAGGTAGTTAATCTGTAACAAATATCTCTACCATAAGAAATAAATGTACATAGAGACCATGGTTAACAGTTAACATATTAGGTTTAGATCGCTAGATCTGTCTAAAAATAGCCTGAATCGATCACGTGACTAGGTCAGAAACCACCAGAAATCAGTTCAAGAGACTATCGGCCAGATGACACCAATTTTACAAAGTTTCGACCCTGATTATTTCAACAACCAGGCGACGAATTAACAATCTGACAAAACAGAATTTTGAGGATCCTTAGCATCTATAATAAACCTTTAGATAAAACATGCGAAAAAAATCTAAAATTTGATCAGGATATAGAGATACGACACTCACTCGGAATTTACGATTTACGATTGAGCATTCTATAGGTAGTTAATCTGTAACAAATATATCTACCATAAGAAATAAATGTACATAGAGACCATGGTTAACAGTTAACACATTAGGTTTAGATCGCTAGATCTGTCTAAAAATAGCCTGAATCGATCACGTGACTAGGTCAGAAACCACCAGAAATCAGTTCAAGAGACTATCGGCCAGATGACACCAATTTTACAAAGTTTCGACCCTGATTATTTCAACAACCAGGCGACGAATTAACAATTTGACAAAACAGAAGTTTGAGGATCCTTAGCATCTATAATAAACCTTTAGATAAAACATGCGAAAAAAATCTAAAATTTGATCAGGATATAGAGATACGACACTCACTCGGAATTTACGATCCGATCATGTTTTATAGGTGTATTTTTAGTGCATTGCCTATAGCTGGAGCATTCTATAGGTAGTTAATCTGTAACAAATATATCTACCATAAGAAATAAATGTACATAGAGACCATGGTTAACAGTTAACACATTAGGTTTAGATCGCTAGATCTGTCTAAAAATAGCCTGAATCGATCACGTGACTAGGTCAGAAACCACCAGAAATCAGTTCAAGAGACTATCGGCCAGATGACACCAATTTTACAAAGTTTCGACCCTGATTATTTCAACAACCAGGCGACGAATTAACAATTTGACAAAACAGAATTTTGAGGATCCTTAGCATCTATAATAAACCTTTAGATAAAACATGCGAAAAAAATCTAAAATTTGATCAGGATATAGAGATACGACACTCACTCGGAATTTACGATCCGATCATGTTTTATAGGTGTATTTTTAGTGCATTGCCTATAGCTGGAGCATTCTATAGGTAGTTAATCTGTAACAAATATCTCTACCATAAGAAATAAATGTACATAGAGACCATGGTTAACAGTTAACATATTAGGTTTAGATCGCTAGATCTGTCTAAAAATAGCCTGAATCGATCACGTGACTAGGTCAGAAACCACCAGAAATCAGTTCAAGAGACTATCGGCCAGATGACACCAATTTTACAAAGTTTCGACCCTGATTATTTCAACAACCAGGCGACGAATTAACAATCTGACAAAACAGAATTTTGAGGATCCTTAGCATCTATAATAAACCTTTAGATAAAACATGCGAAAAAAATCTAAAATTTGATCAGGATATAGAGATACGACACTCACTCGGAATTTACGATTTACGATTGAGCATTCTATAGGTAGTTAATCTGTAACAAATATATCTACCATAAGAAATAAATGTACATAGAGACCATGGTTAACAGTTAACACATTAGGTTTAGATCGCTAGATCTGTCTAAAAATAGCCTGAATCGATCACGTGACTAGGTCAGAAACCACCAGAAATCAGTTCAAGAGACTATCGGCCAGATGACACCAATTTTACAAAGTTTCGACCCTGATTATTTCAACAACCAGGCGACGAATTAACAATTTGACAAAACAGAAGTTTGAGGATCCTTAGCATCTATAATAAACCTTTAGATAAAACATGCGAAAAAAATCTAAAATTTGATCAGGATATAGAGATACGACACTCACTCGGAATTTACGATCCGATCATGTTTTATAGGTGTATTTTTAGTGCATTGCCTATAGCTGGAGCATTCTATAGGTAGTTAATCTGTAACAAATATATCTACCATAAGAAATAAATGTACATAGAGACCATGGTTAACAGTTAACATATTAGGTTTAGATCGCTAGATCTGTCTAAAAATAGCCTGAATCGATCACGTGACTAGGTCAGAAACCACCAGAAATCAGTTCAAGAGACTATCGGCCAGATGACACCAATTTTACAAAGTTTCGACCCTGATTATTTCAACAACCAGGCGACGAATTAACAATCTGACAAAACAGAATTTTGAGGATCCTTAGCATCTATAATAAACCTTTAGATAAAACATGCGAAAAAAATCTAAAATTTGATCAGGATATAGAGATACGACACTCACTCGGAATTTACGATCCGATCATGTTTTATAGGTGTATTTTTAGTGCATTGCCTATAGCTGGAGCATTCTATAGGTAGTTAATCTGTAACAAATATCTCTACCATAAGAAATAAATGTACATAGAGACCATGGTTAACAGTTAACATATTAGGTTTAGATCGCTAGATCTGTCTAAAAATAGCCTGAATCGATCACGTGACTAGGTCAGAAACCACCAGAAATCAGTTCAAGAGACTATCGGCCAGATGACACCAATTTTACAAAGTTTCGAAAAAAGTTAAACGGGTCCCTTGGTTCAATGAAGATTGTCGACAGGCGAAGCATGCTTTTTTATCGGCTAAACGTTCCTTTAGTAAACATAAAACTGAAACATGTAAACTCGAGTTTCTTTCTAGCAGATCACGTTTTTGCAAGGTAAAAAGGCATGCAAAGTCTTTGTTTTATTCTAAAGAAAAAGATAATCTATCATTACTGAGTAAATCTGCACCCAGAAAATTCTGGAAATACATTAATAAATTTAAAAGTAAAACAACTCAAAATCATAATATAAGCGCAAATGACTTTACCCGTCATTTTAGGGACATCTCGAATACACCACATTGTCAGTTCGACACGAGCGACCACGTGCATATTTCTCGAGATGAACAATTGAATATTGAACAGCTTGATAGTCCATTTACAATAGACGAAATACAGAAAACAATCTCTACGTTGAAACGTAACAAAAGTGCTGATTTAGATGGTAATGTTGCCGATTTTTTCATTGACACGAACTATTCTATCAGTCCATATTTGTGTTCTATTTTTAATTACATTTTTGACTCTGGAGTATATTCAGACGCCTGGGCTAAGGGTGTTATAGTTCCTATTCACAAAAAGGGTGATGTCGAAAACCCTTCTAATTACAGGGGGATAACTCTTGTAAATATCTTAGCTAAAATTTTCTCACTTACCTTGAGAAATCGTATTAACAATTGGTGTGAAAGTAATGATATTTTCAATGATTCTCAGTTTGGTTTTCGTGATAACCGGTCAACTGCTGATGCTATTTTCATGTTACATTCAATTATACAAAAAGTTTTGTCAAACAATAAACGACTATGGTGTGTATTTATAGATTACGAAAAGGCCTTTGATACTGTTATAAGGGATGCGTTATGGATTAAGTTAGTACAGTCAGGGGTAAGTTGTAAAATGATAAGTATCATCAAATCTATTTATGGTGTAGTTAAATCATGTGTGAAAGTCTCGTCTAGTATGAATATTTCAGAATTTTTGATGTTACAGTTGGACTGAAACAAGGGGAACCGCTCTCACCGTTATTGTTTATTCTGTTTGTAAATGACATAAATACTTCTATTGACTTTGGTTCTTTAACCGAAAATGATCTTAATATTTTATCACGATACTTATTTTTGTTCGCTGATGATATTGTTCTGTTTACTACAGATCCAGTTAGTCTTCAGGCTCAAATTGACGGTGTGCAAAGGTATTCAGTAAAATGGGGTCTAAAAATCAATGTTAAGAAAACAAAAGTCTGCATTTTTGAAAAAAGAAAGACAGCTCACATTGCAAGTTTTATCATAAACAATGAAAGTATTGAAATTGTTGATCATTTTACATATTTAGGAGTAAAATTCACGTACACTGGAAACATGTCCCTAGCCGTTAAAACACTGTCAGAACAGGCCATAAAGGCTTATTATAATCTAGTGGCTTTATTTGACAGGGTGAAACTTGACTTAAAAACCAAATCATCCCTTTTTGATTCGTTAGTTGCACCTATATTATTATACGGGGCTGAAATATGGGGAGTATACAATTATACTGAAATCGATAAATTACATATTAAGTTTTGTAAATATGTACTTGGTGTTAAACAATCTACGCCAAATAATGCTGTATACGGTGAGCTCGGTCGATTTCCATTATCTATTATTGCAAAGGAAAGATCGATTAAGTTTTTGTTAAAAATAATGAAGAATACTGATTCACCTATGTACCAAATGTATATTGATCAATGTAATAATGTTAATGGTAAATGCTGGGCTAAAAGAATCAACTCAATAGTTGATCATCTTGGATACACTGAATTAAGACACAATTTTAACATTAATGTGTCTTATTTACCCTCAATTAAAATACGCATAAGAGACCAATTTATACAAGAATGGAATACTTCAATAACAAATATGTCCAAACTGTCAATTTATTGCAAATTTAAAAAAGAATTCTGTTATGAGCCATATCTTGATAAAATAAGATATGACTCTAACAGAATTCAATTTACTCGGTTAAGGTTATCGTCCCATTCGTTAGAAATAGAATCAGGAAAATATAGAGGTATTGTAAGAGAGGATCGTTTTTGCAGGATGTGTAATTTCAACTGCGTTGAATCAGAATATCATTTTGTATTATGTTGTCCAAAATATGCAAGTTTACGTCGACAATATTTGGGAAATGTTTCTTGGCCATCTATAGGAAAATTCAATTCATTGCTTAGTTCTAAAAATAGAAATGTAATAAATAAGCTTTCAATTTATATCAAGAAAGCAAATAGTTTACGCCAAAAAACCCTAGAGTCTTTAACTGTTTCGTAATTCTGATGGAAAATCTATCTTGTTGGATGAAGTGTTTGTATTTGATATATGTGTTTGTGTAAGCATATTTATTGTATTATGCCATGTTCTTTATATGTATGTAATTAGCCAAAGGCAAATTGTTGCCGATATGCTAATAAAGCTGAAACTGTTAAAGCTTATGTGGGACTATAACCCTTAGCAGAAACAACAATCATTAATAGGAACATCAATAGTTATTTTTTCATTAAGGATAGGTAAGGCATTTTCAAAAGAGAACTAAGTAAATAAATCAGTAATATTTCATAATTAATGCGTGTAAATTTGCAGTCTTGAAAACGTGTGACTTCAACAATTGCGTAATTAGGTCATACCATTTGGACATTCTTTTGTAGCACCTGTCGTCTGATTTTCAAGCGTCCAAAAATGAAGGCGGGGCTTAGTTTGATTGACATGCACTCATTGCGTGTAGCCTATGACCCGGAGTTTACCGAGAATGGCCCTTGATATCGGCGCTCGATTTGCACAGTTAAATCTTTTTTGTGTTTGAAATATTCGGAAACCTGTCCGATATAAATATCGTATTGATTGATATTCCAAAAGTGTTACAAATATTCAAATTAAACACTGCATAAATTTAAAATAAAATCGCGTTAGTAGACTATTTATATATTCTGATAAAGGTTTTCAACGAACTTCTACTCTGAATAATGCGATGTTTTGAAACTAATAAAGCATACACGTGAACAGAAACAATGGAATCGCCGTTAACGTTTGCAAGTAACTAGATGTTTTAATAATTGTTGCAAGTTAGTAAAATATATTGGCCACGGGGAGAATCATAAACTATTCTGCTTAAAATTGATTTACAGACCCATTTATTGAAGAGTTATGAAAGCTTTGGTGATGGACAATTCGTCAAAGTGCAAACTCGTCAAAAAGGAAGTATAGTACAACAGGGGTAGTCAGCTCGTCAAAAAGGAATTATAGTACAAAAATATAACTCGTCAAAAATGTTTTTATATACCTATTTATTTATATATATTGTTAACACCTACAGGTGTTATTATTACCAGTTGTTTGTATTCGTTAAAAGATCCTGTATGCAATTGACACAGATTTTTGCAGACAGTTTGGATCCAGATGAATAGGCTAATAATAACCTGATGAAAGCTATACGGGCGAATTTGTGATTACTGATAAAAACAGTTCAGATCCATATAATAAATTAATAATACTGTATTAACCTTCTGCATGCTAATTGTGCAATTTTTTAATACTTTATCAAATATATAGTTTAGATCCAGATATGATCTGGCTCCAAACTGTTTGACAATCGGATGGAATAAAATGCATCTAGATCTAACTTAGGAAATGGTTTAAGACGGCAACGTCTGCCAACGACAACAACATAGGAATCATAATGCTAGATCTAACCCATATTTAAAGTGTTAAACAATCTTGGATCCAGATAAGATATGGATCAGCTGTTGACATTCGAACGATATTTTACGATGAAATAAAAAATCACGTTGGCAATTATTCTAGACGCCAAATTCTATAGAGCATAAATATAGTTGACAGCATTTGAAAGCATTAGTTTTGTTGGAAATAGTTCGAATCCAGATGAGGTCTGAAACATTGAAGCCATTTTATAAGGATTTATTTTAAATCACCTCAGGCGAAATTTGCAGACGACAATTACTTAGCAAGCAGAAGGCTTACTCATGTTTGACGACTGATTATCTTTATAATCAGTATCCAAACTGGTCGACATTCGTAGGGCAAAGGTCATGCATTAAGCTGTTTTCTGCATAACTTTTGTCCTGCTTTAAGCTGCTAACTTTTACTTTTAATTTCATTAGGTTTTAAGTTTTAAACACTAAATACATTCATGCTCGTCATAATATTTCAAACATTCTGTAAAGGAACACCTGTTATTCTTCTTGTAATTTTGTGCTATAAGTTTTAAGAGAGAGTCAAATATTTAATTACATGTCACTTAATTTATACTCATTTTTTTTAAATATTTGTTTAACCACTAATCTCTGATATAGAAATGCATTGCTTATTTGGGGTACATGAATAAAGATGAAACTTCTTATCATTATCCAAACTGTTCAACACATGTTTGATCACTGAGCATAACATTCCAGTGTACGTTTGCCTATGATAATTACATTAATTGGTTAATTGTTTTAACAGTTTAATACCAGTACAGAAATAACAGGCAATCAACGTTTCGCACCAGATAAACAACAATGCCTAGCCAATTAAAGTCATATGCACGTGGCGCTACAGATAAACAACTGTCGTGTTTGATCTACCGTTTCTTACTAAAGCATTGCTTCTGTGTTAATGTTAGCATTAGATCAGGGTCAAAACTATATATACCGAGACTCAATGTTTTTGAACGGCATGCACCAGCAATTCGTGAGACACCTAGTGGCTTTTAACGAAGTACGATAAATCAAGCATCGTTACTCAACGAAATCGTGCATATCGATTACCCCGCGTAGATACTTTCGGTTTCAAACAATCTCCATAAATCGCGTAATAAAGACGTTAAATGCATGAAAGTGTACTTGATAAATGAAAGTACGTGAATCTTGGTAAATAATTCATCTAATAAGGCTAAGTTAATAACCCAAAACTTCAATCAAATTGAATATGAGCGTGAACCCGAGATGACATAGAAAAAGCCGACGGCTTATTTAGGCAATTGGTATATGTATGAAAGTGCCTATAGTTTCAAAAGAAGCCTTATAACTTCTGCTTTTTTAAACACTAAATAAAATGGGTTCAGTCTTTAACTTCCACTCGCCACCACACAACTGCAACCCAAAGCCTTCAGTACTTTCAGTGCTTTGATTAATACATAAAGGGCAAAAACTCAGATATGCCACATGCGATTTTTGTAATAATCAAACTAGACCTAAATTTTATATACTTAAACATTTTCAGCAAGTTTAATGAATATCCGATAAAAACTGTATGTGTTAGAGTGCAAAAAGTGACTGAAACTGTCATTTTTCATTAATAAACAGGCAATAACTCAGATATACCTTATGCGCTTTTAGTAGTTATGAAACTGAACCTTGATTTTATATCAATAAACATTTTCAGCAAGTTTGGTGACGATCCAATAAAACGTATTTGTGTAAGAGAGCAAAACTTGCTGAAAACAGTCATTTTTAATACATAAAGGGCAAAAACTCAGATATGCCACATGCGATTTTTGTAATAATCAAACTAGACCTAAATTTTATATGAATAAATATTTTCAGCATGTTTGGTGAATATCCGATAAAAGCTGTTTATTTTAGAGTGCAAAAATGACTGAAACAGTCATTTTTTTTATTAATTAACAGGCAATAACTCAAAAATACCTTATGCGATTTTAGTAGTAATCAAAGTAAACCTTGATTTTATATCAATGAACATTTTCAGCAAGTTTGTGGAAGATCGGATAAAAAATAGTTGAGTTAGAGAGCGGACAAAAAAGTGTGATAGTCTAACTGACTGATTGATGGACGGGCGGAGGTAGATACGGTTGCCCCCAGTGAAGTTGAATTCGGCTGTATCACGTGATACTAAGCCGTGTGGTAATGTTTATGACAGACGTTCTATTTTCGGTTTGTTATGATTTTAAATCGCCCTTTATGGTGATTTAGGTCCGTCTTCATCATTTCATAGATCAGTTTGGCCCATAAGAATGTTCAAACATTATTATTAACCGTTATTGTATTTCAGACATTAAGAAAAGGTCTGAAAACACAATGGGACTTTAACCAATTAACCAATATTTTGTGCTAGTTTTGAAGTGTGGACCACTTTCAACAGGTTGAACTATTCAAGCAGAATGCGCCATGAATATTGATAAATCGAACGTGACCGTTGCGTTTATCATAATTTTGTATATTTATTAATAAATTGAATATATTACATGTACAGTGCTCCCTCCCTACAACAGCCACCCCAACAACGACTCCCTACTTACAACAAAGATTTCCGCAGTTCCCTTAACAAGACAATTATGTCAAACGCTTTACAGCTGCAATTTTTTCTGCTTAAAAGTGCTTTTTCCCCAAAGTTACATATAAGTGGACATTTTGACAGAATTTTTTTATGACGAGTGACAATTATCCTGAATCCAGATCAGACGCCGAATTACGCGGCGTCTTATCTGGAGTCAAGCTGTTTACAAATGTAAGCCAATTTCCCTCCATATAACAACTTCCTCCTAATAAACACACGCAAACTGTGTCTCTCTTAGGGCGATGTTGTATAGAGGGAGCACTGTGCTTACGTTTTATGTTGTATTACATGATGCATGTACATGATGATGTGCTCCTACAAATGTAGGAGCACATTTGTCTCGGAACAAATTTGTCTCACGAGGTGAGACCGATGTGCTCGTAAACATTCATATTTGCGACAAATTGGAAATGAGATAAATGTGTTCGACCAACAAAGAAAAGGACACATGAAGCACATTTGTCTCAAATTATATCATAACTTCTTACAAAATATTAAGTAAACCTTAAACAGCCAGACAACACTGGTGATGCAGAAACATACACTGATCGTAGAGAGAAGCATCGGCTAAAAAACAAGAAAGCGGCACTAGTCCGTTCCAACACCAATGTCAGTGAGACCGAAACGGATGAAGTACATAAATCTGTCTTTGAAAAAAAAACCGTGGCGCATAAAATGAAACTATGATTTCTACGGTTACCGTTACACATACAAATACAAATGGTTCAATATTGCTTAAGTGATTCCTCATTTAGTTTGTTTAGAAGGAACACATAAGCGTTTAAGGCTATTGTTTAGGATAATTAACGTCCAGCGAGCACAAATCCACTTAAGCTCCCATGTTATGACTCACCTTCCAATACCCGTAAGATTCAGACGTTTTTCGAGAACTGTTGGACAAATAAGTTGTTCAAAGAATTTTGATCCGTCCAAACATGGCCGCACTTTCTGCCTTAAATTAACTAATTTCATTTCTCTGAATAGCGCCTCAGGGACTCATGACCCTTGTTTTGTTAGTTGGTGCTGATGTTTTCAATAAAACTGAGTTAAATGTAGTCATTTCATACTATATTAAATGTACCAGATATTTATGTTTTCATGATTCTCAACACGATAACATAATATTCTGGCTGCTTTGTCTATCCCTCCCCGTCCGTTTACCAAAGTTTGACCCAAATGTTTTAGGAACGCAACTCATTAACTCAAAAGCGAGAGTGTATGGGAGTATAATAAAGGCAATGGTCAGTTTTCAGAATGTGTTAACTGGGAAATATTGCACTTTGTATGATAGTTTTGCAAGTAGAAACAGTTTTTATTCATATACAACGCGAAGTGTTTATATCGATTTGGACCCTAACGCTTTTGCTTTCATTTTTGTATCAAAACAAAATTTTTGCCAAAATTTAAACAAACGAAGCATTGCTAATTATTGTTTAAACAAACAAAACTTAATTTACGGAATTCATTGAAATAAAGGTAATAATTATGCCCGTCCGTTTACCACATTGCTGCCAGCTCAACTAAAAAAACCCAGCTACAAGTTATAATTATTCTGTGTTTTCTGTATTTATAAATAGTGATTTTTACGCCACTTCCGGTAAATCAGAAACGTCAAAAACTCCCTGCCTCTGCATAACAATCATATATTTACTGAAAGAACATTCCTGATCTGCATATCACAGATTTTGATAAAAGTATTAACAAACTCATCCATAACACTTGACAGGAGGTAAAACGACGGATCTCGATTCTAATATCTTGCAAAAACATGTGACAAATGTGCTCGTATTTCATAAAAGATGACGCGAGACAAATGTGCTTTGTTGTCCCTTATAAATTTTGATTGGAGCACATTTGTCACACAAATACAATTTTTCGGTAAGACATTTGCGGTCCCATTTGTCTCACGTTAGACAAATGCGACCGCATTGGTCTTACGTAAGACAAATGATGTGCTCCTACACTGCTATGTAAAAGTCAATAAAATAAAAAGTAAGAGAACAGAGATGATGTTTATTAGAAGGAAAAATTAAAGATTTTCAGACACTTGTATAAATACGCCTTTCTACGCCTTTGATTTATTACTCCTCTGAAGAAAATAGTTCTAGTTTATACAGTCCACTGAATAAAATAGTCCCACTTTATACAGTCATGAATATGTATCATAAGAAATGTGTTCTTTAGTCAAACAGTAGCTTAAAGCAGGCCGGAAGAAACAGAGCATGCGCATGAACTGCAATACTTTGAAGTTTCACCGTTCTTTAAGTAGCCATCTGTCTTGAAAGCTAGAACATACACCAGGGTAAAGGGTTAATTATTTCAAATCGAAGTTATTTAACACATTCAACCCTAGCGATGAGTATAGTCGTAATTTACAAACAGTGTATCTGTAAGGATTGTACTTGTCCTATGCAAACAGTGTAGATCCTAATCAAAGGACCCTCTGATCAGGGTCTTCACTGTTTGTCATTTTGAAATGAATTGTTAAAGTAATCCCCAAATACGTAGTCAAAAATGGACTAGGCATATTTTGATTTGGCATTGTCGATATAAAGTTTCAGGGGTGAATGAGTTCAGTTTGTATGATGCAGAGGTCATGGGATTTGTAAAATATCACCGCTTTAAGACATTTATAGTTGATGTGAGCAGATCTTATCATTTTTCTTGTTTATCTCCCGATTTTTATTAGAAAATAAGAAACACATTAATTAGTGACGACACGTTTAGGAACGTTTTACATTACTGTTGGTCTGCATTAACACTTCGCCTGATAGCCTGTTTCTAGTTTTGGAAATAGATGGTAACTTAAAACAAGTTGTCAGTAAAACAGAACGTGCGTTGAGGCGCCTTCTGCGTTACTTTCAGTCTACTTTAAGCTACTTCTGCTAAGATATAGACAATATTTCTTGTGGTGCATACAGTTTAAACATATTGTATTGTCCATATGTATATGCAATGGGATGCATATTGATGAATGAATAAAGTTGACCTATTTTCTGCAGTGGAGGAATAAATCAAAGGCGCCAAAAGGTGTATCTATGAATTCAAGATTAAGTAACCACTTGCCTTAGCAGGTACTCTTTGCATGCTATTTCTCAACAACATCCCCGCCCCATCACCCCCACCCACAGACTTTCATGAACAAATGCATCCATCTTATTGACGGATCTTTTTTTCAGTTGTTCAAGTTGTTAAGAAGTCATGTTTCGCACGTCACATTCTTTTGTCACGAAGCTGAATGCGTCATCAACTCAGGTCATGATCCAAGTCTACACTGGCACACAAGATATGCTGCACCATATTACTGAAGCTGAGTGTGAGTGTCAAACAGTTTAGAACTGATCACCACTGGCGGACATGGTCTAGTATTAACGCACTCGACTACAATATCAGGGGTCGTGAGTTCGACACCCCGCTGGACTAAATCCTTCGGATGTGATTTTATAAACCAAGGTCCGATGTATCAGTGCTTTACACTGAGCATCCTAAAGAACCAGAAAACTGTATCGATGATAAGAGTAGGACTTCGCGCCCCGGGTTTTCTATTTCCGCTCCCCATACTCTGGGGCATCCGATTAACCCATAGATGGCAGAAATAGACGTTAAGAAACAAACAAACAAAGAAGATTTTTAACCCGTTCATGATCAAATTATTCTGGAGAGTTTTACCCCTTCACCGCTTTATTGTCGTCTTCTTCAGTATTGTTGTCTGCAAGACACGTTTCAAGGTTAGATGTAAGGTTAATGACGTGATAAAAATATCGATAAGAGTGTCAAACAGTTTGGGTGTCGCGGCGTCTGATCAGGACCAAAACTGTTTGCAAACGCGCTTTCAGGCGTCATTGAGAATGAAAGAATTAAGCCATTTTTATAGCCTTATGATGTATTCAACTTTACTTTCAGCCTGCTTTAAGCTACTATATAAAAACTATATAATTAAATAGTTCTAATGATGCATATTCATGACTGTATAAAGTGGAGCTATTGCTCTAGTAAAGGAATAAAGCATAGGCTTAACAAGGCGTTTTATGAGATAGTGTATTTCACGTCTAATGTTAAGAGAGTAATATGTGGCACTTATGGACTGTTAAGATTCTCTACAATTTTTCCTCGTCTTCAGGAAACATTTGATAAAGTAGTAAACTTTTCTTGGAAATCCGGAAACGTGAACTATATTTATATTAATCACAACAAAAACAGCGTAACGTACCATTGTCAGGTCACTGAGATCTAGACCTCGACCCTTGACCTCAATTATAATAACACCAGTAAAATCCCAGAAAATCGCGTTTACATTTTATTATTCAACGATTTTTACCCCCATAACTAAACACTTATTTGGTATTGTTTGATTTTCCTAGATTTTTTTTCTGTTATTTTGTACATATTGAAGCATGAATCAATTTTTTGATTTTGATGGCAGGGATTGTCTACTGATATCCCCCAAATTGGTGATTTGGGTTTAATATTTTGACAACTTAACCCAAAAAATCTTTTTTTTTTTTTTTTTTTCATTTATCTTAACTAGTACCATTACACAGAGGAAATTAATATTTGTCTAGCCTGTAGATTTGGTGTATCTATATTGATATCCCTTTTTTAAAGTAGGGAAATCCCAAAAATTCGCGTTTTTATTTTTTATTTATTATTTCAACCATTTTACCCCATTTTTCAATGTTTTATTTGCCCTTAATAGTACTATTTCCCAATGGAGGTGTATATATATATTAGCCTGTACATTTGGAGCTTTTATATTGCCACCAAGGCCACAATCCCTAAAATTGGCTTTTTTATTTGTTATTTCAACAATTTTACCCAAAAACATATTTCGCATTGTTTGATTTTCCTCGATTTTTCTTCTGTTATTTGGTGGTGCATGCTGTACCATATGAAAACACAAAAAACCTTTCTGTGCATGTTTTGCTTTATTTGGATATTTGACACCAGGGACTCTCTGCTACAATCTCCAAAAATTGGGTTTTTGTTTAATATTTTCATGATTTTAACCCAAAAACAACCATTTTTTTTTTAAAGTTTCATTTATCTTAATTAGTACTTATTATTCCAATTGAGTGTTTCCAATTGGGTGTTGTTGTAGAGAGGAAGCACTGTAGTTAAAATCACACATGCAGAAGATGACTAAGGCGAAACTGTTGTTGTTCAGCGTCCGATGTAATGTTTCAGATAGTTGTGAAACTGGTTAGCATCGTCAATTTTGTATGGACGTTACGCTAAGATGCAAATGAAGCTGAAAAACTTCTAAATATGAATTTTACTTTTTATTTCCATCCAGTTTAAAGAAGTTGCAAACAGTCATTATCAAAGTGGACATATCGTAGTGGCCAATAATATGTATACAGTGCTCATTCCCCACGGTGACTCTCTGGACTACGGTTTACTCCGTTCAACAATGTTTGCCGCTGTTCCCCAAACAAAAAAATTGTGTCCAACTTTTTCACTGCTGCATATCGTTTTTTAAATTCACAAAATGGAAATTTTGACAGAAAAAAGCCACACCATAATGACGAGTGACAAGCAGATTGAATTCAGATCAAACACCGCGGCGTTACGCGGCATCTGATCTGGATTCAAGCTGTTTGCAAATGTAAGCCAGTTTCCCTCCCTATAACAACTCCCTCTGAACACAATACACAATCTTGGTTTCCCACTTGGTGTTGCTGTTAAGAGGGAGCACTGTACATACATAGTTAGGGTCATCACTTGGTAGTTCTTGTCCGCAAATTAAATAAAACGTATCATCTAAGGGAGGTAATAAGAACTGGTCTAATCGAAGAATACATCTCATTATTACGAGCCTTTGTATAGTTCAGATAGACAATTATTATGTTACTTAACCCATTTAGTGCTCTGCTCAACAACAATCACATTTACAAACAGTATGGGTCTAATTAGGATCAAACTGTTTAACACACACTTTTATAAATGTTTAACAAAAAAGGCCTTACATGCTGGTTCTTTAGAAACAACAACAAACTTATATGTTACAGTCAATGTAATCAGTCATTTCATGGAATATTCTAGTCATTTCGTGAAACGGTTTCACGAAATACCTGAAATTTCGAGTCTGTCATGACTTTAGATTTATGTACTAAAGTGTTACGATGACAGTACCTAATACTTACAACTACACTATTGAAATATTGCTGTATATTTCGTGTAATACTAATCAAGTCTCGTAAATCATTAACAAGAGGGCCTGAATGCCCTGATATCGCTCACCTGTTGTACTGAAGCCTGATAGCTTTACCTTTCTGTTTCATCTGTTTTAATCTAAATCCATTTAAATTTGTAGTATAGCATGTAAACAATTTCGGAATACAACCCCATAATTCTAGTATAGTAGAGAACATAAAGGGCAGATAACTAGAGCCTAAACAATATTGAAATGAAGCCTTTTCTAGCATTTCAAAGTATATCAAGGGCAGATAACTATTGCCACAATGATTAGATTTCAACAATAGTTGCACATTTTCTAGAACTTATGGCCACATACTTTGTGTGCAAGTATAATCAAAATTCATTGAAAACTGCAGTTGCAAGAGTGTAAACGCTGTTATATTGGGAATTTTCAGCAATTCAAGGGTAGATAACTCTTTACCTATTTGTCCGATTTCCACCATAATCACACTTATTCGAACTCTTATAGTCATATACAATTTGAGCAAGTTTGAAAAAGGCGGATAAAAATTGTGGGCTCTAGAGTGTAAACATCGATAAATATGGAATTTTCAGAAATTCAAGGGCAGATAACTATTGACATTTTTGTCCGATTTCCAAGTTTCAAGTTTCAAGTTTTATTTAAACTCATGGCCCATTCGGGCATAAGAGATAACAAACAATCAACAAAACATGTATGATGAAATGAAGAATATGTCTTATGGTTATTAAAATGTATTCCTTATTATAATAGTCCGGGAGTCAAAGGCCGATATTTAGCTGAACCTGGAAATGCCGGATGAACTTTTTTTCTCTGCAGTTTTCAATAGTCTAGGGTGTCCTCATCAAGATCAAAGAGGGTGCCCGGTGATATCCCTTGAGCATTTCTCAAAATATGCTAATTAAGCCCGCCATTACTGAAGTTCCGTTATTTGGCCATATGTCAATTAGTATGCACCCTACCATGATGGAACTGGTGTCTATAACCAGGTTATCAGGGTCTACGAACATGATAAACCCATCATTTTATGAATTAAATGTTTTGGACATATGCAACTATTGCAAATTATGCAAATGAGGTCCGCCATTACTGAAATTCCGTTATTTGGCCATATGTCAATTAGTATGCATCCTACCATGATGAAATTGGTGTCTATAACCAGGTTATCAGGTTCTACGAACATGATAAACCCATCATTTAAGAAAATTAAATGTTTTGGACATATGCAACTTATGCGAATTATGCAAATGAGGTCGGCCATTACTGAAATTCAGGGTTTTTTGTTATATCTCCAAATATCAGACCATTTAAGACGGTCAACTGGTCCTCGCCTGTAAACATATGTTTCTATATAACAAACTGTTAGTCTAAGTCTGAAGATTATGAATCCTGTTGATGCAGTTAGCAAAGCTTGGGACAACATCGCAATTCAAGATGGCGTCCAAGATGGCCGCCAAAATACGAAATATCACTTAGGACTCAGTTGTGGGTACACTTTTCCATTAAATAATTTATATATGCCTCAGATGTATTCGAAACACATAAATATATGATTATTGAACTTTAAATTCATAATAAAATCTCTTTTAATCAAGAAATTATTCAAATTGCCGCAAAAGAGGCGTATTTTGCGGTTTTTTTCACATAATTATGTGTGTATATTTTACTAATATGAAATGCTACAGTTTTTGTTGATAACTAAGAAGCGGAGCTTTTAGTGCAAAAATGGTGCACTTGGTGAAGCAGGCATAAATGTCCACCAAGATGTGCTTACCTCAAATCTGTCGTTAGCCATCGGAAAAAGTCAATATGATGGCCATTTTCCAAGATGGCCGCCACTGAGGGATAGTTCAAGTTAACCAACCTTAAAAATCATTTTCACCTCAGAAAAATGGCAGCTATTTAAAAAACAACAAAAAACATGTGATATGATCTTCCTGATAAACAACGACTTATGTAGAAAAACCAAGATGGCAGCTATTTTCCAAAACGGCCCCCAAAACCTGTTCGAACACCGTAAAAATGAATTTCTGGTACATTTTCTATCACAAAACTTTGTTTCCGAAGCAATTCACTTAAGCTGAAGTCAAAAGATTATGCTATGTTTCCCATTTGGTGCTGCACAGTTATGTACAAGCAAGTCCATATTTGTAGCATTTGCAGTGTCCAATGCATTGCTTCTTTCACCTGCACTTTATCAGCTGTTTGCAGTTCTCTGCTATTGGTGTCATTGAAGTCCAATGAACCCTCCACACGTTGCTTTGCCTTGTCCATCCCCAATCGGCAGGACTTGCAGTTTCCATTAACGGTTCTAAACATTCTCCCCATATGCTTCCTGCTGGGTAAGCTGCCCGTTTGATATGTTCATGAAGTGCGGCGTAAAACTTCAGGTCCAGCTACCATCCATCTTCTTAAAGCAAAAGGGTCTTCTGTCACACATACAACCCTCCTTTTCCTTTGACTGTGGCATTAGCCTGCTCATGGGGTTGGTCGATTGCTATTGCAGAGAAAGATCGCTTCGATTTAACACAACAAATTTCCCGTCCTGAAATGCCTGGTTCTCGTTAGGATGCGTCACATCTAAGGTAAGCATGTCTTTCAGTTGCACCGGTAGCCAAAATGCATAGCGGACGTATTTGTTTGAGAAGAAGAAAGGTATCAATGTCGCTAATGCTTGGCATTTCAGCTTGAAATTAACCCGAAACGACCTTATCATTGAAAGACTAGTTAGTTTAAAGGACCAGTAGTTGAACTGTGGACTTGACTGTGGAGCATTGCCCAACTGGGCTGAGATTTCGAGCACTCTGCTGTACGGAATAGAGAGTCCATTCTCATGTAGCAATTCTACAAGCGCGCTCCTTCGAGTTTTCCAATAAACAGACGTTCCAATTAGAAATGAAAATGGTGGCTCAAGGTCTTTATAATGTATGAACGTGGAAGCTCCTTCTCTGTGCTTAGAATGACAGTTGTATTGCAGGAGCTGTGTCATCGCGGAATCTTGTTTACAAGCTCCAGGTTGCGTTTGCTACTTCACTTCAACTCCATGTTATAGCATGTATACAAATCATTTAACCTGCCAGCAACGGAGCACTTGTGTTTAAGCATTGACTTGAGAAGAGTTGTTGCTGCCTTACTGCGTACCACAGTTTCAGAATAAATGGACTGTTTTAGATAGAACTGGGCGAGTAGCACTTTTTCCGCTACTGTGGGCTTCCAAGTCAGGAATTTCAGCTAACTATCTTTATTTCAGTCTTTTCAAGTGAACACCTGTTCTTGATTAGGTTTCATTTGTAAACTGCTCAAGTCATTTCATAAACATTGTCACACAAGCATTACTTAAGATGCAATACAAGAGGACCTGTTACGCTCAATTTTGTATCCATTATGAATGCCACGAGCTCTGAAAACACAAGTAGAAAAAACTTGTTTTTCATGTGTGTATCAGAACTCTCCTGTGTTTCAATCGATGACAAATAAGCCAATTCCTTATTGTACAGTGTTGTCAAACATGACATGTGATAATTCAGCTCTTGTGTCACAGTATCACCATCACTAAGTATAGACAGGAGCTTACCATTAGTTAGGTTACAGGCACACTCGTTCAGTCGTTGGTCTACTCCCATTGTCATTGCCTGTCGAGGCTCACCCTGGGTCAATTCGCTATATGAAATGGGAGTTGGTTGATCAATGATTTTGAATTGCACACAATGTTTGTAGCAATCATTTCATAGCTATCGTTTTCCTGACTTCCAGGCTTTGTTTGTTTTAGAGATTCCTTCTTTGTGTTGTTTGACAGAGACAACACTTATCCAAGACGGTTTCAGCTATTGAACTGAATTGATTTGCATTCGCCATATTCATGAATATTCAATAAAACGCCGAGGAGCTAAACATTTACTACACTTTACCATGATAAGTGAACATGCTATACGCATATCCAAATATGGGTTACAACTAGATTTAGGTATATACATAACCCTACATCTATTCCGATCGTTCATCCAGAATCATTCAAGTTCCGTGCAATTTGTACACCATCCAGGTGACATAACAATGCCCCGAGTAAAGTAGTTTCACCATTTGCCTTAGCATCATTACCTAATATGGCATCTTAATCACCTTAAGAATGCAATTAATACTATTATCGTATTGTTTGAAAGACAGTATTTGACAATATAGGAATGGACATTTACATTATGGCATTAGGTCAAATATTTCCAGCAGTATCCAACTAAGCTTGATTTCTTTAATGATCTCAGACCTAATTAGCATAATTAATGTAATTAGTCGAGTGCGAGTCATTAAAATGCAAAACTGATGTGCTAATAATGTTTGTAGACCCTAAAAACATAGGTGTAGACACATTTTTCAGGAGGTTACCATGTATAATAAATGTATTACAGCCAATAAACGGAATTTCAGTAATGTCGGACTTAATTAGCATTAGCGTAATTGATGTAATTTGTCAAGTGCGAGTCATTAAAATGCAAAACTGATGTGCTTATAATGTTCGTAGACCCTGAAAACATAGGTGTAGACACCTTTTGTAGGAGGTTACCGTGTATAATGAATGTGTTACAGCCAATAAACGGAATTTCAGTAATGGCGGACTTAATTAGCATATTTTGAGAAATGCTCAAGGGATATCACCGAGCACCCTCTTGAATCTTGATAAGGACCCCCTAGACTATTGAAAACTGCAGAGAGAAAAAGTTCATCCGGCATTTCCACGTTTAACCCCTTGACTCCCGGACTATAATACCTTATAATTAACACAATTTAGTGGTCGTAATGAAAACGTTTTTTCTGTATAATTAGAACGGCGTTGTGTTAATTGTATGCCAGTTAATTGTATTGAATGCAGGTAGCAGCTTAAAACAGGGTGAAAGTAACACCAAAGCTTCTCAATGAGATTTCTGTTTTACTTTGCTCAAGCAATCACCTGCCTTTAACACCTAATGATAAACACAATTTAGTGTATGTAGTAGGTTTTGTTCACATTTAGTCAATTCGTACATTAGATGATCACAAACTCAACTATCGTTTTCACTTAAGCCCCGATCTCACTGTCCCGGTGCTGGTTCCGGTGCGTCCGGTGAAAATAGCCGGTGTACCGGGGGAAACCGGGATGAGCCGGGGCGATTTTTATGAAAAAATAAATTGCGATCTCACATTCAAGGCGTTACCCCGGTGGACTCCCGGTAACGAAGCCGGATCTCCCCGATCTAGCCCGGTGAGTTCCCGGTTTGGCCCGGCGTAGTTACGGCGAAGGGCCGGTCTGGTCCCGGTTAATTCCGGTTCTCCCCGATCGTCGCCGGTGGTATCCCGGTGACTACCGGTGTCGTCCCGATCAACCCCGGTTGTTCACCGGTGGCGTGCCGGCGTTACCCGGTGTTCGCCGGAAAGGACATAAACCGGGGCGGTTGTGAATTAGTATAAATTTTCTTTTGTCTCTCGGGATATATGAGATGAAATACAAACGAAATGCAATAAAATAGAACATAATAATGTTGTAGAATGTTCAAACTTCATTTTAGTGTATGTAGTAGGTTTTGTTCACATTTAGTCAATTCGTACATTAGATGATCACAAACTCAACTGTCGTTTTCACTTAAGCCCCGATCTCACTGTCCCAGTGCTGGTTCCGGTGCGTCCGGTGAGAATAGCCGTTGTACCGGGGGGAACCGGGATGAGCCGGGGCGATTTTTATGAAAAAATAAATTGCGATCTCACATTCAGCAATTTTAAACAACTGTCCTCTGTTTTGTTTTCTGAAATTTAATTTGTGGGTATTTTGACTTCCGAAATATTGAAATGAGTGTCAAACAGTTTAGACCCTGGTCGGATGCCGCGTTACTCGGGGTCTTATCAGGATCCACAATTGTTTGCAAATAACCATTGTACTTTGTTTAAAGGCAGAATGTAGCTGTCAAGTAGCCAAAATGGCGCATTTTTTAAACTGAAAAGTCAGTCACATGCGTAATCTAAACATATAAAAAGAAGTAATCCGCTATGATTATGGTAGACTGGATACTCTCCCTTGACTTTCAGACATAGGGACAGGCAAAGGGCAATAATGGCTACACCCATGAAAAAGAGGAACCCGGGAACCATAATGATAAATGGTGGGTGGAGTTATATGAGCTTAATTAGGCTTTTCTTATTTTAGATGGTTCACGATAAGCCATTGTAGCGAATGGGAACAGTTTTATACATAATTACATTATCAATTCAAAAACACGAGCGAACCAGTTGAATTCAGTATTAATTCGGGCAACGAATTTATTTTAAAACTAGCCCTATTATCGAATATTATATAGGTCCGTTGACATTTCGGATACATAAAACCTCGCCAGATTGTATGATTATTGTATTAAGGACATGCGCGTCCAAATGAAATCTCCGTAGGATCTCTATGAAAATTTCTACATTAGGTTCTTCAAACATACTTTAGTACCCATAGGTTATGATGTTCTTTTTTGTCTATAGCCATTCTCGACAAAGAGTCGGCATGCATTATTTTGGCTTTCTGAAATAATGATAAGTAATAATTGGCACAAACAGACATTAAAACAGTTCAAAAGTGATGCTTACTAAAAGTATGATGCAAAGTGTAGTCAATGTAGTTTGTTGCCTGAAGTATGTGTATTTTTCTTAATTGTTTTGTTGGCTCATATTCAATAAAAACCCTTACTAAATCAAAATGTATCCTTTAAAATTGATCAAACTTCACCAATAGATTTAAATGCTTTAGGTGTGAATGATAGGAAAATGGTAAAAAAGCATATGTTATAAAATAAAAACCAAAAACAAACCAAAGACCATATAGAAATAAAAGATTTCCCGGGAAGCATGTCCTGGGTACCCTAGTAAAAGTGTGTACACTTATCAGAGGGGGTAGAGGTAGACTAGGCTAAAAGCCGGAAGACAACGTCAAAAAATATGATCCTATATCATTAACAATTTGTTATTTTAAGTTAAACATTTACATGGGTTTTTATTAGTATTTTACCTGTTTTAAATGCGCAGCACGCTCCCTGAACGCACCAGAAGCCTTCTGAGAATAAAATTTCCCCGGGGGAGCATGCCTCGACCCAACTAGAATACTAATATGAGTATATAGGGTAGGGCTTGGAGCTTAATATCTTGAAAGCAACCTGTCGATAAATGTTGTGCAAGATTTAAATACTTTGGGTCATTTGGAATATTTTTAGCTCACCTGAGCCAAAGGCTCAGGATGAGCTATTGTGATCCCATTCCGTCCGGCGTCCGTCGTCCGGCGTCCGTAGTATGTCGTACGTCGTCCGTTCACATTTTCAAACAACATCTCCTCAGAAACCACTGACCCGATTTCAACAAAACTTTGTCAGATGTCAGAGGTTTGTAATGAAGGAGTTGGTAGGGGTCAAAAAGAAAAATCTAAATGGATCGCAAGTGATTACTAAGGTCTGTGTGTCTGTATGTGTTCTCGGGTTCACACTAAATTTCATGTTTATATTTCACGATTGATAGAAAATTTTTGAAACCGAAATTATCTATGGGAGGTAACCGACACGCACGATTTTGCTGAGTAACGGTTCTTGAATTATCGTACTTTATTAGCACGAATAGGGCGCGTTTGCCCTTAAGTTGTCTTATTTGTTTAGTTTAATAATATTTTATTGTTCAATTAGTTTACATATTCACACAAGCATCATATAATTTGTTTAATATAAACAAAAGGGTTGGGCCACAAGTTATTGCAACATTAGATTCGGCCCTTCCCACGTCTTATTTGTTGGAGCACTTACCTAATTTTCGGCTATTTTATATATATTTCAGTTTGATGTAACATCTGTATTGAGCCGTTGGTGTATTTTTTAGGATCCCTACTTCTCGTCCAGGCGGCCAAGGTTCGATTCCCGTCGCGGGAATGTATTTTTCCTTTTTGGTCACAACTTTATAAACGCAGTAAATAATAAATATGATCTATTATACTGATATATTTTTTCGAAAAACCAATAAACAATAACTAAACTAATATTTGATTTACTACTCAAAGTTTAATTAGCACCAAGGGTATACGCCTTCATAGATTGGCTACCAATTAGTACATTGACCCTATTACTGTCTCACCGTATAACTTCAAAAATATTTTGTTCAATTCCATCCAAACATGGAGAAACCAAATGCTATAGGTTCATTTTATAAATTTTGATACATATCACAGATGAATCGCGTCGTTATTTATTCGTGTACATATAGATCTACACTTTCATATTTGTGCAGGTTCCGTAGGGGAAAATTGAGGAAATTCTGAGATTTCATCAACATTTTTTAACTCATTGAATTTTACATTTTAATATTCTTAGAGGTGTTATTCGATGGAAACGTTTTATATTGAAAATAAAGAGTAAAAATGATGTTTTAAAATGATTCGTTGCACAAATTTCTGCTGAATTCAGTCGCTAATCACATATTTTTGAATTGGTAATTTAGTTTTGAATAACATTAAACCCGTAGGTAACAATAAGACATTGCGAACCACCTCAAATAATAAAAATCCCTATTACATCTCATATAACCCCGCCAACTTTCTTCTATAATTCATGGGAGCGGCCATTATTGCGTTGTGCCTGGCGTACTTTCTTAGTACGGCGGGAACCAGACTGTGATTATCGAGGCAACAATTCCTACGAACCCATGAATTTGGTGGAAAGATAGTCCACTATGTGACGAAATTAACGCCAAATTTCGATGAGGTGTTTCTTTATCTCGTCAGTATATATTCGATGTTACCTTGCTTACCTATTTACCATAATTAACTATTCTGTTCTAAATATAACTCGGACAAGTCAGAAAAATCGGATAATAGCATGTGTTCGGATCGATCACGTGACTCTTAATTGACCATGCGGAAATTCTCGGAAGCCGACACGAAGATTTGTTATGTAAACAAAGAGCTTTTTTTTTATAGCCATCTCGATAAGAAATCGGGACATTTATGTATGATTCTTAAAGAAAAAAGGGGGGGGGGGATATGGAAGGCATCTGACAACCGATTTCGCTTAGTTTTAATACATAGAAAATGTACATATATAAGAAACTGCGCGTTTTAAACATCCATATTTTGGGCGGTAATATGACTTAAACTTGTCATTGACTTTCACTACTAATGGCGCCAAAATGCGACTTTGCTAAAAAAAAAATTGATCCGCGTCACGCGGAGTCTGCTCAGGATCAAAACTGTTTGACACTCTTATCAACGTATCTTCAGTCACTTTAAAGATATTGCAGACGACACTACCAATACATATGATATTTTGTGCGGTAGGAGGGTTACAGCAGACGATAAGACTAGACAGGGACAGAGTAAAGCTGGGCGGTGTATATGGGAGGTAACCCTTCAGAAATGTTTACCTATGTACACGAGTTTTGTCCCCTGCCTAGCCATACAGCCACTGTTCTTTCCCGTTTCAACGAAACAAAACGTAATGCAATGAATTGTAGAAAATAACACTATTTTGAAAACGTTTAAGAAGTTATCTTTATCTCAATGGCAAACAATGAAAGTTTCAGTATAAACGCTTTTATTTAAAAAGAATATCGTCTTCCCACAGTTTTACATGGCAAAATGGACAAAATCCACAGTAACCCGAACACTTGTTAACGAAAATAATAATTATGTTGTTAATGTCGTCTTTGACTATCCCACTCTGTGATCCATCTGTATAGATCTGCCTAAGACCTGTTTGACTCTGTAACTGTCTATCTCTCTGACAGTCCTGTCTCACTTTGTCTGTCTGTCTGTCTGTCTGTCTCTAACTCTCTGTCTCACTATATTTCTCTCTCCCTGTATGCCTCTCTCTCTGCGTGTCTGTCTCTGTTTCGTTATATATATATAGGTCCTTCTTCATTTAAATATATATATAAAAAAGGAAATGCAAAGGTCCGACAAAAGTCGGTCCGGTACAAGTTAAGATATATATCGAATTAAAAAAAGAGAAAGATTATGCCTTTGTTTAAAAAATATTTAATAAAAACATTACGCTCCTCTACTAAACTAGTTTCGCCTTTCGGCTCCTCAGTAGTCAATGATATATATATCACTCTCTCTTCGTCTCTCAATCTATCTGTCTCTATGCCTATCTGTCTCTGTCTGTCTGTCTGTTTCTGCATTTTTCTTTCTTCTTCTCTCTCTGCTTCACTCTCGTTTGCTCTGTCTAAATATCTGACTTTCCCTTTCAATAATGTAAACTGTCAGAAATAATCTTTGTGTACTTATGAAGCCTCTTGATCATATGTGTATTTTGCCAGTTGATTTATATAGAGACAGTGCGAAGATAACGCACATTGTACGTTTTTGTTCTTTGCCTAATGTAATTGTCTACGCTTTGTGCTGACTGTATACCAAAAGCTGAATTTTGTGTATTATCTCTCAAATAAGCTTTAAAGTCATTATTTTTCTGTACTGGACATTTTAAACATAATCAAAGTTTATAACTTGCTGGTGTAAAAGTAAAAGTTTGCATTTTCTTAATTATTAGGAATAATCAACTATTTAGACTAATTTATGCATATTGAAAGAACTGTTCAATGTTAGACGGTCGGTGAATATAACCTGTAGAGATATTAAACACAGAGATTGCTAATTCGTTCACACGACAACTCTCTCCACAAGCTCTTAACGGGATAGCTTACTTTTGATGATAGCTCGTTAGTACGCTGCTCTCAGATCATTGAGATTTGTTTGGGACCGAAAACAGTTATCATTGAAGAGTGAAGGTTTACTACAGATCGACGATACGCCATAGAGGTTCCATGACAAGCTGGAACATTGACGTTATAGAACTGTAGTGGAATCAAGGTTTGGTAGTTCAGCAGAGACAACGCTGAGCAATCTGTTCGAGATCTCATCATATCGTTCAACAACGCCGAGTAGTCTACTTGAGACTAGTGCTGGTGCCACAGTGTATCATCAGCTACACCAATGCTGAGCAATAGCGCTCAGCATCAGTTCATCATAGTGTAGCTCAGCAGAAGTAACGCTGAGCATACATCGGTTAACGGCCAACCTGCACCGTGCTCAAACAGTCTGAGAATACGGGGATATTGTTTAGTTTTTTGGTTTTGATGGCAAAGTAGCTCATCCACTTTTAGTTAGTTTTATTCATTTTGTATAGTTTTTATGTAGTTTCATGCTCAATCATCAGGCAAGATAGCCCAAGGAAAATTATAATATATTTCATATAGTCTGTATATTGTGTTCATGCTTTAACTAGTGTCCGGCTAAAGACATTGTCGCCTCATAGAACGCCCATAAAACACACATCAAGCTTTGGGCTCTAGTATTAGGGTTAGGGTAACCGAACGTCTTGACATAAACAACACACTTCATTAAGTTAGTTACCTGATCTGTTGCGCCCTCTTAACTACTTACCTGCCATAATTTCACCTGCTTAAATATTGTAGTCTGCTTTAAGTTATCAAATTAAATTTGCAATTCAGCTTTATAAAAGAAACATAGATTTAGAGTATCAAAAAGATTAAATCCTGATCAGACGCCGAGTTTCTCGGTGTCTGATCTGGATCTATACTGTTTGCAGATACACCTGCACTTAGGGTAAGTCAGTATAAAGGGCGGTTAATTTATGACGAAATTGAATGACCTCCACCAATCGCAAAGGAAATGGGTCTGTAGCAACAGTGTAATACTATCTGTCCGCTAGGTGGCCACCTTCTCTCACAGTAGAGAAGACATGTTATGATTTCCCGCCTAAACACAAACGAAACGCAAACGTATTTGATATAAAATATAGAATATCTGCAGTGTCAAGTTTGTAATTTCTAACGATTTATTTTAATCTGAATGACAAACACTAGCTGATGTTTCTATAGAACATAACATCACGACTCTATGCTATTGTGACTGTGTCAGGCAGATTGTTGCGTAATGAAAGTCAAATTATACATTCTTCAAAGCAAATATCAAATAGTACATTTACTCGACGTCTGGTCAGACTCCAGTCTGTTTGCACGTGCAAATAGAGCCTGGCTTTGCACGACAGCGCTGAACCAATGCATTGACATGCAAGACCATGACATTGTTGACATTTGCAAACAGTTTGGATCCAGGTCAAGCACTAATTAACTCACTATCTGACAAGAGTATAAATGGTTGGAAGATCGTTTCGATGTTGTATCAAAATGCTTTGAAATTAAAATTTGGAAATTGAAAGCAGACGTAAACTTTAAGCAGACAGTACCCTTGCTGTAGAATGCTTAAATCCTATGTCTGCCCATCACGACGTGACTGATGTTTGCAAACAGTTTCTGATCAAGATCAGACGCCGCGTAACGCGGCGTCTGATCTAGATCCAAACAGTTTGACACTCGTCTTTAGGTGTCTTTGGTTTAAAAACGTATACATCTTGATTTTACAAATTTTAAAGACGACGAATTCAAAGCAGCCGATATTGCAGCAGGGTAAGGTTTAATAGACTACTAAGTACCGTAACGTATTGCATTTCACGAACTCTTTCATCGGTTGAATTATTTTTCGAATTCATTCTCTCCCCTGTTTTACCGAGCGCAATCATTTCAATTGCCGAAGTGCGATAACGGAGCCCCCGAAGACAATAAACCAGCACCGTGGGTGAAAGTTACCCCTTCACCGACTTAATCCGAGTGCACTTACATTCGCAAACAGTTTGGGTCCTGGTCAGACGCCGAGTAATTCGGCGTCTAATCAGGATCCAAACTATTTTACACTTATCGAACGTTTCTTCAGTCGATATGCATATTCTTTAGATTTGAGAAATACAGACAGGCGATACAATATAGAGCAGACGATATGGTGAAAGTGAAGGGTCTAATGGAGACATACCCAATTGTGTAGCGAACAACAGAAATGACATTGGTGTATATATATACAGATATACAGTACAGCTTGCTATTGGAACGTTTCAAGCCATAGGGTATGGGATAATGTTTGAAATAGTAGATTATATTCTCATTTCGGACATTGTTTAGCGAGTTTTAAAGATGCAAAAGCAATTAGATGTTGGTGTATAGGTTGTGTTATGATAAGGAGTTAATCGAGAGACCAGTATGTAGTGGCTCTAAGTGCAGGTGTCACCAATACGAACCAGAACACGGTAAGTGAATGACATTGTTTATATAGTGGTATTTTCCATTTTCCTTTTACGTTCATACATTTTCCTCACATGAACGCATTTTTACAACTTAGCTTATTCCTCTTAGAAACAATTTTGCTATACTTTATTTCCGCAAAGCATTTCCACATACACCATGTACATGTATTCGGTATAGAATTATTTAAAGCAAATAGTTTTCATGTAAATGCCTGAACAGGACCCACATGCGCAGAGTAGCCGCCCTATATAATGTAAGTTGGCGAGACCCTTAAATGTAACTAAACGGCTCTATATGTAACTTAAACGTCGAATTGACGTCCAAAAACTGAGTGGCCCTTGGCGTAACTAAAACGGCCCTATATGTAATTAAGACCGAGGTATATATAACTGCGGATCCCCTAAATGAAACTAGGACCAATGTCAACAAAAACCTGTATGAAAAGTCGAAACAGCGTTTTGTATATCATCATGACCACTACCATCACCATGATCAACGTCATCTCTATTAAAATATGCAAACTCTTACAATCCGTCTGTATGTCCATCAACAGTTTTGATACGACACGATAACCCTGACAGCTCGTAACATATGCTTGGTACTTTTCGAAGAAGACGCCTTTAGCTTTTGTAGAATCTGATCGTTATGTCCAGAACTATTTACCCTTGGTTCAACAAAAATGTCGCATTCAACCTTGTTTTACGTTTGATATGTCGTTGTTCACAACTTTAAGTAATATTTCAAAGGAGCGGTGTCAGTATTAGACCTTGATCAAGTTTGATAAAGGGCCAACTCAATATATACCGTAACAAATCTCATTTTAGCTCTCCTTATGTTGAGTCGTAATCATATTTTGAAAGAGAGTGTTCAAGTATAAACTATTGATAACGAACTACCAATACAGCCGATCGGACATCTTAGGTCTTAGTAACGGAAAAAAACACAGAAATGGTGTGTCACAGACATCTAATGCTTGCCTGTTTAAATGTTAAGTTTAAAATGTCATATTGTGGGGGTAAATTTTCAGTTTAACTTATTATTTAATGAATGGTGAGTCTTAATCTAGTGAATCAGGGCAAAGCTACTGACGAGCGCTGTTTGATTTTGGTACACATGCAAAATATAAAGTATCTAACAACAAGAAGTTTAAAAGTTATGAGCAATGTTAAATCAGATTATTTGACCACCATGTGACCTTGACCTTTGACTGGCATAGCCCAAGATTTGCTAGGCTCAAAGGTTGCTTAAAAGTACCCATGCCAGATATGAAGTCTCTACATCATGTACAAACTAGAAAGAACATCCTGTTAAAAAAATATTAACCTGTTGATTGGGGGAAAAAAAGCTGAGACTTATACATGTAAAATAGAGAATTGTTAACCTAATGTTTAAATTTTAACTTCACTGTATCAAATCTTAGTTAAGTTAACCCCATAGTAACCTCAATACCAAATGTCAGTATCATATCACAAATATTAAATTTAGAAAAACAACTCGTCATTTTTTTAAGGGCAAGTGATCTAGTAAGGCTTAGGGTTATGGTTATTGTGCTAATATTGAATAATGATGGGGATGGTAATGATATCCACTTTTTCACCTTTTGTTATCATTGGTCCTAGTTACAATTTTTTGCACCCGCAGTTACATATAGGGCCGTAGTGACAAGTAGGACGGTTTTTAGTTACATTAGGGCCCCTCATTGTTCGACGTCAATTCGACATTTAGTTACATATAGGGCCGTGTAGTGACGTTTAGTGCCTTATAGTTACGTATAGGGCCTAGTTACATATAGGCCCGCTACATAATTATGCTGTTTTCCGGAAGGAGCTCAAAACAAATGCTTCGTACATCCTGGCAGGTGGTTGCTCATGTGCACCAGAAATCTTCATTATAAGAGTTTAACACTTATTCACAAAGAACTGTTGACGCATTGGTCTTTTTTACGTAGCAATGTGTTTTCATGGTTCTATCATATGTCGGTACATACGAGCGTACGAGATATAGCCATATGACAACTTCAGCGTCATGAGAGATGAATGCATTTATGCCTTAAGGTGGTTCGCGGGTCTGCTTATTCCGTGTCAGAAATCTTTGAAATCTTGATTAAATTGAAATATACCATATCAGGGGTGAAAAATCGTTAAAAATTTTTACAGTACATGTACCGTTTTTTTCTGACAGGACCATTTGTCGAGAAAATCTCCTTTTTTAATAAACAGGAATATTTTCTTTATAAGATAATATAACTCAATAATTTCTGCACATTCAAGTAAACTGACTATAATATATTGTGCGAACAAAAATATTTCATGACATATTTTCTGGAAATATCAATATTTAAAAAAAATTCAAATTCTGAAAAAGTCACTTAATTTCAAATTAGATAAAATCTAGCTGTTTAACATACACTAATTTTACTCTTATTAGATAGATATTACTTAGTTCTACTAGTCGCAAAATTTTAATGAAAATCTACAGTGGAATTTACATTTTATACATGATTTCCAGAAACTCTGACAAAATGTTAACACAAAACGAGTAACCACCATTGAGTTCAAATTTAAAATGTCGTCAGCTCCAAATAATACCATAAGTCAAACATGTAATAAGGGACCATTGAATACGGTAGCCTGTATATCTTTAAAGGCAGGTGACTGCTTAATGCATAACAAAAGTAATGCATAAAATCTCTTTTAGGATCTATCTTTTAGCATTACTTTTGTCCTGTGTTAAGCTGCCATCTGTCATATAGGCTATAAATCCTCACAAAATTTAGTTGTCACTTGACTATACTTGCATCTGATATTATTCATTATTACGTGACTAAACATAACCTGTCCTTTGATCACTGCGTTATGGATTGACTGGACAATTTATTTTAAAAAAAGTTTTGAAGCGAGTGGGAATCGAGCCTAGAACCTTTGGATTGCTAGTCAATTACCGTACTAACAGAGAAGACACTAAAGCAGAACAAACTTTTCTTTATGTAAATTTTCTACTATAAGCACGTGCCGCAAAGATCAGGTGGAAGTCCTCAGCATTTCCGGAACTCGAGATGCGGGCCGCCCGCTGTCGAACCACCTTAAATTACAATGAACTCTCTCCGTGCGCTTGCTGGAACCTGAGTTCATTACAGGTAAACAATGATGATCTAAAGACATTGTCGTGTCCATACAGCTGAACCTGATTGATTAATGATGATCTAAAGACATTGTCGTGTCCATACAGCTGAACCTGAGTTCATTACAGGTATACAATGATGATCTAAAGACATTGCCGTGTCCATACAGCTGAACAATTCGGCATTTGAAACAACAAACAGTACAGACCCTGGTGAGACTCCGCGAGGTTTGCCAATGTTCTCTTTAGTAGAAAACTACACTTCAATGGGTTAAAACAGGCTAGAATTCAAGAAGAAAGTTCATAATAAAGTCGTCTGCTTACTTTAAGTCTGCTTTAAGCAACCACTTCTATTCCACACTTTTAAAAGTCATGAGGAACGTGTTTTGTCGATGTTGTAATTATTATATACATGTGGCGAGTTATACGAAATTTAATGGATGTATTCACATTTATAATAAATCTGATGTTTGCTGATTTGGACAAAACTATGTGAACTAACAAATAAGCAATGCACGTACATTTATAATTATGTCACTAGTATAGACAAAAATCTGTGACACTCTCGAATGGACCTCCTGATATAAAGTAGTGTTTTCTCTAATAATTACCTAATAGGGTGAGGGTAAAAGTAAGCAGACATCCCCTAAATGATTGCCTCGAATGTGTTGATGGTTCTGCGCTGCTTTATTTGTTGTTATAATTGTTGAAAGGAGGTGATGTTATTGTTGGTATTGTTAAAGCGAATGAGGTTGCTGTTATTGTAAACAAAGGCAGTGAGGTTGTTATTTGTTGTAATTGAATGTTATGAGGTTGTTGCTTCTTAGTGATGTTGTTGTTTTCGTTATTTTTGTTGTTGGTAAAGGAATTGATGTTGTTGTTATAGTTATTGTTCAAGTTGTTTAAGGAAAGGAGGTTGTTGTTATTGTGATTATTGTTAAATAACAACATATTATTGTTGTTGCTTTTATTGTTAGAGGAGATTAGGTTTTTGTTGTTACTGTTGTAATAATTGATGTTTTTTTTTAAAAAAAAATGAGACTGTGGTTGTTGTGGCTATTTATAAAGGAAAGTTATATTGTAGTTATTGTGGATGTAATTAACGAGATGATGTTGTTTAAAAGAGTTGAGTTTTTATTGTTGTTGTTGTTTTAATTGTTAAAAGAAATAAGATTGTAGTTTTTGTATGTTGTTACTTTTGTTAAATGAGATGATGATGTTGATGCTGTTGTAGTTGTTGTTGTTTTTGATTCAGGAAATAAAGTTGTTGTTGTTGTTTTTTCAACGGAAATGAGGTAGTTGTTGTTGTTCTTAATATCTTTACTAAACAACCTATTTAAACTTAGTCAACGTAGGTAAACACCTCCAGTGTCAAGCTAAAAAACGTAACATTTACAAATAATTTGGACCTAGATCAAACGCCGCATTTTACTGTTTTACACTCGTACAAGTTTTTTTCTTAGACATACTGGTTTAGGGCTATAAACTTTAGATATAAAAAACAGACATTCACGAGCAGACGATGATATGGCGGTGAACGTGTTATACGGAATAAGACGTCACAATGATAGTAATATGGATTCTTGTTGACTACAGTTTGACTGTCTGACCCCTCTCCTGGTAATATAATTACCTATCACTTGCCAATAACAATATTCCAAATGCATTGTACATGTATATACAGTCATTGTATTTGGTATGTTGTGTTATTTAAACATTTGTAACAACCACACTAAACAGGCGGTGTTGACCAAAACTCTTGGGACTACGACAATGTTACAATATTGAAGACGCTGAGCAGCTAAAACAAGACGCAAGTCAATATAAAGCCCCTCTTAGTGAATTTAGCTTGACTTTTATACTTAACATTCTATTCAACCGTTTGTTTAAATTACCAAACACAACATGATAACTTTGCTTTAATCTTGGTTACAAAAATAGCAGAACATCTATCTTCAACACACTTTCCTAGAACCATTAAACCGGTATTAACACACTGGGTCCTAGCGTAGAGTACTGTCGTCATTTACAAAAAGAATACCCGTAAAGAGTACACTTATATGATGTAAATATTGACAACCCTGATCAGCGGGCCCTGGTTAGAGTCTGCACTGTTTGTCTTCTTTGCATGATGTTCCAAAATCAGCCCCAAAAAGTCATAAATGATGTAGACTTAGATTTAAACTGAAACTTCATCCATTTAAAGTTACAGGAATGAATGAACTAAAGATGCATTGGGCGGGCAAAGCTTATATTTTCTTTCATCGTGCTGAATGAAAAAGTATCGTGATACTTAACCTATTTGTGCCCACGATCCCATATATGGGACAATGGCATAATGCGTCGTCTGATCAGAGTCTACGCTGTTTGCTGATAGGAATTTCAATATAAAACAAAATAAAAATGACCAGGCATCCCTTTGATAAAAAAATGGAACAATCCAATATATAAGCATGGAAGAATCCACTGGGCGCAAATGGATTAAAGACAGGTGCTTGCTAAAGGCGTCGTGCTTTAAGGAGTCGTAACACATAATAATTTAAACAATTTAGTGGTCGTAATAGAGAGGTTTTACTGTATAACAATAATAAAATCATAACAATGGAAAGATATACTAAGCGTGTATGTAAAGAGAAACGTAACATGCAAACGTATATCCTGAAAGAGACTAAATCTCAATGCTTTGTTGAATTGGTGTTTCAAGTTGTTCTCAAAGTAGTATTTTTCTACATTAATTACGCTCCGCTTTAAGCTGTCATCTTGTCATCTATAGAATACGTAGAATAAGCTATACATTGAATACCGATTTCGGTCCTTCACCTTAAATAAAGTTTTAAATATGTATAGGAGATCTAGGTATATGGGCTACTGAGGAAATGGTTAAATGCTGTCTCACCTAAGATTGCCTGTTAACCGAGTATCTAAACAGGGCAAACATGTCCCACTAACAGTGATTACTTTTACAAACAGTTTGGATCCAGATGAGACGCCGGATAACGTGGAGTCTCATCTGGATCCAAACTGTTTAAAACTCTTATCCAATTTGGAAATTAAACTTTAAAAATTGTATTTTAGAAAAGTAGGGGATTGTTGCAGACGAAAAAAATACCCAGCATGCAGAGAGTTAACATGCTAATCAGGGTCTAAAATATTTAATTATTTGATGAAAAGTGACAACTTAACATTTCAGGCAACAACTTTGAACCGATCAATACAAAAAAGGATTAAGTATTAGTGTGTGAGTACGCTACCATTTAGACAAGTTTGGATCAATATCAGACATCAGGTATCCTAGCATCTGATCTGAATCCAATGTGGTTGAGTTTCCAGTGAACACCATTCACTCGCTTAGGTATTTTAAATTGAAAGAGGCCTTAAAATCAAGTTGAAACGTAATTCAGGCGACAGTATTTAAAGCAGATGATTTTATAAAGGAGGATACTTTCTTCAAAGCTACACTAGGTTAGTCTTAACGTTTTCACTATCCTATCCCAGTACAATAGTTATTTGCAAACAGTCTGGGTCCTGATTAGACGCCGCTTGACGCGGCGTCTGATTATAATCCAAACTGTTCGACACTCATTTAAATATTTCTTGAGTAAAAATACCTAAAATTTAAATTTCAGAATAAAAGCAGACGACAATGAAGGGTTTATCACACGGTTTGTGTCCATATGAACTGCCGAGCTAATCGGCGTCCGATTTTGAAACAAATTGTTAGGTACACTGTACTACATGTATAATGATACTTTTATATGCTTCTTCAATCAAAATGACAACATCTGAATTTGAGAAATAAGTGCAGACGACCATTCTAAGCAGACGATATTTAAGTAGGGTAAGAGTTAAGTGCTGTGTGAAAAGACCGTCACCTAAAAGCAACACAGCGACACTTATCGGCAATCGAAATGGCCTCCTTAATTTTAGTGCAATGTTTAAAGAGAGAGAATAAAATAGAACTCCACAAATCACAATCCCACATGGTTTTCATGCAGTGTTGTTGTTGTTTAACTATTTCTTTGATAAGTTGTATCGTCTGCTTTAACACTCTTATCCCAGAAATATCGTCTGCATTGATAGTGCCGTCTGCAATACAATCTGACGCTTAAAACCGCGTTTGCAAACAGTTTGAATCCTGATCAGACGCCGCGTAACGCGGCGTCTGATCAGGACCCAAACTGTTTGACACTCTTTTTGAAATGTCTTCAGTCATAATGCATTTTTCCTTAACTTTGAAACGATATTGCACACAAACAAGAAATATCTTTAAAAAAGATATTCGGCGGAATGAGTGGTTGAACTAAGGCTATATAGATGGGTGTGCAAAATTGAATTAAATTGAGGTTTTCAAAGAATATATATCTTGGATTGAAAAGCAAAAAATACAAGTATTCAATTGAAACAGTAACTTTTATTTAAAATGCAAAACTATCATGTACAGAAATGCAAAACAAAACAATAATTTAACTCATTATCCTAGCTACTGGTAGGAGATCCTCACATTAATCTATTGTTCCATTCATAGAGTTTCTTGAAACAAACTATAGCATACACAAATGTACAGATACAACAATCTACTGTACTTCACTCTTGTAAATAATGATGAAACAACACAATTGTGTTTAACTCACTTGAGGCTATTCATATATAAAATATTGCTTTTAATGTATGGCAAATGTGTACAAATAGTTAACAATTAAAACAAATTGGTTGTAAACAATTACGAAACACCTAGCTTCCTCTGTATATCTATAAATAGATTTCAGATCATATCTTAAAATAGAAGCATAATTTTGTGGAGTGTAGTAAACAGCCAGCCTGTATCTCTAAATTTTACACCCACAGTCCACATCATGTAAAACTGTAATGGGACATAAACCAGCCTACAGGGCTCCAGATAAGAGTGAGTAAACTAAACAAATCACATTTTTTCACCTCTTTTAGCACCAAACCCTATGGTATTACCACTCATTTTGATTGTCTTGAAGAGACAATTCATATGTATAGTGACACCACAGGGTTTAATGCACAAATAAACATTTTAAGTTTTGAAACAATTCCCTTATCTGGAGCCCTGGCTACTATCCAATCAGACTATTCAGTTTCAACAGGTGCTCTTAATTCTAAATTTCTGATCAAATACTATTGGTTGAAATGTTTGGCCAAATATAAAGTGTGTCTAAATAGAAAACAGTCAGCTCCGCCGAAAAAAATGAAGCAGACGACAATAAAACGGTGAAGGGATAAATACCTCTTGAACATTTGGTAGTGAAAGGGTTAAGGGTATTTTTTCTAGACTGAAGAATTAACGATACGATTGTCAAACCATATGGAACCATGATCAGACGCCGCGTTACGCGGAGTCTGATTATGATCCCAAAATGTCTGCAAAGCCACCTTTTGGCGCATGTAGCAGTGATAGAGTTAATGTCGCTTTAACACTTTTAATGCATAGTAATTTTTATCTGCAATAAATGACGCCTGCTGCTGTTTAAAACAAACATCTAGATTGTCTTTAACCCTTTCTCTGCCAATGACGCTTAAATGACGCGTTTGTAAACAGTTTGGATCCTGATCAGACGCCGCGTAACGCGGCGTCTGATCAGAACCCAAACTGTTTGACACGAGTATCGAAATTGTGTCAGTCATAAGTTGCCTTGAAAATAACTTTGGAACGATATTGCAGACAACAAAAATGAAGTATACTACAATTACGGTGAAGGGGTAAATACCTCACGAAAGATTTGGCAGTGAAAGGGTTGAAATAATTATGGTCAGAGTGTCAAACAGTTTTTAGAGACGCCGTATTTGTTGTGACGTTTCATCTGAATAAAAAACAAATCTATGTTTTTGAGTGAAAGAACATGATTTACAATTAATTAATGGTATTGTTTGGTTTTATTGACCTGTCAAAATTTGAATATTCAAACGTCACTGAAAGGATATATTTAGCTTCGGTATAAAGTCGATACTTTCCGTTTTGATTTACGGATAGGAACTGAAGGATATCATGCATTCTGTGTGGAATTTAAATACACTGATTCTGACTTAACATCGTAAACATGCTAAATTTAGAGCTTATCCACGCTAAATTTAGAAATGATGACATAGTAACACAGCAATAATTTAGACTGCATCTCATTGTTTTGCCAGGTTTAAACTCGCAAGATGGATGTGAAAAAATAACAGAACGCCAGTCTAGACCATTGGCCGATAAGAGTACTGCATTTCAAGCACGTGGTCATTGACCAGGATTTCTCACAAAAAACCTTTAACCTGCGACGGTATATCTTTTTTAAAGATATTTCTTGTTAATTATATGATCAATGAAATGTTAATCTAGTTTTAATACCATATATATTTTAATATATATGTTTACTGTATTTCGTGCATTGTAAAACGCCATTGAATACACACAGCTGTAAAAATAGGCGTTTAATCAAATACACCAGTTTCAGTTTCAGGAACCTTCTGATCGTGGTATTCACTGTTTGTATGGGACAGGTGTATAGGTACACTCTTCGTGAATGACTATGATACATAAATCAGATCCAAACGGATTTCAATCAATTCTTCTTCTCCTTCTTGCAGACTCGTATGCACCAAATGATAAAGATAATAATAAAAAATCCGCCGCTGGGTATCGAACTCATGGCCATGCATGTACTAAGTAAACACTACTGTACTGTCTCGACCACGAATACATATAGGTATTCAAATATTTTACTAAATATGAACTTTATGTTTCTGACCAACCCGTAAAAATAGCGGGAATAATCTATATCGACCGAAGCTAAATATAGCGTATTCAACCAGCGTATAATTATTTAAATTTTGACAGGTTAATAAAACACAACAATAATAACAGAACAGCGAAAGGTACAACATTGTTTAACCAATGAATATCATCTCTATGAACAATGGAACATTTATAAACATGTTGGTAAATTCTCAGAAATTGTCACATTTTGATGTTTTCCATTAATCCTACAGAACCTGAACAAGTGTACATGTGAATACTATCAGAATATGTGAAAATGAACCCCTGGCAATAAATCCCCAAAGTGTCGATGGAAGAATGTTGGAATTTTTTTTTTTGGTAAGAGAAGGGATATGCTCGTCTATACCTTTAGGAGCTGTCTGTTTTATTGTCACTTTGCTTGAAGCAGTCACTTGTCTTAAACACCTAGTAATTAACACAATTTAGTGGTCGTAATAGAGAGGTTTTCTGTTCATCTATGATGGCGAAGTGTGAGTGACATCTATTTACAGATCACTTTTGCTTTAACCTGGATTTCATCTCACTGCATGCTAGAAGAAGCTTTGCTCGGAGCATTTTGCTTATACCACAGCTAGGGATACCGTTGGTGTGTATGTGTTGGTACATCTTTGGATGTCGCATACTATTTTCAAATGTGTGTGTATGATTCTGCCTACAATAACAAGGTACGTGTTAGTGTCAAAACAATACATTTGGAGTATCTGGGGATCGTCTTACGAAACGTCGTGCGACAAAAACGGGCGTACGTTAAAACTCTAAAATACATCTAAACTCTGATTTCTCTATCTAATCCTGTCTTTTCCAGGCGATACACAAAAGATATCACAATACAGGATTAGATGGGGGAAATAAATAATAATTGAGAAGTTTAGAATCCGACTTACGATAATATTTGTGGTATGCCGTTTTGTAAGACGGATTCCTGTTATATATTGTGACATAGTCAGGTCAGTCTTTTTCCAGTCAGCATGAATCTATAACCAAACTCAAATCAATAAAAAATAGGAAATGACAATGTTACTGAATTGTTGACGATTCATGTCAATCTGAGTGGCTAATGATATCATCCCAAATTGTTTGCAATGGATCTAACTATTTTGGCACAGCGACGCCAAATGGGAGACAAAAATGTGTGTGTTGTTCGCAGGGAGTCGTTATATAGCTAGGGAAATTGGCTAACATTTGCAAACAGCTTCAATCCAGATCAGTCCCCGCGTAATTGGATTCATGCTGTTTGTCATTCGTCATTAAGTTTTAGTGTTTTTACTGTCAAAATGTCCATTAAATAACTTCGAGAAAAACAGTAGACGACAATTTTAAGCAGACAACATTGCAGCCGTGAGTAGGTTGGACATAATTGTTCTGTTCTGTTTAGTAAACTGCAACAACGGTCGTTATAAGGAGGACTTAATTGTTGGAAGGGCCGTTGTAGGGAGGGATTACTGTAAATGTACATAGTAGGTAGATTTGTCTGTACCCAAACAAACTTACTAAAGTTTGTCATGAAACAAAACACCACAACAACGTAATCAGTCCTAAGTCTTTGGTATAAAACAAAGCCATGGAAGGGAACAAAAACAATAGAAATCAATGACACACTGTAATATATACCAGTGAATGTTTGTATATTATGAAAGCATAATTCATTATTACAACAATGTTTTTCCCTGTTTAAAGTTGGATGCCTAAAGTTAGATGAAAGGAAAGCGGACAGTTGCATAAGGAGTGTTTTTACACTCGTCTCATTGTTCTTTGAGCTGCTACCTGTTTTAGCTCCCTTATCCAACTAAAGAAATACAGATCAGTCCGACATAACACATTCAACCCTAGCGACGAGTATACTCCTCATTTGTTAACAGTGTACTTGTCCTGTGCAAACAGTGTAGACCCTGATCAGAGGGCTCCTTAAGGAGCCTTCTGATCAGGGTCCACACTGTTTGTCATTTTGAAATATATTGTTAAAATCAATCCTAAATAGTAAAAAATGGACTAGATTTTATTTTAAAATAGGAATTGTCCATTAAAAGTTTCAGGGTTGAAAGTGTTAAGGGAGTTATCGAGATTGGAGTGTTCTTGTTTGGCTTAACCACATGCTGAAATCAGCAACAAAGTTAAACAGTGCAGTGCCCCCTCCCTACAACGGCTCTCCGAACAGCGAGTCCCTCCCTACATACATCACAGCCGCTCTTCCCCAAACAAGATCATTATATCTAACACTTTCACTGCTGAATTATCGTCTGCTTAAAGTTGTAGTCTGACGTTTTTCGTAAAGTTACGCATTGAATATTTTGACAAAAGAAACATAAAGACGAGTGACAAACAGTTTGAACTCAGATAGACGCCGTGTTTCGCGGGGTTGCGGCGTCTTATCTGGGTTCAAACTGTTTGCAAAATAAATGTATTCTAATGTTATTAATTTCCCTCACTATTACAACTCCTTCCGAAAACACACAAGCTTTGTCTCCCGTTGGGTGCTGTTGTAGAGAGGGAGTACTGTACATGTATCTTGATTTCTTTGTTCTTGATACAAACAACTACAGCATCAAACAGTTTGAATAATCATAATATTTCGAGCACTTTTCATCCTGTTTTTACAGATACATGTACAATAAATAGAGAACCTTATCGACCGACCCGTAAATGTTTAAACTTGACCTCACATCTTATTCTGTTTCAAACTTAGAAGTATTTCGTCTGTTTTCTTTGTCCCTAATAATATTGTTTATCATGTGTGCATGAAAACGATATTGCAACTCTTCTTTAAGGAAACGATGCTTTCATTCTACAACAACACCCAATGGGAGACAAAAATTGTGTGTGTCGTTGTGGTTCGGAGGGAGCTGTTAAAGGGGGATGTTTGCTACCATTTGCAAACAGCTAGAATACGATACGCGGCGTTTGATCTGGATTCAAGTTATTTGTTACTCGTCATTATGATTTTTTTTCTGTCAAAATATCCAACATATGACTTTGAGAAAAACAGCATACGATATTTTTTATAAAGACGACATTGCAGCAATGAAAGCGCTAGACATTGTTGCCTGGTGTAGGAAACAGCGGCACTCGTTGTTGTTAGAGGGAATCGTTGTAGGGAGGGAGTATTATACATAACTATCGACTAACACAGCTCCTCTTCTAGAACTGGATTGATTTTGTTATTGAGAATCACCCTTTGGTACAGAGTTACAGTGGAGAAGGCGTTATTCTTTCCCGTATAAACGCAAACGAAACGCAAACACATTACAATTATAATCCATGTTTTGACATTTCTATTTATTTCAATCTGAGTGGCAAACAGTTAGGAGCCTGATCAGACGTCGGGTAACCGGTGTCTGATCTGGCTCCAAACTGCTTCAACAGAAATTATGATAGCGCGTTTAATTGGAAAGAATAACTTTTCTCCACTGTAATCCTTATAATGCTGAACGCAATTTGACTTGTATTAACGTTGCAAACAGTTTGGGTCCTGACCAATTAACAAACACTGAGTAACGCAGTGTCTGCTCAGAATCCAAACTGTTTGACGCTTATAAAATATTGTATAATAGGTGGAAAAGTGTTAACATTTTTTTCATCGCCATATGCGACTTAAATCGACTTCGAAAACAATTTGGAGCCAGATCAGACGCCACTTAACGCAACGTCTGATCGGATTCCAAACTCTTTGGCACCTGCATCAATATTTTTGTAGTCAAAAGTTTGATTTTGCATTAAATTGCAGACGAGAAATTTTATCAGACCATATTATCGATCGAGCGGTAGGGAAAGGGGTAAACACTTTAAAAAAACTAATTGGATATCAAGTTTAGAACAAATAAAACAAAAGAACATGACAATGAGGGCGACTTAAACTTGAACCATGCCCTACATGTACAGTGGAGAAAATGTTATTCTGTCCCGTTTAAATACAAACGGAATGCAAACGCTTTAGCACTAAAATGCTGAAAATAACACGTTTGACAATTCTGAAATAGTTCCCGGCGTCTGATCTGGCTCCAAACTGTTTGCAATGGAAGTAATCGTTTTAGCGTGAGCTGATGCGTAAAGAAAGATTTAGATAGGTTATTGCGAAATACTAAAATGCGCGGGAAAAACTTTTAAATGCAATTACATTCGAAACGTGATCACGCTTTACTTACATTTAGAAACCAGTCAACCGAAAATTATTGAGGAAGGTTTAAAAAGTCAATATACTGAAAACAATAAGAATTATTATGTAAAACACAAACTGCAATCCGAATTTTAAGATATGCCTCATAAATCAAATTATAGATTTTCCCCACTTGTATAATCGTAAATGATTTCCTGGAAAATTAAACGATAGCCCAGCTACCCCGCCTGTTTTATTCACCGCAATATGGTTCTTATATTTGATTTTCGTCCCTTTTATCGAAGAAATATAACTTTTTTATGCCGAGCCATCTCTCAATGTAAGCCGGACCGTGCCGTTTTACAGTGTTTTCGGGGTACACCTAAAAAGGATATTTTCCCACTTTTTAAAATCAAATTTGAAAACTTAAATAATATAGTTGTGTCAAAGAGAAATGTATCTAATGGTTGGATAGAACGACATATGCACAACTCTTATATTGCGCCTATAAGGATCCCGGTGACAAGATTAAATGAACGCCTCTCGTATGTGCACATTAACACTTTGTCTTTCACTGTTTCGTGTCTACACTTGTATTTGCAAACAGGTTTGGTCCAGACCATACACAAAGTAACTTGCCGTCTGATCAGTATCCAGTCGGTACACGTTTTAAAAGGAACTTAGAATGGATCTAAATTGTCAAATAAACTGTACCTAAGAACTTTAAAGCTAACTGATGTATATACTCAACAAAAAAAGTTAAGGAATCTTTAGAAAATCATCACACAAAAGTACACCGAAACTTACCATTATCATTTCTTTTATTTATTTGATTAGATACATGTCATTGCTTGAAGAAAATGTTTCCTTTAGTTTGATATCACTTATACCCTTGCTGTAGCACTATTTCAAGTAACCTAAGGGTCAAAGTCATTTTTCACAAAATTAGTGTCTACAGAGTAATTCCTCTTGCTATGCAAAAAAACATGAATGAGTCGTGAGTTTTTATAAAGTGAAATTCAGTTCTTTTGAATGTATAATGACATTAACGTATATGTATATTCTCCCAATAGCATCAATTGTCACGCATGGAAGATGAGAATATTCAAACAAGAGCATGCATGCAAGTTTCATCGCTCGTCTGTTGTTTTAAAAATCAGTTAAAATTTACAGTAAGATTAGGTGTAAGGTCAAGGTCAATATCATTTGGTTTAATGTTTTGATATGCCTGGATATATCACGATGAACATGCATACCAAAAATGAAGATTATAGATGAACAATTGAAGAAGTTATGGCGAAATTATGCTGAGGAACCAGCCTCCATTTCTCCTGCAGAGCCGTCGTATGAGCCTTGAGTGTTCTTTTTGTTGGTACTCTGCGGACCCTCTGTCTTAGAATATCCTATCCATGTTAAATGGGAGACATGTCCAATGAGCGACTTTGACCTTTGATCCTATTTTTATGTACTTTTCACTGATCTTCAAAGCTTATTCGATTGTTTTAAACAACACTAATGTAAACACTTATTTTGTGAAAAATGACCTTGACCCTTAGGTTACTTGAAACAGTGCTACAGCAAGGATATACGTGATATCAACTTAAAGGAAATATTTTTTTCAAGCGAAGAAATGGATCTAATAAAATTAATAAAACAATGATATTGGTTAGTTTTCGTGTACTTTTTTGCGATGATTTTCTGAAAATTCCTTAACTTGTTTTGTTGAGTATATTAGCATCCTTTCAATGCTCTAATATACATGATTAATATACACCAGACAGTGGACACCAGAGAACGTAGGTTCGATCGTCAAATTAATAATGGCAATCCTTATTTGCATATTTTGAAAAAAGGTTTCATCAATTTTGGGCGACTTTGAAGAAGTTTTGAAAATTGAAGCAGACAATTTTTTAGCAGACAACAGTTTCTTTCATCAGTTAGGGTTAGTCTGATTCTTTTACACTCACAACATGGGGATGGAAACTAAAATTGTTTTGATACCATGCACAGGTGCTCAGATATTGATAAAAACGAGATGTTTAGAAATGACTGCCTAAATATGCATATTCAACACAAAATGGTGGTGTTATCTTTACTAAAAAGGCTTAATCTTATTCTTTATCCCTCAAAACATGGAGATACCAACATGATTTTGATACTATGCTCAGGTACTGAGATATTGACGAAAACAAGATTTTCAGTAATGGCTGTCTAAATATGCCTATCCAGCAAAAAACATCGGTGTGATCGTTACTTAAATGGCTTTATCTGATTATGTTCCCCTCAAAACATGGGAATAGACACCAACATTATTTTGACACCATGCATTGCTACTGAGCTATTGACGAAAAACAAGATTTTCAGTAATGACCGCCTTAATTTGCATATTTCGCGGATTGCACAATGATGCCAGAGTGGCATCATTCAGATTCTTCAAGAGCACACCTCAGAGGTATAGAAACAGCAAAAACACTTTGTACGGACCGTATTGCACGGTTCTCCAAAAATCAGGGGGTGGCAACCGGACTAATTCTGAGATTTACTCACACCAAATTTGATATCCCCAGCTGAAAGGGCATAAGAAATATTCTCCGGAAAAATACTTTATATAATTGAGGTCAATATTTAGGTCACTGTGACCTAAAAATGGTAAGCGACATTCCCACCAGCCAGAGACGTAATTACACACACAATTTAGTATCCCTAGCTGACGTGGTTTAGAAAATATACCACTGACTATGTTATTATGTGGACAATATTGATAACTGGTTTGTTTGTTCGATACCAAATATGTAATCCACATGAAATAAAGTCGTTATTATTATTATTATTTTTATAATTCTATAGTTGAGGTCAATTGTCAAGGTAACAGTGAACTGTAAATGGCACGCGACATTCCCTCTTCCCGGGATGTACTCATACACAAAATTTGGTAATTCTAGTTGGTGTGTATCAGTACATATGCTCAAGAAAAGCCTTTTCTATGTCTGAGATCAGTGGTCAAGCGAATGGTAACCATACAAAAATATGTAACAATCCCTTATCCCTAAAGGAACTCACATACTAAATTTTGGTATCTCTAGCTGCAGAAAATGTCCTCCATACAAGATCATTATAGAGGTCAAGGGTCAATGTTACATACAAATGGTATGTCAAACATCGTTATCCAAGGATGTACTCAAACTCTAAGATTGGTGTTTCTAGCTGATGGGTGTAGAAATTTACTCCGGACACGTTAACTTTAATTAATGACGGTAGAGGTCAATGTTAAGGTCACAGTGACCGGAAAAGTTACGTGGCCCTGCTTATTTCCGAACAGCACAATTGGTATTCTTAACTAGTTTGGTATAGGAAATATGTCCCGTACAATGGGGACACAAAAGTGTTTCAAAACGTTTGACGATTTCCTAAAGTCTACGTTTCAGCGTTTTATCAAGATTTTGTCTGTCCAAGACTTGTATCAATATTTCTATACAAAAATATAAATTTAAAAAAGAAATATTTTTAAAAAAGATATTCAGCGGAATGAGTGGTTGAACTAATGCTGTAGATGGCTGTGCAAAATTGAATGAAATTGAAGTTTTCAAAGAATTGTAATATCTTGGATTGAAAAGCAAATGATACAAGTATACAATGGAAACAGTAACTTTTATTTAAAATGCAAAACTATAATGTACAAAATGCAAAACAAAACAATAATTTAACTAATATCCTAACTACTGATAGGAGATCCTAGCTCACATTAATCTATTGTCCTATATATGAAACTTCATTCATAGAGTTTCTTGAAACAAGCTGTAACTAAATAAACTACAATGCATGCTGATACAGATACTGTAGTATGTAACAGCAGTCTGCTGTAGATTCTCTAACACATCGTTCTTGTAAATAAATGATTAAACAACACAATTATGTTTAATTCACTTGAGGCCATTTATTATATTGCTATTATTCTATGGTTAATGTGTACAAATAGTTAACCATTAAATAAATCGGTAGTAAATCATAACAAAACACCTAGCTTCCTTTGTATATCTATAAAAAAAAATTCAGAAGTCACATCTTAAAATAGAAACGTGGTGTCATCAGCACAGTAGTAAACTGTCTGCAATATTCAGTATGTGTCTCTTAATTTTACACTCTCACAATTCAATTCTGGTAAAACTGTACTCGTACATAGACCAGCCTGGCTACTCATCTAATCAGAGAATTCAGTTTGCAACAGGTGCTCTTAAATCTAAATTTCTGATCAAATATGATTGGTTGAAATGTTGGTCTAAATGGTTACCATGCAGCCCCGCTGAAAAACAATACAGATTACTTTTGTTGTATAATGCAATGCTATGGTTACGAAAAACTAATTACCCTCGCTGCTACAGCTGAAGGCACTAACTAGCGTTGAAGGAGTTAACATGCAGTAATTATACACACTATGTAGGCGAAATGAAGGTCATGAATATTCAATTGTATTTATAATAATTGTAAATGACTTGTGTCAATATTCAGAGTAAACAGCCCACTTTCCTATTCTGTATTAGATTAACACTTTTCACGCCTGTGACGATATTAGTTCAATTTGAAAACTGTTTGGATTCTTAACAGACGCCGAGAAACTCTGCGTCTGATCGGGATCCAAATTGTTTGACACTCGTTTAATTGTGACGTCAGTCAAAAGGTCAATTTCTAAATTTAAAAGTATAAAGCAGACGACAATGTTCAGAACAGACGAGAACATTGCAGTGAAAGAGTCAGTCTTTACCCTATGCAGATTTAGGTAAACATGTTCACAAAGCAGAGACACACATAGACCTAAGTCTCGCTATAAAGACCCCTCCTCTAAAGATGGATTGTTTTCGGTTTCTGAGTCAAGGGGACAAGTTCAGAAATGATCTTACATGTACCACAAATATTGTTAAAATCTATACGTCAAAACCTTTTTTCCTTTTCCTTTTTCATAAGTTCCAATATCGGCGGATATGGTCGAGCATGTAGCGTACTTGATCTTTAATACAGATAACTCTCAAAATATTAAAAGACGGCAATTTTGAAGCTGACGATATTTTCAAGCAGACGACACCGATTGTCTTTAAAATACTCTTGTCCAACCCACTAAATTTAAATATCAAACTGTATGTAAACAAAGTGCCAATCTGTGACAGCGTACATGTATGCAGGTCTTGAGATGAAACGTTTTGTAAACAGTTGACATTCACACCCATGTCGCTAAATACAATTTAACCCATGCCCCATAGCTTGTTTTAAGTATTGAAAACAGGTTGTTGCTTAACGCAAGCTGAAATGGGACATTCTGCTTTACTCCCGGCCTACTTTATGTATCTGCTACGATAAGGTAAATATTTCTGATGGTGCATGTTCATGACTTTATAAAGTTGACCTGTTTCTTCAGAGGATGAATAAATTGAAGGCATAAAAGGTGTATCTATAGGCCAATGCACTTAAAAGAAGTATGTACAGCGGAAGCTTAATGCAAAACAAAGGTAATTCAGAAATCTCCCAATAGGCAGTTTTACATTACTTTTATCTTACAGTAAGCAGTCACATGTTTTAAAACTTTCATTCTCAGTGACGCCTGAAAGCGCGTTTGCAAACAGTTTAGGTCCTGACCAGAACTTTGTAAAGATCTCGCAAACAACAAAATTGAAGCAGACGACGATGAAACGGTGAAGGGGTAAAACTCTCACGAAAAACTTGTTAGTGAAAGGGTGAAGATATCGCAGAACTATCGGTAGATGCAGTTTTGATTGTATTGATGTTTAAATAGAGTTCAAGTGTTTTCATAGTGTCCCTGTATTTTTTATAGAACCTGGACTAGTAAGTCGGTATATCGTCTTCTGCTTTAAAATGGTTGGCTGTAATAGCGTTTTAAAGTTAGTTTAAGGCAATGACGTTATTTCAGAACAAGTGGCAAACAGTTTTGATTCTTATCAGGATCGAAGATGTTTGCAAACGCGCTTTATGACGTCATTGGAAGTGAAAGGGTTAAGGGGTGTGTTCTGTTAATTGACCAACAGAAAAAAAATCAATTCAAATAGTTTTACCCGCACGGTGAAGCACGCTTTTATCTAGATCTAGACTGTTGTCAATCAATACAGCAAACCCTCTCTACTACGACCATGGACTAAATTGGTTATTAGGTTTTTTACGACCGGTGACTACTTGACGCAAGGTGCCAGTAAAACAGATAGCTCCTTTAGGAGCTTTCTGGGGTTTTTTCACATCGCTTTAAGATGCCACATGTCCTTTATACAATGAATAAGCCTGCATTTTAGTGGTCGTTATAGAGAGGTTTTACTGTATACTATATGTCTGTGTAAATTAAGGCGAGCGTTTAACTTTAGCATTAAATGCCACTGACAAAAAGTACATATATATGGTGTAAGTTCTGACAGAAAAGTGCAGGTTGTTGACTTTGTTTCGTGGAGTGTAGCATGGATAAGTTGCATGGATATTTCTTGGACGGTAAACTTGTTGACTACATTTGACGACTGAACTTCTTAGTCGTTTGTGTAAAATTGAGGATCATATTTCTTTGGTAGTTCATTTCGAGGGTTCGGCGCAAGAGGGGCGTAACTACATTTTTTAAAAATGTTCAGGAAGTGAAAAAAACTAATTTATTTCTATAGATTGAAAGTTACATACATATTTACCATGTGTTTTGTTTTAAGATAATTTATTCTTTATGAAACATTAAAAAACAATATTAAAATTTTTCAAAATAGTGTTATATTTAAAAAAATCTGACTAACGCCCTTATTGCATGCTTTTTCAAGGAAATCTGAAGAAATTTTATACGCAAGAAGGGCGTAAGTCAACTTAACCTTGGCCATAACTTTGGAACTACATGTGATAGAGACTTCATATTTGGCATGTGTATTCAACCCAAGGAGCTCTTGAGGTCAACTTAACTTGGATTATGTCAGACCAAGGTCAAGGTCATTAAGGGATAATAGGCTTAATTTAATAAAAAATTGTCATAACTTTGGGACAACATGTGATAGAGACTCCATATTTGATATGTGTACTTGACTTCAGAAGCTCTTGAGCTCTGTACAAGTTAGATCATGTCATACAAAGGTCAAGGTCACATGCAGGGTGCATAGTATTTCAGAAATACATCTTATTGATAATGTTTGACTTATGCTCTCGTCGTAAAACTTTCATTTCGGGGGAAAATCCTGCCGTAAACAGCTCATTTTGGGAAAAAGTCCTTGTTTTCTTTTGGGAATGGTCCCCCCCTTCACACCCCCCCCCCCCCCTAAAAAAGACTGGTTTACATACAACAACAAGTCCTATACCTTTCTTTTTTTTAACCTTTTCTACAGTTTTGCTAATTTCTACTACCTACATTGGATTTGAATAAAAGTTAAAAATTATTGTTCCTCAACACTATCCATGTGAAATGACAAGGCCTATAACTCTTATCACAAACTATGCCCCTATGTACTCAGAATTTCTTTACAATTTGTAAACAGAAAAATAAGAACAGGCCTTATGTCCAATTTTATTATCAAGCATGAATACTGTTTATGGACAGCTTTCACTTTTACAAGTTACACTGGTCTGATTTAAGTGAGTCAAAAAATTATTAGTGGTTAACTTTTGTGACCAAAAATTTTCAACAAAAATGTGTGACAGTTGACTATATATTACAGTCAAGTCAAAAAGAAGTACATGTCATGTGGACATATATCAACATGTGGAGCCAAATTAATTTGTTGCTTGTTATCTAAAAATGCCTATCTACTATGAATGCACAGGCCTCAACCAAATAAGGAAAACATGATTCTGGTGAAAATTGTGAAGGAGCTGACATCAAATGCTCTTAAACAGGCTGAACCAAGGTAAAACATCTGAAAAATATTTTGCAGCCATCATCCATGCAGTAGAATAAAGCAGATCCTGAAGAAATATGGCAAACTTCAGAATGCATTCTCTGTGAGAATGTTCTCTCATATAGTGATAATCTGGCAAAGGGACTTGAGGTACCCAAATTGTTCAGTCAGAGCATGGCATCAGCTACAGTCAAAGGGTCTTAGAGATGGGGAAGTTTTTGGAATTTAGTAAGGAAGTTGAAAAGTTGACCAAAACTCTTTATGTAGGTGAGCCTGCATTGCTAAGGCAGCAAAGGCCACCATAACAACACTTTACATAAACTTGTACCCAAACCATGTACTTAATTATAATGGAGTATGATTACTAAATTAAAATCAAATGGTATCGAAAACAGCTCAGGTACAGAATGTACATGTATACATATGAACTTGCCAAGAGATGTTCAAGATCCATATATGATGCAAAGTTTCAACAAGTCACAGACTTATATGGGTTTGATTTCCTCACAGCTCTGAACTTTAATTTGAAAAAGGATATGGTAAGAGCTCTTGAGCAAAGCAAGCTGTGATAACTCAGTTCATAAAATGATGCCCTTTTCATAGTGGTGTCTAAGCTTCTCAACCTAAGTGAGTGTTTAAAACTATTGGTATACAGAAGCAAGTAAAAACTGCACTTAAAGACATCTCCTGACAACCTTTTGGTCATTACACCCTGCCAGACAATTTCCTTGCAAAGAGCATGGGTCTTGTGGACATACCGTTAGCAAAGAACCATTTAAGCTTCTCGTCTGAGACTCTACCTTTATATTTGATAGTTGGGTTAGAAATAACCATTGAAAATCACTAGAGCATGAGTATAATCTGGACCTCACCAGGTAAACTGAGATTGTGCTGCACATGATATGCGCATGATTTGACAGTTACACTGACGCCTCCAGAACAATGGGCTGGTGGTCCCTCAATGGAGTGAGGAAAAGTCTTTAAAGATCAACACTGTGTCAGAAGAGACCTAATTTAGCAAAGCTGCATAATGATATTATACACCTGCACAAAACTAGAACAGGTGCTTTGAGTATAAACAAAGTTTCAATTTTGTTGAAGTGAATTTGTTGAGACCAGTGACCACAGATCTTCATTTGGTTGGGAAATTTCCAGTAGATCTAGGTATGTTTTATATCTGAAGAACCAAAACAACTGACTGGCAAAGTCTTAACTCTTTAAAGGACAGATTCAATTAAGTTAAAGTCAATTTTTGACCAATAATAGTTTATTAAATACCAACATATTGCAAAATAACAAACATTGGAGACACTAATCAGAGAGCTCCTGCAGGTCTTAGCTGTCTACAATTATTGTTCAGGGCCTGCACTGTTTGCATAGGGCAAGTGTACTTTTTGCAGATACACTGTTTGTTTGTGACAAGTATACTCATTGCTTCTAGGTTTGAATGTGTTTAAAGGGAAATTTCAGTTTTGAAAATATTAAAAACTGATAACTCTAACACTAAATCTGCCTAAAAAGTAGATCTTATATCAATAATATTCTAATACCTCACGCCCGAAAAGGAAATAGTGAGAGGTTTTGTAGACTGTTATAACCTAATTCTGAACCCTAAAATATCTAAAAATGACATATATATTTACACATCCTGCCTCCAACACAAATTTAATGTACATAAAATGCAAACTGCCCTTATTCAAGACTCAGGCGCCCCCATAAGCCACATTATGGCTGCCTTCTTTTCTCAAGTATATGTATAAGATTTAAACCTTTTTTTCACCTTAAAACTGAAAATATTGTGTCATGTCAGTGCTTAAGTAGACTGTTATAATGCAATAATATACTGTTGTGATGTCATAAAGAACATAATGCCATCATAAGATAACAACACAGCAGTTATTTGTTTACTTAAATCTGTATTGCAGGATAGATTGTAAGTCAACCAGATGTTTTTTAGCATGCAAGAAGGGCGTAAGTGGACTTACGCCCTTCTTGCGCTAAGATAATTTGGCAATCTGAGATACGCCCTTATTGCAATATCAAATTATTGATATAAATATCTGAAACTTTTTGTTTAAATTTATACAGCATATGAGTTTGACTAATATAAGCTGAAAAATAAAAAAAAAGTCATTTTTGGAAAAATATGTAGTTACGCCCCTCTTGCGCCGAGCCCTCGATTTCATTTTTGAAAAATAAGTTTTATGTAGTCCCAAAAACAATAGGATCACGCCATTTTAAGTTTAATATCTGTAAAGTGACTGGCAACCAGATTTAGGATAAACATAGTAATTTGTAAATGTACAGCGAGGGAGAACTCGGCATGTGTATGCGCGTGTGTAAAAGAGGCGAATTAAATTGAACTATGGAACGCTCTAGCTGTCTTACGATGACCATTTTCTGTTTGTTAAGTCCATTCTTCATTACGTTATGTCCATTCTTTATTATGTTGTGTAGACTCTTTATTATGTTATGTCCATTCTTCATTATGGTATGTCCATTCTTTATTATGTTGTGTACACTCATTATTATGCTATGTCCATTCTTTATTATGTTATGTCCATTCTTTATTATGTTGTGTACACTCTTTATTATGTTATGTTCATTCTTTATTATGTTGTGTACATTTTTATTGTGTTATGTCCATTCTTCGTTATGTTATTTCCATTCTTTATTATGTTGTGTACACTCTTTATTATGTTATGTCCATTCTTTATTATGTTATGTCCATTCTTTATTATGTTATGTCTATTCTTTATTATGTTATGTCCATTCTTCATCATGTTATGTCCAGTCTTTATTATGTTATGTCCATTCTTCATCATGTTATATTTACATTCACCCTGTAAAGTCTTTATGTAATCGTATTAAAAATTTGAAGGTCATCCCTCGATGAACCTACAATTCGAAACTGGTTTTAGCCAGTTCGGATTTTCCCCGTGCTAATTCGTGGACTTCTTCAAATAGACTACATTGCGCACTTAACACTAAGCTCCCATTGGTCGACGGTCATATGACACTAGCGGAGTGATACAGACCCATAGGTCGTTGCCATCGCGTTGCTATGTGTGTAAATTGGTTAAGAAAACAACCGCGACCTGTATTTTTAGAATGTGCTTTGGCAATAGATATTCAAGTTGCACTGTTATTTGTTTGCCTTGTAAGTCTTTTCCATTCACAGAGAGAAAGTTAACTGGAAAAAATCCTGAATTTTTAATACAGTTACAGTACATGTAGTTGGGACTACTTTCTCACCATATTTAGAAACTGGAATGGCTATTACATCGACATTACATCTATCAAACCTCTTTGACCGGTATATGATAAATTCTTATAAAGAAAAACAAATCTGGCCAATAAACACATTTAATTGACAAGACAGAAAATATAAATATAAATATAAGGAATAAACAACATCTCTTTGCCGCTCATGACGGTATGACTACATTAGCTTCGGGGGGTAAATTTAACGTAAACGCCCTTTGGGCGTTTACGCAATTTACCCCCTGCGAAGCTAATGTAGTCATACCGTCATGAACGTCAAAAATGTGTTGTTTATTCCTATAGTGTCCATTCTTCATCATGTTATGTCCATTCTTTATTATGTTGTGTACACTCTTTATTATGGTATAAATCTGAATAAGGGGAGATCCTTTGAAAGCACAGAAAACAAAGCAAATACTGAAAATTGCAGACTCGGTTTAATTGAGTCTGTTCATGAGCAATACTGAAATATGCAACAGTGCTCACGCCCCTAGCACCAGCTTAAGCGGAATTCAACCTTCAACTGTAAATGCGCTGAAATCAATGATTCCAAAGGACCAGAAAGTATAACAACACTGAGAATGGAGTACGGGGCGACTTTTTACAGCCGCCACACAAGCACTTAACATCTGCTGTTGTGAATTATATGTCCATTCTTCATTATGTTGTGTACATTTTTTATTATGTTATGTATATTCGTTATTTTGTTACGTACATTCGTTATAATCCTGTGTACACTCTTTAATGTTTTATATACCTTCAGTATTATGTTCTGTACGCTCTTTGTTGTGTTATGTACCTTCGTTGTTATCATATGTAGTATTTTGCACCATTGTGTTGTGTTACACCTCTACCTTTTTTCGTACAATCCCGATTTCGTTACGTCCAAATAGCATTTCGTTATGTGCATTTGTCATTATGATGATGACATTAATGGCACGAGTAAAATATAGTAAAATAACGCCGCTTACTAGAATTAAGATGGCATCCGAGATGGAGGCGGTGTTGCGATCATTAAATATAGGCCATTTAATTAAAAAAATATCAATTTCTCCAAATATCGCATGTAAACTGTCATTTCACGAATTCAAGTTACTTGGTATGGATTCCAGTGGATATTATGAATTTGAGAATGAGGTGCATCAATTATTGAACACGACGTGGTGAAAATAAGAAGTCTGAATTTGGTTATACCAAAAGAAAAACTGAAGGCTTTGCTTAAAAGCGGCTTTAAAATCAGCGCGATATCAAAACTGTTATCTGTGACCACCAAGATCCACATCTTAACCTTTCTCAAACTACATTTCATTGAAGACTCCAAACACTACGAATAATAATGTCCTGAACTTAAATATTTTACTACTAAATTAAAATATATTTATTTCTTCAGTACACAAACCACACTTAAAAACTGAAAGACTGTATACATGACATGTCGTTCTCTGACAAAACCGGTCTGAATGACAAAAGTTTCGGGTTTTTGGGTGTTTTATTTTGCTTTTTACAATCTACACATTGTTTTGGAGAGCATGTCAATGTTTTAATATAAAATTCAAAACAGTTTTCAAGATATTGAACTTTTAATAACACCATATATTCTTGAGAAAACAATCAACGGCGTCGAAAACGTCATGTTGACGTTATCAATAACTCACGTCATGTACTGTGGCGAAAACCTTATTTCCCCCCCGTTTAAAAGAAACGAAACACAAACGCGATGCAATTAAACAATGACAGCTTCTTGTAAATGTTGCCAATTTGTTCAAATCGAATATCAAGCAGTTTGGAGCGTGATCAGACCCCGAGTTACTCAGCGTCTGATCTGGCTCCAAACTGTTTGCAATTGACCTCAGTTCTTCGAGTACGAGTATAAATTTATGCGTTTGTCGGTAAGGATAGCGCTTTATCGCCTGTACCGCCTGGCTTGCTGGTACCGCCTGGTCCGTAACTCTAGCCACTGCCTTTCCAGAAACCGGTGCATGGTACGTTTATACTCATACAATTGGTGACATCATCATAATAACAAAAGCACATAACAAAGTGTAAAGCGGACACAACGAAAAGAGCATTGTACATAACAAAATAAAGACGGTACATAACAAAATAACGAATATACATAACATAATACAAAGTGTACACAACACAATAAATAATGTACATAACATAATAAAGAATGCACATAACATAATAAAGAATATACACAACATAATAAAGAATGTACATAACATAATGAAGAATGCACATAACATAATAAAGAATATACACAACATAATAAAGAATGTACATAACATAATGAAGAATGCACATAACATAATAAAGAATATACACAACATAATAAAGAACGTACATAACATAATGAAGAATGTACATAACATAATAAAGAATGAACACAACAAACAGGAAAAGGTCATCATAAGACAGCTAGGGCGTTCCATATTGAACGATTTCAATTGAGTCTAGTGTAGACTCAATTGAAAAAGCGATGAAACATATCTTTAAAAAAATCAGATTTGATGACTTTTATTGATGACTTGTTTAGACTGATCCATGTGTTTTAATGCAAGATGCACGATAATACTAAAATTTGCTTTTATTTGAGTATTTTCTAATATTTTGTACGCCATTTGATTTTCAGTCTTTAGCATAACAAATTGAACGGGTATCTTTAGTTTCCATAACTGGTCTTCTATGTATAGTTTACTATGGGCCCATATCGCGAAGCCGTCGAGAGACTTACACCTATGATTCTGATCAAAATGCATGTAAAGATTTCAGAGCATGCATTTCCTTTTCATATTTGTACCGAGGAATGTCATTCCAGTGTAATTTGATTGGTACAAACAGTTTGGGTACATATCAGACGCCGGGTAACTCTGTGTCTGGTCAGGACCCAAGCTGTTTGACATTCATCCGTCAATAATTTCTCCAACTTAAAAACACATGAAAACTGAATCTATCTAATTTTACAGACGACATTTTTTACAGCAGGCTGCATCACGACAGGGAAATGGTACAGTCGATACAGTCAATATAACTAGCACTCTGTCAACTTTGCGTTATTTGCATGCTGGGTAATATTTCCGTTTCCCGTCTGCAACAATTGTCGTCTGCTACTGTTCTAAAAATATAATTTTCAAAATTACTTTTACAAACCGTGTCAGAGTTTCAAACAGTTTGAATCCTGATGAAGCGCCGCGTTACGCGGCGTCTCATCAGAATCCAAACTGTTTGCAAAGGTAATCACTGTGGCACATGTATCTGCCGCTAGCATGCAAAGGTAATCACTGTGTCACATGTATCTGCCGCTAGCATGCAAAGGTAATCAGTGTGGCACATGTATCTGCCGCTAGCATGCAAAGGTAATCAGTGTGGCACATGTATCTGCCGCTAGCATGCAAAGGTAATCAGTGTGGCACATGTATCTGCCGCTAGCATGCAAAGGTAATCACTGTGTCACATGTATCTGCCGCTAGTATGCAAAGGTAATCAGTATGGCACATGTATCTGCCGCTAGCATGCAAAGGTAATCACTGTGGGATATGTATCTGCCACTAGCATGCAAAGGTAATCAGTGTGGCACATGTATCTGCCGCTAGCATGCAAAGAGTTAGTACTTGATGTACATGGAATCAGATTTGTTACAGAGGAGAAGACCTTTCCCGTTTAAACTCAAACGCATTTGCAATAAATGCAGAAAAGTACAGTCATTTGCATTTTGATCTATTTATTTTAATCTGAGTGGCAAACGCTTAGAGCCTGCTGAAACACCGGGTTACCCGGCGTCTGGTCTGGCTCTTAACTATCTGCATTTAGGAAATAAAGATTTTAGCGTAAACGCGTTTATCGGGAAAGAATAACGTCGTATCCACTGTAATCCTCTCGGTGCTGTAGCATCGTCTGCTAAAGAATGTTCGTCTGCTTTTGTTTCTCAAAGTCCTAAAAGTTTTGCTATACATTTTAAGATTCAATAGAGTCTAGTGTTGGTCTTGATCAGACGCTATGATTACAAATTAAATCAAGTAGTGCACATAACTTTAACGGTTGCCATTCAGTGCAGAGGCACAGGACGTTACTGAAATGTACATTCAACTTTTTTTAGTGGCATTGATGTCTATGGTATACCAAACAGGAAGAAGACCCTGATGACAAGCCGCAATTTGCACCGTCTAATCAGGATCTGCACTGTTCTCTATTTCCCATGAAGTAATCTGCGGAGTCTTTAGATTGCACTTGTATATTCATAGGATAAACGTACACTTTAAAGGGACTCGCAACCGGATGGTGTACTTGTCAAAATAAAATAAAATACTCAAATAAAAGCAAATTTGTGGCATTATTTGGCTTCTGACATTAAAAAAATATGATCAGTCCAAAAAAAGTCACAAGAATCGTCACCGAATCTTAGTTTTTTTTTAGATATTTTCCATCGTTTTTCTATAGCGTCAGCTGACGGTATAGTTGTTGTTGTTGCTTCTCTACACGGGCTCTGATATAAACCCGAGCCGAATAATGTAGTATCAATCGCTACCAGTGAAGTAAGTTAATTCGCTGCCATATATATAGAGAGCGCTCGTAGCCGAGGTAGTAAAGGCGTGTCCTCATTTTTCATGTTTGTCTCCGCATGGAGGGTCACGGGTTCGAATCCCACTAGAACTTCTTTTTTCTTTTTTTTTTTGAAATGCATTTTTTAACAGGATTTATTATCCTAAACTAAATCTTACCCATTTATATAGGCATTTGACATATATTTACAAATTACTATTTTAATGCTTGATATTTAAATCCGGTTGCGAGCCTCTTTAAGCATGCTCATTGGTAGATACCATTACAAGATCCATGGAGGCATAAACGGGCTTACACAAATTTGACCTCATGTTAAGTTTCTATATTCTGTGAAATCCGTGATCTATACAGACTATCTCTTACAGGAGAAAAGACGCAATTATTTCCTGTTTAAACGCGAACGAAAAGCAAACACATTGCAATAAAATGTAGAAAATGACAACTTATTAATAACGCTACAGTTAACTATTCACATTGATATAAGAGGCTAACAATTTGAATCATGATCAGACACCGAGCTACCCGGCGCCTGGTCTGGTTTTTAACTATTTGCAATGGACATCACTGTTTGATTTAGTTTTAATTTGATAAGGGTCCAAACTGTTTGCAAAATGTCATCGTATTCGTGCTTGTTCGTGAAAGTATTTAAGATGTTTTATTGACATAACATTTTCTGTTCTGCCATCGATTTGAGATTTTCTGTTTACAGATAAAAGCCCTTGTGTGTATAGAAGGAAACTGTATCCCATTAGCAATTCAAAATTTAAATAGCAATGTCTACATTTACAGCTAAGCTTCGCGGATTAATCAATTTTGTTCCATTTACAAAATATTTCAATATTCTTTCTACAGATACCCTTCGCTATTACGATCACTCATAAGACGAATTGACTTGCTATGTAATGCACGCATTACTTCTTAAAGCAGAATGAACGTAAAGCAGAAAGCTCTGACAGGAGCTTTCTGCTTAACTTTCATCCTGCTTTAAGCAATCACTTGTTCTTTATTACTTCATGAAGCCTCTTTTACGTCGTCGTTAAACGTTTTCTTTGCTGTGTTGTAATTACAGTTTAGACAATTCTAGTCTTCTCGTTTTCATATTGACATTTCTCGACATATTTGTTTTCTTTGTCACGCTTTATTTCTCTTGTTTGATTATTTCAAATGTTACACGTGTATGTCTTTATCACTTTCATTTATACGTGTGTAAACACCATTCGCTCATCCATTGCTCTCTGCCTGACTGCCTGTTTGTCAGTACATTTATGTCCCTCTATTTCTCTGTCTGGTCTATAGTGTCTGCTCGTCCGTCTGTCAGTCCGCCCGCAATGTTTCACTCTCTCAAAACAGATTTGTAAGGTGAGATTGGGATGGTTCCCCGACCCAAACATCACCAATGACGGGGATAATAAAAAATAACCTACGCAAGTAGCTTAAAATTTAAAAAAAAAATGTTTCACTCTCTCTCTCTCCATTCCCACAGGGCATATCTTTAACTTTATAGATCTGGAACCCGTCTAACGAAATGTCGTACGACAAAAACGGTCGTAAGTCAAAACTTTAAAATACATCTAATTTCCATTTCTCCATCTAATCCTGTCTTATGACATCTCTGTTGGATCGTCTTTTAAGACGATTCCAAAGATATTCATATGACAGGATCATATGGAGATATAGATAATAATTGATACTTTAGAATCAGACTTACGACACTATTTGTCGCACAACGTTTCGTAAGACGGGCCCTTGTAGCTGTCTCCGCTCCTAGTATTCCTGTTTATTTTTCTCTTTCTACATGAGAGTATAATATACATCGGACAAAGTATATGCGACGAATTTAATTTCCCTCTCTACATCTATATACTCTCTGCATCTATCTACTCTATCTCTCTACTCTCTCTCTCTCTCTCTCTCTCTCTCTCTCTCTCTCTCTCTCTCTCTCTCTCTCCCTCTCTCTATCTCTCTCTCTCTCTCTCTCTGTGCATGTCCGTCTCTCTGTATGTATGTTTGTACCTGTCTCAGTATGTCTCTGTTTTTCTCTATCTTTCATTGTATCTCTGTCCTTCTCTCTCACTTTTTGTCTCCCTCACTCTTTCTAGCTGCCTGTTTGTCTTTTTGTCTCTTTCTCAGTATGTCTATCATTACCTCTCTATATCCCTGTCCCTTTCTCTCTCTCTCTCTCTCTCTCTCTCTCTCTCTCTCTCTCCCAGTTAATCTCTATATTGCTCTTTATCACTCTTCTCTCTCTATCTCTCTCTCTCTCTCTGTCTCTGTCTGTATATGTCTGTCTGTATGTCTGTTTGTCTGTCTCTGTCTGTATATGTCTGTCTGTCTGTCTCTTTTTCTCTCTCTCAATCTCCGTCTAGCTGTTCGTAGAATCCTCGAACCGTTCACTTTCCTACCACCACCGACCTACTTACCACCTACCTACGTGCCTATCTGCCCACCCACATAATATTTTACACTTTGCCAATTAACAGTCAAGTCGCAGTTGGTTGTACATTTTATACAGCTTGCTGAGATTAAACTATTTTTAATAATACGATATAGTTTGATGATTAGATTTCTCGACTTTCACATAGTAGACTACACATGTCAGTCTGACAAAGGGTATTCAAACAACCTGGTACATTTATACTCATTGAAGCCATTTACAACAATTATATACCAGGGGGCGGCTACGCTAACACTTAACCCCTTCATTGACATGACGTCACCTGCTTTCAACAATGTCGTCTGCTTTATTGCTCAACTTTTATTTTTAGTCAAAATGAAATAAGTAATATCGTAATAAATGCCAACAAAAACAATTATATAGTATATACCTTGGTATATACTATATAAAAACTTACTCTTTTTTTCAAAAAATTAGTTGTAGGTCAGAATATGGTGTTTGATCATAGGAAAGGATGTTTATGGGTTTTTTTCACTTCATTTGTGTTTGGTGGTGTTACATTCGGGCAAAGCATGCGTCTGACACCTGTGAACAAGTTTGGACCCCGATCAGACGAAATATTGACTATTTATATCACCCTAGTAGCAAACAGTTTGGAGCCTGGTCAGACGCCGGGCAATTCGTTTGCATGGGCTACTAGGATTTTAGTATAAACGCGTTCATTGGAGGATGGATAGTCTGTTCCACAGTATGGAGTGCCGGGGCCGTCTTACTAAACGTCGAACGACAAATTTTGTCGTAGGTCAAATTCTAAATTTCTCAATTAATACATTCCTTCATCTAATTATGTCATATGACATCTCTTTGGAATCGTCTTGAAAAGTCTTGAGAAGACGTTTCCAAAGAGATGTTATAAGCCAGATTTAGATGAAGAAATCAGAAGTTAGATGTATTTTAAAACTTTAACTTACGTTCTTTTGTCGTACGCCGTTTCGTAAGCAGGAACACGGTTTTTCTTTTGGGATTTTCTGCTTTACTTATATGTATTCTGATTTTCATCTTGATCTGATAAAGAGACCAATAAGACTAGTCCAGTTTCGACTGTTTTAGCCCCGGACTCTGAAGATGCGGAGGCATATATAGTGAATTAGTGAGTGTCCTGTCTATGCGCCCGTCCTTACGTCCGTTCGTAACAAGGTTAACTAGATTTCGTCTAGCATCAACACCACTCACTCAAATACACGGATTCTGATACAGTAGTTGCCTTTAGCTATTCCCAATCCACAAATAAAATCTCCCTACAACATTTAGTTTTAACATAGTGTAATGCCATAATAAAAATTATATTTGTATAACAATATAGTACAAATTCATAATGAAGTTTAACAGAATACAAATATAAGAGCAAAAGGGTTGGGCCACACGTTCTGCCAACATTAGTTACGGTCCTCACCTCGAAACAACATTTTACATTGTCATTGACCTAATTCGGACTTAGACTATTTACATTGGCTACTATACTGACTGCAAATGTAATGCTGTTTCGATACTTATACAGTTGTGGCTTTGGACCACTACCAATACACTTGCATTACCCAAACTTGATTTTGACCTTGGCCTAATTTAGACTTAGACTTTCTTTCAATTTGGTTATTTTCTAGTAAACTGAATTTTACTGTTTCGTCTAGCATCAACACTATTTACTACATGTACAATGTTTGAATGCTTAAACAGTTGTTGCCTTGGACCATCAACCAGTTCATTTATACTAACCAAATTCAATTTGATCTTGACCTAATTTTAATTACAACAATTCAAAATATATTGTCAAGGATGCCACCGGGGGCAAAGCGTTTATTGTACCCGGTCTTTTTTGGGCGTATCCAAATGTGTATTGTAATAGGACAAACGCTGCAAACTCAGCTGATCTGGGTCGACACAGAGAAAATATGGCAAACTGTAATTTTTATAGTTAAACTTTGTGTACAGGACGCGTATACGCCCCACATGTGCTCACCGGGTCCTGTTATAAAAAGCCGTAAATGGAATAAGACAGATTGTATAACTGGTTTAAGGTTGAGATCGGAACAAAATCGCTCCTCTTAGCACAGCGACCGTTCTCTGTTGAGTTCCCGATATTTACCAACACTGGTCCGGTCTCATTAGGGGGTTCTTAACCTCAAAATGCAAAAATTGGAGAAATTTAAAAAAAAAAAAAAGTTAGATCTTAATCAATTGCAACGGTTTTACTTTATGCAGGAATAATTATATTAAAAGTATAAGAAGGCGTATTTTGAGGGTAATGGGTTAAATTTTGATAATGATGTTGGTGTAAGTGAGCAGCGCTCTTGTGTTTAACAACTATTTTAAAAGCTTTTTAACTACCTACTTGATGAATTTAGTTTATTTTGAAGCCAACCATAATTTGATCAAGAGGACGCTTTTTGGTTGCTGTGGTTGACCTATCAACCATAAAACTTTAAAGGACATTTCCAGTCTTCTATTAAGTCGAGTCCAATTTTAGCTATTTATGAGGGTCTTTTGCGATGTATTGCAAATTGGCATACAGTGCAGACCCTGATCAGATGGTTCCTAAAGCCCTCTAGTTTTGGACTACACTACACGTATTTGCATAAGATAAGTGTACTAATCACAGGTACATTGTTTGTAAATTACACCAGTATACTCGTCGCTAGGGTGGAATGAGTTATAGGAAGCACAGTATTTAAAACTACGCTATCTGTTGTTTGCTATGGACTTGGTTTTATAAAAAGGCCAGTGGACCCCAAAAGTGAAGCATCTCTCCGTCTCCTAGACGATGTATATGTGATAACACGTACATGTACTACTTCAACCATCAATCAGTTTTAAGTTAAAACAAACTTAAATAAAGAAAGGGTTGGTTTTAAACACCCGATTTCAAATGTGTCAAATATTGATCACAAGCCCCTTAGTTGTCTTGGCCCAAGTGAACATACCTTAACAAACAGTAAGGATCTTGATCGGACGCCTAGTTACTCGGCGTCTGATCAGGACCCTAACTGTTCGACATGCGTTCATGTATCACTGTTGTTCCAATCAAAACGCATATGATGGAAAGCTGATTAATACAAGTATAACGACACATTTTGATCAGACGATATTTAAAGTGACAGTAAAGCGGTTAAACACTCAATACTTTATCTAGCAATGAGTTCCAGTCACATGTAAGTCATTAACAGTTCTACTTGACACTACAATGCCTGTGTATATATTTACATGTAATAAATACCCATAAAACACTTTCACTGCCGCAATATCGCCTGCTATAAAACGTGTCATCTGCAATTATCTTTAATGGAGAAATATGAACAGTTTTGACTAAAAAAATGTCAGTACGTTTTCCAAACAGTTTGGATCCTGATCAGACGCCGAGTAAATCGGCGTTTGGTCTAGATCCAAACTAATTGTAGTTAGCAACGTAATCAGGCTTGACAGCGAAATGGTGGCGAGGTTCGATAACAATGTATCGGTTTCGCTGTCCTCTTGTTTTAAGGTTAAACAGACGAACAAATACACAATACGTTAAATTCAATAACTCAATGTTTAATAAATGTCACACTGATACTTAACAAATTATCAATTGTTTATAGAAATCCACTTTATGCTGAACTGGTATGGCGTATTATTTTGCTTTTGAAACAAATGACAAGTTCGTGCTGTCATTTCAGGGCTGTTCGTTTAAAATATTTCAGAAAAATTCATATACATATGAAAGTAAAACAAACAGTAAACATGTATATCCTAAGGAACTCTCAGACCAGGGTCTAAACTATTGGCCAAATATACATACACAGTTAAACCTCTCTATTACGACCACTTAAAGAAGGCTAATATATTGTATAAAAGACAGTAGTCAGCTTCAATCAAGAAGAGCGTAAAACAGAAAGCCTTAACGTTCACCTTGTTTTAACCAGTCACGTGCCTGAAATACCTGATAGTGAACACACGTTTATTGTCGTTATAGAGAATGAGTTCTGTACTTGTTTCAAGTATAGGAATGGTTTGGAGTCCGTCAATCGTTAAACGGCCTACGTGCATACTGTACATGTATACAAAGATCAGCCTCTGCGTTCCTAATTAAGAAATGAAATTAAAAATCCATTTTTGTTGATATGCAATTTTCAAATTCAATTGAGTATTTATTTGCATGTATATCAAATAAGAAAAGTATAGCTTTAAGGACACAGCAAAACCCTACAGTAGCGCTTCGGCCGGCCATGATCTACAATATTCACATTGTCCGGGAAGATATGCCGTTTGTTTCTACACCATTTCCCCTTTGGTAACGCTTTTAAATAATGAACCTTTCTATTCCTAAAACCGAGCGTTTGCTTCAAGCTGAAAACTGTTTGAAAACTTTTTACTTTTGTTTTTCCCGTCGCAGACGGGTCTGTTTTGTATTTTGACCGCAACTCTATGAAACAATTTACAATGTAACCAATCAGGAATGATCAGAAATCCTGGTCAATGATCACGTGCTTGAAATGCAGTACTCTTATCGGCCAATGGCCTAGACTGGCGTTCTGTTATTTTTTCACATCAATCTTGCGAGTGTAAACCTGGCAAAACATTGAGATGCAGTCTATGTCATCATTTCTAAATTTAGCGTGGATAAGCTCTAAATTTAGCATGTTGGAAAGTCTGTTTACGAAAGATGTTAAGTCAGAATCGGTGTATATACTTGTCTCTGGTTAAGTGAATACTGTACAGTGGAGAATGTGTTATTCTTTCCCAATAAACCTGTTTACGCTAAAACTATTATTTGCAGTGCAAACAATTTGGAGCCAGACCAGACGCCGGGTAACCCGGCGTCTGATCAGGTTCCAAACTGTTTGCCACCAAGATAAACATGAAATATCAGAATTGTCCAAAAGTTGTTCTTTTCTACGTTTTAGTGTTTTGCGTTTGCGTACGTTTGCGTTTAAACGGGAAAGAATAACAGATTCTCCATTGTACCCCACACAAAACTTTAACCTGCGACGGAATATCTTTTTTAAAGATATTTCTTGTTATTACCTGGGGTCCGTCGTACGCAACGTCGTATGACAAAAACGGTCATAAGTCAAAACTTTATGACAATCTAATTTCTGATTTCTCCATCTAACCCTGTCTTGTGACATCTCCTTGGAATTGTCTTTTCAAGATGATTACAAAGAGATGTCACAGGACAGGACAGGATAGGATGGAGAAATAAATAAAAATTCAGAATTCTTGAATCAGACTTACGGACGTTTCGTAAGACAGGCACCAGCTGACGAATTATGTTTAGTTTCGTGAAATACACTTAGAGTACAGTAGAACCTCTCCAAACCGGAACCTCTAAAATTCCAACCCTTCTTTACTTTTGCCAATTACACCATAAATACGCCCTTTGTACGTCTTTAGTTTATTCCTGCACTGAAGAAGATAGAAACAAGCTATTTGGTAATGGCTTAAAAAGAGTTAAAACCTTTCTAAACTGGAAACCCCTCTTAACCGGAAATTGTTGTTGTTCCCACACATGTCCGGTTTAGAGGGTTTAACTGTAAATTTAGAATATTCGTATTCTCCACTGTAATCTTATACATGTATATGTTTTATATATTCCAGGTACCATGTCGTGATGCAAACCGTCTGTACCTTGGATTTCCTGCATCGAGGTCCGCCACATTGCTTGCCAGTTAACTAGGGGTCTTCTCAACATCTACAGCTATCGGTACTCTACCGGTGGGGAAATGAAAACGGAGTGATGTCGTGATATTCAAAGAAATGGTGATCGCAGTGTTCAGATATGTAGGCCTACATGTATTCTATGGATCTCTAACGCAAGGAGCATTTTGTAGAAGTGATTATTTATGTCATATTCTCAGTTATCTGATAACAATAGGGGAAACTCTTCTAATCGCACCGATCACAGGCTGGGCAAAATGGGGACACAAAGCGCTTGGAACTATTCCGAGATGAACAAACCAAGAAAAATAACCCACCGCGTGGCGCTAGTGTCTCCCAGAATGGATGTTGACGTTACTGGAGTTTCCTTCAAAAATGTACGCACGCACCTCATTGACCATCCACGTGATGAGGGGTTAAAACATCGTGAACAGCTTTGGAACTTTCAACAACGTTACCGTGGTGCTATTGGAAAATTAAAGGAATTAGGAGCTACAACTGATGATCAAAAGAGTGACACTCAAATAATCGGTAATAATGGTGATGGAATGATGAATAATACAGAGAGATCAATTTTCATTGACCAAACATCGTTGTCATCAAGATTTCAGAGGCGACTTCGGAACAAAATACGCCTGGCTTCCATGAGACCGGGAGATTATTTTGATTCGGCACGACGAAGAGTTTCAGCTAAGGAGCCTAAAGAAGACGATAGGCGGCCGGGAATTCAAAGACTTTATTCTTCTGGGTTAATTGTGAAAAATACCTTGTATAATCAAATAAGACATGGGGACTCCGGTGAACGCGATGATTCAAAGATCCTTGAAGCTATTGAAAAGTATGGGTCATTAGAAAAACTGCCAGATATCCCTTATACGCCATCGAGTAATTCTAATACGCCACAGAATAGGTATCTAAAGTCAGTAAGCAATTGTGGCCATCGAACGATAGATCAATCCACACCTGACCGTCGGCAAAACGGTCTTCGTCGGTCTTTTACCAACATATCTGATGTCGACAATACAAAGAGAAGACTTGTCATTGTTTCTAAAAGTTTACGGGATGAGAAGTTTTTACACTGCTTGGACTCTGAGAATGACGATGATGACGAAGACGACAATGATGTCGATGATGACGATGATGATGACGAGTGTGATAACGATCCAGGTAGGAAAAGGGACTTTGATCAAAGGCATTCAGATCACATAGCTATACGTGAAAACATTACTCAAGTACATTCTCAGGATGACATGCTTTTATTCGAAAAACAGACAGAAACTGATAGTAAACATAGAAACGGATACCTCACAGACAGGACTTTCTATAGCGTGAGACGAACCATCTCTATCCCAAGGAAAGGGGATTCTTCGAAAGAGAATTTCGAATGTAACGGAATAGGCGCTTCAGCTACGAGCAGTTCAGAATCATCTAGAAGCAACCAAGCAAATAAAAATAAAAATGACAAAAGTGTGCGTGATTCAAAACATCAGAACAAAAAGACAACATCTAAGAAGTCGCAAAAGGATGGAGAGGCTATTGAACGAGCTATATCTGACGAAAGTTTAGATATTCCTGACGATCGTTATGGACCTACAACCCATTCTATTGACAAGAAACTTGCCATTCGAAAGCCATGGGAGTGGAAGCCATGTCCTTATCGCTGGATTGACAAGCCGTATGTACGAGAGAGTGATAAACCGTATATAGAGCGTATAATTAACAGGGGGGAAATTATTGATGAGTTCAATTACGACTCGTACGCGCGCACCAGGCCATTAAAACTGCAGAGTTTCCCAGAAGGGGCCGGCTATAAGGATAGATATGGAAACCTCCGTTGAGAGCCAAAGGGGGCGTTTTGTAACAAAGAGAATGGCTCAAGACACATGAAAACGCTTGACTTATCAACAACTCTAAAGAAGGTTCATTGATTATGTAAACATTATACAGCTGTAAGCAGGGTGACGTAAAGCAGAAGCTCTGTTTTACTTTTATCTTGCTTTAAGCAGAAACCTATAAGGAACATCGCAAACAAGAATAACATTGTATGCTGTGTGGACTTTATGATGGAATTCTACTATTCAAACTTAACTATGATTTGTCTACGAGACTGAGCATTGGTTTGCAAATATGCAGAAAAATCTCTCTATTATGACCACTAAAACGAGGGCTAATTGGTTGTACATGTATAACAGAGAGGTAACAGCCTAAAGCAGTCACCGCTTAGCCTTCACATATCGTAACATTTGATGGAGATGTCAATGAAAATCGCTATGTCTATGTATTGTCTAAATATGATGGCCGATTATCGATCGATTTTTAATTCTGAGTATCGATATTCACATGTACTAAGCATTGAAAACGCCAACCTTCTCATGCCAAAACCCTCTCTATAATGACCTCGAAGGCTAATTAATTCTATAAAAGACAGATGGCAATTCAAGTTAAAACAAAATGGCAGTAAAACAGAAAGCTTCTGGAGGAGTTTTCCGTTTTACTGTCAACATGCTTTAAGTAGTCACCTGTCGTAAACACTTAATAATCAATAAATTAGTGGTTCAAATAGATGGTTTTACTGTACTTGACAAAGACAATGCTTACTGTGAGGTTATTATCCATAAGGTTTGACCTGTCAGTCATCACTTTCCGTCAACTTTCGTTGGTACCATCGGAAGTTTCCGTATATTTTATTTATAGATCAATGAAAATTTCAGGTATTATACTTCAGTCGATGATCTAACGTCACTGTCGCAATAGCTTAGTGGATAGTGTCATTGACTCGTAGGTCGTTGGTTCGATTCTAGGCACTGTTTTGTAAACGTCGGCTTCAGGTATTTTTTTTCGATATTATATATTTTACTAAAATAAAACAGTAAACGTTTGGGTAAAGAAAAACTTGCTGCTTAACGAAATACAGAAGTAACAAATATTGTTTTTGCCAGAGAGTGCTTTGCATAACGTTATGTTGCTACAGTGGAGAAAACGTTTTTCTTTTCCAATAAACACGTTTACGCTATAGCTATTTTTCAATAGCAAACAGTTTGGAGCCAGATTACACGCCTGGTAAACCGGCGTCTGCTCAGGCTCCAAACTGTTTGCCACTCAGATCAACATGAATAGCAAAAATTGTCGAAAAGTTGTCCAGCTCTATGATTTATAACTATGCGTTTGCGCTTCGTTTGCGTTTAAACGGGAGAGAATAACATTTTCTCCCCTTTATACGCATTTTTCTATCCAAGTTTCCTTAGGCAAGTTCACTGTACTTTATTTTATACAATTGCATGAATATCATGGTTTGTATGTGTCTACCATTAAAATGTTTTTTAAAAAAAGACACATTAAGAAATATTACAAAATAAACTCTATCGGGTATCGAACCCATAACCCTTACGATGGTAGCGCAGATACATAACCACTGAGCTATTACCGACTGTAGTCACTCATCTTTATCAGATAGTATAATCAAATTCGAGTCATCATTGAATGGTTTATTTACTATACACTGTTTTGTTGTTTCCGGATTATAAAAATAGCTTACGGAAAAAGACGGAATATTCATAAACTGACAGGTCAAACCTTATCGACAATATTTTGTTCTATCTCGTATAACGGGAAAACAAACGCTATCTCAATCCATGTATTTATTTATATATTTTGTCCGGACTAATATGTATTTAGGCTTTGCCTATCGACGGAAAAAAGCAAAATGTGTGTGATCAGCGCTCTTGTATCAGTTCGTTGTGTATTCCAGATCACACTCGAGGCTACGCCTCTCGTGACTGAGATCTGGATTACACAACCGACTCGAACTTTTATTATAAACCTAAATTGTTTGGGACAAGATCTATATGTACCCAATAATCAAATATATATAAGCACCCGTGTATACAATGTTAAAAGTTAAAACTCCTCCGTACAGCTATATTATCAGGGCTGCCATTTCTCCGTATGTTTCCTAAATCTCCGGATTATTTTTATTGATGACGTATGGTAATCCGTTATTTTTATCGGTTCGATTGAGAAGTAGCTTTTTGCAAATAACGTTCATTTTTAGCGTTAAAGGGTATGAATTGAACTGTTTGAAAGTTTGTCATTTGGAGGAAATCATTACAATGTACAAGTGAGTGTTGTGGGTTATTCATTCTTAAAATGGTTTAAAAATATCACCGAAATCGGGAATTCCGAAACGTCACGCACAACTCTTCGTAAAAGCCGTGACGTCATCATCCAAGATGTCAGCCCCCATGTTTTGTAGTTACCTAGTTTTGATGAAATTATTCACGCGCAAATCAAACACTTTTCAAAGTCTGTCAGTGATTAAATAGAATTGGAATACCTTTGATTTTATCATGCATTACTTAAGAACGGAAAAAAAGGCAAGCCTTCTTTCCGTATAAATGTGAGTCTTTGAATAGATTTTGAGAGGCAAACAGTTTGGAGCCTGATCAGACGCCGAGTTACTCAGTGTCTGATCTTACTCCAGTCTGTCTTCAATGGACTAATTGTCGATATATCGATAGTTATTCCCATCAATGACATCACAAATGTTTAACCTCTTTACCACCATAACTTCGTTTTCTTAAACCTGGTGTTTACCATATTCAAATTCAAATTAACTCCATCACTGGCCCGAGTTCATCTCCTTTAAAATAAAGAAGTCTGCTTTTTTTCTCGAAGTTAGTATTTAAGTAAACTGGCTAAATAATGGCTTAATAAGTGTCGCATAATTTGGATCTTGATCAGACTTTGCGATACGTGGCATCTGATCAGGATTTAAACTGTTTTCAAATAACTACAGTAAACCCTCTCTATAACGAACTCTAAATCAGGCTGATTGATTATATGAAAGACAGGTAGAAGCTTAAAGCAAGGTTAAAGTAAAACAGAAAGCTCCTAAAGGAGTTATCTGTTTCACTTTCACCTTGCTTTAAGCACCCACCTGCATAAAACACACAATGTTTAATATAATATAGGTGCCGTTCTAGACATGTTTTACTGTATTGTGATTTGGATAATTCAATGAAGGGGTTATGATTTAAGGCAGTTCGGCTTTCAAAGAATAGTGAGACCTGTATCAGGTTCAGGCAGTCCCGATTCTAATCACACGCCGAACGGTTATATTGACAATTAGACTTTAGTCTATACCGATTCGCTACAAACACAGATGTCTGTTGAGGACCAAGATTGCTTTTCAATGTAACTGTTACCGTTTTAGGTGACGGGGCAAGGATCAGGCCCAAATGTTACAAAACGTTTGAGTGGAGTCTGAGATCGTTGTCAACATTTGAGCAAAAATGGGAAGCATTTGATTGATTTGAGCTTTTGCTGAGGCCAGAAGCTCAAGTCTGACCGATCAAATGCTTGAAAACGATCTCAGACTCAACTCCAACCTTTTATGGCATTAGACCCAGTTGTATTCGCAGATGAGTTCTTTTGTAAAATTCTACGCGTGTCACATACCATGTTCAGAGTTTTCGGACTATATTTATTTTATCAAATATGAATTTGTTGGCGACAGATATAAAGCGAATCATTAAACGGACTTATTTTTGTTTTAATTTGTTGAAAAAGGAAGTAATATAAGCATCTTCTAAGGATATGGTGGATCTTTACTTATAACGTATTGGTGTTTAATTTGCGGCCTATACACTCTGAAAGTGGTGAAATTTGACAAATGTATTTCCATTACCCAGAAATCTGAGAAGCGTTACAATTATATATAACAAATTGCAAAACAGTTATCTAACACATCCGGAAAATTAACTATGTCAGTTTGCTTAGAAATATGACCTATAATATACTAGTACATGTAAACAATAAAGAAGAGTGTGTGTTTTCCCGTTTAAATGAAACTTCACGTTATCGTAAGGCAATAACAATAAGAAAAGGACATTGTTTGTAAATATTGACGATTTCTTAAAATGTTTGAATCTTATCAGACACTGAGTTACTCAGTGTCTGATCTGGCTCCGGACAAATTGTTTAAGCACAAACGTGTCTTTTCGGAAAGAATAGTGCCCCCCCTCTGCACTTTCATGATCCCCTCTTTACAACGACACCAAATGGGAGACAAAAATGTGCGTTGTTCTGAGGGGGTCGTTATAGGGAGGGACATTGGTTTGAATTATCTATTTCAGACACCGCGTAACGCGACTTCTGGCCTGGATTCAAGCTGTTTGTCATCTTCATTAAGTTTTCTTCTGTCAAATTGTTCAATTTGTAACTTTGAGAAGAATAGCAGACGACAACTTTAAGCAGACGATATTACAGCAGTAATTTTGTTAATCGTAAGACTTAAATTTCATGTTAAGGGAACTGCGGCAAGGTACGTTGTAAGAAGTGAGTCGTTGTTTGGAGGTCCGTTTTAGGGAGTGAGTACTGTAGTTATAAACAAATAAAAGTTTCCTCAAACTATTGCCTTTAACATTTTTGTTGGCAAATTCGTGATATCTGATGCAACCAGTTTGGCCCAGATAGGGCGTCAAGTAACTCGGCGTCCAATCTGGGTCCAAATCGTTTGACATGTGATTGATATTTTCAGTGTAGGCCTTTCTCATCGCCAATTCGTTATCGATTTTAAACATTTTCCGTCTGTTTTTTATTTCTCACATTTAAAGTTTAGATAAATTGACAAAAGAAATGATATCGCAATGAGTGTCAAACAGTTTCAACTTTGTATCCTGATCAGACGCCGGATAACTCAGAGTCTGATCAGGGTACACACTCTTCGCAGATAATCATTGTACTTGATGTTATCCTGTATGCGAATCACCTTTATCCAGGAAACTATGTTGAAACACGAAACTATTCCAACAGTACAAAGTTAGCATAATGTAAATGTTAATTTACGTTGTTTGAGTGACTTCCATTGAAACCATCATCAATACTGATGTAAAAGGATAAATTGTGACTTCAGATGTATTGTTTGCAAATATATAATAAACAGTCGAACTTCGATATCTCGAACTCGGTTAAATCGAACATACCTGTATATCAAAGTTGAAACGTAGCTTAGCCACGTTTTAACTTTGAAATACGGGTATGTTCGACATAATCGGGCAGCTTGAGTCTTCTTTCGTATTTATATGATATAATGAAGTTCAGGTGTCGACATATCGGATAGTTCGAGTTAAGCGAGCTCGAGATATCGCAGTTCGACTGTAGCATGTAACGAAATAGTAATGAGGTGCATGTCAGTTCATACTAAATAACATTAAACTAATATTTCACATGTGTGCCAAATACCATGAAACCATGAATTGTGAAATTGTTCGTATGTCCAAATGTTTGTATGAAATATTGGGACGATATTAAAGATATTCAATATGTATGTCTTTGCTTCTTGTCGGGTCGGTCTAATTGAGGCTAGCAGGAGCGTAGCTACCTATACGTCGGTGGGAATCTACATTATTTGGCTACATTTGTAAACAGTTTGTCACTCATATTCACCTATTTTGACTTTGTTTCGCAGACTATACATTTGAAGCAGACGGCAACTCTGCAAGTTGAGGGTTAAGGTACTTTCAATAACCATAAGTCCTGAAAGTTTTAATCAATTTAAAATAGCAAATAGGAGCCTGAAATATTATATTTTTCTAATAGTCAAACAATGGTGAAACGTAATCGAAAAGGGCTTAGCCCCATCCCCCATGAGGCCCTGGTCCCAGACCCCACGCTGGTGAACCCACTTATGTATGCCTTTCTACGCGCCTGGCTACTAGGTAAATGGTTATTATATCGGCTAGTCATTTCACCCAAAAGACAACTACAGTCGAGTTCTCAAACAGTTGGGATCCTGATCAAAGGCCGCGTATTGCATTAACCCCTTAACTGCAATAACGTCATCAATTTTTTAAAACAGTTGTCGTCTGTCTTTATTTATCAAATTAAAAGTTTAGGCATTTTGACTTATAAGAACAATTTAAAAGGACTGTCAAAGAGTTATGATGTGAAATAGACGCCGTCTCACTGTGATCAGAATGCAAACTGTTGGCAAATAACTGTTGTACTCGGGGAAAGGCAGTGAAGTGCTTGACTCTTTCATCATCAAATTTATCTCTCGGTTTTTACCCCTTCACTGCCATATATTATAGTCGTCTGCTTTAATATTGTTGTCTGCTATATCGTTTCAAAGATTTAAGGAAGTATAACTGACGTTATTTCAAAACAAGTGGCAACCAATTTTGATCCTGATCAGACGCCGCGTTACGCGGTGTCTGATCAGGATCAAAACTGTTTGTAAGTGCGCTTTATAACGTCATTGAGAGTCAAATGGTAATAGGTAATATAATACAATGTAGCCTTGCATTGCTGTTTTTCAAATGAAATCTTTCAATTTTGAGAAATTTACCAATTCATAGTGATTTTTGAAGAATGTATTTTACAATTTTTAAGAATATGACAAACACTGCAGATCCTTGTCAGATGGCTACTTTAGAATCTAGGTCAACATTGTTTGCAAAGGATTATAAATGTATATTATAGTCGTTTCCCACGCAGTGAAAGCTAAGCATTTGTTTACATTTAAAGCGTTTCTCTTACAAACAATCAGAAAACAATCAAAGGCAGTGCACTCTAAATAGACAAACTTCTGAAGCTAATTAATGTGTGTTTAATAAACATGTTTTTGACAACATATAATGCGGCTAATCCACGTAGACCACGAATATGTTACAAAATTGTCACTGATTAAACGAATCTGTCAAGAATCAAATACGATTGCAGTTTAAAGTGTTAATAAATGAGCCGTGCCATAAGAAAAACGCTATTTGAATGCATTCCCAACAATGTAGACAAAGACCAGCCGCCGCGTCATTCTTCTGAATGATATAGTTCCTTGAACATATATGTGCCTTCCGAACCGTATCAAAATATTTCTAACTCTATCTTACATGTATCTGTATCGAAACTTAATCGTAGAATGTCACAAATTTGGCTAAGATTATGCATATTATGCAAACATTGAAACAATCTATGCTCTACCTTAAAATCACAATTCTGATCTATTGTATAGTATTTACGTTTCAATCTATGCGAAAAACCTGGAGCGAAGTTTAAAAATATACTGAAAAACATAAGTAACGCATAGTGGGATTCATTGTAGAAAGGGAATGTGATATAGGAATTACTGCAGCAATTTGGTATACGAAATTACTTATTCATTATTTTTGCAATCAACAAACAACAAAACACTTTAATTTGATTTCTTTTGATTCCTTAATTACGACTTCTAAACCCATCCCTAAACAGCATCTTTAGTTTCGCGTAATGCATGTATTGCCTCTATTATTCTCCTAGACATGAAATTAAACAACCTGGTGATTGACTTAAAGCATCCAATTCCTCCTGTAAAGCTGTCGAGCTAATTGAGGTTGTTTGGGACATTATGTCGACGTCTGCTATTGCGGCCTAACTGGTTGCAAAGGTGCTCAAATGGCGACAGATTCGGGCTGTAAGGTAGCCAAGATTGAAGAGAGAATAATCGACGTGCGTGACGTTGCAACCACTCCATGCGAACAGCACGACGTCGGTGCGTTAGTGAAAACCAAACGTACTCTCTGTACACCCAAAGTCCGCATTCTCTGAGACGCCTGTTAACCGTGACGGAATGTATCCTGCCCAAGTGACACCCTTGTGTGTTATTGGCCGTCTCTGCCGCCGTTAGGGATCGGTTTCTTAAAAACGGTAGTCGTATTTGACGTTCCTCACGTTGCGTTGTTTCTTTGGTGTGTCTACCACTCGGCTGATCATTTACGGTATTTGTCTCCAGTGAACATTACGGAATCGAAGAATTGTTTATTGTACGACTCCCAGTTGTCTAGCGACAGTTTCCTGTGAACGCTCTTGCATTCGAAGACCAATAGATCGGCCACGATCATTAACGTTCAGCCTAGGCATCGCGCTGAAGGTTGTGCTTAACTACAATGCTGATTTAAAGTCAGTACCGGTAAGCGTACTGTACATTTCAACCAGTTGATTGCTTTTGAATTTGTTTCACCAGAAGTCGGTCGGATGGCTTACGTCAGGGTTTTACAACATGTCGGTGTAGAATCCAATTACCACGCAGGATATGCACGGGTTTTTGTTGTACAATCGTGGATCAATTTTATCAACACACGGTGTATCGATAACCTTGGTTGCAACCCCATACAACCGATACATAAGTTGAACACATTATGCGTTACTTATGTTTTTCAGTATATATAAACGCTGTCCATATACGGGGAAGAAAAGGGCAATAGGAAACTCTAAAATGCTAAGATTCAGCGATTTGTCTTGAGGATGGTTTATACTGAGCATATTGTTTTTTAATACAACATTCACGACCATGCCACACGTTTGTTTTTATTTGAGCAGGTTCAGTTTTGGAATTCAGTCCTATTAGCTTTAAAATTTATCAACTCGTCCTAGTGTTAGCAGAACATTTATGTGGCATAGTGTTTCATGGAGATAACCTACGTGTATATTTATGCTCGCTATTTATATTACAAAGTGTAGATTTCTAATTTATGTCAGCTTTAAAATACAACCATAGGAGACCAAAGAAGACGGAAGGATTTTTTGTTTGAAGTCGAATCGGTTGATTTATTACAAGATGACAAATTAACCCTCCAAACCGCTAACGCCATTTCAAACGATATTTCGTAAAATCATAAGATTACAAAGCCACGAATCAGTTGACCTTTTCTCCTGTACATGCACTTTTTGTTTTTGCCAAACAAATAAATACGAAAGAACGCAACACAAACAATACACCCAATTCTCAACCTCTCAAGCAGAACACACACAGAGTCATACCATAACAATCACACAAACACACACACACACACACACACACACACGCACGCACACACACACACATACATACATACGCAATACCATTCCTTCATCTACACACTAAATAGAAAACAACACGCAAGACAAACATAAAGCAAAGTGAACATAGGATCCCGCCTTGGTACGGTCAGTAGCAATCAATAATTTATTATAAACTAATTATTAATAACCACTTAGGGGTTAAACATGGGTTTAGGGGCGCCCAACCTCACTCTTATCTCCTATATTCACCTATAAAGACGAACAGTGTACATAAAATATAAACCCTGTTCCACAACCTTACAATCAAAAAGACCGCCAATACAGTAAGTAAATACATGTAAAACATCTAACAAAGATTCTATGACAAGAAGATTATTAGTAACACGGGAAAGAATTCAACATTTTAGCCCGTGTTAAAAATAACCCACTATGGCAACGGTCAAATTGTACTCAAGCGACTAGTCAGTAGTCACGAGTAACTGTAAGACATGGATGGGTTTAAGGTACGACAGAGAGGGAGAGAAAAAAACAAAGCACGAAAATCCGACATAACTCTCCCAGTTAAGGACGGCTTTAGAGATACGCCATCATGTAGTGCTAAGCCCTGTCTGCCGTCGCACAACAAAAGAGGAAAGCATAGTTATCAATTGTAGATTAATCGATAACCAAACGTGAAGTGCGCAGCAATATAGTTGGATCATAATCTTTTTTAGGAAAGATATAATACGTTTCACAAACAGGTTTTGAAAATGCATATGTCCAAGAATCTTACGAAGTCTGTAAATTGCATCACCATAAAACTCCGGATGTGAAATACCTTGCCGCAGAAAAGACTTTAAGTTACATTTATACTTGTTAATGAGAGGAAGATTTCTATAAAAGAGTTTAGAAAATGTTTTACGAAGTTTATGAAATAAGTTGTGAAATATAAACCCCGTAAGATGTAGAACGGGGAACATCGCCATCAAAAATGGGTTGTCTATATTAAAAAATAATCATCTAGATAGCTCGATGTATTGTTAAAGGCTTCGATCATATCTGCCTGTGTATCAGGTTTTAGACTTAGCATAAAGTCCCTCTCATAACAGTACAAAATTAGGTATGCGATAAGGGGCGTATACGGTAGTATATAGTGTTGAAAAGTCATACGTACTTATATTGCACGCTTGGTATTTTCTCTGTACAAATCTGAATAAGGGGAGATCCTTTGAAAGCACAGAAAACAAAGCAAATACTGAAAATTGCAGACTCGGTTTAATTGAGTCTGTTCATGAGCAATACTGAAATATGCAACAGTGCTCACGCCCCCTAGCACCGGCTTAAGCGGAATTCAAATTTCAACTGTAAATGCGCTGAAATCTATGATTCCAAAGGACCAGAAAGTATAACAACACTGAGAATGAAGTACGGGGCGACTTTTTACAGCCGCCACACAAGCACTTAACATCTGCTGTTGTGAATTATATAAATCTGAATAAGGGGAGATCCTTTGAAAGCACAGAAAACAAAGCAAATACTGAAAATTGCAGACTCGGTTTAATTGAGTCTGTTCATGAGCAAAAAACCCGCTCTTCTCATTTAAACACATATGCACAGTAAAATGTAGATAATGGCATTTCAACGGTTTTGGAAATGTTTATGTCAGTTATCCTGCAGTGTTGGACCTTTTAACCCTTTCTTCGCCAGGCTGTATAAAATTAACAATTGTTAACAGTTTCGATTCTTATCAGATGCCGCGTCACGCGGCGTCTGTTCATGGTCTTAACTGTTTGACACTCCTCTGTTTTCCCCATGCCAATTTTGTTTAGTGCTAGGACACCCCAACACCTTAGTTTCCCCAGTGCCGTTAATTTTCTTCTGCACATTTACACTGTTTGCAAAAGGAAAGCGGCGTCTAATCAAGGTCCAAATTGTTTGACACTCATTTCAATATTTTCAAGTCAAAATACTTAAAATAATTATAATAATTAATAAAAACAGACGACAATTGTCGTAAAAAGATTACATCATAGCAGTGAATACGTTAAAAACTTGTTCAAAGGGAGTCAATCAATACTAGTCGTACACACTGGTATGTCTGACTTGAGCCCCCTCACTGGGGGCCAACTATATGTATGTAGTATTATCAATTGGTATGCTCCGAAACTTTATAGGATATTGTAGTTTTTTTCTACGAAGGCAACTTTTTTTTCATAGGAAAACATTTCACAGTATAGACACTTGCTTCGTGAAAAGAATGATCTTATTTACGATGCGATACAATGTAATATATACTAAGCCAAACCCCGGATATTCCCATTACTTCCAATGTCAAACATGTCTAAGTTAGTCTAGTCAATTCTGTAATGTGTGCATATTCTGAATAGATTTCTTATGCAATTCATAGAGTGATCAATAAAAACAAAATGAATTGGCATTTGGTCCCAAAAATATGGAATTTTGTGATAACAAGTTTTCAGAAATCTCATTCCAATGCATTTTCAATGGCGAATGTTAACCAGAAGTTAGTGATATGTTTGGATAGATGGTTATTATTCGTCAGAAGTGTCAATGAAAATTCGTTGCCAATATTAACAACTTTGAGGACAGTACATCAATTTAAAAACACAAATAAAAACATTTAATAATGTTGTGCCAATTTTTCCATCGATTTAAAACACCCGCTCTGATCTGATAAAAGAAGGGAACTCGGAGGTGTTGCGTTGGCAGTTTGGCATATAAAAAGAATGAATGAATGAATGGTGTTTTTACGGCCCATCGACACAAAAAGGTCGTTTAGAGCCGAATAAATAATTACAATATTAAATTTAAAACAATATCAACTAATAGATTACGTCAATGTCAGTCCCGATCAACGGGAAAGTAAACAAAATATGAACAAAACATAATCGACATACAAAAAATTATCTTTAAAAAATATAATTTATTCAAATTTTATAATATAAATTAATGGCTTTTTAAATTCAAGTATTTTAGAAATATCTACAAACTCAAACAGTTCCCGCAGAGAATCTGCCTGAAAATATCTATCACGAATTAAATGTAAATCAGCACAATCAATAAGAATGTGCTGAATTGCGTAAGGTTCAAAACAAAATAAACATTCTAGTTGAACCTCACGTTTTAATAAATATGAATGTGTAATGTAAGAATGTCCAATTCTTAATCTAGCTAAAGCTATTTCATCCCGGCGAATCGACAGGCATGAGTTCAAACTTTCACCTAATACAGGTTTAATGGCATGGAGTTTGTTGTGAGTTTCCCCACTCCAAGACTACTGCCAATTTCTTAAAATAAATGTAGTAATCTGTGGTTTGAAATCCGAATAAGGAAGATCCATATCAGATTCAGGCAATGACAGGGCAGACTTAGCTTCTAAGTCTGCCCTCTCATTGCCCTTAATTCCACAATGACTAGGTACCCAACAAAATTTTACATCTTTAGAATAAGACAGTTTATGATATTTTAAAACAATATTTTTAATAAGTGCATTTTTAGTAGAACCTTTACTCAAAGATTGTAATACAGAAAGAGAATCCGAAAATATTATATGTTTACTATATGAATCTTCAGCAATATAATCAAGAGCTAAATCAATAGCCTTGATCTCTGCTGAAAATATAGAGGCATTGTCAGGGAGCCGAAACTTTGTAACCGTATTGTTAGTCACAAAAGCAGCAGCGACCTTCTCATCATCTTTAGAACCATCAGTATAAATTTGTTTAAAACTTCAAATTTTGAAATGATTTCATTAAAAAAGGACTTGAATTCAAGCGAGTTTGTTTCAGACTTCTTATGCCAAGTAAGATCAAAAATGACGTTTGGTCGTTTAATAGTCCAAGGTGGTATAGATTCGACTTTGGTCTCTTCAACCAAAGACAAATCTATACCACTACTTTCAAAAGAGTGTTTCATACGTATTCCAAAGGATGGAATAACCCTTTCTTTAGATTTAAATAAACGTTTATGTTTAGGTTTAAACACGTTATTGTATGTTGGATTTGAACGGTTTGAAGCTAACTTTGAAGTATACTGCATTGATAGTTTTTCACGACGAGAGTAAAGAGAAGGCTCATTGGCCTCGACATATAAACTTTTAGCAGGGGATGTCCTAAAGGCACCCAATGTTGATGGTGTATTGGGTCAATCATCCGCAAGTATGATTTCCTTGCAGAGCCATAAACACAACACACATAATCAAGTTTGGATCTAACTAAACTTCTGTATAATCTAAGCATTACAGTACGATCTGCACCCCAGCCGGTATGTGCAAGAACGCAAAGGCATTTTGCCTTTAAATATTTAATATGAGGGATAAAAGAAAGTTTCCTGTCAAAAATGACGCCGAGAAATTTCGCCTGATCCACGACTGGAATAGGGCTACCATCCAGGTGCAATTCGGGATCAGGATGAAATTTTCTCAGTTGACAGAAATGCACACAATTTGTTTTTGCCCTGGAAAATTTAAAACCATTCTCAGTAGTCCATTTTTGGATTTTATTAATGGACAGTTGAAGTTGACGTTCAACAGTATTAATGTTTTTAAAACGGTAAAAAGTCATCAACATACAATGAACAATCTGTGTCATTTGTTAAACATTTTACAATATTATTAATTTTAACATTAAAAAGAGTTACTGATCAAATACTTCCTTGAGGAACACCCATTTCCTGCTGTTGCATATCAGAAAGGGTAGTTCCAACTCGGACTTGAAAATTCCTATCATTTAAAAAAAAATCAATAAAAATTGGAAGTCGGCCTTTATATCATAATTTTTTATGCTTTCTCAAGGTCAAAGAAGACCGCAACTAAGTGCTCCTTCTTGACGAATGAAAGATTCCAATCTAACTAAATGATCATAAGTACTTCTTTGGCTCCTGAATCCACTTTGATACTCCGTAATGAGATTGTTGGATTCAAGATACCAAACAAGTCTTGCATTAATCATGCGCTCTAAGGTTTTGCATACGCAACTCGTCAAAGCTATAGGACGATAACTATTTGGATCTGTGTTATCCTTCCCAGGTTTTGGAACAGGGATGACTGTCGCCTGTTTCCAAAAACTGGGAAGTTTACCACTTGACCATATATGGTTGAAAATATCTGAAAGAACATTCATACAATTTATAGGCAAGTGCTTTAAAAATTGATAATGAATATCATCTGGTCCAACAGCGGTATCGTGGGATTTATTAAGAGAAGCATAGAGTTCTTTTTCAGTAAAAGGTAAATTGTAATTTTCGGTGTTATAAGATTTAAAATTAAGTTTTTCTTTTTCTTTAGAGTTTTTGATATTCCTAAATTCAGGAGAAGACTTAGCTGATGAAGAGTTTTTAGCAAAAGCATCAGCCAAGGAATTGGCAATATCTTTAACATCTGTTAATTTCTGATCATCAACATTTAAATGTCCAAATGAAGATTTACTTATTCCGCTTATTTTACGTACCATATCCCATACCTTCTTTACTGATGAGCGAGAATTTAATTTAGATACATAGTTCTTCCAAGACTGCGACTTTGCAGTCTTAAAAGTACGACGAGCTTTAGCCCTAAATACCTCAGTAGGACTACCTCTAAACCTTCTCAGAGCCGACTTACGTTTACGAATAGCCTCCTTACAATCATCATTATACCAAGGTTTCGGAGGTTTCTTAGGGTTTGATGAGGACTTAGGAATGCATTCTTCTCCTTTTGAATATAAAATAGAGGTGAACTTTTCAATGGGGTCATCACTATCTTTAAATATATCTGAATCTATTTTTTCCTTACACAGAATTTCAAAATTTTCCCAATTTGCCTTCTTGAGTTTCCAGCGAAGAACACATTCCTCGACTGGAGAAGCAATATCATGTAGAAATATTGGAAGGAAATTGGTCACTTCCACTTTGGTCGTCACCAACTCTCCAATCATAATCCAAATAAACAGTTGGGTAACAAATAGAAAGATCAATGCAAGTTCAATATTGTTATCATTCCTCCTGCAGGAGCGTGCACTTGTTGTACAACTCGTCTCTTTGGCTTTCTTTCTTGCACCGTATGGTAGGTCTCTATGTACCGATGGTCAGATGAGCTTCGGTATTGTACCGGTTCTTCATTAACTCTTTACTTTCTATTAAAGATAAGGTGTGGCGATGAGTTGCTAACGTCGCAACGGTTACTTTTTTCACTACTTACATTAACCATTTTCAATCTTCACATTTTTCCAATTGGAATTACTTTATAATAAATTTCGAACTTTCTTTCTGTAGAGTTATAGTCGATACATAGGGACAGGTGCTAACTTACTTCTCTTAAACATGGAACTTCAAACAAACAAAAGACTAATAATACCCCTTACACCACTTAGAATGCACTCTGCGTGTTCTGTTCATATCCCTAGAAATACTACTAATTTTGCATCACTAAAGCCGTGCGTACAGCTAACACCACTTAAGCTCTTTTCGGCATCTTCTTTTCACATTCCATCTATTTCTATTAATAATTGTTTTCATAATGGTCCAAAAGTGGTGCTTTCACCTCTTAAATATTCTATTCAACGCAATAATTCTGTTTTATTACGACCACTGAACAAAAAACCTAGAGTGCATCCTATTATTGAAAAGTGCAATGCTAAGAGGTGAGCGTGTTGCAATTATTTATCTTGCAAGTCTACTATACAATCAACAGTAAACGGTAGATTATTTAGTGTTGTCATAGATTCAGACATCAACTGACGAACTAACCATATTGTATACGTGTTAACTTGAAAAGCACCAGGTTGTGGTATCCAGTATGTTGGGCAAACCGGTCGTCCTCTCAAAACTAGGTTTAAGGTTCATGTAATGTCCCTGTACGAGAAAAAATACCCAAATTTGAAAAGTTGCAATACTCAATAACTATACCACATTGGCTAAAAATATTTTCACACAGCATAAATAATTAGTCAATGAAAAGGAGCATGCCTAAATTTTCATGAATATAAGTATACTTGTGATGTCAGAAGATCCAAAAGTAGCGAACTTGGAGTGAAAATAGCCTCTTCAGCAGAATATATCAAATCACTTAATGACACGTATTTTCGGAAATCTGGTAGAATACATACAAAGAACCCATTACATACTGGGTACTCCTACACAGAATGTCTTACAAAAGTCAGAAAAAAACCTTGTAATTGGCCCTTAGAATACCCCATGCTTGATTCAAGGGCAGCCATGTGCATTTTACAAATTTGTAGAAGTTTGCTAACATTTAAGGTCCATTTACTCCAAATCTACAAAACCGATTGACAATTGTTATATACGTGCGGACAGAGAAAAGAACAAGCAATATTATTGATGGAATGTCACTCACCCGAATCACTGCAGTTAGACAATATATCCGTTCAATTATATCAAGGTCACCGAAATATGTCATTTGTCGACTTTTCCGATTAATCCGCATTTTCTCATTTTTTAATATCCATATTTTCAACTTTTATTTCAGTACACTATTGTTGTTTGATACATAAACAATAAAATAAGTGCATTGCGCATTACTTTCGATCATAAATTTCTCCGGTGTCACGATTCTTCAGCGGACTACTTGTCGGAAACTAATTTCGTCCCTGTACAGCTGACCTTTGTTTCAGGAAAATCAAGAGTTTGTCCCTTTAAATCACCTTTTTACACCCATTCAAGTATTCCACATCTTTCCGACTATTGTAATGTTGATTAATATTTCACTTTGCATTGCGATCTCTATCATATAAAGCTTACATTGTTGTGAAACTATTCAAGCCTTTGGCAGGTACAGGGTAAATGCTCATGTACAGTGGAGAATGTGTTATTATTTCCCAATAAACGCGTTTACGCTAAAACTATTATTTGCAGTGCAAACAGTTTGGAGCCAGATCAGACGCCGGGTAACCCGGCGTCTGATCAGGCTCCAAACTGTTTGCCACCACGATTAACATGAAATATCAGAATTGTCCAAAAGTTGTTATTTTCTACGTTTTAGTGCTTTGCGTTTGCGTACGTTTGCTTTTAAACGGGAAAGAATAACAGAGTCTCCACTGTATATACTATTGCACGAGTTGGACAAGGCTTTCTATGGTGTCCTAGTAGGGACACAACCGACGATTTCGTTGGGCAGAGACACACAATTCTTTTTTGTCCTTACTACTTTTTCACGTATATTCTGCTTCTGCATTTCACACATACACGCACATTAAAATACTGTAATAATTCATGAGTTTAATTATGCAACTACCACCCTGATAGCCTTACTTCAGTAGTTGTAAGAATTTAAAACCAATCATAAGGGCACAGATATTTGAAAATTTAGTCAGAAACAATCATATATTAGTTTATATGATGCTCAATTTGGTTTTCGTTCTAGGGGATCCTGCGTTTTACAGTTAATTGAATACATAGATGATTAGTCACATTACATTGAGGGTGATAGAATTTGGGAAAATATATTGTATATTTAGATTTTGTCAAAGCTTTTGAGAGCATAGTACATTAACGTTTTCTAGGAAAGTATCAGTATTTGGTATCAGAGGGCCAGTTTTGTCATGGAAACGTGACTTTTTTTACTGGACGTAGGCAATATGTATCTGTGAAAGGACCCTGGTCTTTTTCGTGGGAAGACATTTTAAGTGGGGTACCCCATGGAAGTGTCCTGGGACCCATATTATTCATGTGTTTATAATAGATGATCCCTACCCCTGAAGTTATACGTAGTATTGTGAAATTATTCGCTTATGGTACCAAACTATACAACAAAGACATTAGAATTGATATTATCCAGCACGACTTAGATGCCTTACACATAGTCAAAGTGGCTGTTGCGTTTTAATGTGAAAAATTACAGAACCATACACTTTGGAAGAGACAACCAATATTACCAGTATACTTTGAACTTTGCGGACATTGAGTCTGCTAGTGAAAAGGGGGATTTAGGGGTAATATTAGGATTAAAAAGTTAGTAGTCATATAGCTGAAAAAGATAACAAATCCAACAGTGTATTATCCTTAATAATCAGAATGTATGATTACATTTCGAAAAGCTATTTCATATTTTTGTACAAAGCACTCGTCAGGTCAATATGGAAACACTATTATCATGTATTATGGTATATATTCTTAAAAGAAGTGTTTAAAATTATGTAAGCTTACTAATAAGCGTCTCCTGGATTGTCAAACTTACATGTACCGAAAGATTGGTTTTCAAAAATAGATTGGTCATCGACGAAGCCGTGGTGATATGATACAATGTTGAAAATTATTTTAAGAAATGGAAGATATACATATAGAAAGATTTTACATTAAAAATATGTTTCGAATTAAAAAAACATCATTAAGTTTACAACACTTTTCACAGAGAATTATTAACAACCGGATCTCACTTCAGTTTATATAGAATTAAAAATAATAAACTTTGTTGATACATTTATATGCCGGATGAATTATTTTTGTAATCGAAGCTTCAATGTCATAGTCATGTGTTTGTGTACTTCATTGGATTAGAATCAAATATTGCGTACTGTTTAATAAATAATTCAGTTGAGAAGGGTCGAAATGGAATATTCTTAATAATTAGAATGACCACACAGCATCTTGAAACAAACATTTACTTGATGCGCATTTAAAATGATGTTTAAAAAAGCACTAGTAACCACTGTTCCCTCCATTTTACGGATACATTGCAGAATACGTCCCCTCATTGATTTTACGTAACGTTTCAAATACGTTGGCATTCCAACCAGAATGCACTTGGAGGTCATTATGGTATAAATTTGATGATTTGACCCGACCTTGTTATCAAATACATCCGATATGTGTTCTATGGGGCCCATGTCCGAGGATAAAACAGGCCAAGGCAGAACATTAATGTATTTTAGCAAGAAATTGTGTGGTGATACGCGCCGTGTGATGCTTTATACATGTATTGTCAAGCTCAAAATGCCAGGTCCTTCATTTCTTTTGCATGAATCGAATCACTGTGTTATTCAAAACATTGATGAAACGCTGAGCATTGGCATTTTATTGAATAATAACCAAGTCAATTTCCAGAGTTCCAATTTTCCCAAACCAAACCATAGCGCTGCCACCACCCATTATGTCTCTCTCAAACATATCGTTCTCCACAGTCACTCCTCCTTTTTGCGCATTGAGGCGAGCGGACCGTGGCGAGATTCTCTTGCCTTCGCGGTAATGAATGTAGCGCTGTTTACAGTGAAACATCTGTATCTGCGCACGTGCAAAGTAAGGAACACGTTGGCAAGCTTAGACGCATAAAGAGACCTGGGATTTGAATAGCAATTGTGTAATCGTTATACGCAAAGTAGTCATTATAATCATGTATGTATCTTGCAACATGCGTTAAAACACAGTTATAGAAGAATTCTAGGAAGAGGATGGGGTTATAAAGAAGCAGATCCTCCCGCGAGAGCCCAACAACGATTCTCAATGTATTCTCAAGGTATAATTCAGTTAAAAAAGGATGAAAAAATAATACAGCCTGCATATTTATACATGTAATAATGTTTGACAGAGGCTCGTGTTGCCCACCATACTTTGGAAAAATTAAGTAGTCCCCCATTGCAAAATAGTGTTGTCCTTGAAAATTGTCAAATATTCCATGACTTCTTCTGTTGTTATTTGAGTGGATTTCGTCAGGATTTTGGTCCTACTACCTCATGTAAAGCATATTCTTCAATATAGAGGAAGGATTTGTTGAATTTCAGTACAGAAAATTTGCTTCACATTTTGGTGCAAATCCAAACATATTGTTCAAAATCAAGATACACAGTTTTCCTTTCAAATTGTAATCTATCTCATAAGCTTGTTCATTTCAATACGAACATTTTGATATGAAATTATGCAACATTGCTCCATAAATGACCAAAAAATCACCTTTCAAAAATGCACCAAAAAACACTTTACAAGAACCTTAATGAACATCTTCGTACTTGTAGGAACAAAAAACTGAGGAACTTTCTGTATCAACATTTTCGGAAATCTGGACATGGATTAGATTTTATTTCAATTCAACCTGTTGAACATATTACGTATGATATAAATGCTACTAATAGTTTCAAATGTAAGGCTAGATTTATAACGGAATTAAAATGGATTAAAAATTTACAGACACCCTTTCCTTTAGGCTTGAATGATAATATATACCAATCTGGCAATATTTCTAAAGAACCTTCAATTGATATTTTTTCGATTTATTCTACACGAAAGCGTAAATCTAGATCGCATGGTATTCGTATAAATGGAAATATTAAACGTAAATCACGTCAGTCGATTTCTATTACAGATTTGCATAATCTGCTGTTACATTCTGGTAAACATAAAATGCTTTCTCGGCTTTCTTCGTTGTCATTGTCGTCTTTAAAAGATATTGACGACAAGGCTGATGGAATAATTTTACGCACAGATCCTCTGTATTATACTGCAGGTTTAATACAAAGTTATACTCAGCATGTTCTTAGACCTCATATTGATTCTTTAAACGATCACAAAAGATATTTCATTAAGGTCCCTTTTATAAATAAAGGTATTGATTTCATAGATTTACAAAGTATTCTCCGTAACAAAAATGTGATGAATGCTATTCCAAATTATTTCAAAAATCTTGAACCACCTATTATTTGTTATAAGTATAATAAATCTGTTAGAGGGTTAATTTTTAACTACAATAAAATTGTTTCTGATCTTAAAATTCTCGAAAACACACCAGATACATGAGATACTTGTCGCAATCATATTTCTGAAGCTTTGAATAAGTATAGTACCAACTGGTGCCATAGAGAACATGCTGAAAATAACGCTCTTACAAAATGGAAAGAATTAATTTTTGATATTATCGATACCCGGATTTCGTTCTATTTATCCAATAACCATCTTTTACCACCTAAACCTAAATTTAACATTCGTCACTTAAAGAAGGGCATACAAGACTTTCATTCCAAATATGTACTCGTTCCTGCAGACAAAGCATCCAATAATGTGATAATTGTATGACGATTACATTATGTTGATACTTTAAACCAGGAACTTGTGAATACCAATTCCTATACAACGACTAATTTAACGGAGCATAATGTAGTATCTGATCATCTTGATACTTGTAAACAATTAAAAGCTGACGTCAACATTACATGTCATAAACTTCCTACTATGTACTGGATACCAAAACTCCACAAAACACCATATAAGTCTCGTTTTATTGCTAATTCAAGTGCATGTACTACTACTAAGCTTTCCAAACTTTTGACATCGTCTTTAATTAAAATCAAAGAACATGTTCAAAGGTATTGTGACAAGACTTACGAAAATTCTGGACTTAATCTGTTTTGGTCTATCAAAAACTCGAATGAAATTTTGACGAAGCTTGAACATAGAAAATACCAAGCTTGCAATATTAGAAAGTATGACTTTTCAACACTATATACTACCTTACCTCATAATTTAATAAAAGCTTAACTTATACAACTTGTTGAAAAGACTTTTGCCAGAGAAAGGAAACTATTTCTGGCGTGTAATACTGATCGTGCCTTTTTTACAAATGACACGGTTAAGCATTACACTATGTGGACTTGCACCGATGTCTGTAAATCACTATCATTTCTTCTGGATAATATTTATGTACGTTTTGGGAGTACCATATACCGCCAAGTGATTGGTATCCCTATGGGTACAAACTGTGCGCCCCTTGTCGCAGACCTATTTTTGTACTGTTATGAGAGGGACTTTATGCTAAGTCTAAAACCTGATACACAGGCAGATATGATCGAAGCCTTTAACAACACATCGCGCTATCTAGATGATATTTTTAATATAGACAACCCATTTTTTGATACGTTGTTTCCTTTTATTTACCCAAAAGAATTACGCCTTAATAAAACAAACGAGTCAAATTTATCGGCACCATTTTTAGATTAGGATCTTTTAATAAATAACGGTATTGTTTCTTCTAAGATTTACGATAAACGAGATGATTTCGATTTTAGTATTGTAAACTATCCTCATCTAGATGGCGATGTTCCCCGTTCTACATCTTACGGGGTTTATATTTCACAACTTATTCGTTTTGCTAGGGCTTGTACCTCTGTTGAGGACTTCCACATTCGTAATAAAACTATTACTGAAAAGCTTCTTAAACAGGGGTACAGATTTCATAAACTTCGTAAAACATTTTCTAAATTCTTTTATAGAAATCTTCCTCTCATTAACAAGTATAAATGTAACTTAAAAGTCTTTTCTGTGGCAAGGTATTTCACATCCGGAGTTTTATGGTGATGTGATGTACAGACTTCGTAAGATTCTTGGACATATGCATTTTCAAAACCTATTTGTGAAACGTATTAGATTTTTCCTCAAAAAAGATTATGATCCAACTATATTGCTGCGCACTTCACGTTTGGTTATCAATCAATCTACAATTGATAACTATGCTTTCCTCTTTGGTTGTGCGACGACAGACAGGGCTTAGCACTAAATGATGATGCATCTCTAAAGCCGTCCTTAACCGGGAGAGTTATGTCGGATTTTCGTGCTTTGGTTTTTCTCTCCCTCTCTGTCGTACCCTAAACCCTCCCAAGTCTTACAGTTACTCGTGACTACAGACTATTCGCTTGAGTACAATTTGACCGTTGCCATAGTGGGTTATTTTTAACACGGGCTTGAATTTTTAATTCTTTCCCGTGTTACTAATAATCCTGTCAGAGAATTTTGTTAGATGTTTTACATGTATTTACTTACTGTGCTGGCGGTCTTTTTGATTGTAAGGTTGTTGAACAGGGTTTATATTTTATGTACACTGTTCGTCTTTATAGGTGTATATAGGAGATAAGTGTGAGGTTGGGCGCCCCTAAACCCAGGTTTAACCCCCCGTGGTTGTTAATGGTTAATTAATTTATAATTGATTATTGATTGCTACTGACCATACCAAGGCGGGCTCCTATGTTCACTTAGCTTTATGTTTGTCTTGCGTGTTGTTTTCTATTTAGTGTGTGGATGAAGGAATGGTATTGCGTGTGTGTGTGTGTGTGGTTGTGTGTGTGTGTGTGTGTGTGTGTGTTTGTTATGGTATGGCTGTGTGTGTGTTCTGCTTTAGAGATGGGTGTATTGTTTGTGTTGCGTTTCCTGCTTGAGTCTTCTTTCGTATTTATTAAAGACCCTGATGCCGGGTGAAGATAAGTTGGAGACTTATTGTTGAAGATGCACAAATCGTGCTCACCAACAAAATCCTCAACAATCTTATCCATAGCATTAGAATGATCAGAACCCCATAATGGGGTTTTAGAAGATGAAGATTGAGAAGATGAAGATTGAGAAGAGTTATCAGAAGAGTTGTCTGAAAGAGCTTTAAGAACATCTTTGATTTTATTTGCCTTTTCAGGAAAGATGGAACATAATTGTTGAACCAAGAGCTTGCAGGTAGCACACTCCTGGGCAGAGGCTGGTCCAGACACAACAACAGAGGCTGGTCCAGACACAAAAGCAGAGGCTGCTCCAGACACAACAGCAGAGGCCTGTCTAGATACAGCAGCATAGGATGGTGCAGATGGGCCACCAGGTGTCCTAGATTCAACCTGTCTCCGGGCCTCGATGAAGGTTAAGTTCTGATGAACTTTAACCGCCTGAATTTCTTTCTCCTGTTTCCACTTTGGGCACTCCTTGGAGTATGCAAAGTGATCCCCTTTGCAGTTAGGACACTGCAAAGGGTTTTCACAGGAGGAAAGATCGTGCCTGGATGTGCCACATCTACCACAAACTATTCCTTTAGTACATTGGTCCTTGTGATGACCAAACCTTTGACATGTAAAACACCGCAGTGGGTTAGGTACAAAAGGTTCAACTTTATAAACTGACAGAGCAGCTTTAATAGATTTTGGAAGAGTCGGCACATTAAACTTTAAAATAAACGTATTGGTCTTCTTCTTTTTACCATCTCTGGTAACAAGAACACGAATGACCTCAGTAACATGTTGACCCCTCAAAACCTCGAGCATTTCCTCCTCGGAAGCGTTACGCAAGTCATAACTGCGAACAACTCCCTTGGAGAAATTCAAGGAATTGTGGGGTGAAACATCGATTGGAATGATGCCGAACATCTTACATCTTAAAAGGTTGGACGATTGTTGCTGTCTAGCACATTCAACCAAAATCTTGCCAGATCGCAAGATTTTGGCATCTTTTGCTTGACCGATCAAACCCTTAAGAGCCTTTGAAACAAAAAAGGAGAAACTTTGTCAAAGGTTTGGTCAGGTTTCTTGCTAGAGATAACAAGAAACCTTGGCCAGGTGTCTGGAATAGTTTCAGAGTCAAGACTCTGAATCTTCTTGACTTATACCCCCATTCCACTGGACGGCGATTTTTGTGATTCATAAATGGCGAATCGCCGTGAAAACGCCTTGATCGTCGCTAGATCGTACAGAGCGTAGTGTGAGCGCCCACAGCGTACGAGACACGTAGCGGAATCGCGGGCAAATACAATGTATCTCGACGCTTTTAGTACGATGCGACTACGCTTGCGCTACGTCAACCACGCTGCGACTACGTTGCTACTACGCTTATGAATTTCTTAGTACGCTTCTGCTGCGCTTCGAGTCCACGGCGATGTCACTACGTAAATTTTGAGCAGGGTCAAAACATTCGCCGTGGGATGGCGATCAAGGGGTGTCTGTGGCGCTTCTACTACGATCAAGGCGTTTCTACTGCGCTGTTGCCGTTCCTACTACGATTCGCGGCGATTTTACCAAAATTTCGAAGCGTAGAGGAATCGCCGCTCAGTGGAATGGGGGTATTACTGTTTACATAATGCAATGTACATGTACCATTAAACCCGTGTGTAGCGACACCAAGTCAAATTTAACAGGGATTTGTTGACCAACGTATTTAACATTTTACCACCATAAGCATCTACCGTCGTTTTTGCAAAAGGTTTGGAGCTAGATAAGTCGCTTAGTAGTCTGTCGTCTGTTCAGTATACGGTATTAACTGTTTGACACCCGAAATAATAGTCATGCAACTGTAAATCTAACCTTAAAATGGTAATTCAGAAAATAGGTTTCAGACAGACGATGTTTTGAAGATGAAAGGGTTAAAGCTTTTAAGAAAAATGTACTGTGGGAATTGAAAGGGTATCATTATTATACTGTCAAATGTGACAATACTGGTGCTTACAAATAGTCTAGATTTAGATTTGAGGCCTATTAACTCGGCATCGTATCAATATTAAAACTGTTTGAAGCTCACACTGAGGGAGGGTGTTCTTCTTTGCGCATATGAACCGAGGGGTGACAATACGACGGTAGGCCTAATAATACGACAGTACGACCGTTTAACTACGACAGTGATAAACGCGACAGTACGACGGTTATACTTCGACACACAGGGAGCCAGAACGTAGGGGGTATTTGTGGCCTTAAATGACCAAAAAAAATAAAATTATATGAGTATATACTCATATAATTTTTTTTCAATTTTTTGGGTCATTTAAGGCCACAAATACCCCCTACGTTCTGGCTCCCTGTGATTCGACAGTAAGACGGGTGATAACGCGATAATACAATGGTGATAATGCTGTTTGTCACCATATATGCAATAATTACCAAATGTGAGCGATAAGCTTGTAGACTGATATACATGTATATTGCACAAATTATGTTTATCTGACCTTTAATAAAATAGTAATTAAATTCAGATCAGACTGACAGTATATGGTCAGAAGAGGACAAATTAATTTTGTGGATGGTTGAAATCCATTTTGATAAGAGACATCCATAGCTGAATGCTACAGAAAGCCTTGTATCTGGTTACCTTTTCTTCCCATGTTGTAGTCGGCATTTTGCTGGCACTTGCAGTCTGCTAAAAATTTTACTAAATGCATGCATATTTAATTTGTCACAGAATTGACAATGCTCTTCAAAAGCAGGTTTCAACCAGATCAAAATCCAAAAAAGAGCTGTAGATCCAGATACAGACTTTTGGTAACTAAAATATAGATTTAAAAAAAAAAGTAAGACACATAGAAATAGTTTTATTGTGTTGACGTATTGTTTCATCTTATCAAGGAACTGACAACGCTCATTAAAGTCTTGGTTGACTTATCTAAACTCGTAGGGGATTTTCATCAGAGCATGTAATTTGGCTATAGATATGATTCTAAGGGGTCGGATGGTGACAAGCGTGATATCGCACAACGATTTATCGCACGGTTTTCCGTGCGATAAATCGTTGTGCGATATCTCTTAAAATCACTGTGGCTGTACAAGGTATTGTGAGGCGACGAACAAAGTGCAAATTAAAAACCGATAAAAACTGTGTGTTGGGCGTTTAGTGCAGAGAGGCCAGGCCTGCCTTGAAGCTGTCCAAGGTCTGGGATGTGCCGATGGGTGCGGGTAGCTGGTTCTATAGACGTACGGCTACAGGAAAGAAGGGGTGTCTGTATATGTATGTGCGGCAGAACGGGGCCAGGTAGCATACGTTTCTCCCTCGCTGTAGGGATACTGCAGCAGGATGGAGGTACAGGGTGGCTGGTATGTCGATGAGATTGTGGACAATCCTATACAAGAGTACAAGTCTGGAGTCAGCACGCCGCTGTTGTAGAGTGGGCCAGCCTAGAGTGACAATCATCTGACTTGTACTGCTTGTTGCCCTGTAATCTTCCTTGACGAATCTCCAGTATTGGACGTACCACTGTTACCGTGACTGTAAGCAAATATAAGCCTTTTTGATATTATGTCCGAGTACTTGAACTTCAAGAAAAGAAAGATAAATTTCAAAATAAACTTCACATTTTAGTTCAAGTCTTGAACTAAAATGTGAAGTTTATTTTGAAATTTATCTTTTTTTCTCTCTATATACTGCTATACGCCCCTTTCGGGTATATACGAGCAGGGGCACTTTTTAGATGCACCAATGGGACTGTACCCGGCTGGTCACTTTATAGACATAGACATAGACAAATTTTATTTTACGTCGGTTATTTATAACAATATAACATAAGCCCAGACTTCGGCTCTAAATGACCTTTTTGTGTCGATGGGCCGTAAAACACCATTCATTCATTCATTCATTCATTCATAAGCCCAGAAGGGCTTTTATTCCGACAAACATATGAAAAATCAACATTAAATAACATTTGTAAAGCACATCATGCAAATAAGTATCACATGTTACATAATAAAAGCATGCACATTAAGAAACAAGATAAAACTGGAGATACTGTCTAGATCGTATACACCCAGATCGGGCTCCTAATATCCCCGCAGGTACGTCGGAGCCCGATTTGGGTATATGACCTCTACACACGTAATTTGGATCACAAAAAGTCATGGACCTGGATCAGATGTCAAGTTTTTTGGCCCCTGATCCATTTTCATTCCTCAGAGATAGATTTCATTATAATTAAGAGCCTGTGAGAAAGCTGCTGATCGTGACATAAGTCTAAGATCTGCCTTAAAAAGAGTACATGTATAAGTAAAAAGCTGAGAGCAAAAATGAGCACAAAAGTGCGACAGATAAGAGAGGAGTAAAACCATTTATCCCCCCAAATCAGATTTGGAAAGAACTGATCAGCAACTTACTCATAGTACAAAAGAAACATAGAAGCACATACAGCATATTAAAAGCATAAAGCACATAAAGCTACAAATCAACATTGGCATACAAAGCATCACAGCACGGAGATTAAACAAAAACATAAAAAGCAAAGTCAGTCTGTTTAGCCCCTAAACTCCATAGCCATGCCTTTTTTTGTTATTAAGCAAAAACAAAAACATACAGTAATTACTTGCTCAGATAGTTTCTTTAAAAGTTATCTGACCAAGGGCTACCCTAAATTGCACCTAATGTAATATTTAACTGAGTTTAAATGGTTATTTACCGATGGATGGAGTTCTAAAGAGATGCCCGTGGAGTAGAAGGTTTAAACACAGACTATAAAAGACAGTACACATAGTCAAGCACATTGAAAGCACGTAAAGCATTCTATGTAGAGCATAGGGAACATTTGCACAGGTCCCCATTCCAGACATGCAACAGTCTCCGAAACTGTGAATAAGACTCTGTGGTTCTTATTTCGTTAGGGAAACTATTCCATGTCCGGACAGCTTCATACCTGAAGGATCTTAAATCATACCTAGTGCTATTGACTCTTGGAACATTGGCTAGGTTGTCTTTCCTGAAATTATAGTGAGAATTTTTGAAATCAATTAGGTCTTGTAAATAAAAAGGAGATTGGTATTGTAATATCTTAAAAACTTCCCCAGCCATTATCTTCAAACGACATATATGCAGAAAAATTCTAATTGTAGCTACTAAAAGGTCCGGGAGAGGAGACGAAAAATCATCATAAATGAATCTAAGTGCCCTCTCCTGATCCTTTCCTTTTTATTTGTGCAAGCCTGACTACAGAAGTGCCAAGCAATAGGACAGTAATTGAAATTCGATAAAATGAAAGAGTTAAAAATGTTTAGCTTTCCTTGTTTTGTAAGTAATTTGCCTATTCTTTTTAAAACCGAAAGTTGTCTAGAAGATTTTTTGCATATATCTGATATATGGTCATTGAAGTTTAACATGAAATCAATGTTAACTCCTAATAAGGTAACTTTAGTTTCACAATCAATAGGTGTGTCATTTAATACAAATTGTTTAATGCCCTCATTACTTTTCATACCTATGCAGATGGCTTGGAATTTGTCTGGATTTGCTTTCATCATATTGTTTTCAAACCATTTTATAAGTAGTAAGCTTTCTTTCGTCAAAGTATCCTTGAGAGTTTCGATATTAGAGTGTATAAAAGAAATAGTATTGTCATCTGCATAGTTGTAAAGTAATGAGTCTTTGACAGTGTAAAAATATCATTGATAAAAATATTGAAAAGGAGATGCCCCAAGATAGAACCTTGGGGTACACCTTTTATTAGTGCTTGCCAATCACTGGTATTGGGTCCAATCCGCACTTGCTGCATGTCAAGACGTTCGGTTACCCTAATCCTAATGCTAGAGCCCTAAGCTTGAACTGTGTTTAAATCGGACATTCTATGAGGCGACAGTGTCTTTAGCCGGACACTAATTAAGGCATGAGCAAAATATACAGACTATATGAAATATATAATAATTTTCCTTGGGCTATCTTGCCTGATGATTGAGCATGAAACTACATAAAAACTATATAAAATGGATGAAACTAACTAAAAGTGGATGAGCTACTTTGCCTACAAAACCAAAAACTAATAAACAATATCCCCGTACTCTCAGACAGTTTGAGCACAGTGCAGGCTGGGCTGTTAACTGATGTATGCTCAGCGTTGTTTCTACTGAACTACAATACGAGGAACTGATGCTGAGCGCTATTGCTCAGCGCTGGTGTAGCTGATGATAAACTGTTACATCAGCGCTATCTTTCAAGAAGACTGCTCGGCGTTGTTTGAACCTATGATGAGATCTATTCTCGACAAATTGCTCAGCGTTGTCTCTGCTGAACTACCAAACCTTGTTCCACTACAGTTCTATAACATCAATGTTCCAGCTTGTCATGGAACCTCTATGACGTATCGTCGATCTTTAGCAAACCTTCACTCTTTAATAATAACTGTTTTCAGTCCCAACAAATCGCAATGATCAGAAGCAACGTACTAACGAGCTATCATCAAAAAGTAAGCTATCCCGTTAAAAGCTTGTGGAGAGAGTTGTCGTGTGAACGAATTAGCAATCTCCCTCTGTTCAATTTCTCTACAGGTTATATTCACCAACCGTCTAACATTGAACAGTTCTTTCAATATACATAAATTAGTCTAAATAGTTTATTATAGTTTATATAGGAATAGTTTATTCCTAATAATTAAGAAATTGAAAACTTTTACTTTTACACCAGCGAGTTATAAACTTTGCTTATGTTTAAAATGTCCAGTACAGAAAAATAATAACTTTAAAGCTGATTTGAGAGATGATACGCAAAAATTCAGTTTTTGGTATACAGTCAGCATAAAAACGTAGACAATTACATTAGGCAAAGAACAAAAACGTTCAACGTGCGTTACCTTCGCACTGTCTCTATATAATTCAACTGGTAATATACACATATGTTTAAGAGGCTTAATAAGTACACAAAGATTATTTCTGACACTGCACCCTGTCGCCCAGATAGCTGCCAAGAAGTGTGACAGCCTCTGGGGACAGGCCATAGGCTTTGAGTTTAGCAATTAAGAGATTGTGAGGCAGACAGTCGAAGGCCTTAGACAGATCCATAAGTATGGCTGATACATACTTACGTTCATCTAAGGCCTTACGCCAGTCTTCAAGTAAGCGCAGTAGTGTAGACTGACATCCAAAACCTTTTCTAAAGGCAGCTAAAAAAGGATTGAAAAAGGTTTCACAGTGTCGAGAGAGTTGATCATGTATGGTTCTCTCATAAATCTTTGAGATTGTCGGGAGTATGCTAACAGGTCTAAAATTGTCTTTATTAAGGGGGTATTTCTTCTGATGAAGAGGAAGAACCTGGGCTTTTTTCAATGTTGACGGAAAGACACTGGTTTTAAAAGTATGATTTTTTAGGTCAGAGACTGCATGACTAAAAGAAGTTGCGCATGCTTTTAGAAGTTTGGCCGAAATGTTGTCAACACCAGTAGATTTTTTTATATTAAGTTTAGATGTGATTTTATGTATTTCATCCAGTGAAACAGTTTGGAAAGAGAAATGGTTTTCGAAAGAACTAGTATTTAAGATGGTTTTGATACTAGGGTGATGTGTAAAATTGCTATCATTCTGATTCCAGTCACTGCCAATGTCTTTTGCCACATTTATAAAAAAAAGTCATTAAAAATACTACAAATTTCTGTCTGATCTGTAATTATTTTATCATTTTCAGATAAAACTATAGTTGACCCACCACCAGATCCTTTATCCTGACACCAACGAACCAGTTGCAATGCCAACCCGAAATCCTGAGCGCCAAGGAGGGAAGCCATTACTACCAATTTTTAAGTCTTTGGTTTGACCCGGCCGGGGATTGAACCCACAACCTGCCGCACTTCAAGCGGATGCTCTACCACTAAGCCACGCAGCCAAATAAAAAAAGTACCTGTGTTTCCTATAAGATGCCCCAAAAAATTAGGGACAAACAAACAAACAAAGAATAAAACACGTACCCGCCATTGACCCGTTTACCGTGGACATCCTATTACCGGTGACTTCCGAGTATTCCGCATAGCGCCGCTACGCGCATGTGTAAAATCGTAACTTCCGTTTATCTTTCGGCTGCTGCTCAAGACTAATGTGTATAAAGCAAAAAAAACTTTCCTAAAGGGAAAGTGTGCATTTTTTTATTAATTACGCAAGATAAATCATTTTCTCCCCATATAAAACCATTTAACCTATTTGTATAATGTGACATATTCCATTGCCCCCACTGTGAAAAAATGTGACGGAAAATATTACAACTTTTCAGTTAAAAATTATGTTAACAGATAGCCTTTCTTAATAATGTTTGATAGAAGTTCAAGCCGATACCTGAAAATTATTCAGGGTGTCATTTTACCTCATCACCGATGATAGGACGAGTAACCAAAACAAACATGGCGGCGCACTCGCTACAGTTGAATATGATTATTTATGTCAAATTATGGGTGTATTTATATATTAAAGCTGAAAATCATAAAGAAATGTTTACTTTATATGTTTAATATATTTTTTAGTTAAAAACCTTATTAATTGATGAGAAATAGTCAGACGAATCCTTAGATCACCGGTAATTGGGTGAACCAGGATAACTTTCTGATGTGGTTTCACGAAAAAGCCAAAGTGATGCCACATGTAGGTGTGCACATTCAGTACTTTGATTTACACGTATATATATAAGTTTGAAACGCCCCCTTTAATCGTATATTATCATAGAGTGATCTGCCCTTGGAATAATGTGAGACTGGCGAAAACTGAATGCTGCGATATTTTCTGTGCATAAAAATACCCTTGATCTCAGGTGGTTGGATAACCTTCGCTGCTGTCGTCAGTCAAGGACGGTAGGTAAGTTTGTTTGTTTATATCTTTGACTTGTAGCATTTTATCGCTCGGGTTTTGCACGAAATGTCCGATTGTTTTCAATGTACCCAGTGACTTTGATTGATATTTCTGACCCAGTCATTGCTCACCGAGGTGTTCAGTGAATCCTGCAATCAGCGTTAGCACAGATCTGTTTACCATGTATGGAATTATGTGCACACATTGAGTCATTGACACAAACAAAGAGTGTACATGTATGCCTCAGATGTATTGTTACAATGGTTTAGTTTTTAAAAATCATAACATAATATCGGTTACTCGTATTACCGGATAATACCGAATAATAGGTTTTATATGATTTTAAGTATTTCATTGCCAAAAGATGACTTTGCAAACAGTTTTGATCCCGCGGCGTCTGATCAGGATCATAACTGTTTGACACTAGCATCGACATTTCTTCAGTCAAAATAGCCCTAAAGCTGACTGTAAGTAGCAATGCCAAAGGCCGGTAGTGGGCGGGGCCTCGGGGGATCTCATGAATATGTATATAGCAATGGCTCCCAACCCGACAATACGTGTATTTTTGTGGTCGCTTAAACACCCTTTATCCATAGCGTGATCGGGATCTCAACACCGGAAATAGCATTCCGAATGATTTAAATAACCGGACATACCTTTAGCACGAGGCCATTCGAAAGATTCCTTGTTGAAAAACAGACGTGAAAAATAAAAAATGTAAGCGCGTCTTAAATTAGACTTTTGGGGATTATTTAAAAAGCATTTTATATTAAATTAAACATTTCTTTGCATGTCACAACCAAAAAAAAGTAAGATATCGACCGTGAACATACTCCAATTCTGTTTCAAAGTATGCAGGGGTTCGACAGCCAAGGGAAATAATTTGTCTCCCAAATTATCTCCCAAAATGGCCGCACCCACAGGTACTTGACACATACATCTAGAGGTATACCACAGGTACTTGACACATACAAATAGATCTATTACACACAAAAAAATATATTTTACTATACATTTACTATAGATACAAGGTATACCACAGGTACTTGACACATACAAATAGATCTATTACCAAAAAAAATATTATATTTTTTTTTTACTATACTTCTACTATAGATACAATAAGGTATACAACCACAGGTACTTGACACATACATATAGATCTATTACCAAAAAAATAAATAAAAAATTGTACTATAGATCTAGATCTACCTCTATAGATACAAGATATACAACGCAATTCGACAGGTAGTCTTAACCATCGACTTTTAAACTGGTGCTAAAACTGACTAGATCGCCAACATTCTCTTGTGGTACCCTTGAGAAATTAAACAGGTAAAGTTTTTTTTTAATTTTGCATTCTATGTAAATTATATAAAACTGAAAATATTTCATTTAAAGATGATTCATAACATTTGGTGCAAGTTCCAGTCGCATAGGCCGTTTACTTTGAACACCTAACAGATCACACCTACATACATGTTGGCCCGTTGCTAAGGAATGAGGACGTCCCAAACGACATAAAACTTTTTGATGCACATTTTCATTATAATGCACATACTGTGGCGTTATTTGACGGAATTTGATGAAACAAAAAGTAGATATTGAAAGTGGAATGTGACACGCCACCATCTTAAGATGTATGAACACACTGGGTTTGGTCAACATAGAAGATATGGTATATGAGTTATGCTTTTAACAAGATATTTCGTTAATCATTGTCAGAAGTCAAGGTCAAAATGGCCTGAACGTGGTATGTGATACGCCACCATCTTAAGTTAAAGATGTATGAACACACTAGGTTTGATCACCATAGAAGATATGGTATATGAGTTATGCTTTTAATAAGATATTTCGTTAATCATTGTCAGAGGTCAAGGTCAAAAAGGCCTGAAAGTGGTATGTGATACGCCACAATCTTAAGATGTGTGCACACACTATGTTTTGTCAGTCTAAACGATATGGTATATGGGTTATCGGTTTTTTAACAGGATTTTTCCCTAATCAAGGTCAGAGGTCAAGGTCAATCATTCCTGAAAGTGTTATATGTAACTCCACCATCTTAAGAGGTATGCACTCACTAGGTTTGGTCATTATAGAAGATATGCTATATGATGTATGCTTAACCTTTGAACCAGATTTTTCAATAATCAAGGTCAGAGGTCAAGAGGGCCTGAAAGTGGCTTGTTACACGTCACCATACTAAGATGTATGCACACACAACATTTTGTCATCATAGAAGATATGGTATATGAGGTATGGTTCTAACATGATTTTTCAATAATTAAGGTCAGAGGTCAAGGTCAAGAGGGCCTGAAAGTGCCATATAACACGTCACCATCTTAAGATGTATGGACACACTAGGTTTTGTCATCATGGAAGATATGGAATATGAGTTATTCTTTTAACAAGATTTTTCAATAATCAAGTTCAGAGGTCAAGGTCAATGTCAAATTTGCCGGGAAACTGTTACACAACATTTACTTATCCCAATATATATCCACACCACCAGGTTGTGTCATCTTACGTGACATATTAAAGAAATTTTGAAAAAATTATGCTCGGGACACTTTGGGATGGACGGATGGCCGAACAGATAGCCGGACGGGTGCGATGGATAAGCAGAATGAAAAAAAAAAGATTCCTATTATAGTCCCCAATACCCAGTTGGGGTATATCAATATCTAAATTGTTAAAAAACACATTAATTACTGTATTGCAGACTTGGGTTGCTTTTTGAAGAGAAATGAAAAAAATAAATTCTGAGGCACAGATTGGGTCATTTCTTTTTTTCATTTTTTTTTTCAATCGTTGTACTTTAACATTAGTTTTTGTTTCTTTTATACATGTTTAGGTCAAGATCTACCCATTAAGCACAAAATATCCCTGAAATTATTTTTAAAAAAAAATCCTTTGGCATTGCTACTGTAAGAGTTAGTTTTCCTTCTTTTAATTCCAAATATTTAGGATTACGAAGCACCTTAGGAATTATCTAGGAGTGAACGTTTATTGGATTTAAATGCATTAAAAAACCTCATTTAGAGTTTTAAATCATTAGATTTTATAAAAACGGGCTTATATGAACTGAAAATTATATAACACCCTATTATTTGGTATTATCCGGTAATACGTGTAACCCCATAATATTTTCTCAAGATATATCCTTGCTTCTTGTCAATTCGCGAATAAGGGACGATGTGAACCACCGCCGAACCACCGCCGATGTGAACCGATTTACCAGACGATGTGAACCACAACATAAGACGATGTGAACCTTTTTTTTCTAAGTGAAATATCAGATTTATATAAAACCACATACAATGAAGCACATGTGATACTGATATTTAATTACACATAGTATAGTAGGGTTATGGTCAAAGCGTACCATGGTCAAAGTGTACCATATCATAAGCGTACCATTTTTGGGCGAAGCGTACCACATATAGGATTATATATAATAGGAAACAAATATTAGTTATTAGGTGATTATTGCAGAATATTTATCCGTTTTCACATCTATAGATAATCAATGTAAATACACGATTTACATGTATAAATATGTTATTTAGTGGTTGCGATCCTGATCATATTTGCATACCCACCGATATTTTACGTTTGATCTACTTTCCTAAAAAATATCCCTAACTGCTGTTATTTCACACAGGTCTATAATCACTGTAAAAACACGATTTACCTGTACAAATATGATATTAAGCAGCTAGAAATGGTTTGGATGCTGATCATATATGCATACTTCCCTATATTTAACGTTCGATTTACTTACCTTAGAGAGTTCATGTAATACAATGTCATTGATCCCTCACCTATAATCACCTTAAAAACACGATTGTACAATCAATTTATTAGAAGTAGTTTTGATACTGATCATATTTGTATATTGTAGTTTAAAAACTTTTAAAACCGTAATAAAACTATATTTATTTCAGCCCTAGAAATATCTAGAAAAAGCACACGATCGACCGGGACAAATGTGATAGGATTCAAACAGAAGTAGTTTGGATACTGATCATAAATATTATACATGTTAGCAATTATAATAAGTTGCTAAGTCACCGTAATTCAGTTATTTTTATTTTTTGCTTGCTAATAGAAAGTCATTCAAATATTTATCATATTCGACTTTCATTTTCAAGAAGTTTGGATGTGTTATGATTCAGCTAGAAGTAGTTTGGATACTAATCATAAATAGTGTAGATTTTTCATTTATAACTATAATTAGTTTATAAGTCAGCGTAATACATTTATTTCATAGTTATTTTATTGATTTGTAGGTTAATAGAAAGTCATTACAAATATTTATCATATTCCAATTTATTTTTAAAGCAGATACAAGTAGTGTTGTTTTGATACCGATCACCTATACTCACCTGTGTTTTGATACTGATCACATTTGGACTCAACTATGTTTTGACCAGAATAAAAAGTATTGTAAATCCCGATTGCTTGACGTTGAATAAATGTAATTGATGTAGTTTTCCTGGTTATTTATATATATATTTGATTCAAATACACGCATGTTATTTTATCCTATTTGATGAATATTCACAGGCTTTATGCCTTTAATCTACGATTAATATTTAAGAATCGTGTATTTGACATATGAAGACCCATTGGCAGAAAATTGTTGAAAAAGAAACATGTGGAGAAAAAGACTACTTGCTTCTTGTTTCTTGGTAAAGAGACTGAATACGTGTGTGATCAAATGTGTAGAGCCTGATCAGTTGACAAATGTTTTGCATATCAGGGATACACTAATTACGATACTAACAGGTATATAATGCGTGAAAAACAATAAATTATCAACTTATAACTAATATTTTTTCCCCTATATGTGGTACGCTTCGACCAAAAATGGTACGCTTTGACTCAGTACGCTTTGACCATGGTACGCTTTGACCATAACCCGTATAGTACAAGTATAATATCACAATGACACGAACCTAATGACTAATGCACAATATCTGGATCTAGTTCGGAGCCAGATCGAACGTCCAGAAATTTTGCCGTACAGTTTTGGAAATAAATAAATCCCGGCGACTGATCTGACACCAAACTGTTTGCAAAGTATCTAAAAGTGAGTGGCAACGAGTTTAAAACCTAATCATAAGTCGGGTTACCCATTGCCTGATCTGGCACCAAACTGTTTGCAATAGAATAAGGTTTATAATGAAAACGTGTTTATTGGAAAATACACGGTTGCAGGTCAAAACGCCCCCAAGTCAAAACGCCCCCACAATTGGTCAAAATGCCCCCAACCCCTAGTCAAAACGCCCCCATATATTATATATGTTTTTTATGCTATATAAAATGAACTTTTATTTGCTTTTTATACTACTATTAATCGGTAATTATATTTTAAGGTGATTTTAATTTCCCGGACATTGTTAGCCGTTAATAAAAACATGAGTATTTACTGCAATGAATGCTGATATACTGTACACTTACATAAAAATGAATATAAAGTAGTCACCTGATCTTTAAAAATAAAAACAGGTAAATATCTCTATATTTTATAACTTCATTTTTTAACAACCGTATACTTTATCTACTTTATATGTGTTGTTAATTATCGCCACGTGTTTGCCGAAGTGCTGAACTGATTACCAAAGGTGTGAAGTGTTTGACCAGTACTTGAGTGTATATTCCTTTAAAAACAATCATTGATTTCAGGTCAGGTGTCGTCCATTTGTAACAATTTGTGTCTGCTTTTATTTCTCAATTGCATTCGTTTGACTTGTATAAAGTGTCACACATTTTGGATCCTGATCAGATGCCGTGTTGTGCGGCATCTGACCAGGATCCAAACTGTTTACATTTAAAAATGGCACTCGGGAAAAGGCAGTGAAGAGGTTAAGTAAATAAACTAATGCTGTGAATATAAAATTTGAATAATGAATTCCTTTCTTTTATTAAAGAAAATGGTTATGTGACTTTATTTATCCATTGGGTGACCGCTCAACACGTCAAGCTTATTTACATGTATATACGGTATTGTGGCGGATCTCTTAATCTACTTTGTACTTTGTATGACTATTTATATGTTACTAAGATGGTGTACGTAGTAACTGTAGATCCACTTTGTACGAATCTGATTAAAATTATGTTCTGTTCTTAAGCAGATGCTATTAGAGGCACGTGTGCAAACTCATTATGTGATTACAAAAGGTGTGAAATCTAGGTGAGATGTGTATGTTTGGTCTTTTGGGGGAATAAATGATAAAAATACTTTAATATGGTCATAAACTTTGATTACATTACTATAAAACATATATGAATGCCTGTATGTAGTAGATTCAACTCGTTTTGGTTTGGGGGCGTTCTGAAAAAAATATGGGGGCGTTTTGACCAGCATATGGGGGCGTTTTGACTTGGGGGCATTTTGACTGTAATTCAAAATACACCCTAATTGGGTGATTCATTAACTTTGCCTTTGCACATGTCACTTTTCCCGCGCTTATTTTTCATAGATGAAGCATTTCAAGAATTCGCGAAAACGTGCTCATTATATTAAACAAATCAAATCATGCAAATCAAATTGCTTTATTTCGTATCTCAGTTTACATATATGTAAATACATGAGACAGTTAAACTATAGTTCAATGGATTGAAAATACTACATGCACATAGATCTAAATGAAAACTATAATAAAGTTGTTTTTTTTTTTAAATTTGAATATAGGAGAAAGTTATATGAGTTAAATACGTATAATAAAAAGCATGACGAAAAATCAATGAACGTACAGGACATATTGCATGCTTCACGCGTAAATTGTTCTAATATTTGGTTCCCGTCTAAATGGCCATGTCACGTGATATTTTTCCAGCGCCCATGGTTTCTTTCTTATATCCTATAGCTACCATATGCTATGCTCATTCTTTTCTAACAATCCTATAACAATTTTGATAACAAATATCTTAAATTAAATTTTACATCATTATTAACATAGGGAGTCAGTCAGAACAGTCAGGATATAATATAAATAATAAAAAATACGTAGCAAATATTTATCTCTAATAACCAGGGACGTAGATTATATATCCCTGTAATGACCATGTATATAATTATACGATCATTATTAGCTCACCTGAGCCAAAGGCTCAGGATGAGCTATTGTGATGCCATTCCGTCCGTCGTACGTCCACATTTTCAAACATCTCCTCTGAAATCACTGACCTGATTTCAACCTTACTTTGTCAGAAGCATCAGTGACAAGGGGGAACGAAATGTTGTTCAAAGTTTTGGGCTAGAGTTATTCCCCTTGCTTAGGGGCCAGTTTTTCTAACATGACCGTATAGACAACTTTTAATGCATAAGAAAATCTTTAAAAATCTTCCTCTCAGAAACCGCTAGGCCCAGACCTTTGATATTTGGTATGTATCATTACCTAATGATCTTCTACCAAGATTAAACAAATTTTGACCCTGGGGCCAAAAATGGCCCGCCCTGGGGCTTATCAGTTTTTCTTAGGAAAACTTTTAAAAGTCTTCTTCTCTGAAACTGTATGGCCTAGATCATTAATATTTGACATGTAGCTTTGCCTTATGGTCCTTTACCTGTATTTCAAATTATGACCCCTGGGTCAAAATTGGCCCTGCCCCGGGGCTTATCAGTTTTACATAGACTTATATAGGAAAACCTTTAAAAATCTTCTTCTCTGAAACTGTAAGGCCCAGATCTTTAATATTTGACATATAGCTTTGCCTTGTGGTCCTCTACCAAATTATGACCCTCGGGTGAAAAATGGCCCCCCCCCCCCCCCCCCCCCCCCCCCTGGACTTATTAGTTTTTCATAGGAAAACCTTTAAAAATCTTCTCCTGAAACTGTAAGACCCAGATCATTTTAATTTGACATGTAGCTTTGCCTTATAGTCCTCTAACAAGATTGTTCAAATGATGACCCCAAGGTCAAAATTGGCCCTGCCCCGGGGCTTATCAGTTTTACATAGACTTATATAGGAAAACCTTTAAAAATCTTCTTCTTTGAAACCGTAAGGGCCAGATCATTTATATTTGACATGTAGCTTTGCCTTGTGGTCCTCTACCAAGATTGCTCGAATTATGAACCCTAGATTAAATTTAGACCCGCCCTTGGGCTTATCAGTTTTACATAGACTTATATAGGAAAACCTTTAAAATTCTTCTTCTCTGAAACTGTAATGCCCAGATCCTTAATATTTGACATATAGCTTTGCCTTGTGGTTCTCTTACCAAGTGTGTTCAAATTATGTCCATATCCGACATGTAGCTTTGCATTGTAGTCCTCTACCAAGATCAAATTATGACATCTGGGTCATAGCTATATAACAATATGTTGTCTTGCCCAGTCAGCTTCTATGGTACAATGTCTCAGGTGAGCGAAATGTGGCCCTATGGGCCTCTTGTTATAATGTCATCTACAAAAAATATACGATACCAATTAATAATTAGAGTCTTTTATTTATGCTTTTCGGTGGATTACCACGATATAGCAGTGGATGATCACTTGGTAATCCACTGCAGTGGATTATCACCAATCGCTTTTATTATGAATGTTCCCCGTAGGGCTCCCCAAGAATCGTAGTCAATCGTGTCTTATCGTTAAATTCCGGCAGTCCGATTTGTCGCGAACTACTCACCGGAAGAGCACGAATCCAAACTCGGGAGCAACGAAGTCATTCGGATGACGTCATTATACCGCCAACTGTCACGCGCATGTGTTCGACATAAAACGTGGGGCTCAACACGGGATAAATAATGTACGTTCGCTTTCAATTTCAAAACAATTTCGTTTAAAAAGTGGCTTCAAAGCATAAATAAATAGAATAACTGTGTTTTTTCAGTGTAAGATCGAATTTAATCCATTTCGTGAACATCAGACTGTTATATTTTCACTCGTGGCTTCGCCACTCGTGAAAATATAACGTCTGATGTTCACTCAATGGATTAAATTTCGATCTTACACTGAAAAAAACAGTTATCCTCTATACAACTTTTTCAAACAAGGGTAGCTAATCTGTAATTTTTATAAGATTCTTTTCAATATTTATATAAAATCTCCTGTATAAAAAAACTATTTTGATCAGGGCCGTTTTTGACCCGGATCGGTTTGGATCTAGGCTGTTTTGATGGGAACGATATTCACTTTTGAAGGAGTATTGTTTAATACATGGAAAAATAAGAAGACTTGGGTCGTTTTATTTTGAAAAAATATAGGTTCACATCGTCCAAATAGTAGACTAGTCGGATTTTGGGGAAATCAAACTTCTGGAGGCATTTTTGCGGAAAAGTTGACAGGCCACATTTTTATCATAATTAAAGTGTGCTGAATCCATTTAGGGTGCCTGTCACCCTCTCCGGTGCCTTGGAAGCCCCAAAAATGGTAAAAAACAAAATGGCCGCCAAAACGGTATTTTTCGCTATTAAGGCCTTTCGCTACCGGAAGTCGGTCTTGCGGGCGAGCGGATATGCGTCTGGACGACACAGACTTTTTTCGTACGTGTTTATACTAGAAAATTTATATAAAGGAAATGTTGATATAAATTAGTATAATCCTTCATAGCGCAGTTAGTATAGTGGTTGACTATAGTGGTTGACTAGCAATCCAAAGGTCATAGGTTCGAGACCCATCCGATCCAAATATTTTTTTTAGTGTCCGATTTATTGACTTGTCAATCCATAACGCAGTAATCAAGAGACATGTTATGTTTAGTCTTCGTTGATTAGTACTAGTGATGTTTACGGTCCAAGTATATGTCCACTTACCTGTACGTTTTAGTTTAATGACTTACAAGTCAATTAAATCGGTAAACATGTAAACGATTTGATCGAACTATAAAGCCACACCTTGAAGCTTATCAATACGCTAACCTTTTCAAGATCGATATTGCCCATTATAATTATGTTCAAACAATATAATAAACCTTGTATGCAAGTCCATGAATAAATAATAATGCATTTTAATGACGAAGTTTTAATTCTAAGGTAGGTAACTGTATCTAAACAACAAATATCCCACATTTTAATAAGAAAATGTGTTATTACAACAAATCCTGACTGTAATATTTTCTAATTTTTTCAGACTGACTAGTTCATCAACCATATATTTGAATAAAATGAAAACAAATATACATTGAATGAGTCAGTTTTTTGTAATTCAATTTTTTAGCATTTTGCAAAATTTAAATAGCTGATAACATCTTTCTGAACACCTTTATTCAAAATGTTTTTAGCTTTTCTTGTAATGAATGTTGTGGACTACTTATTGGGCGAGAATTATAGTCATTAGCTTTATTCATTTTTAAGAAAAATAAAATCATCAAAATTCTAGGTTTTTGTCAGAAAAAAGACCTTAAAGACAAACCACACGATAAATTTTGCCTATATTTACACACATTGTTTCTTAGGCTATTATCATTCTTCATGACAATTTTCATAACAATCGTATGGAAACTACGCGCATATGCGAAGTACCTTAAATCAAATCTTTTTGGGATTAAATATACCTAATACTCCTAATCTATATGGTTTATCACAACAAATCTTCACAGGAATGTTCCTGGGTTGATTCTCCATCAAAAAATTGATAACATGAAGATGTCTGGTTGCCATGGCAACCAAAGTAAAAAATAGAGAAATCTTAAAAAATCAAAATTCTTGTAAAATAAATCACATGGCCCAAAGCTTAGATACTTTATTGATAACTGTCAAACCACATGTTTACCATAAATAAAGTGATGTGAATCCAGTTTGTTGTCTGTCCCCCTCTCCAATGAACTTTAAGGCCAAACATTGGTAAACAAATCAACAACACAAAATAGCCACCAAAACTCTAAATTTTCGTTATTCTATGCAGTCTTTCTTCGATTTAATACACCTAATACATTTTCCTCTCAACCACATGGCTGATAAGAACCAACTGTACAAGACTATGTCTTGGTTCAATCTCTTTAAAAAATGATTTCATGCAGACTTTCTGTTGTCATGGGAACAAAAGTGAAAAATCAGGTTTTTCGTTATTATATCCAATTATACTTGGATTAAAATTAATACATCTAATACATACGCTTTTCCTTAACCTCATGGTTTATTAAAGCAAAACACTACAAGAATGCTCATGGGGTGTATCTCCTTAAAAAACATTTGTTGCCGTGGCAACTGAGGTAATGAAAAAGAGAAACCTAAAAACCAAGAATTACAAACTTGTAACTATCTCCACACGTACACACAAGTCCCAAAGCTGAGAAAATTGATGGATACTTACTTTAACCTAGTAGACCTCTATCAAGTTTATACCTGGATCTAAATTTTAGGGGTGTAACAATACACTCAAAACGGTATTTCAATATGTAACAAAATTAATAAATTGGCCCGAACCAGGGTCAACAGTTGTGCATAGACTTATAC